>VWZX01000359.1:1250984-1947960 GCA_013399015.1 Galbula dea
GCTGCCGCCCTTCGGGCCCCGCCTGGCGCGCCCCTTCGCCGCCGTGTCCGCCCTGGCCACTCTGCAGTCCACCCTCACCCTCTGGTCGCTGCGCGGCCTCAGCCTCCCCATGTACGTGGTCTTCAAGCGCTGTCTGCCCCTCGTCACCCTCCTCACCGGCGCGCTAGTGCTCCGCGACGGCATGCCCTCGCCCGGCGTCCTCGTCGCCGTCCTCATCACCACCTGCGGCGCGGCTCTGGCCGGTGAGTGCAACCGCGACCGCAATGGCGGGACCGGACTGATTCAGACCGGACGGGACGGGGAGGGCTGTCGCGGAGCGCCCCGACGGCGGCGCCGCCGCCTCTGCACCGGGAGCCGCTGCTGCTCCGGTTGCGCTTCGGGGCGGGACGGGGCGGGGAGCGGCAACCCGTGCGAGGATGGGGGGGAGCAGCCGCCATCCCGATGTGTCAGGTGCAGGCTTAGGGGTGGGTGCAGCCCCGCTGGGATAGATACAGTCCTACAGAGCTCAGTGCGACCTTACGGAGATGGTTGCATCCTTACAAGGGGCAGTGCAGCCATACAGGGGTCTGTGTAAACCTATGGGAATAGGCGCAACCTTGTGGTGTAACCTTATTGCGTTCCTATTAGGGAAGGTGCAACGCTACAGAGAGAAGTGTGGTCTTGCGGGAGGTGGGTGCAACCTTTCAGGGGTAGAATTAATCATCTGAGGGCAACTGCAACCCCATGGGGGTAGCTGCAGCCCTCCTGGGGTAAGTACAGTCTTACAGGGGTAGGTGGAACCTTTGGGGTCACCTGCAACCCTATGGAGCTAAAGGCCCTGCCTGTGTTGATTTTCAGCCAAGTTGTGTGTGTAGTGGGAGGCAAAACTGGGCTCTGTGTGGCCCAGCAACACTCCTGGGTTGGGGCTGCCCTAGGGAACAGAGTGCAGATGGGGAGTAGGTTAATCTGCAGAGAAGCCTGACAGGGGCTCAGGAGGAAGGCTCTCACTGTGAGGACCCCACATGGCTTGGACTTGCTGGGGGGAGCAGGAGGGCAGAAGGCAGGGGGGATGCATCTTGTCCAGCTGGAGGTGACACACACCTGCACTGGCAAGAGGATGTTCAGGTTTACTGTATGTATGTGCTGTTTTAGCTGCACATCTCCTTTAGTGTCTTAGAAGGGAGGACTGAATCTGATTTGGACTGTGGGATTTAGGGAGAGTGAAAGATGTTCAATAGCTTTGCAGCGTGCAAAAAACCCAGGAGATGTATCTGTTGCGAGGTAAGCGTGTCCTGCCTTGGGACAAGCATGAAAAATCCTAGGAGTTATGCAAAGTACATTGATGGCTATTTCTGTATATCTCCCCATCCAAAATGGTGCTCTTTTTCTGTCTCACTGTGCTTGTTTCTTCCTGTGACTTTCCCAACAGGAGCTGGAGACTTGACTGGGGATGCTATGGGCTATGTGACAGGAGTGCTGGCCGTGCTGATACACGCTGCCTACCTGGTGCTCATTCAGAAGACCAGTGTAGACAGTGAATATGGACCCCTGACAGCTCAGTATGCCATTGCTGTTTCAGCCACTCCTTTTCTCATCATCTGCTCCTTTGCAAGCATGGATTCCATCAATGTCTGGTCCTTTCCAGGGTGGAAGGATCCTGCCATGGTATGCATCTTTATCGCTTGTATCCTGATTAGCTGTGCCATGAACTTTACCACCCTTCACTGTACTTATATTAACTCAGCTGTGACCACCAGCTTTGTAGGGGTGGTGAAAAGCATAGCAACTATCACAGTGGGCATGGTAGCATTCAATGATGTGGAGCCCACAAAGTTATTTATAGCTGGTGTTGTGGTCAACACCTTGGGGTCTATCATTTACTGTGTGGCCAAATACATTGAGACCAGACGGCAGAGCAATTATGAGGACCTGGAGGAAGAAGCTAGAGAAGAGGAAGGGAAAAGGCAGGCTGAGGACCAAGCAGTGTTTGCGATGGAGGCGATTTCCCAGGAGAAGGGGGCTGAGGAAGCAGCAGTGGAAGGATCAGCCGCAGGGGACAGCCAGAGCAGAGAGGAAGAGAAGGACGGCACTGAAAAACCTGGCAAAGGACTGGCGGTCCAGGGAAAAGCCACCAGCACACAAGAAGTGAACAGGAGCTCCCTGAAAGATGCCTATCTTGGAGTATGGAGGTTGGTGAGGGGTGCTAATTATATAAAGAAGGATTATTTGATAGAAAATGAAGAGCTACCAAACCCTTAAAAAACAGGTCTGAAAACCTGTTGGTTGAGGACAGACATCTGGTTCTCTGTACAGGGGGAAAGGCAGACCATACATTTCCACATCAATACTGACAAATCCAAATCATGTAGGATGACTTTACCTCATTGTCAAAAAACAAAAGGTCAGAGTTTGCTCACGCTTTGGGCTTGCTTTCAGCTGCTTTCACACAGTTTAGACCCCCCACAGCTAAAGATGCTGAGTCCTCTGCTGTGGACACAGAGAGAGTTGGATAATGGGAAGTCCAGCAGCCTGGACTGTGAGGGACATTAGTACCATCAAGTTAGTCAGCCATGCCAGTGACACAGCCATGGCCTGTAGCTTAACTTGTGTCTGGAGCCTTTTGATTTTAACACCATTTGGAGGCTCTGTCAATGTGCTTCCTTATCTGCATCTGCCCAGTTATAGGTACTGCGTATAAATAAACTTCTACAATATATAAGCTCCTATTTACTGTACTTCTATGTGCTCCTCTGTGTCAATACAATTGCAACAGAGATAGAGGTTGTGCTGCTTCAGTCACATCAGTGAAAAATGTCCCTTTTAACTGAAGAATTGAAACTCTCCCTGATTCTGTGGCCACACTAGGCCTTAGACTGGTTTACATTGGATGGTCTGTGTCTTCAGTAGAAATGCTTTTGTGTTGTGGTGGTGTGCATGAGAACAGAACCAGATCTGAACTTTTGAGAATCTCTGGTTAGCAAAAAAAGGATGTTTTTCTATGAGCTTTAACTACATGTAGCATTGAGAATGTTAGCTTGACCCAAATAAAAGTGCTTGGAAATGTTGGTATATATTGATATGATTTGGGAGGGTTATAAAAAAATTAGGGAGAAAATGTGTGCCTTGTGCTATCCCCAACTTGTACCCTAAAGGCAGGTGAATTAGAGCCTGGACTGGAACCTAGGTGTCCTCTCTATCTCTTCCTCAGAAGCACAGGCTGATACTAGAACTGGGGATACCATTCTCTGATGTTCCCAGGTGTGCTTTTGCAGGACAGTTTTGCTATGTCCTGGCCACATCCTGGGACATGGTTTTGTGTGTATCAGCACTGGCTGTCCCTGTGCTGTGGAAGAAAGCCAGGCAGGAAGCTTCAGTGTGCTTTGGCAGAACCCACAGCCCAGTGCTGGTGGGACAGGATGTTTGATGTGCTCAGCTTGGAGATCTCAGTAGCTTTGGTGGAAGCTGCTCCCCTATGGCCCGACTGTCCCCACGGGTTGCCAGGGGCAGAGCTGCAAACTCCACCCTGGCTGCTGCAAACACTTCAGTGGGAAGTGGGAAGCAGGCCCGTCAGTGGGGCATCTACTAAATATGCTAATATTTTGTACCAGATCTGTTCAATGGGAAAGACTAGGGAAACAGGGGTTTCAGTGTTTTTTTAGCCTGGGATACCCTTTCAGTAGTTAAGGGTCCTTGGGACAAACCTTTGCTCAGGACCAGAGAAGAAATTTGACTCTGAGTCTTACTCATCCCAAAAGGGTTATCCCTTGACCTCAGGCTGAAACAACTTGTTACCATCTCCTTAAAAAATGAACCAAGTTGTTTGTTGTTGTTATTATTACTGTAATTATTAGTAGTTATTAAGCCACTAAACTGAAAATTGATTATTCCCACAGTCCTAAAAAAGCAGTACCCATCCCAATGCCTTCTCGAGCCAAGCATGCTCACAGCTTGAGCTGTGAGGCTCAGCAGCCTCACAGCATGCTCAGTGCTGAAATCCAAAATGAGCAATTTACCCAGGAGGGAATATTTGCAAAACAGATCTCTGGGGGAGCTTTAGATTCTTGTCAATAAATGGAGGTGGAGGCATCGAGTGTGACAGTATGGTGAGTGCAGAAGCTGGGTGACCTGGCATCACCCATGAAGTTTGGAAGAGATGGCTATAAAGACATTCAGGCTAAAAGCCTGTAGCTGCTGAGCTGGGGCATGGGGCATGTAGATCTGTACATCACACATTATGTATAGCTTGTGTTTAAGAGTCAAGAGATATTGGCTGTGTGTCAAAATATGTTTACTTTCTGTTCAAGCTCCATATGGCATCTATTTCAATAAAACCACCATTTATTGTTTATAGGCTAATATAATAGATTTTTGTTACCTTTTTCCAATGCTTCTTAGACTAAAGAAGTTTGTGCCTCTCACTTAGAGTTGCTGTATGACTGAACTTGTTACCATAATTGAACTGCATTGTAATCATGCAGATGGCTGAAGAGAAATCCACATTTCTGATCTGTCCTCACTGTCCTCAGTGTTTTCTGTCCATAAGAAATGTGAATCTTTTTACCACCTGGATGACAGTCTTAGATCTCGTAGCATACCCTCAGTGTTTGGCACGTGCTGTAGAGAGCTCTCCCCCTGAACTCTTGTGGCAGGACTTTTTACTGGGGAGAGAAGGATAGTTTGTCGCTTACTGTTGTTCAGTCGTTTGTAGAAACTTGCAGAAACTCCAACAGTTTTGACTGTTAAAAAAGCTGCTGTTATGATGTTGTACATTTGCATGTAGAGCCAAAATGTGATTTTATTGTGTTCTGTTTATACCTGTAAATTCCCTGAACTAAGATGGGAATTGGGCAAATGCAATCCACTTTTTCAGTAAAAGAGACTGTCGCACAATAAAAGAAAAATATTGCCTCGTGCTGAGGTATTTTAATAGCATCAGTGGAAGACTGCAGAGTGAGATGTGGGAATAAAATGCACTGCTTTCCAAAAGCCTTCTGGTTTTTCTTATTGTTGCTCCTCCGGGGTGCTCATTTTTAGTTCATTTATAGTTATTCTTTTGTCTTTATACTGTCCGAGTTTCCTCAGCACACTATAAATACTGTTATGGACAGAGGGACTGAGGACAGGCAAAAGAACAGAGGAACCTGAAGTGGCCAAGTCCTCTGTTTAGCTTGAAGTATCTGTGGTTCTAAGCAGTGACTTCTTTGGTTATGTGTTTAGGATGGTTTAGTGTCACTAGTGTAACTGCTGTAACTTAGAACATATGAAAACAAGATGAGGCTTATAATTTATAGTATTATAAAATCATTGCATTATTGCAGGACTTAATATTGATTTTTTTTGATAATGTTAAGTGTTTGTATTACCAGCTGTGTCACATGGCAGCCCTAGGAGATGACTTAAACATTAATTTTTACCTGTTTGCTTTGGATAAAAGATGTGTAACATGCCTGTGGCTGAAACTGGGTTGTGCCAGACACAGGGGCTGATGATTATTACAGAATTCATCTTACAGCTCTATACAAATGTGCCTGCAGGATGGTTTAGAGAAAGAAACTGTCCTTTTTCCAGGATAATGAATTAACCTGATTCACAATGGCAGCTTTGAGAATAAACATTAATTTCAGTGTCAACACATCACCGAGTAACACCTGCTCTAGCTGTACTATATTGCACGAACATGCACATGCACGCACACAAATACACATGCAACAGCAAAATGAAAGCCAGACTGGCTATCTTTTCTAAAACATTCTTTTCTCAAAGAGATTAAAGAGAGGCCAGAGTATTGGAGGCAGGGACAGTTACAATTTCTAAGGATAAGTAAAAAATTTGCTTACAACACTGACAAACCAATCCTGCATTTACTATCACTTGCAGAAGGAAAATGAACAGCAGCCTACAAAAAAAACAGGTGAGAAAGAAATTTTACAGTTTATTAAGCAGCACTTCACAGCCCTGTGTGTATCTGGGGATAGTTTATTGCCAGTGCTTAACAGCCTCCCATAATTTGATTACCTCTGTTTCCTGCAGGCAAAGGCTTTAGCAGGGAGAAAGGTGCAAGCTCTTCAGCTCCTGTCTCTAAATTTGAACATTGTGCTGCTTCTTGATTTAGGTTTAACACCACAGCTTCCCATCTCCTTGCCCTCTCTGCCTGTGCCCCATATAATTTCACGAATCACTCTCAGATTTCTTCTGTATTTTTTTAACCTGAGGCCTTTAAGTGCAGTGCAGGCAATCAACTCTGCCTCTCAATTAGCTGCTATATTCATGCTTCAGTAGCTTGTTGGAGGTCATCAGGAAGCTTTTCACTTAAGCTTTACCCCTGTTGGGAACTGATGAGCATGTACATGCCTTCCTTTCTCCTCCCTTGTTCCTGCTGTAATTCATAAATCTCATTTCCAGTGTCCAGCCTGAAAATTCCTGCCAGTGGTGGAGAACATGCCACAGAGGCACTTTTTTTCCCCCTTTCTTCAAGAAGGGCAGGGAGGAGATGGACCAGACAGATCTTGTATGTCCATATTGCTTCTTGCTACCTTTGTGCAGGTTCCTACACACCAGCTCCCTGCTTAACAGCTCCCTATATAGCTCAGCCATGGCTGAGTACCAGCTTCTCATGGACCTGGGCCAGGGCTGCATACCAGTTTCCTGCAGAGCTGGGCTGTGTGCAGGATAGATGCAGGAGTGAAGAGCCTCACTGCCTGCCAGCACTGAAATCTCCCAGTTGTGCTCACTGGTGTGGGTGTTTATTACACATGTAAAAACAGAAAGAAATTTTTCACAGGAAAAGCATTTTGAATAATAACCCTATAAACCAGAAAAGAGGTTGCCATCATTATTGCTGGTGAGGCAGGCTCCTTTTTGTTACAGGTGGAGACTAGGAGAATCAGTCACACATTAAGGCCAGACATTGTGTGTGGATAGGAGAGATACCTGAAATGAGAGCCTATTTAGAGAACATGAAGCACTGCTTGAAGAGGTATATGGGATTCAAATTAGGACAGATGGAGAAAATGTAAGAATTATAAAGTAGGAGGGGTGGAGAAAATGTGAGAGTTTGCAGAAAAGCAAAATGTTTCTGTTTGTGTCCTTTTCCCATACCTACATCCCTGGGGAACTGGAAACCAGCCCCTTCATCAATTTCAGTTTGTCACTGTTCTTACAAGGAAAGAAATAGTGACAGCATCAGAAACTCAGGACCAAACAGTGTGGTGAATTTGCAGTGAATGCAGTTGAATTTGGGGCCCTAGAAGAGGGAGACACAGGAGGAGAGAGTCAGAGTGAATGACCTGCTTGTGGGGGAGGCTGATGGATTTACTGTTTGTGGTCTAGTGATATTTTTTCTTACTAGATATGTGTAAAATTTCTGCTCTGGGCACACTAATTTTATTGGTAAGTTTGTCCTTTATCAAATCAAAGCCCTGGCAGTTCTGTTCTCAAAATTACATTTTTTTTTTATTAAGTGCTATTGATTTTGTTCCTGACAAGAAAGATTTCAACAATTCTTTAACATAATTCAGGATTTCTCTGAAAAAGAACAATAACTGCTAAGGTCACGGACTGCTTTTTCTCTCACATGGGAGAGGTCAAATGAGAGAGAATAAAGAACTGGAACTGGTCATGATAGTAAACCGGTCAAGTTTACCAGCTGCTGTAAATAATATCATCAATAAATAACACCAGCTATAAGCTGCTGTGTATAACACCTTTAACTCCTTCCATCTTGAATTGGCTTCATTCTCTGAAGTGAACTTTCGGTCTCCAGAGTATCTCTGCAAATCTGTCCTTATGGTCTGTGCAATTCCAAACCATGTACCCTTGGTTAAAAGGTAAAATAGGGATACTCTCTTCTAATTACTATGCCATGAGCAAAGCTGGGGTCTGAAGGGGAGAGAGGTTTCCTGTGTCAATGTGCCTTCTTGGGTGAGTTTGGTGGCACAGATGTCCAACAACGTATGTTATGACAAGCATACAAAAATCAGCTCATCAAAATTTTACAGGGAAAAATAACTGCATTTCCTCAAGTGCAGGAGCTGACAGGCCACTGGCTCTGACTCTTGAACGTTAGAAGGCTGATGCACAGAACACAACTGACAATGCAGTCACACAATTTTGGCCTTGGGAGTTACAACATTTTCTGAAACAAAAGAGACTGGGATGCATTTGCATGGCATCATGGGAGAAATTGCTTAACTTAGGAAAGTTGGGGTGCAGGTCTCTGTGAAGAGCTCCTCTCCAAAGAGTCATCTCTGCTAAGTCAGCAGCACATTCCAAGGATTCTCGAGACAGAGCTGAACTTTTAAAATTGCTCAAATATTTCTTTTTTTTATTTGCTTCTTTTTCTCATTTTATTTGTTCTTTTTATTAATTGTGTAATTAATTGTTAAGTATGAACTGAATGGTTTGTAATATCTGGTGATGTCCTGGGGTCCCTTCTAGGTGCTGAACTCTTCTGAATCAACTGAATGTTGCAGTGGCTTGATCAAACCAGGGCTAATCTTGCTGCACCCAGCTCTGTCTTCCAACACAACCAGTGCTATTTTTTCCATTTGGAGGCTCTACTTAACCATGATGAAGTATACTTACATATTTGTAAAAGTTAAAGAGAGATACATTTTTTCCCAGTTCAGGTGCCAGAGCACTGTCACAGACTTCTCAAAGAGGTTGTGGAGTCTCCTTCTTTGGGGATATTCAAGACCCATCTGGATGCGTTTCTACGTGACCTGGTCTAAGGAATCCTGCTGTGGCAGGGAGGTTGGACTAGATGGTCTTTTGAGGTCCTTTCCAGCTCCTAACATTCTGTGATCCTGTGATTCTGTGAATAGCTAGCTACTGAAGAACAATCATGGTTTGGTGTGTACGTATCACATGAAATTTATTCCCTCTGGTTTATTGTGTTTTCCTTTAAGACATAGAGGATGAGGATGACAGGCAGAACTGGCTCTTCGACAGAGGACTTTGCAGGAAGAGTTCTGGTTATTTGTTATGCAAGTTTTAGACTTTACCCAGTTCTATCAGTGTCTTTCTTCAAAACTTGCAAGTTTTGGTCTTGACTGAGCTTTGGTGTTGATTTTGCACCACTCTTTTTTTATTATTTTCCTGCAAACTTCACCTCTGCCTGTCCACTGGTGGCTGGTCAGAAAGGACACAAGGTAGTCTTAGGCTTGGCACACACCCTGTAGGTCCTAATCAGGGAAATCAAAGTGGCAGCCAGCAGACAAAAACCACCAGATCCCACACTCCAAACAAAGATGAGGACATGCTGTTCTGTGGTTGAGCTTCATTACTGATTTATACTGATTCATACTCATCATGAAGAAGCACAGCGAGTAAGGCCTTCAGAGTCAAGGAGGCTTCACTGCATTCTCACATTTAAAGCATAATTTAAAACCAGAGTTTATTTCTTGGTGGTGCTCCTTTTGGTGCATTGCATAGGTCCAATGCACTGGCACATAAATGAGTGAACTCTGAAGACTCAGGTTGCTGTGTGAACACAAATTACTAGGTGGAAATACTGAGCAGTCACTGCAACACTTTCCCAGTTGTCATTATGGATGCTCTCAAGCAGTAGTCTTTGACTCTGTACTGAAACATTTAAACATAGGTTTATTTTGTGCCTTGACTGAGCCTTTATTCAATAGGATATGTGCCTAAAGGAAAGCATTTTGCTGCACTAGAAGCTCAGTAATGGCTGGTGTTTCACATCCCCAGCCCAAGGAGACAGTTAAAGGTGGCTTTGGGGATTACTTCTCTCTATCCCATAGAACAGAGGTCTGTGCTTGGGGAGCTGACACTCACAGTTTACAGCAAAGCAATGCCTGGGAAACACCTCACATTGCCACAGCAGGACAACCAACGATAAAAGTACCTGCTGCAGAAGAAGGGAGTTTTTGCTGGCTTAGAACATGTTGTTGGATTGTGTGGTGCAGCCATGCCACGAGGGAAGGGTCAGCAGCTGCTGGGGCTGTGTCAGCACTCTCAGACAAGCACAGCTCTAACTGCAGAGGCTTTGGAAAGCAGCTCTTGTCACTAATGCTGCATGGATGAGTATTATTTTCTGAGGTCAAGGGTTTGCCTGTTTCCCAAAGCACCTCAAAGGGAGCTGGCACACCACATCTTGGTTGGCCCTCTCCCTCTGCAGGGTAACAGGTCAGCTCAGGCATTCAGTGGTATCACAGCAAGGGAGTGGAATGGGACAAATTTTACCTGTGCAATCCAGGCAGGCTCTTACTGAAACAGAACTGGTTCCATTATTAAGTGCTTTTTTTCCAGTCACAGCTCCTTTTGTATTTCTGAAAGGAAAAATGCAAGTCTGCTAATAGATTTTTTAGAAGAAAAGATTTATTGCCTGCAAGTTCCTGCAGGCAATACAGCACTGGCTGAGCTTGCAAAATAATTCAATATATGGAGTGGATTAGGTTGGTGGCTGCTTTATTTTCATTGCCTTCGAAGTGGCTGGAAAAACAAAGACTTAAAGCTAAGGACTGTAATAAAGACTGAGCTCCATAAAATAGCTTTGCTACAGTGAAACTTCAAACCCATTTGAAAATGTCAGGGATTTAGCCTTATTCTTGAGCTGACTTGACAAACAAATCTCACATCTTTACAGCTGAGCCTTAGAATAAAAAATACCATAAATTCAATCTCCTGCAAGATAAGGAGTAGCCAGCTGATTCCCAGGACACAGGCAGCACTGATGTGTCCCTGCTGTTGGTGTACTCTGCTGTGATGAGAGATCTAATTTAGGTAAGTGCATTTCCAGCATTAGGGCACATGAAGTCTGAATCTGGGTGCCTGCCAGTAGAGACACACAGGATCAGTTTTGCAGATTCACACAGAAAACTGCACTCATTTGAACTAAACTGCTAAGCTTGAGTTATAACATAAGAATATTATAAGGTATCAGGAAAGAAAGAAAGCCAAAGGAAGCAAAAAACCTAGAGTCCCACAGACATGTATCCAAAGACAGTGCTGTTGCTCTGCATTTTTCAGTCAGAATAATGAATAAACATTTGAGTACTAATGAGATGGACATAGATGATTTGGATTATGTTAAATCCAGCAGCACTTTCTCGTCCAGGGAGCCCCTGAGATGCTTCCGCAGGTGCTATCTGGGCTGAGCTATCAACAACCCAACACACCATAGCACTTTTAGAAGCCTACAGCTGGCTGGAGCAGCACCCATCCATGGCACACAGGGACTTGGCAGGCTGGAAATGCATATATCTACTGTCTCTTTCTATCTGAGGGTGCCTTTTGGTGTATCCAGCCAAAGTTTAAAACTTTACAACTATTTCAGGTTGATGGTCCTGTTTGCTGCTGTCTTTCCTTCAGGAGGAAATCTATCCCCATCCACACATACTTGTGACAATTCCTAAACTGGCATTCACATTGCAGTATTGAAAACAAAAAAAGGAAGCCAGAAGTGTTGATTTTTTAATTTTGTTTTGGTGTTTGTTTTTGTTGTTGTTGTTTTTACCAAAGCCTTGAGGCTAATTTAATCATCTTTGTTTCTGCTAACCAGTTTTCTTAAAGACTGGTGAGGGTTTGGGTGAACTGCTCTATTCATTGTTGGTCTGTCTGATATGTGAGATAAAGATCAGATGATCCATCAAAGCTGGCATTTGTGTTACCCCAGCTGTGACAGGAGTTGCTGTGTTCCAAGGCTGGTGTGAATGTTTAAATGAAGTCCATTAGACTTGGGCTATAGCCAAGCCTTTCACTGCTGGGCTCTTTTCAACCGTGAACAGAATTGCATTCCCTCTGAAATTTTGATGTCACTTGCTTTTGCAAGAGAAAGCATGAGTATTTGGGGGTTTCATCCATTGATTTGTACTGTGGGTTATTTCTGTGGATTTGGTGAGATCAATGTGCTTCAAAAAAAGAGGTTGTTCTCTTCTGCTATGCTGGCATGGTCCCATAATGCAGATAAAATTGATTGGGAAGAAGTTGGTTCAGGACAAATAGGTCCCTCATGAGCTGTAAGTATCTCTCTTGGTCAGGAAATGATGGTCATAAAGCTGCAGAGTTCTTTGCTGTGGCAGCAGAGAGGAACATAAAAAAAGCTCCTGTTAAGGAAGTGTGATTTTGTATACCTGTCACAGGGGCTGCTAGGGTGTTGCTCAGGATTTTTGTGTTGGTACAATTTTCCATCTTGTAGAGTGGTTTCCTGAAGGAATTGTTGCCCATTTGCATTTAGAGATGTTGAATGGGGACCTTTTTACTGCACAGTGTGCTGTCATTTTGTCATCAGTTTTTTTTACTCTGCTCCCTGTGTGTATCCACAAACTTTATTCTGAGACACATCTGCCCCCTGAGTTCAGATCCACAAGTTGTGGATCTGTTCATTGGAAAAATTCAGGGCGAGGATTGTCTGTTGGAGGAAACAGGGTAAGTATGAACTCAGAGGGGGCTAAAAACTTCCTTCATCAATAGCAGATCTACCTGAGGAGACAATTGTCCTCCTCCTTCTAAGTGTGCATTGACAGGCTTCCCATCTCAGTGTCAGGCTTCCCCTTGTTTCCTGATAGCAAGTCCTGAATAAACATTGTATGAGGCTGTGGGAGAGAAAGACTATAACTTCATTTCTTAATTTTCTTTTTTTTTTTGCCCTCTGTTTTATTATTTTTAATTAAATATTTACTAAAATTAGCAATTGCTTATGCAGCAAAACTAGCTTCCCTATTTGCACTGATATGTCTAGACATCCCAAGGTCTTTCTTCTGTGCTAGAAGATGTACATAAGTATCCCCTTGTGAATTCCTGGACAGTGTTAGACACTGGGAAAAACAATGTGAGCATTAGACCCTGAGCTGCAACCAGCCTTGAACTTCTCAGCTTTCCATGCCACCTGACACACTTACTGTTACCACTTGTGGTGATTGACCACAAAAAACCCCCACCCATGGATAAAAGGATGCAGAATGAAGCCATCCTGTATTGGCAGGAGGAAGATGATGATCACAAACCTGTAATTCTAGAAATGTTTTTGAATACAGAAATTAGAGGAATCTATGATTCCTGTTAGATCTTACACCAGTAAAGCTGTTCTGCATTAGCAACCAGCAAGCTCAGCAGAGCATGGGTAGCAGTGTGGTTTTGTACAACAGCCCAGTACCAATCTACAAGTATTTTGTTTTCAGAGATTTCCCAGTTGGTGAGGCCTCTTTGCTGACCCAGTAACAGAAAACTTGTATGTGCCATGGGCTGCAGATGAATGTTCAGCCATCAAATTTATGCTGTGTGTGTTCAGCCCAGGAATGTGTCATCCAGATGAGCAATGGCCATGTGTGTATGCAGAAGGTAAGTGGAGGCATGGCTCTAGATTGAAAGATATTCCTGGGCTCCTGAGTCAACTATGGTTGACTGAAATCTGTAACTGCTTCTCTAAAATAATCCCAAGAGTGCAATAGTAAAATATTTCCATTGATTTTTATATTTAACAGTCTAATTTGAAGACTAACTCTTGATCTGATTTGAAATGGCTGGGTTCAATGACAATGTGATTCACATGGCTAGAAGATCTGTTAAAGCACTAACAGCTGAGCACATGCAGGGCTGAACTTCCCAAAGGCACAAACCAAACAATGATACAAAGACATGTGGTCACAGATGGCAGATTTTAATTGCTATTCCACCTGTGGAGACCTCCACCCCTACATTAAGGTAACTAGCCCCTCCTGGGGGCTGAGGTAGGTATATATGCTGGGTAGACTGGCTACAGGTTTTACTGAGCTGTGTCTAGTCTACAGAGCTGCAAAAAGCAGGATGGGGCTGTTGTGTGGCAATAACAGCTTGGTCTCAGGAGCTGAACCCTGCACCTTGTTCTGGCTCACCACCAAGCTCAGAGCTCAACAGTTGTGTCTTACATCTTGGAGAGAGTCGAAACTGTCACAGACACGGTAACTTTGTAACTGCTGCAGGAAGGATACTATGTGGTAACATGTGCTCCATTGGTGCAGGACTGTTAGTTGTTTCAGCAGCTGAGTAGGTACCTGTTCCCACTTGCTCCCTTTATTCTCTTCCCTGTCCTAGGGCCAAAGGTTTCAGCTGGTTGAGCTCCTCCTCTCTGTGTTTACCTAAATTAGATATGCTACTACAGTGCTCACCAAAGAGTGGGGTGCTGGGGGCTGAAGGGGGCTAGTGGTGACAGAAGGGCCTGGTCTCGTTCTTAATGTCAGTGGTTGGATGTGGAGGTAGAAGCTGGTAGTAGAACTGAAGTGATGTAGGTTGTTGCTGGTCTGACAAAAGTGTTTGGCCAGTGGCAGAAGATTTAATGATTATGGACTTCAGAGATAGGCAGCAATGAAGGAATATTTCTGTAAACAGCAGAATGTGTGTGTGTGGTTTTCCTTGGGCATGTAGCTTTTGTTTTTATCTTGTGCTTTTGCAGTAAATGCACAAAGGTTTAATTTTGTAAAGCAATTGACAAAACACCGAGTGGATTATACCACTGTTATGCAGCAGAAGGACTCAAGAATAATTCCATCTCGTGGACTGATGATATTTAGAATTTGTGTCCCAGAAGTATCTGGAGGATGCAGACAAAATCAGGTCCCTGTTGTGTTAGGCTCTGCTTATATAAGAGATGGTTTCTGCCCAAAGACTTTGCAATCCAAATGTTGAGTGATCCTCTGCAGTTGTATGTGCTCCTAGAAGATAAAACTGCAGCAAGTGCATAATAATAAAACTGCTCACAGTTCACAAACCTGTCAGGGCAGATAGATAGTGTTGCCTCATCCAATATGAGTTTCCATCTGTGGGTAACCTCTTATTAGTAAAATACATTGTGCAATATTCTTTAACAATTCATACTAACTTGAATCTGAAGAGAGGAAGATGAAGTAATGAAGAGAGTTCACAGGTGTAGAAGTGAGATAAAGAAGGTGCAACAACACTTTCTGTAAAGCAGCTGCCCAGATGCTTTTTTCCTCTTTACAGAAAAGTCCTCTGAGCCCATGGTGTATTGTTTGCAGTGAAAGGCTCAGCTGAGCTGTCACTTGGGATCATAATGTCTGGCATTTTGTAGCAGTGAGCTGAGCATATGTATTGCAGATGGAAAACGTTGCTGATGCTTCTGGCAATGCTTTCCACTCTTTGGTAGAAGAAAAAAAAGAATTCTGCCTCTGACTGTAAACCCAAGTAAGACAGAGTAAAGTGTTGGAGTTTATTTAACACTGGTTCTTCAGAGAACTACTCCTGCCTGTTGAGTTACTGATTGCATAGATTTGGGCATGTATGAGCATCACTTAATTTAGAAGATAAATGGAGTATGAAAGGTAGACAGCTTTTCTTATGTACTTGTTTAGTTTGTAGGATTTTCACAGATGGCTCCAATGGGACCAAGAATGAGCAGTCATTTGAAAACATCCTGCTGAATTTTGTGCTGTGATAAAAGATGTTTAATGTATTTAACTAGTAAGTATTAGTCTATGCTATACTTCCATACTATAAACCTCTTGTCTTTTGAAGGCTTTTACTAACTACATTTTGAAGATGGTATTTCTGTGGTACCATAACAAAGAGAGAAGCAGCTACAGTATGCAGAGGATACAGGTTAGTCTTCATTAGCTATGCAAAAAATAAATTGTGACATGGCCAACTTCAGGATTTAGGCAAATTACCACGGGCACCAAGTGAACAAAAGAACTGAAATACTTTGCTAACAGTTCTCTTCAGAACTACTACCTTGTTTAGCAGGTTGTGGGTAGCAGCATGAGTCTCTGACTCCCACTCTTTAGCACTTATGTCTGTCCCAAGCCACCTGCAGGCCTACATCACTCTTTGGGGACAGAGGAGTCCACCAGGAAACAAGAAGCATTGAAGCTGGGCACTACTGTCCCCAAAGCCTCCTGCAGGCCTTTGAAGTTCTCATTCTTCCTCTGCAAAATGGATTGAGACACTCCTGGGTTGGTTCACTCTGGGGATTAGTGTACAAGTTACACTCAATAACTCCTTATTGTTCCTGGGAAGATTAAGGTACAGATTGCCTCAGGTGCAGAGACACCTGAGGTAGCAGCTCTGTATGACAGCAAGGGATTACTTGGAGCGATTTACATGGGTGTAACGCCATGTGAAGAGAGTTGCCCTGCTCCCGAGCTGCTCCACTCACACATGCCTGGACTCTGACCTTGGTGAGGCAGATTTCTGTGCATATGTAATGTTTTGTCTTTCTTTTGTTAAAAAAAACCCGGGATATGTACTATTCCTGATAAGAGAGCATGCTAGGAAGCTATAGCAGTAGCTACTCGGACATCTGTGATAGTGTACCTGCTGTCCTTGTCATAGACAACTGCTCCTACAGTGAGGAGCAATGTAGTGTCCAGCAGGAAGGGAAGATGGATGTGAGTACCATATGCTGTAGATGAAGGGTGTCAAGGTAGTGATGATCAGAAAGTTTCAAAAGAATGGGGGGGGGGAAACAAGTTTGTCTTCCCCAGAGACTCCCTATGTGGTTCTCATTCTAGGGTTGTCCACAAGAGTAGAAAAATCTCTGTGTGGTCAGGCTTCAGGCTACTATTTCCCTGTCCTTAGAGCTTGAGCGTTTGGGAATCTGGAGCCAACATGGGAGGGCCTGCATTTTGTGAGAGGCAGCAGATGGTGCCCTGCACCCAGGAAAGCAGCGTTATTGCTCTGTCATAGCCAAGCACAGCAAATTCTTTTCTTTGCATCATGCTGTCGCTGCTGTGGGTCACTGTCACAGCAAATGCAGCTCCTGGCTCCCCCCAGCTCTCCCCAAAGTAACAAGCATGGCAAAAGATTGAAATATGTTGAACAGCAAGGAGCTCTTCCACTTAATTTGGTATTTGCTGTGATACACTGCATCACATCACAGCACTGAGCTCCAGCCATAGATTTTCCTTGGGTCTCTACATCTTTCCCAGTCTCTGATCCTTCCTGAGTGTTTATGGGAAGCCACTTGTGATTTCTCAAAACAATGTGTCTTTGTGAAAGAATAGGCTCCAACAAATCACACAAAGTTCTTCACTCTAAAAATAAAATGAAATTTTAAAAGGGCTATAAAAAACTGAGTCATTGACTGGATCCGGATGATCTCCATGAAAGAGAACAATATTCAATTTGTCCAAAACTGCAAGTTCTTCTCAAAAGGCACTACAGAAAAACATTCAGAGGCATAATGTAACTTAGAAAGATACCAACACAGTTCATACTTGAATGAAACTAATTCACAGGATGTAGCAAATATGGCAAAACTGCAACACCAGTCTTCATTATTTTTTTTTCATACAGCCAAAGCCTTTCTTTCCTTTGAAGACAGGTAATTGTAAGGAATACTGTGACTTCCTATGGAGAATTGCTCTCCTCAGCCTATGTTGCACAGTGTATTAGCTACATATGATTAAAGCTGGCCTCTGGCTCTTAGGTGGTTTTCCAGAAACCCTTAGGGCCTCCATAGGCTGAAGTCAGGTAGCAGAAGATTCTGCAGATGGACATAAAAGCATGCTATTTATCTTCAAAGAGAAAACCGGTTGAGACATCTGGACAGTTCTCCTGATTATTTGGGTTTCTCTGAAAAAGAGGTTGCTTTTATTTAAACAGATTTTTAAAAGAAAGTAAACTCAAAGCAAAATCTGAATTACTGGTATTGCTATCTCTACAGCATTGCTACCAGGCCCATATCTTTACCTATGGTGTTCATACCTTCTGAAAACTGGTGATGCTTGAGCCATTGATTCAAAGCAAGATCAGATTGTTTGCCATGATCTGAAAGTCTTCTACAGGGAGCCTGGGCAGCACCAGTTTTATCTTCCAGGGCACTTGCTCTTCCAAGAGCAGAGCACACATCTTCTAGCAGCTCTGTGAAGAAAAAGGTGCAAGCACCATAAATTGCTTTTTCTCATGCACAAGCAAAGAAACTGAGAAAAACAAAGAAACTGTGGCTATGCCCAAGTGCTAGCGCAAGGTGAACACCATTCCAGGCCACAAGTGCACTTTCCTGGCTTTGCTCTAGCAGAAGGTGGCATGCAGTAGAGGCATCCTTCTTGTCACTGCATGTGGGGCCTTACTGATTCCCTGGCTTCACAGCCTCGTGGTCATTTCGTTGTAAGAGTGGCAGGACATGGAGTATTGCTGTCAGCATCCACTTTTGAGTATGATAATAACAAAAAGTTCCCTCTCTTTTTGAGGACTCATGCCTGCATGTGATCATGCAGGAAATAAGGAGGCAGTGCAGAATTTGCATGCATCATTAATTGTAGACCACAGCCAGGAATGGGAAGTTCACCTGTATGTAGGGTAAGTTCTGAAGAAACGGAAGCTAATTTGGCTTTCTCTGCACTATTATTTGATCTGGCTGAAATTTTATTCTATTCTGTCTGTATTTCTGATCCCTAAGAAGGATGATTGTGATTAGCCTCTCAGGGATTGTGTTCAGTCTCTGTTCCCTGGTTTATAATCATGAACTTGTAACTGCTAAGGATATCTAGGGTCATTTTGGTCTTTGGTCCAGTCTTTAATATGATTCCCTTCACTAATTTATGAAGATTTAAAAAATGCTGCTGTTGAAAGGCCTTTCCAGAGCTTTAACTCTCCAATAATGAGAAACTTTGCTCCCATTTCTGGCCTATTTTTGTCTCTCTGTGATTACATGCTCTGTTTCCAAATCATGGATAACAATTTGCAGTTTAGCATATCCATCCCTCTGAGCCATTTTGGCTGTGTCCTGCTGCTAGTCATGTTCTACATCATCTTCACTGGGAACAGCTGAAGCAAAGGTTCATTGCCATCCTTGGATATCTCTGAGTTTATGCCCAGTTGTTCAAGTCCTTCTGCCCTCTCAAACTGTAATAGCGTGGTGTATATGTCTTATGTGGCTGCCTTCCTTGAGATAACTTTACTGTGGAACATCTCTGTCTTCTATAGTTCCTATTCATTTGTTGAAAGAATTTCTTCAAAGACTGGGGGTATAGAGTGTGTGGAACTGGGGTATTTTATAGTGAAAAAGACAGATAAGTTCAGATTTGGCAACATCTGAGTCTTGTCTTGGCAGGAGACATACTTCAACTATGTCTGAGCCTGACTGCGATCCAGAAATCGATTTTACTTTTTTTTTTCTTCCTAAATCTCCCTAGGGGCATTATCAGTTTGCCTATTCTGAGAATGTCTTGTACACACTGGCAAGTTTGGTCTCCCCACAAATTGTGTGCAGAGGAAGACTTTAAATTCTCTCACCCACTTTTTGGGTGAATGATCTAATCTTTCAAGTATACTGCTGGTACCATTACCACCTAGTGATAATGCTTAAGAGAAGACTGAACTCTTTTTGCTTTGAATACCTATGTTCAGAAGTTGTTTCAGGGCTCAGGATACCAATCCAGGAGCTTCCTTTACACCTTTGAAATATTAAAGGTCAGGTTGGACAGGGCTCTGAGCAGGTTGATCTTGTTGAGGATGTCCCTACTTACTGCAGAGGAGTTGGGCTAGATGGCTTTTAAAGCTGCTATTGAACCCAAACTCTTCTGTGATTCTTTGATTCTTGCCTTTCCAGCCTGTTGAAGATAATTTTGTGTGGTTTAGGGCAGAGATGGTGGCTGCTAAAGGGCAAGCTGCATTTAATATACTTCCCTTTCCAAAATCTTGCTGATGTGAGCACATTTGTTGCAGATTCCTCTTTCTGAAAAAAAAAAAGAGAAAAACAATGACTCTAAGGCTATTTCAAATCTAGGCAATGCAATTAGAACACCTGCCAAGGAGAGGCTATACATTGATTCCCTTGACTGTTCTGCTTGAAGGTAGGGAGGCTCTGCAGAGGGATTTGGACAGGCTGGATCAATGGGTTGAAGCCAGCAGGATGAGGTTCAACAAGGCCAAGTGCCCGATCCTCCACTTGGGTCACAACAACTGCATGCAATGCTACAGGCTTGGGGCAGAGTGGCTGGAAAGCTGCCCAGTGGAAAAAGACCTATGGGTGCTGGTTGACAGTATCTAAACATGATCCAGCAGTGTGCTCAGGTGGCCATGAAGGCCAACAGAATCCTGGCTTGTATCAGAAATAGTATGGCCAACAGGACTAGGGAGATAATTGCCCCCCTGTACTCGGCAGTGGTGAGGTCACCTCTCAAATACTGTGTTCAGTTTTGGGCTGCTTGCTACAAGAAAAATACTGAGGTATTTGAGCATGTCCAAAGAAGGGAATGAAACTGGTGGAGAGTCTGGACATTGTGTCTTATGATGAGTGACTGAGGGAACTGAGGTCGTTTAGTCTGGAGAAGAGAAGGCTCAGGAAAGACCTTGTCACTCTCTACCACTCCTTGAAAGGAGGCTTTAGCAAAGTGGGGAGGGCAATCTCTTCTCCCAGGTGACTAGTGATAGGACAAGAGGAAATGGCCTCAAGCTGTGCCAGGGGAGGTTAATGCTGGATATTAGGAGCAATTTCTTTACTGAAAGAGTGGTTAGGCATCGGAACAGGCTGCCCAGGTAAGTGGTGGAGTCACTATGCCTGGAGGTGTTAAAAAAAAAAAAGGCTAATATGTCACCTGGGGACATGGTTTAGTGGGCATGGCAGTGCTGGGTTGATGGTTGGACTTGACGATTTCCGAGGTCTTTTCAAATCTTAATGAGTCTATGATTCTTTGACCGGTAGATGGCGCCAGGCTGCTGCAGGCTTTGGGAGGGCCTGGCCGGGGTCACTGCCCACCCACCCATAAGCGCCCTCTCAGGGGTGGTGAAGGGCTGTGCTCCAGGGGCGTGCGTGGAAACCCTTGTTTAAGGGTGGAATGATCTTTTGCAAAGTCCTTGTGCCTTAAAGGAATAAGGAAACTTATCGGTTCAAGCTCAAAGGAAAAGACTGTGTTGGAGCAAAGTGGTGTCTGTGGCAGACATTTCATTCTGGCCCTGGAGGCAGTGATTGTCCCTGCCAGGGCACCCTAAGCAAGCTGAATATAAATAAATTTAGGGTAGATGCTAAAATATCACTGTAACTTTTCAAAATTTGATCAAGGGTAACTTTCTCCAAATACACACCAAAACAGCTGGAGTTGTTCTGCCTGAAGAAAAGAAGGCTCTGGGGAGACTTTACTGTAGCCTTTCAGTACTGAAAGGAAGCTTGTAAATAGGATGAGGAAGGACTCTGGATCAGGGGGTGTAGCAATAGGACAAGGGGTAATGGTTTTAAACTGACAGAGGATAGATTCAAACTAGATATTCAGAAAAACATTTTTACAATGAGGATGGTGGAACACTGGAACAGGTTGCCCAGAGAGGTGGCAGATGCTTCATCCCTGGAAACATTCAAGGACAGGCTGGATGGGGCTCTGAGAAACCTGATTGTATTGAACATCCCTGCTCACTACAGGGTATTGAACTAGATGACCTTTGAATGTCTCTTCCAACTCAAAGCATTCTATGATTCGGTGATACTTAGAGAAAACAAAAGCTACATTAAACCTTCTTTAAAAATAATAGAAAGGAAACTCCTGATCATTTCCCACCCTCCTACAGGAGCTCTGCAAGTGCAGCACTGCAGGAAGCACTGGACAGGCATTTCCGAGTGTCAGGTCTGAGGCTTGGAGGAGACAGACTAGCTCCAGTTGCCCAGTGGGTTTCATTGTGCTAACCCACCAGGCTGGGGGGGTACAAGAGATTGAGAGGGGACACATCCAGAATAGCTGACCCCACCTGACCAAAGGGACATTCCATACAGTATGACATCATTCTCAGCAATAAAAGCTTGGGGAAATGAGGAAGAAAGGGGGACATTCATGCTTAACAGTGTTTGTCTTCCCAAGTAACAGTTACACATGATGGAGCCCTGCTTTCCTGGAGAGCAGTTGTTGAGATTAGGTGCAAAAATCATGAACTAGCCTTTCCCAAAAAGTCTCATTTGGAAATGAATAAAAATGTATAGATGAAAATGAGTCCAAGCAGCATGTGCACTCATTTGTGGCTACTTACAGACCCAAGACTGCACCAGGTTTATGTAGTAGCCTGAGTTACATATCACACTAATGCTCCTTCAGAGTAGCCTGTCTGGTTTAGCCTTCTAACACTACTCTATATTGTAATGTATTCCTCTGGGACACAACTGCTTGATTTACTTTTTTAGATGTTGAAATAACTCATGGATTTTGCCCACTTCAAGATTTTGGCTCTGTAGATGTGCTTATTCTACACTGCAACGTTATCCATGTTGCATCTGCTACTTTTTTTGTCCTTTTTATATTACTAAAAAGATGCAGAGGAGATGATATGGGTCTCACCTGTGCTTTGAAGCCCTTGTAACCTGGACAAATAACACAGAAATGGAGTAGCTGAGAAAGAAAGGGAGTGAACAGTAGAGTTCAGCATGAGTCAGTGGGACCAAATTCTCAGTCATCTGCTCTCCTTGAAACTCTGTGACTGAGGGCTGTCTGGTTCTCTGCTTCCTCCTGCACTGCAGGCCACAGCTTTAAATGTCAAAAAACTGCAGCAGATTTACTTTAGTCTATCCATTTAGTCTATCCATTTTGTGATTTCAGCTTCCTATTCTGTTTGTGAAGAGGTTTTCATTCAATGGGCAACTTCCCAGAGTAGACTTGTCACCGTATGGGAAGACCAAATATCTCTGATTTCTTTAACGTACAAAGGGCCTGGACATTATCCCTCCCTGTGAGAAAGCAAGGACTTTGGAAAAGTAGGGTCATCTCCCTGTCTTGGGGCATTCATGGACCTGAAGGCAGGTCCTCCAGGTGCCCTGGCCTCCCCATTCAGTAGTGTGACACATTTCTGCCAAGCAGCTTTCGTGGTTTAGAGGATAAATCAAAGCATTTCCTCTTGCAGCTTCTGGTGTTTGTTTGAAGAAGTTGCAGTGTGTCTTGACAGCCAAAATGCTCCTGTTCCTGTCAGTTTTACTCCAGCTGAACAAAACCTGCATGAGACAGAAATTGAATCCCTGGATGTCTTACACTAAGCAGACCAAAGCTGAAAGAGGTTTGCGAAGATTTCTACATGTAGTAATAGAAGCAGAAATAGAAAAAAGGAGGAAGTAATTTGTTTTGCCTGAAGTCCTAGTGAAGTGTGTTGCAAGCCTGAGAATTAAATGCTAAATCCCTGTCCTGGATCTGAGTGGCTAACTAAGTTTTCTATCCCTAACTGAAGCTGCTTGTCTATGTTGGCATTCCTACTGTGCTTGTTGCTATGAGATTTCTATTTTTAATAGATAATGTTCAGACTACCTGGTTCAGGTACTTACTTTAACTGAATTTCAAACATATACACTGGCTTTTCATGTTTCTTCACTACTAGGAGCACTGGAGAGAGCACTGTGCCTTGCTGAGACTGTTAGGATCAGGTCCTTCACAGCTAACTCAGTGCAGAGTTTCGTGTGCTCTCTTGCAGAAGAGACAAAAACAAGTAGTAATTAAATCAGACTAAAAGAAATCTGGCCATCTGCCCTGTGTCATGGTGATCAGAAGTTAGAAGATAAGCAAATTTACAAACCTTTTCTCTCAATGAGGTTGCTTGTTTTGGTCTGTAGATACATATTTCCTGGGAACTCTGTTGGCCTCACCACAGCAGATAGCTTTCTGATAAATGCTAATGAAGTTATGAGGAACAGATCTGCCTGCTTACTAATGAAAAATATAACAGTAGAAAGCTAAGGAAAACAAGCCACAACTGGTCCATCCTCTAAATGGATTTTGATTATTGCTTTTTACTGGAATATTTGGCTTTGGATCATCAGGAGCCTTGAAGATCCATGCTTCATCTCTGTCAGTTTTTAAGGGAGCCAGCAGTTCCATGACCTGATCGCTGTACAAACTACAGGTAATAGGGAAGGTGGTTTTGCTTTTAGATGTTGGACTTCAAAACAATTACAGGTGTTACTAAGACTCCTAGTAGTGGGAGATTCTGCATTGCTGAATGCCACAGACATGCCAGGAAATTATATGGTGTTAGAGAATGCTCAAGGCACTCAGAAGAGAATCTTCAGTTCTCATTTTCTATCTTCACTGAATCTTCCGTCAAAGGTAGGGCTGAGTCCCCTTTCATGGGAGAAGGTGGAGTTTCTCTTCCAAATGCTCCAGTCCTTGGCAGGATTGTCCAGCACTCAATGCAGTCATTGAGGATCTCAGACGCTGGCCATGATGTTTTTCAGACTCTCCAGCCCTGGAAGAAGCCTGGATTTCTCTCTCATTTTTCATGTGGTGTTGACAAGGAAGTTGGCAATTTTGTTGCAATTTACTTTGAGATTAACTAGGAAAGGAAAACTGGTGTGAACCTTAGCAGACTTGAGGAAACATAGCATCAAAACTTGTGGTGATTATGGAAAGGTTTCTATTAAAGATAATGTGGTAACAAGGGTAGAACTGGTCTCTCCTGAGAGATGTGTTTATGAGAAATTTATTAGTTGACTTAATGGAAGTAAGAGTCTTTTCTCTTTGCCTCATAAATTGTGTTTGCTAATTGGGTAAAAGGTGATAGTCTTGCCACACCTCAGTGTGTTGGACTGGAATATGCTTACTGAGACTTGGAACTGCTTAAACAAGGGCTGCAGGTTTTGATAAACTAGAAGTACAGTTGTCCCAAAGGATCATGGTGAAATATTTGTGATGACAATGAAAACTTAATGATGTTGCAAATACAGGAAGAACACAAATAGAAACAAATTAATGTAGAACTAGTGGTATAAGGTACACCAAAGGTTTTACAGACTACCCATCAATAGATCAATACAGCAGATGGTTTGGAGGTTTTTTTAAGGTTCATGCTCACATTCATGTTTTAAAAGAGATGGGTTTGGTTTGCTGACAAACCTCTGTTTCATTAGTAGTAGAGGATCTTACAGACTAGCTCACTGCTGGTTCCAGAGGTTCAGAAGAGCAGGTGGCACTGCTGCAAGTGACATTGCCCTTTCTCAGCAGCTACAGTAAAGTCCTTTAGTGAGCAAGGAGACTGAGAGAAAGGAGAAGAATTCAGATTTCCTATTGCTACCTCATTGTCCCTAGAAGTATCTTTCTTTGTAATTCTTACACAGATTGAGTGCCAGCTTCAGGCAGAGGCTAAACTTGTAGTGATAATTAATTTGGAGCCCTTTGCCAAATGTTTTAATTAGTGCACCTTAAGAATCCTAGTGGGTCAACACTGGGATGTAGGCACTCCTATTTCAAAGTAGCAATAAGTTCCTGACAAAAAATGAGGTAAAAAGCTCTTGCCGTTCCCTCAGGGCAAGCACAGCCTGCTCATCTGCTCCTCTGTTTGTCCCCAGCATGATTGAATTTGTGATTCAGCAGAACAGAAACCAAACCTTAAACAGCTTTTGCCATTTTCCTTTGTTTTTTGACAATGTTTACCATCTTTACTGCACCCAAACACACTGCCTGACACTAATTTGGCTATCCCTGAACAATTGCTGACTGTTCCTTTCTGACTTGATAATTGCTGTTCTATTATTAGGCTGTTTTCTGTCTACAGCTTAAAAATGTGAGGTCCAAGGTGTAGCAGGAAAAGAGAGAATAGCATTGAACAGCAGAACAGTCTGCTACCCATGTTTTTTCCACAGCTAAAAAATATGAGGGGTTGTTGTTGGTGGTAAAATTTCTGACTGATGATGAAAGCTCCATGAAATTTGTGTAAAATCAGTGTTATGTCTCTACAGACCTGGGTAAATAACAGACATTTGTTTCCATCAATCTGTGAGCTATGCAAGATCAATCTTGTTTACCAGGGAAAGTTCACTCCGAGGCTTTTCAAGATTTATCCTTAAAAACTATTTAATTGCAGAAAAGACATACTTTTGTTTTCAGTTAAGGATGCATATAATCTGTAGTAACTGCTTAAAAAGTAAAATGCAGTCACTGTGTTCTTTATGTAGCTGTAATGGTGCTTACATTACAAGGAACAACAGATAGTCTAAGGAACATCATTTTTTCAGAGATAGGGTGAGAAATAGATGTATAGAAATATTCTAACAGCTGTTAATTTTGCACAGAGAATAATTAAGCAAACTTAGAAACAAATAAAAACATTTTCCAACAGTTAGAGTATTGATGAAAGAAGTTTTGTCTTAGAGAGCTTGCAGAGCAGAGCTCATTCAAGAGGAGCACTAGGCCAAGTGTGAAATGGCTGTTCAGAGCTTAGAAGACCAGAAACCTGGAAACTGGTACAGGTAGTGAAGGGCACGACTGAGAAGCTTGAACACCAGTGGAGAGGGCCCCATCTCTGTGTACAGAAGGGGTTTGCAAGAGCAGAACCACTTCCTTCAACCCATGGTGAGTCTGAGGCCAAAAGCAATGGCGAGGTGTAGGAGCAGCCTCACCAACAGCTTGACTGCATAGTAGGATTTTTGCTTGCTGTTTGGGTTGATCCAGTTTGCTTTGGAGTAGCATTGGCTGGCAGCACTCAGATAAACCAGGAGCAGTCCATTTGATTCTTACCCTCTTCCCTGGCAAGACCAACTGTATCTAACTCATCCCTGATTGATGTTTCTCTATTCTTTTTTAAATTTTTAAGGACTCTCTGCTCTTCCCAGGATATCTATTCCACTGACCTACTTGGAAGAAGGCTGTGCTACAACATAAACAAGCAAACAAACCACATCCAGCAAAACCCAGTTAATGTCAGCATAAATGAGGTGGTGATCACAATGGGCCAGCATGGTAGCAGTGGGGAGCTCACCCCACTCAACACAGCAGAAATTAATGCCACATTAAGACAAATGCATGGCATGGTTTGTTACCTTGTCTTTCCTAGAGAGTAGTTTTCCTAGATCAATTTTGCTGCCTTTGCTTTGGGGTTCAGGTTTGCCAGACCTCTGATCTTCCTGTTGGTCATCTCTGGACTCTGCAGCTGGCACATGTACTAAAGTTTCACCTTAAAAATGTCCTTTTTTAAAAATTCAAGTCAAACTGTGTATGTGTATAGCCCTTCCAAAAACTCAGACTAACCTGCAGTAGGGTGACATACTGCTGAGGGGAACTGTGACCTTAGCAGTTAATGCATGGCAGTGGGGAAGTGCAATCTGTTTTATCTTCCCCTGCCCTGCAACCACACTTGCTGGATGGTGTTTTTTCAAACCATTCTAGCCTTTCCATGTATTAGCTTCCCTGTTTGTAGAACTGAAATAGTAACTCCTCTTTCTTTGTATTTAATGACTATAAAATGCAGGGAGGGCCTGAAATATGCACAGAAATAAAAATCCAGGCCAAAATTAAATGTATTGAAGTGCTAACTTTCCTAATCCATAGTAGTCAAAAATGCTTACATCTTTTGATTTCTGTCACACTGAAGGTGGCTGATTATTTTTTTAGAGTTCTCTGCTGATGTCATTACAGAGTCCTGCCAAACACTCCCTGCTGCCTGCATTGGCAAGAGCATGAGAATTCAGAAACCCAAATCAATTTTCTGCCCTTAGGTTGGGTCACACTGCTGTCAGCATGATGACTTGCTTTGGGCAACTGGAAAGCATTTCTTAATGCCAGTTTTTGGAAGGCAGAGCTGACAATGCATGTTTACAACACAGGCTACTGCTGCTAAAACCAGTATCTAGGAGAGTGTTTTGTGAAATGAGAAAGGCTTCTGGCAGTACTGGAGTCACTGCAGCAATTTTGGATGCTAGCAGACAGCATTTGCTGAAGCTGCTGTCAGAGATGAGTATCAGTGCTCAATTTCTGCTTGGATGAGCAACTGCTTGTACCTCTGACAAAGTAATGAGTAAGGCAGAGTGAGATCTAGGAGCCTATCTTGCAAGTGCTGAAGAGTCAGGACTGTTCCCTTTCTGCAGGTTTCTCAGCTTGCAGAGAACTCAGTGTTGTAAAGAGCAGTGGCAAGAAACGTGCATTCAGAGCAGGAAGAGTGTGACTGACAAAATCTGCTGTAATGCAGGATATTGTTCCCCACAGCAGAATGGATACAAAAGCAGAGAGCTGAAGAACTACTAGAATGTCTCTTCTCTCAGTGAGTGAGGGCTTTCATAGCTACCTGGTGCTAAGGAACAAGTCCTCTTCTTAAAACCTCACTTAGCCCAGGAAAATCTGTCTCAGATAAACTTATTCTAGAGGTTTAAAAAAACAGAAGTGTGTACTTTTTGTTCTCTCTTCCCCCTCACCCTCTTTCTTCCTTCCCTTCCCACCAGCAAAGGAAAGGACAGAGAGAAATTAAGGAGACCAGCTTAGTTTTATTGCCAGTACAGATTACCAAAAATCTTTATGGTTTCTAGGTGACATTAAACATGAAAATGACTTTCTACACTTACTGTCCTGGGCTGATGAAGCTTGAAACCTATATGCAAAGCCAAAGCAGAAAAATTTTGACTTGTTGCTGTGTTTTCCCTTCATGGAGAATTTTGCTGTTTCAAATGGACAATGGAAGATAGCTGAACAGGTTTAAATCTTTGACATTGCAAGAATAAATCACATCAGACATAGAAATTGCAGTTGTTTAAAAATATGGTGCTTGAAATAACTGTTTTTTTAACTCCACTGTATAAATGAGCCAATATCTTATTTAAAGGGGGGAAAAAAGGATTAATCAGTTCTAAGACTTGACAGCATTATAAACACCATTATACCATTCAGCATATTCCAAGCAAGAAATGTCACCCATCTGTTAACATTACTGTTGAAGAAAAACATGCTTGTTTGAAAGACCTACAGGCATTGAAGAATTTTCACAGTAAAATCAATGGCCCTTCTTTTAAAATGTTCAAACCATGCTGCCATTCTCTTTCAAGTTTGGTTTCCTTCACTCTCTAATCATTTCATCTGGCTAAGCCTGTAGTTGCAGGTTAGACCTTACAGAAGTCATGACTGAACCCTCTCCTTATAAACTTTGACAGATCTTGTCAGTCCCAAATTCAGAAATTGATTTCTCTTTAGGGAAGAGATGAAGCATGAGCTTAACTTAAAATTTAATTTGAAATCAGTAGAAACTGAGCATGCTTCTGTGCAGTCATTTTTCAATAATGTCATTTGAGGTACTTCCTCACTCAGGGTGTTTTCATCTTGTGATTTTCTAGATCTCGACAATGTTTTTCAGAGCTCTTGGTGAACCTACCTTAAGAGCCATAGGAAAATCTCTGCTATCTGATTTAGGTTAGGTACTCTTTCCAGACCCCACCTCTCCTTCTAACCACAGCACTAGTGGTGTGTTATAAATTACTGGAATGTCACAGAAATTAGTGCACTGCTGGCATCAACAAAATGTGTCTGTTTACTCTCTACCCACAGCAGGCTACTCCAAGAACTCTTTCTGATCCCACTTCTGCAGAGAACATTCTCATCTCAGCGTTCTCCAGGCACCCATGGTCCTTCAGTGGCCTTCTGGTGAGTTGGTAAGAATTCCCTGTGAAGTCTAGGTGATACAGCTGCTGGCATCCAATGGCTGTGCAATTTACTTTTCCTTCCAGAAGTTTGACCATTTCTCTGTGCCTCATGTTCCAGGTTATCCTGAATCACATATTAGGCAGTCATCATGTATTCCTCACCTGGCTAACTCCATGCACTGGGCAGGCACTCCCACTGCAACCCTTACCACATCAGGCACACAGCTCATACTGCATTTGAACCTGCTGCATTTGGGCTTTGCCATCTGCACATTCTCCCTCTGCAGTAGTTTTTCCAGGGCTGCTGTAAATCAGACCACAGATATCCTGCACTCAGCTGCCTGTTTCATTCTCTCCTTCAAGAACCCTGTGATTCTTTCAAAGTTGTAGGCAGCAAAACCACACTTACGATTTATAGTTCCTTTTCCAAAACTGTGTGCCCACACTTAGCTATCAGTTTCATCACCATTAGATCTCATTGATAGCTAGGCTTCCTGTTTTTCAAGCTTGACAGAGCATTGCCTTAACCTTTTATAGCAGTATTTGCTTTCTATCTACATGGCTTGACTTATTTTATAAGCTGGATGCAGTTTTTCCAGTAGTGATCACATCAGCCCTGCAGACAACAGGTGAAATTCTACTTTCATTGCCACTGCTGCCAAGAAATACACAACTTTTTGTCCTCAACATACCACTACTTAGTTCTATTAATCTCCCACATAATTTTCAAAATCTAAGGCTGCAAATAGGCTTATGCTTGAGTATAGTCTTGCTTCTAGATATATGACCTTGCTTTTGGCTGCATTTAATCTATTAAATGTGGCTAACCAAAGCTTAATAAAGTATAATGAAGACTAGGAACATGCCAGCTCTCTTACTGCTTGGGTCTTCTGTATAATTAATTGTTGCCTCTTGTCTGAAATCTTGTTGGTAGAATTACAATTGCACATGGCAGGTTTCTGCTCCTTGCTGACTGTTTGGCTTGCTGAAGGTACCACATCTTATCAGTTTCATTTGTTTAATTTAATGAGAAGATTTTAAGGAAAATATGAAAACTTTGATAATATTAAAAAGCCATCAACAATTTACTGATATTACATTAATGGAAAGTGACGCCATTTTTTCTGCCTCATCAATTTCAGAACCTGAGTAGCTAACAACTCAAAAATTATTTTGCATATAAAAGAAGGTTCTTAACTTCATTTACTCCCCCCCCCCCAGCGTTTTTGCTGTGATTATACTGAGAACACTCTGAAAGTGCATCTTATAAACACAAAGAAGGATTGTTTGCATAATTTAGCATCAGTTCTCAATTTCATGCAAATTCAGATCAAAATGAAGCAACATTGAAAGTTGCAAACTTCTATTACAAATATTTTGGTCCAAAAATTCCATACCATTTCAATGCATAAACTTATCATGAAAATGCTTCTGTGTTTGGAAGAATCCCAGTATCTTGTGCCTTGATGAGGAAATTATGACTAAAGATCTGAAGTGAGATTCTATGGTTTAGTTACCAAGTTCTCAAAATTTAGTCATCAATGAGATGATTAATGATAAATGTCCTTACATGTAGCAACTGTACATGCAAAGCTTCTTTATCTAACAAAAACCAGAAGTAGCAGACACCAGCAGCTGACCAATAAGGCCGAGGGAAATACAAACCAAAAATAAGGGAGGGAAGAAACCTTGACAGCTGCACCAAACTATTTAGGGAGCTGGAGCATCCTCTTCCTTCCACATGGAAGAGATACACTGAACATAAGTGACTGGCCTTCCAGCAGCAGTAATTGGATAAGATTCAATAGACTGTAGAAAAAAGTAAATAATTGTTCCCTATGTATGAGTTAGAGCCCCCACGTTGCAAAAGACAATTAGGAGATCATGCACAAAGAGGTTAGTTAAGAAATCTTTAGGAAATGATGAGAAAGATTTTAGATGACTTATATGAGGCTGGTAGTAGTAGAAATTTTGACCTTTTTACATCTTTAGCTCTTTTCTTTCATCCTGAGCTATAACCCTCCTCTGCGAAGGTGTTGATGAAAGTACTTAGATATAACATTGCTACATGATCTATATCTTGATTATAAAAAGAGTTGAGGAAATTTTTACTTCAGATGAGGAGTCAACAGCATGAAATATATTATTGTCATTTCTGGTTTTAATGTCTGTGTCTACAACTGAAATATTTTAGGGGATTAATAGTCACAGAAAATGCCAAGGTCATGCAACAAAAATAGTACCTGAGAGAAGATACTGGTGAAGGTCTTCCTTCAAAAATACACCTAACCATGTACCTAGTTAGGAAGGTACAAGTGTCAAATACTATAGAAGATTTTTTTTTCTCTTTTTGCTTCTTCTCTTCAAAACCAAAAAAATCATAACTGTGATTTTTTTTTTCTTCTGATGTTCAGAAACAAGGTACCATAAGTAGAAAAGCAACAGACAAGCTTTGAAAAGTATCACCTGCACTAATAAATAATTTCTAGACTATCCTGTAATTTTGTTATCCTAAATAAGTACCACATGACATGGATAAAGTGAACTTTTGTCAGAAGTCCTGGTCAGGACATCAGATAAGAAAAGAAAGCCCACAGGTACACTTCTGTGTCTGCCACAGCAAGTGGGATGTGTTTGAAGAAGCTGTGGTGGGTCTGGGGCAGACTTCTCTATCTAAGCTAGCCACACCAGCCTGCTGTGAAAGTCACTGTAGGGGAACAGGCACTTGCAGGACATGAGTCATATAGATGTTGTACTGTGAGTGTCTAAGGCTGCATGAGACACAATCCACCCAGTAAGATGACAGGCATTTCACTGAATCTCTTTGTGCCATGTTTCCCCCTAGTTTAAAACATGACTAAAGTTTGCTTTCTTCTCCCTTACACCTGTTGAGTTTGTAGGCACATCTGCTAAAATAACTCTTGCTGGTTGCATATCTGCACAGCACAGTATAGAAGGGACACCCCACCTCAGGCAAGTCTTTCAAGAGAATTAAATAAGAACTTCATTAAGTGGAAGAATATTTATAAAACAGAAACAAAACATATGTTCCACAAAAGTAATCTCAAGACATTAAAAGCAGCAGAAGTGAGACCTGGAAAAGACTGCATTTTGTTAAGATACATGTAACAGCCCAGCGAAATGTCACATTGTTTCTTTTTATTTGCTAAAGGTAACTGCTTTTAAATGCTCATTATTTGTTTTGGCAGGAGTCACAATGTGGAAATCCTAACAGCATCTTGTGTAAAAGTATGTTTTGTTTTTCTTTTTTTTTAAAAAGGAGAATCTATAACCATCATATTTAGCCTGAGAGATTTATCATGGAAGTCAAAATCACAGTCTGGAAACTTATAAATAACATATCATGTGTAAGTTGTTCAACTGTGGTGGTTCAAAAACTTCAATGCATTAAGATGTGTTTCCTCCACTGAATCCATCACTCTCTGTGGTAAAGTAAACAAGATTTTGCATTTTAGCATATTGTAGAAAATTACTGTTCAGTCTCCCATTTCTACATGCAGACCCCACTGTTCCTTGAATTTCATGAGAAACATTTCTTGGTCCTGTGAAGATTCATCAGATACTTCTTTCTCATACAGTCTGGACAAAATTCCTTCTTTATCTGGATTATCACACTTGAATACTCCTTCACACACCTGATTTTCAACACTGGACAATGTAGGAATATACAGTCTTCTAGTGTGAGGATCCCAATTTACCATTATTGTCTGTTCACCCTCTTTCTCCATGAGGACCTGTGCTATTTTGCCCAGCTGAGGATAGGATGTCTGATCTGAGTTGTCTGTATCCGAATCCACCAAGCTCATGTGGGTCTCACCTGGCAATTCATCTGCTGCACCCACCATCTTCAAATTAAGTTCCTCTATTTTCTGTCCCAAACAAGGGTCTGCTGCCTCCTTCTCTATCTGGGGGCAAAACAGCTGTTTTGTTTTCATATTAACCAAATCCCTCAAAACAATCTGTGGCTCACCTAGCAGTCTGCTGGAGGAAGAAGTCTTGTCTTCTAGTTTCTGACTTGAACTGAAGTCTTCAGCCCTTATATCATGTTCATACTCTACAGTCCCTGCATTTTTCAGTCTCAAAGTATTCTTTGTTTCAGACTGGCCATAAGATGACCAGTTCCCAGTACAGTCCTTTTCCTCTTCCTGTGAAATCTCTTTAGGTGAAATCTCAGGCAAGTGGTTTGTTTCCAGTACTTCCTCTGAAGGCAAATCCTTCCGTTGGGTGCCGTTGTAAAAGGTGTAATAACGGGGACTTTTCCCTTCCGATAGGCGAGGGGATTCCTGCAATGGCTTGCTGTCATCCATGTTAGCAGTGATGAGGTTGACCACTACCTTTTCACGTGGTATGAAAACCATTTCTTTGCATTTGTCAGTGTAGTGCCATACCTAGAAAGCAAAAAATATTTTGATCTGAGTGAAGTGTAATAAAAATACCCTCCTTTCTGCTTCTTATGCTGTCAGATATTTTTTAAATACAAGGCCAGGCTAGACCTTATGAGGAGGTTATTTTAATTTAGAGAAGAAGGATGTTCATCATATAAACCTCCAGGAGTGTTAATATGCTCCACTTAGTTTTTCTATCCAAACTAAAACTGTATTATAACCAGCTCTAATATCCCTTTTACTCATCTTCCCTTTGCAAAATAATGGTTAGAACAATTCTGTCAAATTCTGGTTTCAATTCCACTAGCATTAACTCAAGTGACTTTGGAGAAAACATCAGGGTGAACATCTGAACACACTGCAGCAGTAGCTGCTCTACTCCTTTTGAGCCCACAGTCCCTCTGTGAATATTTCTCCAAGCACCTCTGTGCTGCTCTGGATTTCTTTATTAAGATCAGCATGTTGAAACCAAGTCCCTTACACCTCCCATCCCACAGTGCCATGCAGATTGGATTAATAGCAAAGTGCTCATTCATTGCTGTAATTGCATGTTTATGGTTGAGCAACTTTTTCAAAGATAGCTGTGAGAAAGCTCTGCTAGGGTCATGAGCTGGAAATCAGTAACATTTTTTAGACTTCATGTGTTCTTTGTAAAAATTAACAAACTTTGCAGCTCTAAGAAACTTGCAAATATTTTTAGGTAGAAAGTGTATTTAAGCTAACAGCATCTGTTCATACATTTTTGGGTGTTAGAAAATTGCACAGTGTTTGAAAGTATTCTTGAAATCCAGATTAAACTATCTGTATAATACACATGTGCTAAATCCTTCACAATTAAGGGGAAAAAATCTGGTAATACCCAATCATTGCCCAAGAAAACATCATGGGGTTTCTGTACTGCTTGATTTTCTTCCCTTCTTGTTTCTGAATTCAACCAATTAATAACATTTTTTTCACTGAACCTCTACAGTGCTTCTTCACAGATAAATTTAGAGAGTGCTAACCTCCTAAGAGAGGTTGCCTTACTGCATCTCAGACCTTGCTTAGTGCAACGACTCTTCCCAGATGAACAGCTCTGTTCTGATCCTCATTAACTCTGGTCATTTTTTCACATCTGGTTCTCTTTCTAGGCACAGTTGCTAACTTGAATTATGACTCTGTTTTTCTTGCATTTAATAACCCTCAGGACCCTTGATCTGAGTGGCAACTAGAGCTTTTAGTTGCAGCTAGCCATAGTTTTCTCTCAGCTGACTTGGAGCCCCTGAAAATGCACAGCTCTGCCATGAGTGCCAAGTTTGGCAGCGACCTCCTGCAATGGAGAACACTTACCAGGTTTGTTGGATGTTTCTGTTTGCTGACATGGGTATACCTGTGCACACAATAGTATGTCATGGAAATAAAAAGGACAGTCAGCATGATTGGCAGAACATATCCAAATATGATTGTCATAGTCTCATCTGTTGTTTTATCTGTTAACAAAAGAAAAGTTTTTATTGTATTGAGCAGCTTTTTAAACGTATTCAGATAACAATTGATGCATTGACCCCATTGCTCTATTTTCAGCAAGCTTTTTAAAAAAAGAAATTTGAGCTACAAAATCACCATGACTTTTTCTAACTTGCATCTGTTTATTGTAATTGCCAGCTTACACTTACCTTTCAAGGTAGAAATGCAATATTCTTTGGAGAACTGACTGCGCAGAAGTGGTGTGGTGACATGTATCTGTGCACTGACACAATAAGCTGTTCCAGGTTCTAACCAGGGCACAACCAAGGTGTTGTTGCTGATGGAGAAGAACCACTGGAAGACATAGGAAAAGATTAACCCCCTCCCCCTTTAAATTCTCAGTTACAGAAAGGTGAAGCCTTTTACATACAAAATGTGTCACAAACACACAAATTTTCTGGAAAGAATAATGATACTGTAAGAACTGCTAGCTGCACCCTTTTTTTTTTTTTGCAAATGTAATCAAAACTCAAGTTATTTATTAGGTCACATCCTTTCTGAATACTTTATTCAACTCATTCAATTCCATTCAATTATTCTACTGTTAGTGAGCAATCTCATGCTTTATAAGAAGTAGGACCATGTGCCACCACTAGACCACGTTCTCATGCTGATTTTGTACAGAATAGTTCCATAAAATCTTTCAAATTGGGATGTTCTGTTAAGATAGGAGCCTTAGAATAATGGATGTTATGTAGACCTTAGAGTCCAAAGTAAAGTAATTGCTACATATCAAGTATCTTTATGAAACCAAAAAAAAAAAACCCAACACCAAAAAAACCCTTCTAAAACAAACAAAAAGTCCCCTGCAACCCCAAAAATCCCAACAAACAAATAAACCAAAAAACCTTTTGTCTACTTCTAATTGCTAATCTTGGAATTTTAATACCCTTTTTGACAGAAGGTGACTCTGTCTCAGGAAATTCAGAGTTTTGCCAGGCAGAGATTGTGCCTGGAAGATGGGAAAAGAAAAATGAATGGTTTTGTAACCGAGCACTGAACTCTTTCTCACCTACTGTGTTTATGCTGGGGACTACTACTTGTTCATGAAATGTTAATCTGAAAAGACAAACAAATTATGTTCAGATGTGGTGACAAAGGATGCACTTTGTCATGAGATATTGTGAGTAATACTACTAGACTGACTGGCTGGCCTAGATTAGCTGGCTGTCTGACTAGCCTTGCCAAAGAGGACCAGAGACAGGCAGCAACCTGAACAAAGACCAGGAACATACCCTCACAGCAAAGGAGGCCAACACCATCCTGGACTGTGTTAACAGAAGACGGAGCAGTTGGAGGGGAGTGATTATCCCCCTCCACTCAACACTCATCAGACCACATCTACAATACTTCATCCAATTTTTTGCCCCCAGTACAGAAGAGACCAACAAAACAGACTGGGTTTAGTACAGGATCACCAAGAGGATTGAGGCTGGACCACTTGCCCCGCAAAAGGAGGCAAAGGGACTGAAGTTTGTTCTACCTGGGGAAGAAAGGGTGGTTTCAGGGGGTCCTAACAGCAGCTCCCAGCATGACCCAGGGAGGTCATCAAGAAGACAGAGCCAGACTTTTCACAGTGCTGAATGGTGGAAGGATGAGAGACAAAGGACTTAAGTTCAAAAAGCAGAAGTTCTGATTGGATATGAAGAAATAATTTTTCCCTGAGAGGGAAGTCAAGCAGTGAAATGGGTTTTGCTGTGCCTGTTCTTGGAGGTTTACAAGGCACAACTGAACAAACCCTGAGCAACCGGGTCTGAGCTGACAGCTGATCCTGCTTTGAATAGGAGGACTTCAGACTAGAGACCTTCTGAGCTCCTTTCCAACCTGAATGGTCCTAAAATTGCTATAAGGCTATGAATCCTATTTTGATCCTTGCTATTACAGACAAAGTGATTTCAAGAAGCACAGAGCACAGAATGAACAGGTGCAGTTCTACAGCCTTGTCAAAGCTTACCCGCTTCTTTGTTTTTTTGTTGAGGACAGACACGTTATATTGCAGGCCAGGATACACTTGAAGCAGAGATATGGATTCTTCCTCAGGACTTCTCTTCCACTTCTCAGGAGTAGTCAGAATGATTGAAATAGATCTCTCAGTAGAAGATACCCTTACCACAGGTGGATCGATTTTAGCTGGAAAAATGAACATGCACAAAAAGCAGTCCAATGCAGCAGAAGCACACTGATTTGACCATCCAGTTTCTTGAAGTGAATAATAATTGTTTGCAATGTTTTGAGGAGTCTAAGTAGGACTTTAAAGAATTCATTTATATTGTTAGAAAATTACTTTATCAGATAACTAAGATGACCTTTACAGTGAGAGAATGAACCCTGGCTTGGAATTTTGTCTAGGAATTCCTGTGACTTTGCAGGATAAACCACCTTGAAACTCAGTTTGCTAAAACAAGCTATATTACCAGTATGATCTCAGATTATTTGGTACAGATAAGAGATATCATGCTCTAGAGTATGATTACTGCTTGACTTAATAAAGCCTTTTCAAAATCAGTTCTTTATACTGTTGATCTGCCACAGCTTTTATTTGCCTTGAGTAAAGGTTTATTATAGCCTAAAAGAGTATTTATAACACACATATTCAAATTGTAATACAATTATTTCAATTTCTTCTGCCAAAAGCATAAAGGTGAAACAACTGCAAAAAAATCTAACCTTATGTTAAAACTAAAATCTCATAAGCTAGGAAGGCACTTGCAGTCTGAGCACACAGGATTAATCAAGGCTATTGAACATCTGGCTGTGTGATTAGCTTTCCTTACTGTCTGTGAGAGGGTTGAACCGTGCGGTCTCGATCCAGTCAGAACACTTCCCATTTAGGAAGGCTTTAACACTTGCATAGTATTGTTCTTCATAGTCAGAGGTCTCAGTGGAGAGGTCACACCATGTTCTGTTGATATTCCTGCATTCTGGCTTTCTAATCCATTTGCCAACACCATACCTGTATTGAAAAAGAAAGAGAAAGAAGCTGTATAAAAGCTGTTGCCATCGTATTAGTCACCCGGTAATGCAGCATAGAAGCTGGTACTATGGCCCATAAAGCAGTTTGCTTGTTTTGTAGAAGTCTGCATTTTCAAGGAATTCCCAACTTCATCTGAGACAAAACACAAGATTTCTACAAGTTTTTAATGAAAAGTAAAAACAGAGTAGGCCTCATCCAGAAGGGACCATATGGGACTAACTGGAAATGGATTCTGGTCCTCACTCAAATTCCTTGATATCCTACAAAGATGCAGACCTTGCAAATATAAGGGCCTGATTCCATTCACATTACTTGGTTTTCTACAATACTTGATAACTTCAGTGGATTTTGTCCTAGACTAGAGAGAACTTGTGGCATCAAAAGAAATTTGTAAGTGTTGGGTCTGTTAGAAAAGACTAATGAAGCACTGAGTGCTGTTAATAGTCTATTAAATACTACATCTCCAGGTATGTTTAAATGTGTACAGAATTCTTCCATGTTGCATCCTACACTTCTTCCATAGGAAGAAAGCCTCCTTATAAGTTTCTTTCTCTTCTGGATCTGTAAAACTTAAAAGCATATTGCTTAAGTCTAGCCCACATTTTAGTTGTCTTTACTTTTTAGCAGCCTTATCTTGTGTAAAGATTTTTTAAAAATATTATTTAAAATGCTAAAATAAAAGTCAGTGGGGGGTAAAATAAACAAACCAACTTACACTGAATACTTCACCCTGTAGAGTACTCCATCTCCTGTGCCTTCTGGTGGTAACCAGTGAAGGACATTCTTCATGTTTACAGATTCAAAATGGACATTCCTAGGGTTGGGCAAAGAACAATACAACTCTCCTGAGAAAGAAAATAAGAAAGGAACAACATACACTAAGAATCTGTAAATGCATATGCTTGCAGGTTAGCCAAAAAGATACTTTTAAAGTAAACTATCAAATTCTGCATACTGCTTTTCTTAGCATTCAAAGCCCAGAGAAATTCAGTCTACACAAAAATGTCACTAGCTAGTACAGTCCCAAATTCTGTCTGTACAAGTGTGGTTTTAATTTAGCAAAAATGGCTTTGCCATTTATGACAGACATTGGTGGTGGAAACATCAGGGAATGGAAGCTAAAGCTAGAAAACTTTGGCCTAGAAGTGACATGCATTTTTAAATTGTAAAGGTGTTGGAATATCAGAAGGTGTAAAAATATCTTTGATGCTTCAGTAGAATCTTGTGGACTTTGAGGCTGAGTGATTTAAAGAATCAAACTAGGTATTTTTCAAAAGACACGTGGAATCTACCGCAAACACTTTACTCTGGAGAATGAGACTGGATGATCACCATAGCTCCAGTGTCATTTGGTCATCCAAAGTCAAAAGTAAATGCCTACTGTTAGGTCACTCATCTAAATTACATCTTCATTGTGTGAGCCTTTGAATTGAATAAACAAACAAGTCTGGGACTTTTAAGAACCCCATTCCACATGTTCCTAATACACATTCCTAATCTAATCAATTTAATGGAGATGCTCACATTGCTAAATTGCTTGCAAAATGGAAGCTCGTGAGCCCAGGGGCAGAATCCCAAGCTCCAAGTTGTGACTCAATCCCCAACACCTCCTGCCATGAGAACTGTGCCCATGGGAGCAACCCTGAGACCAGCCCTGAAGCTGCAACTGCTGGGAAGGAGCTTCTTGTTGCAAGTGGCCTTGAGAGCATAATGAGGAAGACAAAAGGCTCTTCCTCCAGGGGTGCAATTCTAGTTCTTCAGGCAACAAAAACAGACAAAGAAAGGGGGAAATAACACATATTAACACAAACAGTGGGAAGATGTCTGAACTAATAGTCCTTGACCTTTGCCACTTCCTTAAGCAGACCTTACGGGATCAGAAGCACACAATGCTACTCAAGCTCTGAGAAAGGCATCCAGGCAATCTGTGTACAAAGGGAGGGAAAGATTGAGGCAACTGCAATTCCGTGCTGCAATCCCCAAATACAGGGAAACACAACATAGATATTTTCTTAGATTACTGTGAATCAAAGCCACAAAAGCCCAAGAAGGAGGGATATATGAATAAAACAGTCTCTTCTCTTCTCCAGACCGAACAACCCCAACTCTCTCAGTCTGTCACTGAACAACGTAAACTCTCTCACACACACTAGCATAAACACATAATTTCCATATTGCAACTATTACCTGTTCAGTGGAGCTGTGTTTTATCTGCTAGGAGGCACCACTGCCTGTCTCAGTGACAAACAGGTGTGTTTGATATCATCGCTGCAGAACAAATACAGCTGCACTAACCTGCACACTCCTATAAACAGATTGGGTAACTTTTCACTTGAGTTGTGTAACCCAGCAGCTGAAAAGCATAAAAATACTTAAACACAGAAAAGGTAGATATTTTTCTGGACACTGGCTAAAGTTTTGGAGTGGGGAAAAGGCAGAGGACTCATTGGAAGCCAACCTGTTGGCACAGAAACCCCTTCTATGTAAGTACTGCTGTTGACTGCACTACTCTGAAGCAGTGATCGTCTGCTGTATTTTAAGGTGACATGGCTACAAGGGTGCAAACACCAAATTATCCAATAAAACAACAAAGATGATCACAGGGCTTCTCTATACAACTGTAAGATATAATTTAAGACAGTGACTGATGTGGAAAACATCAAGATACAAACGTGAGTCTTTACTGCAGTACAGGTTTTCCCAATAGCCACAGCAGTAGAACCCAGGGACTCCTCCCCTACAGCGATCCCAGAATTTAAGAGAGGAACTCCTTTTCTGACAATTACAGAGACTTTGGCTTCAATTGCTGTTGTATTTTTTTCTGTGAAAGTGGTCATTGGGATCACCTCTGATGGAAGTGGCTCCTTTGTACTGGGCACCAAATTTACAGGCAACACTGCAGGCACTCCCTGTAATTCAGCTTTTGCAGTTGCCATTTCAAGGCAATGGATCTAATCCAAGCTTACACACTTTGGAGAGGGCATTCTTTCAAACAGGCTCAGTTCCTGATTCACCTTCTCCCACTGGGAGCTCAGACCCACTAGTGAAGCCTCAAGCAATTTAGGAGCAATCTAGGACACCAAACATTTGCTTCTGGTGATGCTATAAAACCACTGCCCTTTCTTTAGTCTTTCTGTTTAGCTTTTGGTGACTTTCACCAAACTCCTCAGAAATCTTGCTTGCTCCTTCTATGCCATCACTCTTAATTGTCTGAAGAATTTTTTCTCTCTTTAATTCTTCCACCTCATCTGCTTCAGTGGTTGTTCAGAATGAAAAATATTCCTTCAAACACATGCCTAGGCATAATGTAAAATTGGTCATAGTCTGTCAGAACAGATGTCCCTCTAGCATCTTGTTCAGTGGCACTTGCTAGCAGAGGGCTGAGGTTGTCTTTTCTGGCACATCTGCAGCCTGAAGCAAGCTGACACTGGCCTTGCAGGAATGTGAGGGAAGACACCAAGTGGCAGAGGGGAACTGAGCCAAAACTGCAGATCAGAAGTTACAGAGAGGAAGGGAAACCCAGCAAAGCCAGGAAGATGTTAGCAAATATAATTACCTTAGCAACAATTTAAACAAATGAGTTAACTTTTTTCAATTAAGTGGGCTTTAAAGTTTTTCCTCTGTGCAAGTTCTTCTAGGCTGAAACTCAACAGGGCAGGTAATGGGGAAGAGAGGCATGTAGGAGTCATCACAGCTTAGCTGCCTTCCTCCTTGACAGGGTGCTGGAGCTCTGGGACCACCGAGTATGAAGTTAGGCCAGTGAAACCCTTTGACTTGAGCAGCGCTGGTGGGAATGTGGGGAGGAGCACGGAGGTGATTTCCTGTTCGAGTCATAACAGCGCTTGAGAGCTAACCACAAAGCACACTCTTGCCCTCTTAGAACAGGAATCCATCACTCATGTCACAGACGATTCAGAAGAGGCACATGGGAGAGAGACAGGGACAGAAATGGAGGTGCAAGACTACATAAAAAACGGGTGGTGTAGCAGATGGAAAAGCATGAGAGAAGAGGTGGGAAAATGCAGGAGAAGGATGAGACAGAGCATGTGGTGTTTGTTTTTCAAGAAATAGGCAGGCTGCCATTGGAAACAGATGAACCCAAGGAGCTCATCTGGGGGAAGGGTGCAAGTGGAAATACAGCCCTAAGAACAAGAGAGATGCCAAAAGGCGACTGAAGCTGCTGCTTGCCCTGACATCTTCTCTTCTTCCATGTAAAGCTTTACATTTATTTGTCCAAATCATGTCCTAACTTATAAAAACACCTCTACAGAGAATATTTGTCAATGAACATTTCAGGTTCAGTGCAGGAAAGATTCCGCTTCAGAAAGGAGGTGAAAGTCTTCCCAGTCTGTTGAAGGCTTGCTGGGAAACAGACAGAGAGGGCTATGGCAGCTGACATTCATTCCCTTTTGCTAACTTGTACGACAGAAACAAAATAAACTGAATTTTCTTCCTACTGTGTTGAAGGTTTGCAAGTGCAAGAGTAAAGCTCACACTACCTAACCATGCCTTGCTTCAAAAACATTTTCTTGATGCACTCCAGCAGGAGATAGTTATTGTAGGTAAATTGTCTATGAATTCTGAGTGACCAATACCAATCTGAAACAAGGTGAGTGAAATTCAAGATGTGCTTGCTTAAATTTACCCAAAGCAGCTTCAAAGCTTTCAGAGTCATAATCCGTCAGAAGTGGTTTGTGTGCATGGGTTTTTTAGATCATCAAATATAATGAGTTTTTGTTAAGTTTGAAGGGCAAAAGCATTTTTTTGTCAAAAAGAAAATTAATTTTACAAGATTGTTATTGACACCACTCCATGACACATATAAAATATGAAAAATAGCCCGACTGCCCAGCACTTAATTTTGAGGATTTTCTTTTCTCCCTAGAATATTTAGCATTACCAATTTATTACTACTTAGATCAACAGCAGCCCAGAAAATGAAAACTTAATTAGAATACCACTGACATCTTACATTTGTTTTTCAAAACAGCCAAAGGTTAAGTTTGAAATACTGTAAAAATTATGCTGTGTGACTGTTATCAGCTGAATCCTGATACACTCACTCAGTTTTGGAACACTCCAAGTCCATCCTTAAATACAGTACCTGATTTTTACATATAAAGTGAGAAGAAATAGTTTTGGGTTTTATAATTTAGTGTTGGATAATATCTACTAGGCAACAACAATCCAATGAAAACTGACACATATTTATTGCCTAACAGACACTGCTCCTTTCTTTCTGAGCTACTGATGTCTTGTCTAGAGAGGGATTTTGTTTTCCTTGGTGTCCAAACTAATTTAATTAGTGAAATCCCCAACTGTGAATCCACATTTTCCCCTGGCCTGGAGATTGAGCGTGATGTCAATGGAGGAAGTGCACTTGGCTTCATTTCTGAGGGAAAGCCAGTCCTCAAAAGATAGAAGTCAAACACCTTCTCCTGCATCTAAGATCTGAGAGGAAGGACCAATGCTCCTAGCAAGCTTGCGATACCTCTTCTCTCACAGACAATAGGGCTGCCATTGTCACACAGCCACCCTGCCCAAATGATCACAAAAAGCCTATTTCCAGTCCCCAGCCGGTGCTTGTGAACAGCAAGAGGCAGTTTCAAGTTCATCCCATGGGACAGCCAGCACAGGTCTAGGTTTGATCTCTCGAATGGTGCTGAAGACCAGCTGGTGATAACCCAGCAGATGTGAGGCAGCCTGCTGAGCAATTCTGCCACTTGAAGCACTCGCAGGATTATGTTTCCCTGGTGTCCCACATTTATGTTTCTCCCCACAGAAGATCAAGGACTTAAGTGCCTCTAAGAAGCAACTGCCTGATGAGAACTCACAAGAAATGAAGGTTTCCTGGGGTACCCACCCATTTCTGTTGGTCTCCTGGCAGGTAGGGGCTGGTGTGCTTTGAGGCACTGTATGACTGTTCACAGTGTCTCACAGTAATTTCAGACGTGAACAAGTCACTATCTAATTATAGGTATAGTAGTATTTTCAGTTTCTTTCCTGTACTTGAGGAGATTTTATTCTTTGTTAAAACCACCAGTCAAGATTTTTAGACTCATTTAGCCAGATATAGACTTGAAGTGATTTTGCTGTACAGAGGAAGTAATTCAGCATAATTATGTCTTTCACACAAAATATGAAAGACTGCCTCAGAAAGGATGTTAAAGGTGGTAACATGCACAGCTGGATCTAAGGGACAGTGGTGCTGCTGACATTCAAGGGAACAGCTAACTAACACACTTTGATGAGGTCAGAAGGAGCTTCACCACCACCTGGGCTGGCTCTTAGTCATGTTTGAGGTACTGCAAGTTGATTTAGACTTGGAGAGCTGAACAGGTCTACTTCTGTGCCTGTCTGCTGCCTTCTTACAGTGGCAAAAAGCTCTGACAGCAATTACACGTGCCTCAGCCTTCTCAGGGCACACAGTTAGTTTCAGAACTTCTGAGCCACATCCTGTATATTATTATTTCAACAACAGTACCTCTCAAGAGCAGAATATCGATGTAGTTTCAGAGAAGACAGGGAAAGCCAAGAGAAGTGAAGTCTTTTGTAAACCAGATGCAATAATAAACACTAGCTCAACTGCTCCCTCCAGCCTTTAAGAAACTAGTAGGAAATCAATTAACCACTTTTATCCAAGGGCTATAATATCCACTTGTATGTGTTCCTGTGCATGGAGTGTGATTAAGCTCAAACACATAAATCTTGGCAGCATGGAAGATCCTTTCATGTCCTGAAGCAACAGTCTGTTTACCTTCTCTTTGGACACATTCCTGCTCCCATCACTGAAAAGGGAAAGCTGAAAAATAGCCAAGCTATGCTGCAAGATCTAACTGAAGGTGCTGGGGTATAAAGAAGGGAAGAAGATACTACAGTCTTCCTCCTGTCCTTTCACTGATGTTAAAATGCTCTTGCAGTAGCCAGGCAGAAAGGAAAATTGATCTATTTTCAACAAGAAAGACATATAGTTTATTCATCTCTTCATATGTAGACTATCCCATACTTCTGGTCAACTTGCTTCCTTCTCTTTCTAATTTACCTAGTTTTACTGTATTGTTTTCAAGATAGGATGAGCAGTGGATAAAAACCTGCAGGTTCCTGGTAAACCAACTATAAAGTACAAACAGATCTATACATCATTTAAACACAGCTCTCCAGTAAAACCTCATTTTTATCTCAGGATTAGCCTGGCTTCCAGATTTCAGGCTCTGTTAAAGCTGAGCTTCTTAAAAATATGGGAGTTCTTGTTTGGCTCCTAAAAGGTGTTTTTTTCTGTCTCTTAGCCATTTAGTCCTGTGATTATAATCAACACCACTTCTTGTAGAGAAATCAATCACCAGAAATCAGTCTGTAGAAGCCACAACTATAAAAAAAATAACAAACACCAAACCATAAACTGGAACCACACACACAAATGGCTTGAGTAATCCTAACCACTTGTTTCTCTTAGAATTAAGACTATAAAAGCCACTAGAAAACAACAGACACGGAAGGGTAAGTTCATGAAATACAATGGTGAACTTGCATGCTTGCATGGGGAACTGCAAAGCACATCTAAGTTTTGGACTTTAATCACACACCCCAACAACATTTGAACTTTCTCTACAGAATGAAGTACCTTCTCTAAACATTTCCAGTATAAATTAGCAGGCAATAATAATTTATCAAGTTTTGGAAATCAAAAGTAAATCTAAGCACTAGGTCACAGATCACAGCATTGTCTGAAACAGCCTGGCATGAGATTGGAAGCTGGAGATGAGAAGATAAGGATGAGCCTTTCGACTGTATAAACATGACACTACTCCTTCATATACTGTAGTTCTCCTTATTCCAATATCACTTTATTTCTGTGTTACATTTATTCTTCTCTCCTTCATGTTGGCAGAGAGCCAGGAAATACCTCTGGAGTCCTCAGCATAAGAAGGACATAACCTGTTGGAGTGAGCCTAGAGGAGAGCCACAAAGATGATTGAAGGGTTGGAACACCTCTCCTTGAGAGGAGGCTGAGAAAGTTTTCCCCACTGCTGTTCTCATCTCTACAGTTGCATGAACATCTTTTTTCTTCTTTGTATAATTTAGCTAATCAAAGAAAACAGTTGTCTCTGGGTTCTTACTGCATTCAGGTAATGCAAAGCCATCAGTTCAAGTGTAATCTATAAACTTCCCAGGAGGACTTGGACATCATAAAGCATATCCACAGAGTGATCAGCCTATATTTTGTGTGCACACTGCATGTCTTCTATATGATATAATCTGATGCTTCTGTATGCTGCTTGGTATTTCAGCTGATACTTACTGGCTGTGTCTAAGCATCAGATTGGTCTCTTCTCAGATACAAAATTTACCTTAAATCACCTTGTGTCAATACCTAAACAACTCAGCATTCACTGCTCAACTTGTAGCCAAGCATTTCACTTCTCTCCTTCACAACTTACAACTGGTGCTCAAAGACTATGTATTCATGCAGGAATAAAAGTGGCTTTTCAGGCTTTGTTTCTATGAAAATCAGCTGAGCAAGTCTCTTCTGCTGTCCCAGTTTTTGGGGGGAGTGAATTGCAAACTTCAATCTCTCCCCTTCACTCAAATCCAGGAACAGCATCCACTCAGAACTTCGAGTCTTTAAAGCACTGCATCTATGCTGACCTCAGGAAGCCTCCACAAAGATTCACTGTATGTAAGGAGGAAAGGAAGTGGATTGGAAACAATAGAAGTAGATTTAATCCAGCAATGATAAAATCATAACCACTAACACACCACAGTGAAAACAAAAGGTGTCTGGCTTGATATTTTGCAAAGATTCAGGTAAATGCTGCTGCCCCAGTCCAGAAAGGAACACAACAAGAGATTCCAAAGGGATGGGCACAGCACAGATTGCTTGAGATGCAAGAATTTGAGTCTGTGAAGCCCTGCTGCAAACCTGTTTTCCTTTGCACTTGGGCCCTACAGTAATCTGTTCCTATTGCAGCACCAGATCAAGCCTTCAGGGCAACTGCAGTATTTTCAGGACTGCATCTGCTCACTACCAGCAACCCAGACTCCTTCTGTTGGAAGGAAGTACCCAAAAGGGACTCCTCTTATCACGTCACTTTGGAGGAAGAGCAGGAGCACTGCCAGGATAGTTCTGCATATCATACAATATTTTTCCATCATTAGCAAAATACTGCTAGGCTGATTAAACCAACTTTTATTGTCTCATGCTGAAAGAGGTGAAAATGAAAGCTCCAAGCCCTCAGTGAGAGGCACAGCTCTCTTCTGTGCTGGTATTGCTGTCAATAAACCCCTGAAATTATGTCCAGCTAAACCCTAAGGAATGCAGAAGGAGATTCCCTTTTCCCTTGAACAACCATTAGACAAAACTGACATAACCCCCTTGACATTTTTCTAAACTGTTTTGGAATCAAAGCCAGTAGCAATCAATTTTAAAGGTTCTTGTTTTGCTTTTTGTTTAGGGTCTTTTGGGGTTTTTTTCGTTGTTGTTTGGGGTTTTTTTCCCCAAGGCTATGGAATGCCAGTTACACAAAACACTTGCACTGATGATTAGGAGACTTAAATAAGATGAAAAAAATGTGGTCAGTTACCTAAAAAGAATCTGGCATTGGTACCTGTGAAAGCCAGTCAGAATCACTGATATATAATGGATTAGTTTGTCAAAAGAGTTAACTGAGGCACAGTCCTTAATCCTGTTTAAGAACATTAGGGTAAGAAGAGCACTCTCCCAGGATCTGGAAGTTTTGCTGTGGCTTTAAATGGGAGCAGACTCTCTCCTTATATATTTAGCTCTGGAGGCAACATTTGGAGAGAGAGAACAAGACACAACGACAAGAATAGGTTCCTCAGAAGACTTGCTAATCTCTGCAATGCTTTGCTCGGTTTTATAGTTGAGGGATAGATATAAAAAAAAAAAAAAAAGCCCGCGTGCGATGCTTTTAACAGCAGCAGGGGATCCATCATGCACACATAGTTAGCAGATAGGCTCTATAAGCTCATTCCCTCTTGGTAACATCCTTGCCCACGGCAGAGACAGTGTGAGCTGCTCCCGTAGCCCACTCCAGGAGCCACCTTTCCTGCTCCCTCTGGCTCCTTCTACTTCGAGCAGTGGCTGTCACCGGAGGAGTGCTCCAGTCTATAGGTAAGAGAAGGGAATCAGAGCAGCTCAGGACACCGCGCATGAGCTGAGTTTCTCTGCCAAAACACCAACCTGCCTTTTATTTTAATCAGTCTCTTGACAGCTCAGGTAGAATCCCTGGGTATGGCGATTGTTAAGCACAAAGAAAGGTAGAAACACCAAAGATATTTGGTGAATCACCCCGACGCGGGTAAGAAGGAGAGCATGCTATCAACTTAGAGCTGAAAGTAACCACACAGCTTTGTAAAACCCCATTCCAGCACAACTATGGGGAAAAGACAAAAGATGAAGCAACTTCACAGAAATATCCAGCCCCCCTCTTCCAGCTAACTACCGGAGGCCACCAGCAACACAAACACTGAACCAAAGGCACTGCTCTCTAACCAACAGCACACAGCACCTCAGCTCCGGACCGGCGGCAGCAGCAGCAGCAACAGGAGCTGCCTCCCGGAGCGCCTGCAGGAGAGGGAGAGGAGCAGTGCACGGCGGTGGGCGACCTACAGGGCCGCTGAACGAGGAGACCGTCTTGGACTATGCGCATCCCCTTCGGGACCGGCGGGCAGCGGCGTGGTGTACCGCCACCGCTTACCTACCTACCTGCGGGCGCCGCGGAGGGCGGTGGTAAGAGCAGTGGCAGCACCAACAGCCAGGCCGCTCCCCGCCGCGGCGGGCCGGTGCCCATCAGGGTTCACATCTCCCGGGCCGGCGAACTCCGCTCCCCGTCGCAGCCGCCCGCCAAGCAGGTGGAAGGAGCCGGGCGGCAGCGGACGGGACGAGTAGGGGCGGGGAAGGAGGAGGAGGTGGAGGAGCAGGAGGCGGAGCTGGGTGCGCCGTGCTCAGGGCAAAGATGCTCTCCCGGAGTTGTTGCGAGTCCCACCTAGCTGGGGAGTGCTGCCTCCGACCTCATGTTCCTGCCGTGGCGCCGCCCCCAAGCCGAGGGATGTCTTCTCCTGTCCCCCTTGGTAATTTCAACTGATGAGTAACTCTTTCCTAGAAGCCACCATGAGGTGTGGGTGGAATGTTGTTATACCCCTTTTATTGCAGACGAAGCTGAGGGCCAGCATGCTGTACCTTTGGGTGTTAAGTTGTCTGATATTCCCCATTACTTTGCGTTAAATATTATCCAGTCACTATTTCAGTAGTTTAGGGATTAGTTTTACTAGGAATTCTGCCTTGGAAAAAAAAATCTACTTATCCTACATAATGATGCATTTTTTGTTTCCATTCTTTAACAATGGCATTAGTGTTGGTTAAATACTATACCTGTTAATTGGTCTTTCCCAGTTGTTACTAATTATTTTTTTAATCTCCATTCAGGAATGAGTTCCTTCTTAAAGTAATGAGTTATGTATCTGAAACAAGGCCAGGTTGAACCATAGAATCATCATGATTGGAATGGACCTTCAACATCATCAAGTCCAACCAAAAGCCCTACATCACTGTTATCCTTTAACCATCCCCCTAAGTGTCACATCTACCTTCTTTTTGAAAACCTCCAGGGATGGTGACTCCACCACTTCCCTAGGCAGCCTATTCCAATACCTCACCACTCTTTTGGTGAAGAAATTTTTCCTAACATCTAATCTAAACCTGCTCTGGCACAACTTGAACCGATTTTCCCTGGTTCTATTGCTAGTCACAAGGAAGAAGAGGCCAACATTCGCCTCTCTACAACTTCCTTTCGGTAACTAAAGAGAGCAATATCTTCCCTCAGCCTCCTCTTCTCCAGTCTAAACAGGCTAATGAAATGAACTTTGAGCAATTTGGTCTAGTGGGAAATGTCTCTGCCCATGGCAGGAGGTTGGAACTAGATGATCTTTAAGGTCCCTTCCAATCCAAACCGTTCTGTGATTTTATGATTCTAAATAGTGTTTGAACATTGGAAGAGGCTTTGGAGTCTCATTCTCAGAGATCCTCAAAATCCAACTAGTCATGGAGCTGAGCACCCTGTTCCACCAAACCCTGGTTGGACTAGAAGGCCTACAGAGGAGCATCCTCACCTCAGCAACTCTGGAATTGTAGGAAAGAACATGTTTTTGCTGAGAATGGAGCACTCGCTAAGTTCGTATGGAGCTGCTCAGTGCAACTGCCAGTGAGACCAGGAGGTGAGGGCATGTGAAAGGGAGCATGCTGAGCTCATGGAGTGCTGTAGACTGAATACTTGGAGAGGCTCCAGCAGTTGGAAGTGCTGTAGCATGACCTTTTCTTCTGTTAGATGGACTCCTGCCAACTCCTTCCCTGCCAGGTGACCTATCTGCTGTCCTCCCAGTCGTTTCACTCCCTTCCACTTTACCCCAGCATCCTAACACCCATTTGTCAGTTTTCAGTTTCTCAGTCCTTTCATCACCAGTTATCTCCCTGTCGTTTCACTCAAGCTTTTCTACAAACAAGAGGTGATACCTAGACTGCTGCATATCAATCTACTTTGAAGTGGTGGTCAGCATGGGTACTGAGGAGATACTTTGAAGAAAGATGACACTGCTTTTTCTAGTTGGAAGTTTTTTCACATTCAGTTGAAACTTCTTGAACTGCTGTGAACAAGCATTGTTGGCATTTTAAGCAGAAGTGGGGAGAGGAGGCATTCTGGTTATTATTCCCCTACTCTTGTTCTTGGAAATGTCCCAGCTGACTTGGCTTAAAGCCTGAGGAAGACTTCAGCCTGGCTTCTAGACTGGAAACTTTGTCACAAGTGGTTAAAGTTTGCCAGTGTTATAAAGAGTAAAACTAGCCCCTCAGTTTCAGATTTCAGTGACTCCTCTATCTATCTATCTACCTATTTTTGAAGAAAAAGCCAATTTGCATATCTTTGTTTCTGGCTGGAGTTTGGCACTGCTCATATACTCTGCTGTCATCTCTGACTGCTTCTACTACCTGTGACAGTGGAGCTTTGTTTCCATTGTAATTTGGTCTTTTCCTTTTCCAGCTCCATTTTTTTTCCAATAAATAAAATAAATTTATAAATTTTATTTATAAATAAAGGACACATGTAAGAGAGGATATGTTGATTTATACTCCTCAGCAGCTGATGGTGTCAGGATTAGCTCGTGCCTTTGTCAAACAAGTGTGGGAAAGAAGTGATAATCTTTCCTGATAAGATGCTGTGTAATGGGTGTTAAACAGCAGCTTGTTTCTCCAAGAAAATTGCAGGTAGGCTTGGGATGTTTCTTTGCTTCTTCACCTGACCTCCTTAGCCCCAGAAGTGCAGCAGGAGGGAGGAGATGCTGTGCTTATTAGGGTTGATAGTATTAACCAGCTCCAATGCATCAGTCTGTCAGGCTATGACTGCAAGGTTCCTTTATTTTTCCCCTTTTGCTGATCACAAGAGATGCAGTTGAAATCAAGTCACAGTTGTGCTTTTCAGCAATCCCCCTCTCATTCTGAGTACTGCTCATGTTTCTAAGAAATCTATTTATTTTATGGAACACTGCATGTGTATGCATGTATACATGAATACTCACAGCTTTTGGCTTCAGCACTATCTGTAAGCTGTTGGGTCTCAGTCTTTCTCAGTTGCTGTTGGGTTCCACTGGAAATTTGCCTGAGTGAGGTATGCAGTATCTGGCCTTGTGTTTATGTCAGGTCATGGTGATATATTGACTGCACTTGGGTGGTGACTATTTTTTGGTGTGTTACCAGATGAAAAGGTAGGTGGACTGCATAAATATTACTGCAGATCATGTTTATTGTCTGCAAGCAATAAAAACCCCTTTTTGGACCAAAGAGAATTTGATTGTAGTTTAGAACATCAGGCTGCTGAATCTGTGCCTCTTATTGGTGAAATAAAAAGCTTGCCCAATACTTTTACTCCCACCAGTAAACAGAGTGATTGCTTCAGAAAAAGGCAGCCTACACTCTACTCTGTAAGTAGTTTAATGCAAGAGTGTAAATAGAAGACTTGTTTCAATGGATATAGTCTCAGGCATCACTGCATGTATTCATAAAGAACAGCAAGAAAGTTAGGAGAGAACTGGAAAGTCCAGAGGTGTGGCCATGAGCCAATACAGCTCTGCAAAACTGATCTTCCTGTGGAAATATTTACATGGTTGTAATGAAACATTCAGACAGGCTGCCCTGGCCAATTTTTCAATTACACATGGAAAAGATAAACTTACACTGTTTGTCAGAAAACATTTCAGGAAATCTTTGCCTCTGCATTGATTCAACAGGACAGTAACAGCTGAGTATTTTTCAGTGGAACTTAAAAAAAAAGTGCTTGAAAATATTAAAAGTTGCTGTCAGACTTGTGTTTTGAAATCAAATGTAGAACTGAGAAAGGTGTTGCTTGTGTTTTGTGGTCACTACAGCAACAGACCTGTGTGCCTTGTGTATCCTGAGTTTAACTAATTGATTTAGGGTTAGACTGGAATGCTTTTTTTCTGATGATGTACAGTTTTATGCCTTTCCTGTTTGCAGCCTCCTTTGAGCGTTCATCAGATCTGTGCTGTTGAATGTTTATTGTGCCAACCAGCTTAAAACTCAGGCACAGGCTACCAGGTTTTACCAGCACAAAATAAGAGGCAATGGTCTTACTGTTCAGGTCAGTAAAAGATAGATAGGAAATAAGTGCAGACTGTCCATGTCAGTGGGAAGACTGCCTGACTGTTAGCTTTGCCACCCTTCATGCTGTTACTCAAAAAATTGTAACAAGAAAGTTTTCAAAGGAAATTACAAACAGAACTCATTCATTGGTGATTCTTCCTTTCTGATTATGAAATTCAGTCACACTTTGAAAATAAAAGAAATATATAGTTAGGCAACAAGAAGTAGCATTTTTTCCTTCTCTGATATATGAATCTGTCAAAACTCTCAAAGAGAAAGCTTAGGAGGGCAAAATAAAATCGTTCTGAGCGTTAGAGAAGATAGTTTTGATGAATGACTCATGTTCCTCCAGGCAAGGTGCTACTAGTTTCAATGTAACAACAGTTATTCATCTTCCCCCATAAAGTACCTCTTGTGAAAGAGCTTCTTTATTAACTTGTTTCCTAAGATATTTTTGTCATTTACTAATAGAAGATTATATAAAAGTTCATGATTCCCAGGGTATGCAAAATAGCACAGTTATTTTCAGTCACAAGGTGAAATAAAAGGATCAGGTGTTTGCATTTTGCTAAGAACTTGAGAAAGAGATCAACAGATGTCATTTAAACAATGTTGTAATGGTTTGTTCTTCTCCAGAACTTTGGGAAAAGAAACATCTCAGAAGATCTTGCTATTGCTCACAGTGAACTAGAACTCCTTAAAAAATTGTTTGTTATGTCTTCCTTTGCTCTTTGTATGTTGATTGACTGAACAAAACAAGTAATCTTAAACTCATAAATAAAAGAAATCAACATCAATCAAAAATCATTCTTGTACATAGCTGTAGTTAGAAATACACTTTTATAGAGCACTCCCTAAAGCACAAGCTCAGGTGAATGAGATCAGTAGATATTCTAACCCCTGGAGATCCTTAAACTGTGGATCATCTGCAAATGCTATGCCTCATACCTCTTACAACCTGTTGTTAAAAATGCAAAATTGAGCAAAGAAAAAGTTCTGATATCCAAGCTCTAGCATGTCTGTGGATGATTTGTGTATAGGCTCCCTCCAGTGAGAAGGGTGGAAATGAAGATCACAGAATGTTAAGAGCTGGAAAGGACCTTGAAAGATCAATCCCCCTATACCTCCTTGTCCTTTCCTGTCCCTTTCCACAGCAGCCAGAGTGGTAGTACTATCTGCGCCACTATCTATCCCACCTGTAGCTATCATGCTGTCAATAACCCTATAAAAATAAACTCCTTATTGTAAGGACTGGACTAATAGAGCAGGAAACCAATGTAAGATTTCCAGTGACCACACTTGTTAATACCTTTACTAGAGTTGTTCCCTGTCTCTGATTCAGCTAGGAAGACTAATTATGATTCACCATTGTTACATCAGGTGTTATATGTAGGAGGATATGACATGTGGTCTTGATTTGACTCCATCTACTGATACGACTAAAACCTGTGAAGTCAAACCCTTGCAATAAGGGAAGTGAAAATCATTCCTCCACCCTCAAAGGTCACAGGTGCAGAGCTATTTTGAGTGAGGTATTTACAAACCCTGATTTACATAGTCCAGACAGGAGGCTCAAGCACTGACCACAGCCAAGAGCACTCCTCGTGTTTTCTGAAACCAAATCCAAAGTGACTTCACAGAATGGAAAAATCTAACCTAGACAGAGAAGTAAGAATCACAATAGCACTGTCCCCAGCTGAGTGGAAACCAGGACACTCACTGAAGCACGAACAGCTCTGAGGAACGTTTGTGGTCAACAGTGTGCAATATGAAGTGTGCCTCTAAGTTAGGATCCTCTGCTGGTGGAAATCAGTTACTGCCTCCCGAAAAGGGAAACAACTGTCACCCTTTTCAAAGAGGCTTAATTTATTCTGTCCTCAGAAAACAAACCCCAGAATATCAGAAGATTGCATCCAAGGCTTAAGTGAGGGCAAGAGCGGCCTGAGTGAATTGACCATGAATTGCATATCACACTGTTGTCCTGCTGTGGGGGCTAGTACAAGAAAACTATGATGCAGTAAGTCATTTGTATGCATAGGTCTCACTGATCTGGGCAAGCTGTTTTATTTCTTTTATGCCCTTCTCTTTATTAATTTGTTGGATAATTAAGCAGTATGGTGAGACATAGCAAGAGAAATCCTACTATGCAAAGTAGGAAGGATCTAGTGTGATTCCCAGAAGGTCTCATGGATTTTCAGAATAGCAGGATCATGGTATACTAAAAAATGTCTGTTCTGCAAAGCAGACTTTGTGTTTATCAGAAACATTTATAACCTTAAGATACAGCCTTGTAGGACAGAAATTAGTCTAGGAAACACTCAAAACAGGAGGGAAATATATCTCTGCCTGGGTCTTCAGAGTACTACCTGCCCTTCATGTTATGGCACCTGGCTTAGAAACCGTGGGCAGGTGTCTCAGCTATGTCCCCTGCTGTTATATATATCATTCCTGGCCTGAGAAGTACAAGAATGATGCAACCTCAGCTGGGTTTTGGTCAGACATCTGCATTTGTGGGCTTACTTTATGTTCACAAATGTTTTCTAAGCAGCTGCATTTTTTTAAGGCTGGTTGTTTGAGACATTACTGTATGCCTAAGCTTTAAGAAGCCTGATTTTCAGTCAAAAGTTCATCTTTTGACAACACCATCTATTTTAGGTGTCTTCCTAAAACGAAGGCCTCCAGTTCACTTTGGAAGATCTTGCTGTGATTAGTGCCCTTGCTCAGGCAGCTGGAAAACCACACATAATTATTAATGTAGGTGCCCGGAGTCAGTCATGACTTAAAAATCAGAAAAGCCTGAATCTGGATAAATTATATTGTCAGGGATCTTCATCACATATACAATAAGACTGGAGTTACCGCACACAGGGCAGAGTTCACTGCAGACATGTAGACTAGACTAGATGGCCATCACACAGGTAGACATGGTGTGTCCAGAATGTACTTAAAATGTGCTTGTTGTGGGGATCACCTTTCAGACCATGGCCTAACTTGGCCTGGTTAGCTCAGGCAGCACTGCCATCTAGGAATTACATGTGCAAAGATCTGGGTGTACTCAAGAAAACATGAATATAGAAGCCACATGTTTAAAGGTTGCACCATAATATAAACAGATGCTATATTGCTCTGTTACATCCCCTTGGGAACAGAGTGGAAGCCATCCCGTGCAAAGTGATAATGAGATGTTATGATAATACAACAAAGAAAACAAAATATATTGCTATTATTTAATAAATCATAAGAACCAAGTGAAACAGTCTTTCAAATGAAAGGAGAAGGCTTTGATCCATATAAATAAAGAATGACTTCTCTTGTATTGAACCCTTGAAAAAGATGGGAAGTATGTAAAAGGGAGAAGTATCACTGTAGCAGAGTTTTTTTAAGGAAGGAGAGATGCCCAAAAGCAGTCGTTTGTCCTAATAGTGGGGAAAAAGTGCTTCCAAGTGGAGCAGGAGCATGCATAGCTGATGTGACCTGGTACTTTCTATCAGCTGCTTTGAGATGTGGTGCACACCTGGAATATAGTTGTAGGCATTAAAGGGTAGCTGGATGCAGTTTGATGGAGAAGGGGCCCTGACTGGCATTCCTTCCTGGGTAAAGGAATTTAAGTCCCCCATGTCTTATGTGAATACAGTCCTTCCAGGATCAAGTGGTAAAGGTGGTTATTGCCACCACTTACATGTTTAATTGAATCCAGTGTGGAGTGCCACAGAATCAGAAATGTTGGTTGAAAGAGTTAGATCACAGAATCATTTATGTTAGAAAACGAAGTCAAAGCTGAAGTTGCAACTGAGTAAGATTGGTCTCAAAATTAATGTCCAATTAGCCAGTTGATGAGGATGTGCAAGCCCTTTACAGGCCTCAGCAGTGTCCTGCCAAAGAGATGACAACATTCATCTCATCAAAAAGCAAGAAAGCCCTAAATGCAGAGAACAGATTTGTCATCCAAGGTGGCTTCTCTTCTTTGCTGTTATGATGTGAAGAACTATTCTTTCATTTGTTTTTCATTTTTGCCTTCTACATAGAGAATCCTTTGGTTTGTGACTAATAAGCCTCCTGCTCTTAAGAGCTTACACACAAATTTAAGAGTCATTCCTGATTTCTGCTGGACTTGCTGAAAGCCAGAGAATGTTGTTGAGTTCACATCTGCCTAATGATGTGCATTTGACTTTGTAACAAAGTGGTTTTTTCCTATTACCCACTGCCACTATAGGCTATTTCTAAGCTTCTGCAGCTGTTTGGTGCTCAGTTCATGTGGAGTTCACTCACATGGCTCTTTCTCAGTGCAAAGGTTTGCAAAAAACCAGTCCTTGAAGAGGTGTTGGAACTCCTCCTGATGATCTCCCATTATGCCTTTTTAACAATTACTTTCATCCTATAAAATATTTATTTAGCTGAAAGTGAAATGTAGTTTAAAATCTTTTATAAGGTCACAGCAGGACATCATCATTTGCTGATTCTTTAGAAGACTCATGCCATGACATTTCCTCCACATATGCTTTTTTCTGGGATGAAATCACTTTCTCAGCCAGAAGGAGTCTTGGAGTAAAGGTTAGAGCTTCTTATCTTGCTCTTGATAGATATGTCTTCTCAGGATGGGCTTCTAGTATGCAACATTTTTTCTCTACCAGTACCCTAGTTTCTTTCCCTCTCTTTCTGAGATGTCCAAATGAACTGAAAAAAAATTACCTAAGTAGCAACCGGATGTCACCTTTTTCTCACAATATCTACTGTGCCTTTTTACTTCAACATTGTAACTCCTGTGGGTGGCCAAAGAACCTGTAATGTGAACTTAAAGTCAAGGCAGATTGAGAAACTGCATCCCTGGCAATCAGGCCCTTAGGGACTCACTTTGAAATGAAACTAAAGTCATTTTCAATATGGAATCGTTTTATTGTGTGGGTGCATCTGCACATAAAGTTTACATTGGGTTCTGAACAGCATATAAAGGCTTGCAAGAGATAAATTAGACTAAGTAAAGCACTCATCATTAATCAGGGTACTAAACAAGCATGAGCGCTAGAGAATGAACACAGCTGCCACTTCATTTATCTTGCTGTCAGAAGGTAACTTTCCTACAGAGAAAAGCTCAGAAGTGGTGGCTTAGGGTCTTTTGTGTCTCTCAGCTGTCAGAGAATATATATGCTCATATATAATAAATACATATCTACATTACACACATGTATGTTTTTATATACATAAATGTACCATATAGAAGCACATATTTGTTGCTGTATATTCTGATATCCGTACTCAATAATCCTAAATGCTAGGTTTGAGCTGAAAAGTGAAAGATGAGCCCATTTATTTCAAAGGAAAACTATTTCCTACTTATTTTTTGTTCACACTGCATATTCTGACTCAACAACAGAAATCTTAGCTACAGTCTTGCTGTAGAGTTGTCTTCTGTGATAACTTTCATCAGTCACCCCCTCATGAAGATGTAATGCATGTGTAGCTGATACAGTAAATCAGAAAGTCTTAGCATTCATTTCAGAGTAAATGTGTGATGCTGGAAGGTAATGCAATCTATTTTCTTATTTGCTTTGGGGAAAAAAATAGGTAAATGAAGTATAAGCTACTGAGTCTCCAAGTGTTATTTTTATAGTAACTTCTAGTTAGTCAAAGGGTATTTTGAAGACAAGATGACCAATCACTTGTCACATACTAAGTTTATAGGGCAACTGACTTCAGTGGCTGGTCTTGCATAGTCTGACCTTTTGCATGAAAGCAATAAATCAGCTAGCCTTCCAGTCTCTTATATTGTTCTGAGCTCTTGGGAAAAGGACGACTGAATACGAAGAATTAGTGCTGCTGTGTAGGATTGAGCATAATGGATAGATCATTAACCTTTTAAGTTTGGTATCCTGGCTTCTATACTGGCCTACCATGGCTGCTTCAAGTAAGGAAAAAACCTCCATACATTGGCTGGAGCACAGAAGGGGAAAGATTTCCCTGTCTGGAGTCATGAGAACAAGCTGTTTGTGAGGCTGAGTGGCACTGCAGCTGCAGTGGGACAGCAGTGTAAAGTACACAGGGCACAGGAACATGGACCAGGTCATCACACGTGTACATCCTCAGTGCAGTGACATACTCCACACTGCATGACCAGAGCTATGCACTCACTGTGACTAAGGTTATACTATCTGGGCAAGGTGAGTCACCTGGGTGGGGTGAGTCATATGGGCATGGTGAGTCACCTGGGTGAACTGAGTCACCTCGGTGAACTGAGTCATCTGGGCAAGGTGAGCCATCCGGGTGAACTGAGTCATCTGGGCAAGGTGAGCCATCTGGGTGAACTGAGTCATCTGGGCGAGGTGAGCCTGGATGGAGCCTGAAGTTGTTCTTGCAGCAGGCTGTTGCAAGGGAAAGGTAGCAGTGCAGGGTACTCATTTCACCCCTGCTGTTTGCAGAGCCATGGGTGCTGGAGGGATGTTGCTGCTCCCGTACAGGTACAGCATTTAGCACAGCCCAAGGAGCTGCTGCAATTCTGACTGCTATATGGCTACTTGGGAGGTAAAGATGAGTGTAATCAAAATCAGGCTACTGGCCCTGTGGCAGGTGAGCGGCTCCTGTCCCTGCTGGGCTTCCCCTAGACAGGGGCAGCCCATTCACACTGTGGTTCAGTGCACTCCTCCAGGATGTGTCAGTAATGTGTATAAAGCAAGAGGGTGAAAGTGGGCTGTGCTGACTAAGGAGTCAGATTTTGTCTGGGGTGGCTTTCTCTAGTCTCTGTGGTATCATAAAATACCAAAGTAATTAAGTAATTGCTAGTGCAAGGGAGCACAGTGCTGGGTAAGAACCAGAAACAGTGGGATCTGAAATAGCTTTTTTCAACTTTTTTGTCTCTGGCCAAGAAAGCTGTAAGTATATTAAAGAAACACTGATTTAAAGACTCTCACCTCAGGTGTACTTAGAATGTTTCACAGGTAATGCTTTTTATTATTTTAGTGTGTTTCCAGCCATTTGGTATTTGTATCTGTATTTATTCTGACAACCCACATTTATGACAAGACAGAAAGGAGAATAATGCACGAGGCAGTGGTAGGGAAGTGAAACAGCTTTGTCATTGCCAGAAGCCATAGAAAAATGATTCCTTTTTTCTGGTAATAATACCATATGTAGTTCACTTCCAGAAAACTTTTCCTCAGTAGGCATAAGCAGAGTCACTGCCTGCTCATTTCTGTAGACTCCAGGTTTCTTACAGAGACAGTCACAGCTCTTCTGTAGCTGTACACTTCTCTGGGCCTGAGGAGCCATGTGCTGTGTAAGATAACAGTGAATGCTGAACTAAATTCACTTTAACATGAAATTCAGCAAAAAACTGCTGCAGCTTCATGTAATTCATTTACTATATATATAACAATGCCATTGGTAGGAATCTTTTTAATTATAACAGAGGTTAAAAAGTCAGAGCATAGTGGTTAAAACATCTCAAACTGTAGATTAAGAATCCACATTTTTGCTGAACTGAAAAGAAAATGAGGGGGCATTTTCTGCTGAAGTCTGCTTTTTTTGTCCAGTGAAAATGTTTTCCTGATTGGTTTTTTTTTTCCAAGCAGCAAAAAAAGAGATGTGTCTTTAGTCATCCAGGATGGTCTCAAAGAAGGGAGTATAATTGCTGCTGCTGAGCCAGATGTTCTGTAACTTCTTGTGTCTTTTGAAATGTAGCATACCAGAATGGATATTTCCCCTTAAAATGAGTTAGCACTTATCATTCAGGCTGACCTATAACGATTGAGCCTGTTGATTGTGATGTTAACTCTGTCATCTTTATTGCAAAGGAAGATTACGTTCATAGTTGATATTCATGTATTACTTTGACAGTCATTTTTGAATGATAGGCTGTGTCACAGCAGTCTAGTATTTAAGGTCCTCAGAGCAGAGAAAAGAAGGTTCAGTTCCCTGCAGTGTCCATAACCTTTCTATGTAATCATAGCAAATCATTCAGTTCAAAGGTGCCTGTATATCTTTGCAAACACCTGTGAATATCTTTATAGACCAGATTAAAGCCCTTCCCTATTTTCTATGAATACTTCAAAGATAAGGTTTTTAAGGTTTTGGTTGGTTGTTTTGCAGGTGGATACTGCAAAGATTAAAGATTTCAAGGCACTCTGAAACTAGGGATATTTAGATGACTAACTCCCACTGAAGTCAAGAGTCTCTGAATACAGCATTCTTCATGGGAACATGTTTCCTCATACCTAGGAAATAGGAGGCCTGCTAGCTGGCTTGCTGTTTAAATGACTGTGGTCTTCGTGGTTATACAAAGGCACCCCATGTTTCAAACTTTTCTCATAGCCCAGCAAGAAGGTGAACCAAGTAACCCTGCAGAAGTCTTCCAGCTTGTGCATCTGATGCTGTGGTGGAAATGTGGTTGTTTGACCTTAGTTCACATCACCCTTTACCCTTCTACCACAACCATCCTTTGGTTAGGGTGAGTTGTAACTCTCTGGCACTAAGCCTGATTCTCGTGGCTCCATGGATTGAAATGCTTTCTTAGACTATGCCAGAGTGAAAATTAGCACCAGAAGTCATTAGAGCTGACAATATTTTATTATGAATGGCTTAGGGCATTTGCTGGGAAAACAAAGGAGGGGTTCCTCCCAGTGGCCAAATTACACTGGGAAAGAGAGGTACATAGTGACCATGATCAAAAGAGATATTTTTCTAGCTGTTTCTTCTGAAATGTCTGAAATTGTTAAAACAGTGATTCAGAGCTCTGAAGGCTAAGAAGGTCCTCCCTGACCACTTGTCACCATGGCTGCGGGGACTTTCAGTCCAGAGGGCTTATTCACTGCTACAGTTCTGGGAATACTTTGTCTCTCTGGAAAAGTCTATCTCGGGACACAGCTTATGCCTGAAATTTTTTCCCAGATCATCAACAATATGGGAAAGATTATTCAACTGAGTCATTCAGGGAAAACTTTTTTGGAAAACAAAGATCTTTCTGGCTGGCTGAGAGTTCAGAGTTTGGAGGCCTCCAAATGCCCAGCTGGAGTTGTGTGGGCCGTAGGGTTTTCAGGGCAATCTGCTTTGCTTCTCCCTTTACTACACGAGACTTTTCACTGTGCTAAGATGTTGAAACAACTCAGTTGTTCCAGTTACCATGGTAGGAAGGATCCAGTGATAAGGTCTTGCTTATAGATTTTTCTCAGCTTCCTTGTCCCTGTCCTCAGTCTAGGGCTGAGGACCCCAGACTTCTCTCTGCTAGTCAGGCAGAGGGAAGAGAGTAGTAGAATAGCTTATGGTAACGGAAGCGATTAAAGCCCTGCAGTAGTACTGTCTTGCCACAGCATGTCAGTATAATCCCATATATGGTTCAGCCAGACTGGTGTCTTTACAGTTCCCTAGTTTGTGCCTTGGGATTTGGGTTTTTGTTATTTCCATCTTTTTTTTTCCCATCTGTGAGAAATGCTGTCTGCACTGAGTAGAAATGCAACTCTCTCAAAAAAAAAAAATAAAAGCAGACCTGTTTCAAGAACAAAAAAGCTACTTCAATTTGTTTAATTCTAATTTTTTTAATGCTTTTCTTTAAACAAGTAAAGGGAGTGCAGACAGTCATTAAAGCCTCAGTTCTGAAATTCATTTTTCCAGGCACAGCTTGTGCCAAGCTAGATAAACTTAGCAAACACAAAGAAATTATACCTATGACTGCAGTTTGACTTTCCCCCTAACCCCCACCTTGAATTCTTAAAATTGGGATTTTCTTTAGCAAGCAATTCTGATTTTCCTATGGAAGTGAAAGTTCACATCTGGTGTTTTTATGCAGACCATGGCTAAGATGCTGCCTCTGAACAAGTGACTGCAGTTTGCCTATGTCATGGCTTGAAGTTAGCTATTGAACAGATGATTTTAATCTTGATTTCTAAAATGAAATGCAGAGTGGGGAGTTAATGCTCATTTTGCTACATGTAAACCTCAGCAAGCTGTCTGGACCCCTGTGATTACACAGCAGAAGTTTCTTGGGAGTTGTTTCTGTTGTTTTCTTTCTTTTTTCTGTTGTTTTCTTATTTTCTAGCCAGCACAGCAAGGAAATGAGGTGTTGAAAGGTGTCTTTTATGAAACTTACACGAAGTGCGCAGGAGCAGAATATCTACAGCAGGGAAGAGGCCTGACTCAAGGTGGGGGAGATTCTTTGGTTTCATGGTCTTTTGGTCCATGTAATGCTGATGTGTCAGTCTCTTGTTAGTGAAATCATTCATTACTTTATGATATCATATGTCATTATTAAGATGCAGAGGGTGATTGGAACAGCCTCAACTTGTTATGTGAGCACCCCTCTTAGGACCTGAAGGCTGTGCAGATAAATGTCCTCTTTCTTACCTCCTGCCTTGGACCACAGGTGTATGCTGTGTTCCAGGAAGGATTATTGAATTATTCTGCTTCCAAAGAAATATCACCTTGCATTCCCCAAGTTTACTGATTGGAGCAAGAGCTCTGACTGAGTGTGTTAGATAAAGATTGATAAGATCTGTCAAAGAAAATTTCCAAACAAACCATATCAGAATGACATTGCCTGAAATAAATTAATGACAATTTGTTTAAGAGCATTGTCCAGATGCTTCTTGAATTCTGTCAGGCTTGGTGTTGTGACTACTTCCCTGGGGAGCCTGTTCCAGTGTCCCACCACCCTCTGGATGAAGAGCCTTTTCCTAACATCCAACCTAAACCTCTCCTCGCACAGCTTCATGCCTCAGGTCCTATTGCTGGTCACAGAGAGAAGAGATCAGAAAAAAGATCCTTGTAAGCATCAGGGCTTGAGCTTCCCATTTTTCCCCACCTTAGGACAAAATTCTGGTGGCAACAGCTGTTTGAGCTGGATCTTCAGCAGACTCAACACAGAAGACTTGCAATAAAACAGCCAGTGATTTCATCGTTTGGGGAATTAAATTGAAGGTTTTGTATTGGTTGTTGGTTGGTTTGTTTTTGGTTTTTTTTCCCCTCTGGAAGCATTTTATGACAGTTTCTGAAAGCAATCTGCAAGGGAGACTGTAACTCTCCTGATGATGAACATTGGCATCATTTCTTCTGTGCAAAAGTACCCTTGTTTTGTGTCCTGCATTCTTTCTGGCACTCTAACTCTCAGGAGTTTGGGGTTTATTTTCTGCTTTCTTCTTTTTTTCTTGTCAGACAGATTTTACAGATTAGTATCTTTGATCTTTGTAGCAAACATTGAAATCCATAGAAATTCCATGGAAAACCTCACCTGTTTATGATTTATTCCCTGCAGTTGGGAATACTTTGATAACATCTGATAGATCTGTGGCAAAAGCCATTGTAATTTCACAACAGCACCCCACCCCTGGGCCACAAGAGTGGTTCTTAGCAGAGATCAAGTCATGGAAGTAAATAAACCCCACGTCCACATCTGATTAGAGCAGATATATGGGAGCTATGAACAGGACTGGCCAGATGTTAGACCATATGATAAACACTGAGGACTATGGCGTCATATAAAACTGGGCATTTATATGGTACAGCTGGCTATGCATAATCTTCTCCTAATTTATAAGGCTGGAGCATCTGGTCCATTGCTGTTGCTCTGTCAGCTTTTCCAAAGCCTTGTTCTTGAATTTCTTTTAGTTGAATAGTGGTCTTTTGAGTGCCAGTAGAACGGGAAGTTGAAGCCATTAAGAGTGAGAGATTAAGTTCTCACTCCATCCAACAGATAAGATAATGTTCAGCCACTGACATGAAAAGAAAGAGGGGTAGGCCTTTGTGGGATGGGCTCTACTTCACAGAAAGATAAGTGACTGCAGACTCAAAAAGACATAATATCTCCTTCTCATTGGAGGGACCCTTGGCTGCAACACAGGGACTTGGGCAGACAAGGCCATTGTGACAGGCAGCGACCATCACTTCAGACATCCCCCAGTGATACAGCAAGGAAGGTTTACAGAATGGGTCGCACAAGTCTTGCTTTTGTTACACTCCTTGCTCTTCCTCACCCCATCCCACAGCCCTAGAAGCCAGCATTTATTTCTCTCTTTCCTCAAACAGAAGCTGGCATTTGTCACTTTGTTAGAAAATGCCTGCTCTGTAAGTGACTAAAACACCAAGAGAAGGGTGTTTGCTGCTGACTCTTGCAAATTTCTGGCTAGAAGGAGTCAAGTGCCTGGTATGAAGGCATCCTGCACTGAGTGTGCATGTGCACTAACCACTGCAGAGCCATATGCTAGCCCAGGCAGCTTTGGAGATGGTCTCCAACAGCGGATGGTCTCCTTGTATTCATGAAGAGGAAGGGATAGGAGGGTTAGAGCTCACTTTTCCAAGTATTTCCAAAGTGACTTGCAAAGTCCAAGGCTCTTCCTCCATTCCACCCTAATGGGAACACATGCACAGCAGAGCAGCATAAAGGCAAAGACAGTGAAGTTGTTTCTAGAAACTGCAGCATTACCAAGGCTATCTAGAAGCTGTGGGTGCAGATTTTCCCGAGCTTGCTTTGCCCTCTTGTGTTTGGCCCATTCTCACCTCCTCTCATTTCATTTGCAATAGCAGAATGCAGTTAAATACTAAGATTCTCACTCATTGGATATATAACCAGACCTTGCCCAAGAAATCTATTTTAAAGAAAGGACACTTTTTTGTCATCTTCTGTTGCAATCTGTGTTCTAGAAGAAATAAAACATCTGAAACTCATATTTTATAAATCTTGTTTTAATTCCAATGCCTAAAATAGAAAAACCCTAGAAACAATTTTAAGGATTTTTTTAAATACATATATATTACAAGATTGTTTGCTTTGTAAATGCAGAGAGAGAGTGTTGTAAATTGTAATATAGGAAATACAGAGAATCCTTGGCCTTTGTGTAGCATAAAATGATTGTGATGAACCAAATCATTTAATGCAGCAAAGGTTAATTTAGAGTATCCAAGCATGTATTCTAGACATAGACCACGGATGCTGATTTACAGATGAATCTGTGATGGGAAGCATCTTCCACCATTATCCCTGTAACTGGGAAGAGAAAGAGAATTGCTGCTGCAGTGGGTAATTATGCTGGATGGTACACTGTTTAACTGAAAATTCAACACATGCCATTTGCCTGCATCACTCCTGTACCTCTGCAGATTGTTTGGAAGTCCAGCTCTAACCTGAGCTTCCAACCTTTTACAGTAGTAGGAAAGCAAGGGAAAATGCAAGAAAATCACTTAGAAACTGGCTCCTTCCTGAGCCTAAACCTACTGATCAGGTCTCAAGAGAGACCGAGGTTGTGCATGGAGTTATGAAGCAGAAGGAAGAAAAGCTTTTATAGTTAGGTACTGAACTGAGAATGGAAACACAGGTTCAAATGTTGATGCTTTTCCAGTTTTGCTCTGTTACCCCTAGAAAAAGCCCAGATCTGACCTTGCTAAAGTCAATGACACTGAAGTCAACTTTGGTTTTGGTCTTTATACACTCTCTGCCTTGCCACCTGCAAGGCAGGACTAATAATAAATCTCTCTCCTGGGCATGTGATACATGAAGATAGTCTAGTGATTGAAGTAAGTAAACATACAGATTTTTCAGAGCAGCTAATTGAGCTAACTCTTGCATTTTAACCCATGGAAACTCATGAAATTTGATAACTGATTTATTTTTATTGGCCACCTGAAGAAAGGCCGTGAAAAAGAGGACAGTTTCATTTGAATTAAATACATCAGATAGATTCCTGAACAGAATTGCAGAGCTTGCAGCAGAATTGCACGTTAATAAAGGTGGAGGTCCCTCATTTTCCTAGTTATTAATAACAACAGTAAAAACTGATGAAAGCAAACCTATAATTGCTTAAAGAAAGGGAAGACAGAGGTTTCTGAGACCATGCCAGCCATTTATCTAATCTCCTTGGCCACATCATGGTGTGAAACTAGCTGAGATGATATAAGAACTCTGGCTAATATTGTCATATCAGATGGCAGGTTTCATGATGCATCTTTTCTTCTCTTTTTGGGGATTATCTGCTTTTAGTTCTTGACTTACAGAGTCATCTCCAGTTTGAGCTGGTGACTTACCTGTTGCAGAGTTGTCACTTCAGCACAGTGCATTGTCTGCTGCTGTAGGCACTGCTGCGGTCCAGCACAGGCACATATGTTTTAGCCATGACACAGTAGCTGACTCCAGGCTTCAAATCTTCTATTTTAATAACCTTGTCTTTTCCTTCATATACCAGGACTTTTTGTTGCTTCAGGAAGAGGGGAGTAAAAACACCCAGTCAGGCACATTACCCTAGCAAGTGTCTCTGTGAGTAAAGTTTGATAAGAACAGAGGATGCAGAGCAGCACGTGGACTTGCACAAACTCAACAGCATTAATAATTTAATTATGTTTCTTAAAGAAAATTCCGCTCCTGTCCCAGTTTTTTAATCTAGGTCTTAGAGCATGAAATACTAAGTTGATGGGAAAGAATAAATGGAGGAATTAGAACTCAATTAAATCAAATTCAGTTTCTGAAAAATAAGCCTACTTTGTCTTCAAATACTTGCACAGTCATGGATGCTCCCAGAATCCCAGAAGACTATTTCAGCTGTAAAACAAGAATGTTGTGCTGATACCTTCCTGGCTTTTCAATGATAAATGTTTCATATATGAATATGCACTTACCTCATCTAACAAATTGTTAATTATGAAGATTTGATATAGTAGATCATAAAAATTTGTCATTGGTATCTTGCTGCCTTTCTTCCTTTTAAAGGGAGAACGTGGAGCCTGTAGCTTTAGCATTATGGATTTGTTGCTATGAACCACAGTTACTGTTGGAGGTCCTATTATAGCTAAGGAAAAAAACCCAAAGCTATGAACACAATTATAGTTTATTAATAATGCTTCACAGAACATAATTTGAATCCATTCAACAATTTAATGTTCTTCTTACCAACAGTATATTATGCTGTGTTGCTGATTGCAGGCTGCTCAAGCAAAATGCCTCAAATTGTTTGCCCTGATTTCTGCCCCCTCCATATTTATCTGTGTGCTTGGGCTGCATAAAACAGCTATCTGAATCATTTCAGTAATGCTTAGTTAAACACAACTAAGGGTTCAAGCTACTGCCTGCACACCTGTGTATGCAGCCACAGGGATGTGTGGAGGCAGGACAGCAGCTGCCCGAGGTGGAGGAGGTGTCACAGGCCAAGACAGGCTGTTGCTGCTGCAAGGTATTGCTTTATGTCAAAGCTTGTGGTTTCATCTGTACAAAAGGCTCAAGGCATCTTACATTTCAGGTCTGTGGAGTGGCCTGCATTCACAAATCAATTTTGCATTCACGAGAGGGAAAACTAGTTAATTCATGGGGAACTTACTGGTAGGTACAGTGGTGCTGTTTAGTTTTTTGACAGTTCTCCAATACTATGGTATTATAACAACTATACTAACTAAAAGCCTTGCACATGTCCTTTCTAAATACACTGCAGTCAGGAAAACACATAGATGTGACCAGAATAGTGGCCACACAGATCTGAGGTCTCTTCTCCCTCTTTCACCCCAAGCAGAGAACATTTTCTTCTTTTCCGTATTGTCTTCAGTTCTTCCAGCAGCTCTGAAAATGGCTGAAAATAATTTGTGTAGTTCCATGTCTTGTGGAAGAGGTTGAGTTAAGGGGAGTTGGGCATTTCTGATGCCCTAATTATTGATAAGTGGCCACTTATCCATAATTGGTTGGCTTTCAAGCGTGGGGAAAAATTATTTTATCACACTTCACCTGAGAGTTACAGACTACTAATTTCTGTAGCTTTGTTGCTGGAAAAGGATTAGTCATGTTTGCAGATTGTAAGCAGAAATTATGTATTTCATGCCACAGAAAATCCAATTCCATTCTCAGAGAGACCCATATGTTTGCACTTACTTTCTTGCCAGGGAGTGAATCTGCAGCTGAGGCTCCAGTTGGAATAAACGCCAGCTGACATGGCTTTCACTCTGCCATAGTAAGGCTCTCGGATGTCAGAGGTCTCCTCTGTTAGGTCACAGACACGGTTTTGAATCCCCCAGCAGCTGTCTTTGTTTTGCCATGTGCTCTGCCCATACCTATGGAGAAACAGGACGAAGGATGTAAGCTTTAGCTATCACTGACTGGATCCATATAGATTTTTAAGTTGGTGGTACTGATTCCCTTAACTCCCTTCAATTTGATAACAGGGAAGATTGATTTCCTGGGTGTTTGGGAGCTACAGGTTTCTGTCTTTTCTGAAAGAAATCTAAAGCAGAGATGTGGGTCACCAGCCCTGTAGGAAGCCCCTGCATACTTGCCTCATGGCAGAAGTGGGCAAGCTTTGGCTTAGCCAACATGTTCAATGATGGGCAGAATGCCAATTTCCACCAGCTAATTTCTAAAAGGCAACAGTGATTTCAGGTGCCCACTAGGTGTGCCAGGGATGGAAGCATACCTCCTCTGAGGACCAGCCCATAGTGCCACCTCAGGTTTGCCACGCAAGGCACCATGTGGCACCATTGTGGGCCACTGAAATACTCCTGTTGCAGAAGCATCTGACCTAGCTTAGACCAATTTCAGGCAGGTGGTTGGACTCAGTGACTTCCAGAGGTCCCCTGCAAACTACAGTTTTCTGCAACTCTATGGTGCCATGAGAGTGCAGAACATACTGCTGGGGGTGCTTGTTCCCTGCCTGCCTTGAGCCATTCAGCTGCACCTTATGGGTTAATACTAAGTCTAGCAACAATGGAGAGCTGAGACCCACGCAGGACTTGGCTGTTCCCAAGGTATGGGGAGACTATCCCATGTCCCCTGAAAAATCCCTTTGACATGCCAAGCAGGGATAGGCCCCAGCCTGGTGGGAGGCTGGAGTCCCCTCAGTACTTACACTTTATACTGCACAAAGTAGACCACGTCTCTTGCCTCTCTGGCCCTCCCAGGCTGCCAATGCAGTGTGCTGTGGAAGTTTAATGAACGAAACTCTACCTTCTGTGGCTTAATGGAATCTTGCAGCTCCCAGTTTTCCAAAACTAAAATTGCTGCAAATAATAAGACATGATACCAAAACGTGTTTGTCACAGACACACTCCTCTCCAGTGAAACTGGGCTCTTGCTACAGCTCATGTGGTTGCGTGATTAGCAGACTGCAGGGAATTTAAATCTCCTGAAGCTCATGTTCAAAACTTTCCAAGTCACAGTGACCAGATCTAGCAGTTACAGAACAAACATATTTAATATTATGAAAGGAACAATTCTCTGTGGTTTGTTTTTGTTGTGGTTGGTTTTTGTTTTGTATTTTTTGGGGATTTTTTGGTATGTGTGGGGTTTTTTGTTGTTGTTTTGGATTGGGGTTTTTTGTTGTTTTGGTTTGGGGTTTTTTGCTAGTTTGTTGTGTTTTTTTTTCCTTACTGAGTTTACTGGTATGGATGATGTCTGAGGAACATGCCAGGAAAGAAACCTTTGGATCAAATTCACAGAGCCTGCAGTAAGCAGCCCCATTAGTAGTTGAAGTTGAGGCTCTTTCCTCCACATCTCAACTTTAACCTGCAGAGATTATACCTGTTCTACATGTTGCCACAGCTATGTTTACCATTACTTGCCTAATAAAAAGCAGCATGAGTTTCACTGCTTTTCCAGTCTGCACTGCTGGAAAAAGCTGCCTGACTGCTTTAAAGATAACCTGTTTTCAGACTGTGATGATCACCGATGAGAGACTTAGTTAACCTCTCTGAAGCATCTGAATTCTGACAGTGTTCTGGGTTTCATGACCCAAATGAGTGCAGCTTTATCCCTAGCATATCACAGATATCATGCATACCAATTTCTACCACTTGAACTGAAACTGGTAATATAGCCATGAATAAATTTACTAGCAAACATACTTGTTTTACTGCATTTCAAAACCTTAAAAGACAAAGTAACAGACTAAATTGGAAGTGACTGGACTTCTGAAACCCACCAAATTATCCATAGATTTCTTGGTTCATCCAGGGATTCAATAATAGAACCAGTGCCCCCCTCCCCACAAAGGAAAAGAGTGGAAAGCCTTTACTTACTTCTTGTCTCATCCTGCAGCAGATGCATTAGCAAGCAGAGGGAGGAAAGTGCAATCCCTCTACTGCTTAGCAGAGCAGCTCCATGACTGAAGAGCATGGCTCTTTCTCTCAGGCATGTCTTATGAGGAAGTAATTTTTAAACACTCCAGAGTTCCCCTTCTTTTCAGCAGTTTCCAAAATCCCCGGTTTGGCTTTGGTTTAATTTAGCTGAAGAACATAGGAGTTATTCTAAATTAAACATAAGCAATTGTTCTTACTTGGCAGCTGTGGTCACTCTGAAGTTTGGAACTAATTATGAAGCAAAAATGAGAAAATGTCATTTTTTAAGGCACTAATTCCCAAATGATGTCTGGCAATATTGCTTTATCTCATACATTTGTCACACAAGCTGGCTTGCTTGCCATACTAAGATTTTTATTGACATATTCATTTTATTTTATTTTTCAGCTCACTAGTCACTCAGAGATGAAGAGCACAAGAAATTTTGCTGCAATAATGTAAAAGACCTACCCCTGGGATGGGATCAATTTGGTGTCCTGTATTCAGGTCGAATGTAAGTGGATAGAGTTTGCAGCTGCGTTCCCAGCAGGACATCAGCTAGAAACATATCATCAGAGGAATAAGGGGCTGTGAGGTCCCTGCCAGCCGTCCTGTTGGGCAGCGTGTCCACACCACTCTGGCCTCTGGAGAGATGCTGGGAGGCCAGGACAGCTGCAGGACTACTAGTCTCTGGGCAGGGAATGGGAAGGAAAGCCCAGCCCATCAGGCCAAAGTGCCACTTTATATTGGACTTTCAAACTGCCAGGAACCTGGACTGATGTGGGTGTGCCACAATGCACATATACTGGTGCTTGTCACCACTGTACTCTGAATTCTGCCTTTCCAGCGTGCACATCCTTGCTACCGTCTTCTGAATCCTGCCTTTCCAACATGCACATCCCTGCAAGCATGACCCCAGAGCTGGGGATGATGGGTGTCTCCAGCAAAAGTGATCCTGCTTTGTGTTTGTGAACGCCACATCTGTACCTGCCCAGTGGGAGCCAGGTTTTGTGATGCTGGGGTGCATGGAAAGCTCAGCCATGTTGGTTGCTGGCAGTGAACATGGTGCTGCTGGAGGCAGCTGGGAGCCTGCTACTCCTTCTTCCCCCTCCAAAAGCTCCCCAGTGCTGACCTCCACATGTATTTTGTCGCTCACACCCCAGTGCATCTTAGCAAAACTCAGGACGCATTCTCCTTTTGCAAGCTCACATTGACAAGCAAGAAGAGAAACCCCAGATTTTATATGACACAGTGCAACGCTAAAGAATGACATCCACCAAAGAAATAATGGACATGGAGACCACCTGTCTGCAGAAACATGAACCTGCAGCAGATACATTAAAATGCTAGATGTGTAGCTTTGAATAATTAACTAGTTGGCCCAATTAAGGGAATTAAAGAACTGAAAAGAAATGCAGAAGAAAAACAAACCAACAGAAAGAAGGGAGCAGGTAGAAAAGCAATCCTGCCATCACTGCCTGGGGATTTTTTATTCATCCATTTCCCAGAAACATTTTCAAAATCCAATGACCTTTAAGTAGTTCCTCAGACTGAATTCAATGAGCATTTCATCATGTTATATGAGCTCAAGTGCAGGAAAAAGGAACTCTTACAAACCAATCACCAGACTGAACTGTCACCAAAGTTAGTCACAGGTTTTGTATTTGCTTACGAGAATTACACCAACACACCTTCCCATACCTCCAGCCCACAGCCGGGAGCTGAAGCATGGATCTTTGCCAGAATTGCTGATGGCAGTTCCTCCTGTGAATGCAAAGCTGGGGACCAGCTCACCTGGCACCAACGGGGCTTTGCTCAAGAGGCTGCTCTGTGGTGTGGTGGAATGGTGGAAAAGAAATGCCTATCCTGTGGAAAAACTGAGGGGTTCCTGCATGCTGCACTCTGCTAGTGCTTTATCTGCATTTGGGCTTGGCACTCTGAAGTAACTGGTAGCTCTTCACATTATCTTTGTGATTATTAAAACAGCCACTGGTAATCCCCAGGTTGTTAGCTTCTGTAACACTGTCCTACTCATTAACTCCAGTCATGCTTCTTCACATGTGCTTGGTGTAATAAAAATAGCTAGTCAAACTAGTACCAGCCATGCACACGTACATACATGAATGCATATCTTAAGTTTCACAGAACACATGAATAGTACAATTAAAATTGTAAAGAACTGAGGAACACTAGAGTATGACATGAACTGCAGTGCCATTTAAAATGAATGAGAATCTTTAAAAAAGCTATTGTTTAAGAATACTCCAAACAGTACTTTAAATGGGAAATGGAAATGTATTACTTTCTTCAGCAGAGTCCACATAGTTAGTTATGCTACTAGCTCATCTGAGCTTATACTGAAGTATCTTTTTGACCCAAACCTTTGTGAAACAGCAGTACTGATGCTTCTGTGAACTGACATAGAACCACAGGCATGAAAATTGTTGCCATTCCTGGAATAAAAACCAATCTGAATGCTGGGTAAAGAGATTTCTTTCTCTTGAGGACTGGCAATTACTATACAGAGATAAAAAGTCAAGTACATTCTTGCTGGAAGCAACCTGACTCATCAAGTCTGATAGCACCACCTCATTGGGTTGTGGAGTTTTTTTGGCTGGTTGGTTTTTGTGTTTTTGTTTTTTCTTCTTTCTCCCTTTCAACAAGTGGTTTATCATCCATAAGAGGAGAAAATTTAACCCTGGAACTGCTTCTGCAGCACCATCCTTGGCTTTTCAGATGTGAGTCTCTGATATTTGAGGGTAGGTTTTGCTTAAATGCCTGGATGAGCGTGTAGGAAGAAGCAAGGGGGGAAAAAAAACTCAAATGATTCAGAGTACTTCCAGTAACTGGCAGAGTCCAGACAAGTCTTCCTTGCATGGCATTTCTCACAAACTGACAATAAAAAATGAGCAGTTCAGACTATTCTGGGCCTAAAGACTTCTCTCAACTAGAGCTCTAGTTTTCAGACTTTTAGTCTTCTAGGCAGCCAGCACTGACTCACAGGAAAACCTGTCCTGGGAGGGGGCTCTGAAGGTCATCTAGTCCAACCTAATGCTCAGAATGGGTGTAAGCTAGAGGAGGGTAGATTTAGATTAGGCATTAGGAGGAAATTCTTCACTGTGAGGGTGGTTAGACAGTGGAACAGGTTGCCCAGAGAGATTATGGAAGCCTCATCCCTGGAAGCTTTTAAGGCCAGGCTTGATGGGGCCCTGGGCAACTTGATCTAGTGGATGGTGTCCCTGCCAGGCAGGGGGGTTGGAACTAGATGATCTTGAAGGTCCCTTCCAACTCTGTCAATTCTATGATTCATTGTGAGTTTTCCCCCAAACATCCAAGTGGGATTCCCTCACTGCAACTCAGGACAGCTGCTTTTTGTGGTTTTGATTGAGGGCCTTGAAGAACAGTCTGTCTGTTCTGCAAGCATTTAAATACTTGGCAACTGCAAGTAGATCTCCTCCCCAACCATCACCTCTCCCAGCTGAAGTGTGACCCAGCTCCCTCATCCTCTTCTGGTTTGTCATGTGCAGAGAGCAGCCCTTCCCCATCTCAGGGGGACACAGAGAAAACACATCACCACACAAACACATAAAAGAAATGAAAAAAACCCAAACAAATAAAACCCAAAAAAACCAAACCCAAAAGCCCACAGTCAGGCACAAGGGACTTTTTGGCTTTTTTCTCCCTGCCTATCAGAGAAGAGGCATTGCATCATATGGGTTCTTACCAAGAAGTTTCTGAGGAAGCAAGGCTGACTTTCACTGCACAGGGCAGTGCCTTTGCTGCTTCCTGCCCACAGGTATGAACTGTTCAGCTCCCACTGGTAAAGGGCTCAGGTGAACATTTTAATGGTTATGGTTAGAATTTCCCAATACCGCTGCTGCAATTCGACTGTGAGACATCTGAACATTTTAAAGATGAAGATCTGCTTAAGGCTTGCTGTGTAACAAGTCAATATTTGCACATAGAATAATTCATTTAACAATGTGTGCAAAGCACTAGAAAGTTAGTAACCAAGGCTAACATTCATTAGGAACTGTAGGCAATACCAAACCCAAAATAGCTCAAAGCCTTTTATTTCAACAACGAGTTTATTGAAAATTGTCAGTTTTCCCTTATCCACAAAGCCCTATGATTTGTTTCTACTGCTAAGGAGTGCTGTAGCTTAAGTCCATTGAGAAAAGTCTCACTTCTCTTTAGATTGTGGGTCCCTCACTAAATCATCTACAGACAAAACCCCAACAGCTTAGAGACACACAGAATTAACATTCCACAGTTTTTGGTTTTGCTTAGGTAATCTTAGCAGTATATCAAAGGTGCCAGGTGATAACTTATCCAGTAGAAAACACAGATAAGCCTTGAGAGGTACAACACAAACATTGCTCATGCTTTCTTGGTCCACCTACTAAAGTAAAAAGTTCAAAGTCTGGTAGTGCCAATGCTCACTGGCTCTCTCTGACATGCTGCCACCAGAGGCAGCACCTGAAATATTACCAATACAGAACTGGTAATGAACATTACCATTTGTTTGTTTGTTTTTGGTTTTTTTTTTTCACAGGCAGTGGCTGTAAGTCTCTGTGCCTGATCTCCCAACCCCTGCCCACACCACAGGCTGCACCAGATTGACTCACCAGGCAGTGCAAGAAGGACAAAAGTTTGGCAGACAGGCACTGCGGGAAGAGATGGAAGAAACTGGGACACTTGTCTCCATATCTGTAATCAAGGCATGGGCTGCAGAAGGACCAAGCAGCAATAAAGCCTGGAAAAATTCATGCTCCAGAAGCTTCCCTGACCAAGGGAAGCAAAAAAGAAACTGCCTTTTGCTCATCATTTCTGCCATCACCACCATCATCTCCAAATTGCTACTGAATTTGTAAACTTACTGTAATTTTACAAGCCTTTTTTAAAAACAAAAGAAATGGAAAAAGAAAAAATAGCATCTCTGTTAATGTGTGAATACAGTCTCCTAGCATTCAGGAACCTGCATGCTGAGCTTTTCAGGACAGAATCCTCCAAGCTCACCATTAACTGGTTTTCATGTTTCTCAGAGGTGTTACTTTCGAGTTTACTGCAACATGACCATTTAACCACAGAATTTAGATCACCCTGTGATACTTACTTGCTAAAAACCTTTGTTCCATGATCTTTTTCTTGCAGGAAATGAAATTTGGCATATCTCAAACTTGCTAGTTTTGCTGCACAGCCTGGAAGCAGTTGATGATGTAATTCTAATTATCCCAAATTCACAGTGTTTTGTTCCAGTTTCTGTTCAGATTTGGAGAAGGCAGGGAGGGGAAACAGGTACTATACTAAAGCCTGATATAAGGCCAGACTGATTGCTGGGATGAAACCATGTGGAAGAAGGGACTGAGGAATGGCAAAGGTGCTTTCTGCCTCCACTGCTTTTTAGCACTCAGGCAAACTTTTGTAACCCTTCCTTACCTGTTATAATTGATCTCACATTTAAATAAATTTGCAGCAAGTTGCAGTTGTGGCTGCTGGTGTAACAGGCTTCAACTTGACCAAATCTGGTTGCAGAAAGCACACAGCACACACAGTTCCCATCTTCTAGGATGGGACTACAGATGCCCTCCGCCCTTCCTCTAACTAACTGAGCTACTATTAGATTCCAAAAAACCCCAAACAAACAAAACCCCAAACAAATAAATAAGAAACTCCCAACCCCCAAATATAACACAAACCAGTCACATTCAGAAAGAAAATACAGTGTATTAGATTTTTTTTTTTCCACTCTGTATTATCAGTCTGAAAGGATTCTACATACACTTTGTGGAAGGCTATTTTTGAAGGGGCCTAAGTTCTTTCAGCAACATTTCTGAGTTTGCACTACTCAAGAGATGCTGGCACAGGAAGAAGTGGGTTCAGACTTGACGTTGCTTACTGCTCTACTACACACATGCTGCAAATATTTGACAACTTGAGGATTAATTCTGCAGAACACAGTGAGCTGGCTGGCTAACTACCTGGTTTGCCTGTTCATCATTTCCTCTGTGTCTAAGGCACTTCCTCTTTCAAGCAGCCTATCTGCAGCAATGGAAGCAGTCCAGAAACTGCTGCATAAGCTAACTTTATCTTGGGAATACTCATGCCACTGAGAAACCTAAGGACAGAAGTATTTAGCACTGGTTTTCCTTTCAAAACACCTGCTAGAACATGCAAACATTTCTGATAATCCTACAACAAGGGTCTTTTAAAACAAAGACAATTTTGTATAAATTCATCATCCTGTGTCTATAAAACAACTTTTTTTTCTGAACTAAGCTTCATTAAGAACTATTGTAAATATTTCCTACAAAGAGAAAATATCCATCAAATCTTGACTAAAGGGAAATAAGTGGATTGCATTTGACTCAAAAGTTTTAAAATCCTTAAAATCCTCATTCTCCAGTTTTCAAAACTTAAACTTCAGAGATGACAATAAATGATGAAGTACAACTTACCAGGCTATTTTCGATTGCCCTGAGGTAATTTGGTGTAGTTACTGAGTAGTCATTTTTCAACCTGCTAGAAATGTTTGGAAGAAGTCCTGTTGGTTTCTGTTTAAAAAACAGAATATTTTTTAAAACATATCGTTCTAAGAATTAGGATAAAAATCCTCTGGAGAATAGCAGGCTTCTGAATTTTGAAAACACATCCATGAGACACATTCTTTTTCCCAGCAGGCTACTACATGAATGTTAGAAGTAACCACGTGCACACCTTCCCCCCATCCACCTCTCACCCTGGTGGGAGAAGAAGGAGAATCAGGAGCAAAAATGCCCAAACCCTCTGGGCTAAGATAACAGAAAGTTTAATAGAATAATACAAAGAAAACAGGATTAAACAAGAAAACTAAACTAGTAATACATACACATATTTACAAAATATACACACCCCGAGTGCACCAGCCAGCTGCTGAGCACATCATGGCCCACCAACCTCTGCCCAGCAGCCAGCCCTGCCCAAGTTTGCAGGAGCCACATGTGTGTGTGGGATGGGAAGACTTTGGAAGCATGATGTTCCCTGAATTAATTTTGAAAAGGATTTGAAACAGAAAGGGATAATGATACAGCTGCTGTTTCATATTCCTTCATGAAGTCTATTCTCCACAGAGGACCATTATAAAAACAGAGCACTATTTCAAGTAGGAAACAGTGAGTTATGCCATACACAGAAACACTTCTGGAATTGGTTATTACAAAGTTTTCTGTCACTTCTCATGTTGTTCTCGGGCACTTGAAGTTCTGTACTGGCTATTCTGGTTGGATCAGAACAAGTGTAATTTGTAGATGTTCACAGTATAACCCAGACTTTCCATGATCTTCAGCAATGTTGTTGTTCCTGAGTTCTGGTTAAACACTTCAGCTATCCTGGTTAGTCAGCTGGACTGTAAGCAATCACAGGCTGATCTTCACCAACATCTATCAACATATTTAACGGAACATGAGGCTTGTCGTAGCCAGAAAACTTGAAAGAACTGCTTGGAATAACTGTTTGTTGTATTTCTGTAGCAGAGATCTCTTGACCTGAAGAGCTACTGCATATATCCATTTTGCTGCTGTCAGAAATGAAATAGGTCTCCTTTACTTTGTGATTCTGGTCATCATCAGAAGATACCTCCTCTATGCTTTCCTGCACAGACACCTCTTCAGCTTTGGCTGGTGCCTCTGAAGACTCCCCTTCACTGGAATTCTTGGGACTACCAGTTTCTTCTGTTTCCTCTGCTTCAAAGGTTGCTTCCAAATTCACTGGCAGTGCTGACTGACTTGGCACAATACTTACAGACACGTATTTTGCTGTGGATTTTGACTCTAGAATGCTGTCTGCATTCAGGTTTCTTATCACATTGACCTTAAGCCAGGAAAAAAGAATTATAAAAAAAAAAAAATCACTTTTAGTTTCACACAATCTACTAATTTATTAGCTTTATCTTCTGTCAAAGTTAAAAGGTTAAAAACCTCAAAACCAATATAAGTTAATAATACAAATTTAATTCCATTACAACTAATCTAATTAGCAAAATTAGATAGAAGCCAGATTCTATGATTTCAGCTGTTTTAGTAACACTTTCATGCACACTCCCAAAAAATGCTTCCTATGTGCAAACACACTTGCAAGGACCAAATCCATTCCATGCCACCCACTGTATTTGAAGTCATTTCAAGTTTGCAAAGGAGAGGAAAAGAGTGAAGGAAGAAAAAGCTGTAACACTCTCCAACTAGCTGGGGAAACTCTATAGTGAATGAGTGTAGCTTGCAGTGACTGTAATATTTTCTGGAAACTGTCTCAACTGGGAGGGAAGTGATGTCTGGAAAGAAATCTTTAAAATGAGACCCTTGATGCATACCCAGCAGCCATGCCAAAGCTGAAGTTTTCCTAGTTTATTCTACTGTGTCACCAAGCACTTTCTCAAGACTGCAACAAACTTTAATGTTTCACTTTGAAAGCTCTCCACAGGAAGAACATATTAATTGCTTCAATATTGTTTTAACCAATTAGTACATGCCTTCAGGCTGTTCAGATTCTTCTGATTTGTTTGTGTGTTTTTTGGGGGTTTTTTTAAAGGTGTTTTCAAGAACAGGTATGAAATACAAAGTTTTTTCAGCTGTATAGTGGTCCCTAAAGCAGACATAGGGAGACACAGCTAAACATCTCCCTAACATTTCCATAAAGCATAGGGAGAAAGGGTTACTCAATTAATAGTGTCCATTTCCAAATCTCATAATTCACTGTATATGTGTATTACAGACTATGTAGTACTATTAATAAGCTAATTTTTTAATACAATGCACAAAGTCACTGTGTTGACATACTTTGTAAAAAAATTAATTTGACTGAAAGTACAGGTTGAGGCAAATTTGGAAGAAAGGGATGCAGGTAGGAAGAGAAGAGGGAGAGAAACATAATGTTAAGAAAAGCTACAAACAGGCAAGAAGAAGCTTCCAGTTGTTATTAGTTTAAGAACTGAGAGAGTCATCAGAATTTGACAATAAAATCTGGCTGGACGTTTCGAGAATATTCCTTCATCAGAAGGCTGTACCTTTACATTCCTATGAAGCCAGCACACTGTGAAGATTAGAACTTGCTTTCATCTCCCACTTCAGCCCCATACCTTTCCCCTCAGTTGCCCTGATATCTGTTGATGGTACTGAGGTTTATACTGGATCACTGAAACTACTGGAGTTTCAAAAAAAGACAAACAAACAACAACCACCACCACAAAGCAAACAAACACTCCCTGGAGAGCAGTTATTTGTAATCTATAATAGAGTCTTCCAAACAGCTATGTTAGTATCACTAAGGTGAGGTGATCTCCTTGGGAATCAAGGACTGCTACTGGAAAACTAGTAAAAAGAGCAAGAGTGTTAAGGTGGCTTCTGACACTGAGAATATACCACACCACAACCTAGCTGCCATTCAGCCATCAATCCCTCTAGATGTTCATCTTCTGTTATGTGGAAACAGTCTATTCAGAGTGATTTCCACAAGTATGTATGGAAACCATCTACTAAGAAGCAGATCTTTAAAAGAATACCATCACCACCGGAAGTGTGGAAACCAAGAATGTGATCAAGAGCTGGTAAGATTAATGTACCTTTTGAAAATCTGTTTATACAGAGATATGAGCAAATACTGGGTATAATCAACATGGCTTCACCAAGGGTAAATCGTGCCTGACGAATCTGGTGGCATTCTACAAAGAGGTACGACATCAGTAGACAGTGGAAGAGCAACTGACGTCATTTACCTGGACCTGAGCAAAGCCTTCGACACTGTCCCGCACGACATCCTGGTCTCCAAGCTAGTGGAATGTGGATTTGATGGATGGACCACTCGCTGGATACCGAACTGGCTTGATGGCCGCACCCAAAGAGTGGCTATCAATGGATCCATGTCCAGGTGGAGGCCAGTGACAAGTGGAGTCCCCCAAGGATCAGTACTGGGACCAGTCTTGTTCAACATCTTGGTCAGAGACATGGACAGTGGCATCGAGTGCTCCCTCAGCAAGTTTGCCGATGACACCAAGCTGCGTGGTATGGTTGATACGCTGGAGGGGAGGGATGCCATCCAGAGGGACCTGGACAGGCTGGAGAGGTGGGCCCGTGCCAAACATATGAAGTTCAACAAGAACAAGTGCAAGGTCCTACACCTGGGTCGGGGCAATCCCAAGCACTGATACAGGCTGGGTGGGGACTGGCTTGAGAGCAGCCCTGCAGAAAGAGACTTGGGGGTGTTGGTGGATGAGAAGCTCNTGGCGAGGGACTTTTTAGGAGGCCAGACAGTGATAGAACCAGGGGAAATGGGTGTAAGCTAGAGGAGGGTAGATTTACGCTGGATATTAGGAAGAAGTTCTTCACTATGAGGGTGGTTAGGCAGTGGAAGAGATTGCCCAGAGAGGTTGTGAAAGCCTCATCCCTGGTAGCTTTTAAAACAAGGCTTGATGGGGCCCTGGGTAACCTGATCTAGTGGATGGTGTCCCTGCCAGGCAGGGGGGTTGGAACTGGATGAACTCTGAGGACCCTTCCAACTCTGACAATCCTATGACCCTATAATATACCAACAATGACCTTGAGGGGTCTAGTATCTGCAGTATCTATGGGTGTAGCAAAAATCAGAGTCCAATAGTCACACAGTAAGTGACAGAGAAGATAAGTCTCTGTGTAAGCTGGAATACTTAAGCAATGTGAGTTAAAACAAAGTGCTACAGAAACTACAGCTAAAAGCTGCATTTCCAACTTCTCATCTCTCCCCATACTAGTACATGCTATACTAAAGTTAAAATCAAAACCCAATGAGTTCTTGTTTCTGCCCTTTTAGAATCTTCATGTGGCTCTAAAAATCACAGTCCTAAAACTTGTGAAGAGAACGACTTGTACTCTACCCAGGTTCTGCCTTTCACAGTACCAGCTGGCAATGCTTAGAGACAGACCCCCAGGACAAAGTAAGTACTCTCTGCACAACTACATCCAAGACTTTTGTTGTCAAAATGGAAAGTTATTTTTCTCTTGGTTAGTTTCTCATCAAAGCAAGATGGTGCAAAGCCACTCCGATTCCCATCCATGAGAGAATGAAGCCATCATAAGAAAAAACTCTCATGAGTTTCCTGGTACCAAAGGTTCTTTAAAAGTCACTGAGTCATGACTATTAAGAGTAATTAGCAATTCATGCAGTTACTTCTAGCTTCAAAGTCATAGCTTACTACATTAACAGGAATGCCACTCAAAGCATCTCAAACAATAAGGGTAATAATTAAGATATGGCTTCTTTTTGAAGAAAAGTATTTACTGTAGGTAAGTTAATATTTTTCTTATGTGCAGATGATGTAATACTAGCCAACTGACAGTCAGTGAGCTCGAGGTAGACGTCAGCAGTATTTCCTGGCATGTGCAGGTGCTCAGATACCTTCCTGTTTCCAGTAACAGCATCTGAGCCCAGCAAATATGGGCAACCTGCTCTTGCTGACCCTGCTTGAGCAAAAGGGTTGAACTAGATGATCTCAAAAACCTCTCTTCTAGCCTCAATGATTCTGTGGTTCAGTTTCTCTGCTGCTAGAATGAACACAAACCAGTTTACAAACACACACACTGAATTGTTAAGAACTAAGTTCTCAAACTGGACCAACTACCATTACTTCAGTTAAAAAGACTGAAGCCTAGCCCTAAACCAGATACAAGGCACGTGGTTGCAGAAGCTACCAGTATATTAGACTGGTAAAAAACCTAAACATCTACAAGACCATGGTTTAAAAAAAGGAAAAAAGAGAGAAGAGAAACAGGTATAAAGTTCCAGATGTTACCTAGCTGTATAGTAAACATGTGACAGGTAAGAAATATGAACTCACCAAAGATTTAGGCAGCTTTATGTTCTTCTTCTTTAGTTTCTTGCATCCAAAATATATTGTCAACATTAGACTCAGGCTCAGAATGACACCACACAGTGTGACAATACCTGGTGTGCCTAAGAAGTTAGAGCAAATCCATTAGGAAGCTTGGAAAAATAAACCACTGCTGTACCATTCAGAATAACTTCAGAAACAGCAACAGCTCAGAATGCTTAGCCGTAATTTTTCAGTTTGCCATTTTACCACCTTTTTCACTCAAGAAAACAATTCAGAAAGCATTATATCAAATAAAAATTAGAATGACAGAAGATTTTCAGTTTATATAAACATAATCAGGTTTTTATAGAGGTAAAAAAAATTTCTAATTTTTTGCTCCATAGAGATGACAGATGGAGGATATCAGATTTGTACATTTTCCATGTGATAGCATATTAACTGATACAATTACACAGTCTATGTACAATAAAATTAAAATACTAAATCCTCCAAAACATAGAGTTGTTAATTATTACTTGGTAAAAATCCACTAGTCTGACGCTCCTTAATGTCCTCACTCTCAGTCATACCACTGGCTCTTGTGCATAAAAAACACAACTGCTTCTACCAACTTTATTTCATTTCCCCAGTAACATTAAAACTTTGTTAGATGTTATCAGAGATATACAAACTGTGAGTCAGTAGCTGCCTTTGTTCTCTTTAACTAGTACAGAGACATCAATGCCTCTATTTTATGACAAGTTCATAGTTGCTTCAAACTCAAGAAAATCTATATACACTTTCCTTAGTGATTAGGCAGAGCAAAAAGCCATTTGTTAGAAGAGAGGCTCAATCTTCTGAAAATGACACAATTCAGTGAATGATCCATTTGTCATCTGTTAATTACACCAATGATCAGCTGCAATGGAAACAGGTTTTGTAATACCAATGAAGCAGGAAAAACACCCCCTAAAAAAAGTCAGGTTGCTTGAAAATAATACATGACCTTCAAAGGTCTTTAGAAATGGGAAACTGCATTTGAAAAAGAATGACCATGCTTTCTCTGTTTTCATATTCTCATATTCATATTATAGGCATGCAAGTCATCCATGGGCTATGCCTGAGCTTATGTACATAGGTAGAACAGACCTCTGGTCAGACTCAGTATGTTCTTACTAAAGTTTCAGAATCCTCTTACCCATTATCTGCTTGAGAGGAATATGAATGCATCTTGCTTCTGATGGGGCACCAACCACCACACCACTGTACCAACTTCCCTTGGCTGAAACACAGTAAGTGGAACCTTCAGCAGGAACTGGGATGTTAAGGCTACATTTATACGATGTACAAGTTTCTTCATAGAACTCTTTTTCAGTCTGCAAAAAATGAAAGTCACATTCTATCATTTGACTCCATACAACAATAGAAATGTTACAGTACTTTCCAACACTTACAAAAATGTTAACACACTATTAGATGTGGCTCCTACATCTCCTATGTGACTTGCAAAAGCTGTGTGAACTTTGGCTATCAGTTTATGAGTTACCTTAAGATGTTATAATTGATCAGACCATGGCACTCTCAGCTAAAGTATGTGCTGTTCACAGTCTAGATTTGCACTCCTAATTCACTTACAAAACATGTACCTGGATACATAGAAAAAGGTAACTGTAAGAAAAACTGTACAAAACCCTACCACTTTCCTCAAGTTCACCTTCCACAATTGCTAAATAAAGTAGTGTCAACATCTTGAGAGGTAATCTTTGATGAAAGGTCTATCTAGACAAGTGAAAGGCCCACAAGTAAAGTTTCAATGTTTTAGCAGGTATGCTGAAACAATAGCATGGGATCAAATAACACTATCTTGTGTACAGAAAATATAATCATCTCATTTTTGTTATAAAACATCCGTGCGGACAACTAAAATCTAGACCTCCTAGTCACATATCTCACTGTGACACACTTGATGTTTCTAGGGCTTCAGTAGTCCTATGCTGTGGTCCACTGTTTTCATGGTGTCTGTTGGCTTTGTGGTTTATAGGAGTGAACCCCTTGTTTGTGTTCAAGATAAACACATTTTTAATTTGAAGTTTTCGTTTTGGAACTTACCTGATTTTTCCAGTCCCAAAAAGTCACCAAGTAGGTAAGCTGTGAATAAATATCTCCAATCCAAGGAAGAAGCTCCTCAGATGGGAATGCAGGATGGTAAATGTCAACCATGATTTTGTCACTGTGCCTTGAGAGATCCAGTTTGGGTGGTCCTATTTTTCCTGCAAGACATTGCAATTTTGCTCTCAGGCCAAAGCTTTAAGAATAAACAACACTATTTGTAGTTAGCATTCCAACATTCATCAGAGATTTGAGAAGAATTAACATGTTTATTTCAATGTTGTTAATATCACATAGCTGTGACACTTAGAAGTAATGGAGGTGTTTGGATACATCCATGAATCATCAATGCAGTCCAGAATTTCAGTGTTAAGCAAACCAAATTTCTTATACACACAGTCAAAATTATAGCTCACTGACAACAGAAAAAATAACAAAGCAGTTAACTGTATATATGTGAAGGAGAACAGAAGACAAAATACTGCTGACTAGATCCCACCATAAATCACACTCAGCTATAAACAATATTGCACTAAAACAAAGGCTATCTGAAAATCTAAACAAATCTTATCTTGAGCAACAGTACTTTGGAAGCTTCATCTCCCATGGCAGTGGCCTATGTGAATTTTTTGTGTCTAGTTATTTGTCTGAACGTGCAAATTTCTTGTTCAATAGGAAAATAATGTTGTTTCTCTCCTCCACATGTGACTAACAATTTCTGGAACCTGGTCAAACTCTGTATTATTATGACTTCAGACCCTTTGTCAAACACTACAAACTAGCCACTGATTCCAAGTCATGAGATCACTGGGTGGGGAGGGAATCATAGCCAAAAAAAAAAAAAAAAGTCCACTTCCTCAGCTCCAGGAATGCAGAAATCCAGCTCCAGCTAAAGCACAGCCCAAGCCAAGGAGAATCTCATGGGCAACATCCTGCCTGAAAGCAATATGCTGAGAATGAACTACGTGCAAGAGGAAGTGTCTCAGTCTTCTCCCACTCTGTTGTGCCTGCTTTGTACAGTCTATGGAATCCTGGGGCTTTGGACAGGTTGGTGTGGAGTCTAGACACACAATTTACTTTTGCAATGTTGATGTAAAAAATTTATTTCTCCTGAAGCAGCCCAAAGGATTTACATGAAGAATGAAGAACTGTTAGTTATCCAGCTACAGTGGACTCCCAAGAGCTTCTAGACAGTGTCTAGACACCTAAAGCTGGCAGTACATGGGAGTATATTGTCAAGCAAGGCATCACAATCCACCTGAATGCTACTTAAATGATGCTTAGAGGTCCACAGCTTCCAGTGGCAGTTTCCTATCCTAAATTGGTGCCTGGGACACCAAGCAGGAATATGGGAAGGATGCACAGAGTGCACTATCAGCATCACTTGCTTGCCTTTTGAAGTTTTAAAAACAAGTATTCAGATACCACAACAACAGAGCTAGCAAGTTCCTCCAGAGGCACAGCTATGGATGTCCCTACTGAACAAACAGCATGCTTCATCTCATCCTGGGCTCCTGACTTCATGACAATCTGAATAAGACCGAGTAATACAGCAAAAAAGATAACTAACTTTTAGATTTTTTTGGAAAAAATGATAATGTTTAGTTTATGATGAAACTTACCATGCTTTCTCCAAAGAAACACCTCTGTCTCAACATACTCAGACTCTTGTGACCCAACAACAGCTTTAACTCGAAACCAGTGAGAGACATCAGGCCCATAGATTTCCTTTGAGAGGTCACAAAAATGAGCTGCAATGTTCACACAAGTTGAGACGTTCTTGTAGCGACCTAAACTATAAACCAGATCAAGTAATAGTTATTACAATTTCAATTGTGCATTACAATACACTGCCTGTGACAAAACGTCTATGAAGGTGACCCAGTACTGCTATAGGTTGCCCATGGTGGTTCTGGAGTCTCCAGTCCTGGAAATGAATATTCAAGAGCCATTTCTCCTGGTCTGATTGCAACAGGACACAGGGGAATGGCTACAAGCTGAAGGAGGGGAAATTTAGGCTGGAGATTAGAAGGGGGTTCTTTACCCAAAGGGTGGTGAGGCACTGGAGCAGGTTGCCCAGAGAAGTTGTGGAGGCCCCATCCCTGGCAGTGTTTAAGGCCAGGCTGGATGTGGCCCTGGATGACCTGGTCTAGTGCATGTGGCGTCCCTGCCCGTGGCAGGGGGGTTGGAACTAGATGATCTTTTAGGGTCCTTCCAACCTGAGCCCTTCTTTGATTCTATGTAGCCATGGCAACCTGCTCTAGGTGATTCTGCTTGAGCAAGGGGGTTGGACAACATGACCTTCAGAGGTCCCCGCAACCTCAACCATCCTGTTATTTGATAAATTTTGCCTTAATTTACATTTAGGCAACCTTCCCTTCACCCTACATGACTTCACCACACAGAAGCAGAAGAATTTACCATGGACTGATTGCTTTTATATGCTTCTAGAGAATATCAGGTACAGGAAATGACAAAAAAGTAAGAACTTACTCATAAGGTTTGATTTCCACAATAAAACGAGGAGTTTCAGACATAGGTGGGTACTGCCAGTGCAAGACAGTTTTCAGATTTTCAGATGTTACTACAATCTGTGCTGGTGAAGGCACTAAAAGAAACAGAACAATTGCACTTTGAGAAACAGACCTAGTCAAACATAAGAACAGCCAAATGCATTAACACACTAGAAATGAGGGGAAAAGTCTGACAAAACCCACAAACACTTCCCCCCAAATGGACTTCTTTGTTACCAGTACAAGCACATGAGCCCTGCAAGCTGATTTATTCTTCCACTCTTCTAGAGAGACAGCTTTCTTCCTGTTTGCAACCCAGAACTTCAGGTAACTCATGCCCTTTGAAAGCAAGTTCATCAGATAGTCTGTATCAAGTTCATAAGCTGTGATGATTACACTCGTATGTTGGTATGATATGCACATACCAGCAAGACAAGTAGTATGAACATACTGAAGTCATGAGGAGAACAGCCCAACTCCTGTTGATTTCTCTTACTCTTCAGACACTGAATTGGGAGGGGGGGAAGACAGGATACCAAACCTGCAGCATCAGGGTCTGTGCTCCAGGGGGTCCCACTGTATCCTACTGTTGCTAAAGGACAACAGGCCTACTAGGGAAAGTCTGGATTCCATGTGGACTTATGACACTGCAATTTTTACCACTTCAGCAGTATTTTAGAAAGCTGTGATTAAACTACTAACATTTGTAAGGAATTTGAACAGTGGAGCTGTAATGTTGTTACATATACAGGAAAGCATTTGAAGTATATTTAGTACATCAGAGGCAATAGAGTAAGTGATACCAAAATGAAAAGCAGCACTGAGCTTCCTTGTTCTGCAACCACCTAAGAACCAAGAATGACAGGGAAACTGGAGGAGCAGCTGCAAGTGAAGTTACTCCTGTAACTACTGGAAGGCTGTCACATGGCATTCAGAAGGAGAACAAATGGAGGTCACTGAATTGATTTTGTTACTCCTTAGCTTCTCAATGTCTGGTTTGGAATCCTTCATATTCTCTAAATATAGCTGTTGTGAAATGTTGATAGGTAACTCCTATTTGACTTGCTCGAGACTGCTGCTTGTTCACAAAGCTAGTGCTCCAACTTCACTCTATGGTATACTGAAGGAAAGTAAACATTTTCACATCTTGAGAACAAGACCACAAAGATAACACTGTAGGGAAAGCAATACAGAGGCTGAGATACATTATTAACCACGAAGATCTGACACATCTAACTGACATCACTCTGCAAATGCTGCTGTGGTTTACGTTTTAACACGTACAAAAGTGGTATTTCAGTTATTGGAAAAAAGGAAAACAATCAAATTCTCAATCACAAGAAAAGTAACAAGTTAGCAGAAGAGGTGCCAAAGCACACAAATGTTACTTCAAATATTTAGTTTTAAGGCATAATGTAGTAAGTCTTAAAAACTTACTTTTGTGTGCTATTACACAAATAAAACTACCCTTAACAAAAGGCTGGAAAATGAAATCCCATATTTGAACTGCTAGTAGAAGCTACATGGGTTTTAATTATGCAGTTACATGACACTTTGCTTTCTCCTCCCTCTTTCTTCCTCCTATCCCCTCATTTTTGTTTTATTTTCTACATGGACAGAGCTGCTACCCTGGATTTCATGACAGCAAAATTTAAGCAACTCTTGGAGCTATTTAACAGCACCCCCTAGGAATTTGCTTTTGAGCACTCAGGAGTGCTGGTCAGCTTTTAAGAACTACCTTTTCGAAACTCAGACGCAGGCAATCCCATGGTGTCTCAGGTCAAGCAAGTGGGACAGAGCAGCTTGGCTGAACAAGGAACTGTGTGGAGCTCAGGAGGAAAAAGAAATTGTACTGCCTCTGGAAAGCAAGGTCAGGCTTTGCAAGAAGACTACAGTTACGGTTCACAGGAAGAAGACAGGAAGGGTCAAAGCTCAAGTAGAGCTGAAAAGCGGCCAGCATTGTTTCAGGTAACAAGGGTGTTCTTAAGTACATTAAAAGCAAGTGGAGGTCTAAGGAAAACGTTTAAGATGGTCATCTGACTAACAGGAATGAAGGAAAAGCATTCAATGCTGAGGTTTCCTGCCTCGATCTTTAAGAATATTGATAGACCTTGGGATGCCCCCGAGTCAGAGGACCTATTTGTGGACACTGAAACTATAACGGGTCAGTTGTATCTGCTGAATGTTTACAAGTCCATGAGGCCTGATGCATTCACCCCAGAGTGCTGAAGGAGCTAGCAGATGTTACAGCAGGACCCTTCCTGATCATCTACCAAACATGTGGGGACATCCCTTCCAATTTACAAGAAGGGTGTGAGGGAAGACTCAAGAAACTACAGATCACAGAATATTAGGGATTGGAAGGGACCTCTGGAGATCACCTAATCCAACCCCCCTGCCAAAGCAGATTCACTGAGAGCAGGTTGCACAGGATGGCATCCAGGGAGGTTTTGAATGTCTCCAGAGATGGAGACTTCACCACTTCCCTAGGCAGCCTGTTCCGGTGCTCCAATACTCTCAAAGTAATTTTTCCTTACATTTAGATGGAACTTCCTATATTCCAGTTTGTGCATACTACCTCTTGTCCTGTCACTGGGCACCACTGAAAAAAGCCTGGCCCCATCCTCCCACAGCCACCCATTAAGTATTTATAAACATTGGTAAAATCTCCCCTTAGTCGTCTCCTCTCCAGGCTAAAAAGCCCCAGCTCTCTCAGCTTTCCTTATGAAAAGACAACTTTCTTCACAAACTATTCCACCATATAAACCACCTTACCACCCATCAGGAACACCATCACCACCATATCAAAACCTCACAATCTCCAAGGGCACTATAAGTTGGCCTTGATCACTTACAGGAATGTGTTTACACATACCATCAGCTCATACATGTCATCCTCACTTCTAACAATTTTGCTTTCAGTGGTCAAGCACTATCTCCCTCTCTGATGTTTCGCTCCATATCCTCAAGACAGACTTAAAGGACACCTTTCACATGAGCTGAAGGCTACAGGCCCCAGACATTAGAGATATTTTAACCTGCAGCAAACTTGTATAGTGGACAGGAAGGAAATGTATGAGGGGGGAAACTAAAAACAAAACGCTACCAAAAGGCTTTTGTTTTACTACAAATATCTGCTGCCTGGTTTCAGGCTGCTAACAAATAGGTGTGGGGTGGTTTTGTTGTTGCTTTTGGCTTTTTGTTGTTGTTTTTTGCTTTGTTTTGTTTTCAAAGTAACAGAAACAAGTGTACCTAGTTGGCATCTTCTAAGAATGAGGAAGGGAACTCATAGAAGTAATCCACTAGTTGTACAAAATATATGATATAGGTCTCCTTCAAGCCCGAAAATGATTGCTTGTACAAGAGAAGTCTAACCTGTTTTGTTTTGTACATTCACTTCCTCAAGTCAAAAACAACACACCACACATTCTTCACCAATCTCAGCAGGGTCAGATATATGCAAACTGACAAAGATTTCTACACTGGCTTGAAACTAGACTATCTTGTTCACTATATAACACTACCTATGGAAAATACTCGTGAAATACAAGCTTGAAGCAGCCATATATTCAATCAGATCTATTTTTAAAGTATACACTGAAGGACTTAATTTCTTTTTTCTATACGAAGACATCCCCATTGAGCCTCAGCAACACACTGCTCAACAGCAAAAGCTCCATCAATGACAGGAGAACAGGCTCTTTCAGAAACATAAAAATGACACATCCTGTAAACTGAACTTTTTAATCTTGTGCAATACCAGAGTTCCTCCTCCCATTCTGCCAGAGGCCATGAGGCATTACTGTATGGATAGAGGCATTTATCACCAGTGTTCACAAAAGTGGAATTTAACTGTCAGTGCAATAACGCACATAACAGAAGGGCCCTGATGCATGCGCCATGAGGTCTCCACGGTACAGTTAGCTGAGACAACCGTTACTTAACCACAGAATTCAAGTTCTGTGAGACTCTTAAACACCCCTTATGCACTGAAACACACACTGAATGCACAAACTGAAAACTCAAAAAGAAAAACTGTGGAAAAAAAACCCTAAAAACATCTTTATGAAGTGTGCTCCTTATTTGGACTTCCATGAAAAACAAATCCACAAACAATACATCATAGGAAAACAGTTTTAAGCCACTTCAATAGGTCAAGAGGGACAAGAGCTTGAACTTTGCTGTGGATTCAAGCCAAGTGGGTAATTCATCATTTATTTGTTAGAAGACAGGCAGCTCCTGACTGGGAAAATGGTGTGCCTTACTCACACCAGCCCTGGAAAATGGATTCAGAGTAACAAGCCCATGCTAAGCATGAAAAATAGCATGTAAAAATAATTTAGCCTGTTTCTGCAAGCTGTGCTTTCTTACTGACAGATCTCCTTGATCATTTAGAGCCTCACTTCAGTGTGTTCTGAACCAAACAAAATTGGCTTGTATTAAAGCAGAGTACAGCCATCTGGGAGAGAGCCAGGAGCACTGCCCAGACTGCAGGACAGAATTCCAGCAGGAAGAGGTCAGCGCTCAGCACAGGCTGCAAGAGCATGAAGCACATGCCAAGGGGAGACATGGAAAATGACTGTCAGAGACAGGGGCTTCCGTCCACTGCCACGCTCCCCTTCAGGGCAGCACACCTGGGTTAGCATGCATCCTTCTCTGCTGCACACTTCTGGCAGGCCAGGCACTGAAGATAAACAGTCCCGTTCCTGCTCTTCTCACACAGCTGGAGCAGAGACTGCCTGTAGGCTTGCTTTGGCAGGGAGCTTAACAGACCAGCAAACACAAAGCAGTAACGTGCTGAAGAACTTTTTTCTTGCTACCTTGCTAGGCCTTCTTCTAAGTGGCAGCAGCCACACAGCATATATAGAAAGGTCTGCATTTGCTTGACTTCACACACTTCCATTTATCCCTCCAAAAGAAAACCAGGAGGTACACTTCTCTTGTAAAGTTGCCCCTATACCTTGATGGCACTTCCGTATTAAGTTACTAAAAACAAGCTTACATCAGTGCATGTGGCAGCAATTCTATGCAGCAGGTTCTATCAGAAGTTCTCAAAACATCTTAAATTCAAAAAGGGAAACCACGTTGCAATTACAAATGAAGAGAGTAGAAGACCAGGGGTAAAAATTAAAGCTATTAACTTTTTTTATATTTAGTGAAATGAACTTAAATGATTTCACAGGAATCAGGAATAAATACACAGTATTCAGTGCATTTGTATAGCTTCCATTTACAACAGATATTTATTCTCTCAGGGCTCAGAGGTTTGACACTGTTCCACAGAGCTTCTGGAATTGGTGTTCATGATAAAAATCTACGAGGTGGTATCTGTGCTGCAAGGAAAGGCAGACCTAGATCAGCATCTTAATAAAACCACAGTACGTTGCGCAAAATGCACATTTTGAGAGTGGTTGTAATAGTAGAGGCTAAATACTGTTTTATTTATTTTATGACTAACTGAGAAGTCTTTATAATGGATATCTTAATACAACACTTTTTGTGCTGGACACACAACTACTGTAATTGCCAATAATCTGAACTGTAAAAGAACAAACCAAGACCACCAAGATCATCACCCACAACAGAAAGACAGCAGCCAAAATGACGTATACACATCTCCTTGGAAGCTGGGCTTTCAGCGTGCAAGAAGCACTTCTTCTACCACCATAACCTTGACCAAGGACCTCCTCTTCCAGGATACTGAAATACACACAGAGTTCTCATCAGCTCCTCTGATGAGTCACAGGTCTACCTATGCGGGTGTGTTAAGCATGCAGCTGTACGAAGCATGGTGTGTTCAGCTACTTGGGCAAGTGCTGTTAGGTTGCCAAGCTCTTCTAAATGAAATTGTGTCCTACAGCAAAAGATAACAATGACTGGGCATTTCCTCATTACACATTCAGCCTTGAGGTAAATATTACACTACTGGCACACAAAAAGCCATGCAAAGAGTTAAGAAAACTGCCCCCCACTGTATCATTGCAAAGGAAAGCATCTTAAACAGGCCTCAATTCTTCTACTTTCATCCTTTACTTTAAGCCAGCATGTCTGCTTGCATCAATGTAATAATGAAGTAAGGACATGGTATTAGTTTGTCATTACAGATATAACCTGCTTTTTCGCTCAGCTAATACACAGTGCCATTAGAATTCCCTTCATCATGTTCTTGTTCACTAAAACCCCAAGTTTTTTGCTTAAATGATGAAATCTCTGACGGGTATAGTTATAGAGGCTGTTGCCAACCTGAGTGCAAGTCATCAGGAAAACTCTCCTTGTGCTTTCAAAATCTAACTCGGAAGTATATTCTACTCCTTTCGCCAGAGGGTTTGCTGCACTCACATGCAGACAAGATGTGCTTCTTGCTTCTAGGCAGCTTGTCACATCAACGATACCACAGCATTGCTCTGTAGTCTTACACCAAGGTAACTGTTGTGCTGGACTAGGCTGGATTATGGCAGGTTTCTTTTACAAGTGATTTATTAGTTATTGTGATTTTACCTTAAAATTGATTAAGGCAATATAAAAGTAGCATATTCTATCACCAATAAAAGCACATCCTTTAGAAGAGCTGAAGCTAGATTGTGACAGATGGAATATAACTTACCAAGTCCTTACTGCTAAAATGTTTTTAAAAAAGGTGTTTCCCCTGCAAGGTTTACTGGTTAATAATAATCAGCCACCAAGCCTAACAAACTGGATTCTCAAGATGTAAACTACTGTGATTCTGTGAAGATAAAAGTCAGCAGCTACATTAGCATTTTTACTGCTCCTAGTCCACGTCAGATGAACTTAAGTAGTTTTCCAAAGTCCCATACCGCATGACCCATCCCTGGGGACAACTGAGTTCAGTCACTCCACCTGAGCATGGACCTAAACTGCAGGAAGTCCCACTGAACCTGCATTATGCATTTGCAGAATCCAAGGCACAAAAATCAGTGTTTCTGTGACCAAATCCAAGAAGCATTTTATGTAAATGAATCTTCTTTTCTGGTTAAAGTTCTGGAGAATACTGCTGCATTTACCTAATATATAGACATGACTCCCATTTCAAGCCCTTTCATGAAGGGCTTAACACACAACATCCCGTACACAGCTCTCAATATTGTAAAAATTAAATGTATATCTTCTAACCTGAGCTATTAGACAGCAACCTCTCTTTTTAATGAGCTGTTACAGTTTGAAGTGAAACTTGTAAACCCGACAGACTATTTCTTTCACAGTTTGCTTGCCACAATTCTGTCCAGAGACACAATTCCGCTCTTTGCTGGCAGGCCACCCCTACTCCTCATCAATGCTTGGCTGAAAGGTGCCCACACACCTTTCAGTGATCAAGAACATGACCTCAGTGCCTTGTATGGACTCCCCAAAAGAAGCCCATGCAGCTTTCAGTGGTCAAGGAAGTGATCCTGGTGCCTTGTTTGGGCTCCCCAAAAGATGCCCACACACCTTTCAGTGGTCAAGGATACGATCCTGATGCCTTGTTTGGGCTCCCCAGTCTTGCACTCCCTATCTTTGGACTGAAATTCCTAGTTCGTCTTCTCTTTCTGGACATCTGCATTTATAAAGCACAGTGGAAGCCTGTCCGATGCACACCCTGCTCTTGCTTTATATGACAAAACGCACAAGCCCCTGAAGTAACGGCTGGTGTCAGCCATCTTACCGTAATGGGCTATAACCGTTTATTACAGACGCCGTAAAGTCAGAGGCTATGGCTGCAACCGTACCGAGGCAGCGGAGAGACGTCTCGGCTATCACGGAACTCATTTACATACCACTAGATCACTTCCACGGCAAAGCTTCATGTCGCAACCCAAGAGAGAGCTCAACCTCTACCGGGCAGGACAACAGGGCAGAGCCGCAGAGGTGGAGGGGTTTGTGTTAGGTGACGCCGAACAAGCGGGACTCCCTCGCCGCCGCCCTTGCTGCTCGCTCCCCTGGCGGCAGGGTGGGCCTCGCCGCTGCCCCTCCTGCTCCCTGCGCCAGCGGAGACGGCAGGGACGCGGGTCTGGTCACGAACGACTCCGGGAGAGGCGAGGCACCGGCGGCGTCACCAGTTCCGGGCCCGCTGCCCTGCCTTGCCCCCCTCCGCATCCTTCAGGGCATCCTTCAGGGCACCCGGGCTGCCGGCCTCCCCGCCCGTACCGTTCCCCTGACACGACCCGGTCCCATTCCGCCTGTTACCTGTGGGGAGCTGCTCCCCGAAGGAGCACGGTACCAGCAATGCTGCCAACGCCAGGAAGGTCAGCGACACCCACATGGTGGCTGGAGTTCAGGAGCGCAGGCGAGAGAAGCCCAGCTCCTCTTCTCCCGCCGCGCTCTACAACTCTCGCCTCCGCTCCGGCGCCTGCGCTCTGCGCACCTCCGGCGTCACGGCCGGGAAGGGCGGGGGCGGTGGCGGCCCCAGACCGGAGGTCAGGCTATGCGGGGTTGGGGTGCGGTTACGGTCGTAGTGGTGCTGGTTCCACGCTGGGCAAAGGGAGGAGGGAGGAACCACGGAGCTAGAGTGGGCAGCAGCCTGACGGCGGCCGTTGAAAACATTAACTTCAGCGGACTTACCCTTTCTAAACCACGCTGGTTGGCATTATTTCCTATCCCAAACTTTGGCCTACTTTCTGTAGAAAGGTGTGGACGAATTGGTTTTCTAGGCACTTGCCATCTGCATTTGCAAAACTGAGGAGACGAGATTGTGACACAGCACCATTGCTGAAGAAAAGGCTTCACTGGTATGGTCTCAGAAATGATGTTGTCCTCCCGGGTGATGAGGTGATGCTGTGACATACAGGATCAGTGCGGGTGAAAGAGTCAGCATCTCCTCCTAGCTGCACCGAGGGTTAAGAAAAGGGGTTGTGAAACTATGCTCAAGTTATGTAGCAGCACTATGCTCACATGCTTGTGAGCTTAATTTGAGTTTAGTGATGAGCTTCACAACTAACAAGTGCTTAGGAGTCCTGATTGAACTTTCTGAATGGTGGCATGCTTACATGGTATTTTCTAACACATTAAACCGATATTTTATACAAAAGTAAGTAAATAGAAGGAATCATCAGCCATGGATAGACGACAGTCATCTCAAGGGCTGACAATGAGCCTAAAGTAGGAGTCACATCAACAGAGTTTGGGGTTTTTTTATGACAATACTGCGCAGACTTGACAATGTTATGTAGAGTGAAGACAATGTTTAAATTTAAGTCAGCTCTCTACAGTGAAATTAAGGAAATGTAACACTGGTTATGACAACAGTCCACAGCATACCTTCTGCTTGTGCCACCAGAACCCTTGTACACAGCTCTTAGCAGGGGCTGCTCTGACTCTGCAGCTAGCAGTCTCCATCCCCACCAAAACATTACAGTCTTGCTAAAATCTTTTCTCGTCTTGAATTACTGCTCATTGGAAAAGAGAAAAATAATAAATTGTCCATTACTATGTAAAGCGTCTTCTGACTTCCTCCTCTGCACTCCTGTCATGCTCAGCCCAAGTGGTGGTCATATGCCTGTGTGAGAAACAACCTGGCAAGCTAAACAACTTCTCACATCATGGGACAAGTTATGAGGACTGGCTGAGGAAACTGGGGTTGTTTAGTATGGAGAAGAGGAGGCTGAGGGGACACTTTATTGCTTTCTACAACTACCTGAAAGGAGGTTGTAGCAAGCTGAGGGTCAGTCTCTTCTCCCAAGTAACAAGTGATAGGACAAGAAGAAATGGCCTCAAGTAGTGAATGGGGAGGTTTAGACTGGACATTAGGAAAATCTTCTTTAATGAAAATGTTGTAAAGCATTGGGACAGGCTGCTCAGGGAAATGGTGGAGTCAGTTTCCTTGAAGCTATTTAAAAGATTCACAGATGTGGTGCTGAGGGGCATGGTTTAGTCTTGACTTGTTAGTGCTAGGTTGACAACTGGACTTGATCTTAAGGTCTTTTTGAACCAAAATGATTCTATGATTCTATGACCCCTCTGCCTGACAGCTCTGCCTGCATCTCAGCCTCTCCTGTACATGCCCCACAGTCTCCCACTCACTGGTTAGCCCAGCTTGAGGCTCACTGCAAACACCCCCACACTCAAACACTCATCCCACAGACACTCTATGTTCACAAATCCCCCTAGGCATAGCAGCACTGATCCCCTGCTTGCCTGATACCCCAGACCTGAGGCCATCTTACTTACTGGCTGGGCCTAACTAAAGTTTGCTGATAAGCACACAGGCACATCCTACGCACACCCAGTTTGGGGGAGATACAGACACATGCTCGGAGCAGTCAACGCCAGGCACTCAGGCTATGATCCACATCCCTCTTACAGCCACTTATGGAGAGCCCCTCACTCACCTCCCCCACCCCTGTGCAGGACAGACGGTGGTGGTCATGTGCAGGCCTCAGCCAGATGAATTCACTGCCTGATTTGTATAGCTCTGCCCATTCCCAGAGCCCTCTCAGTCCAGGTCTTCTCTGGCTTACAGTTTCAGCAAAGTCCAGGTTGATCTTCCTGGAAGTGGTGCCAGTAGTTTCTTGATAGCCCATCGGTCAGTGGGGTTGGGTTTTGTCATTGTTTTGCTAGATCTGTGTCTCTGTCTATTTGTTTCTGGTTGCCCCCTTTTCTTCTTGGTGTCCCAATTGACAAGGTCCCCAACGAGATAGCCTTGCTGGAATAAACTTTCCCACACTCTCACTTGCCCTCATCAGTTAGCGTAACTGACCAGGTTTGGTTTCCATCCCTGCCTGCCTTATCATTGGTTGGTCATTTGTGTCCCTCTATGTCTTGTTTATGGCTTCATCCTTTTCTTATTATCCCTTTTCTTCATTGAAGAAGGTCATTGACCAGATGCCTTTAAAGGAGCAAACACTCTCACTTATCCCTACACAAGGATCAGAGTAGATACATTGGCAGATCTCCAGGAGACAGAAAATAATTAGAATTTCTATTTCCACATGAAACTTTGTTGTTATTATTCTGGAGGGATCTTTACAATTAGTACTTTTTGAGTATGAACTAAAGGAAAACCTGTGTGCCCCTTAGCCAACAACAAAAGTTTTTCTCAGGAAAACTTGTAATGAAAGGTGTGGCAGCATCTCCATGTATGAGTGTTGGTTTGGGTTTTGACCTCCCTACATAGCTGCGTTTGTGCTATTTGCAGTCTGTCATTATTTCTTTTCCCTTCCTAATGTTGGGCCACACAGAATGTGACGCTTTTGTTCTTCAGCAGGAAGATGGTCAGAACTGAGAGGGAAGGTATTTTAATTACTGAGACTGAGAAACTTCACTGCAGCTGGTGGACATGACTGCAGTCCCGTGCTGAGGGCATGTGCTGAGGGCATGCATTGAGGTCTTTTTGTAGCTGGAACAGCATGAGGTACTGCTCAAACACAGGCCACTGTGCAAGGCAGAACCTGAGCTTTGTAAATGTGGTAGCAAGGGTTGTTTGGCTATGAGCGGATATGCCTGTACAAATAATATTCAGAAGCCTGACAGGAAGGAAAAGTAGAAAAAGCCCACAGACTATGAAGAGAATACATAATTACTAAGGAACAGAACAAAGAAAAGGAACATTCCTAGATTATCTTTTGAGGTCCCTTCCAACCCCTGACATTCTGTGACTCTGTGTAACACTGCTTTGGAAAAAGCTTGAAGATAGAAAAGACATTTCTTCTTGTTTGTTTCTTACAATATTCAGGTTCTGTTAGAAAACAAGACTCAGTCTCAATTTTTGCTCATAAAGGAAACAAAATCACTCTAAGTTTTGACAAGGAGCAATCAAAAGGAATAATAATATGTTCACTAAGTAACAGCAGATATGACATAAACAAGGAAAACCTGATAGTTCTTCATACACATTGGGTCTTGTTAATACAAAGTAAATATGAACTTTGCTTTTACTTTACATGGATCAAGGATGAAGTCTTTATTTTCATATTGCTGTGAAAACAGTAACAATATGGCAAGAAAAAAAATGCTTTTAAAAAATTCTCTTTACCTCCTAATGCTATGTGGTTTTAGTAAACTTTATCAGCAATTTTGGGCTGCAAAATGGTTCCTGTAATTTCTGTTAATTTTTTTTTAACATCTGGATGGAGGCCAAAAATGTGTCTGTCTTTTTTTGATTTTGGGGTTTTTTTGGCAGCCTTCCATGTGCTGAGTTGTTTTATCATGTGCTGCAAGCCCAGCCTTGATAGGCTGTCAATGCACTGTATGCACCAGCGTTTTGAAGAGGGAAGCACGAGGCATTTGTGCTGAGTCTGCTGTGGCTGGGAGGTGATTGCCTTTGGCTGCTAACACATGAGTCAAGCTGTAGGTTACAGAAATGTGAAGTGGGTCCAAAAGAGTGTCAGAAATCACTCCTTAGTTTTTAAAGGCAGGGTTATAGTCCCAGAGGACTGTTCATTGCCAAGTCTTTGAATGATTTTGACGAAAAGAGGAGGAGGGTATGTTGCTATTCTGAAAGACTAGAGACTTGGCTAGCAAAATGGAGTCAAGAAGATAAATGTTAGTCATTGTGCTGACACTTCAAGGTATTAAGCTTTCCATTGAAAAATATTAGTTGCTGTTATGTTTCAAACCATCAAAAGTAGATGATTAGATTTAGTCATCAATCATAAAGCAGATGATTCAATTGCTTCTGTATTTAAATGAGTGGTTGTAGTTGATGCCCCAAGAGCTGTGGTCTTGACATTTGTTGTTAGAAAAGGGAGGCAAGCAGGTAGAATTTAAAGATTAAAACCAGCATAAGGATTAATGTGTATTTGCAGAGGAGAATGTACATAAACATAGCAACTGCTCTTCTTTTTATGCCCAAACACAGGACTGAGTGATCCAGTTTGCAGCCAAAAAGCTCCTCCAACATGTCCATAACAAAGGCTTTGCTATGTGAAAGCATCTTGGGGAATAAACAGAAACGAGTGGCTGGGGAGAGGAGACCTCTGGGTTTGCCTGTGTGTCTCTGTGTAGCTATTGTGGTGACCAGGCAAAATGCCTGCATTCTTTTCCTTATTAGCTTGCAAAGGAATCAGGTTTCCTGTTAACTGAATCAGAGGAAGCTCTAAAAAGACTGCTAGAGAAGAAGTTTCTGACAGAAGACCGACCTTCAGTCTAGGGGAAACATTGTGACAGATTCAATGCAAAAAAAGATATCAGAACAACTTATGCAGGGAACTGGTGAGATATTTAGCACTTGATAGTAAATCAAGAGCAAGCATCTTTCTAGATACTATTTCTGTTTCTAGAAAACATGACATAGCTTAGCAGAAGTTCTAGGATTAATGCAGAAATTAAGAAGTGATTTCACCATGCACAAATATGGACTAGGTGATTGTGATATTAATTTGTATAAGAGTACATAAGTCTTCAAAAATTACCAACTGAAGTTAAAAGCATGCAAAAAGCTCACATTGTGCAAGAGTGCTACATGGTACAGAAAGTTTCAACTATCACTTCCCTGAAAGTGTTTTGAAATCCTTTTTCTATATTGTCTGAGGAACTATAAAAATAGAAAAGAACCTCTGTTCCTAATTAAGCTGACATGACATGCTACAGAACATCCAAAAGACAAAAAAAAAGTTCAGAGATTTAATAAAATCCATTTCTTGACCCTGGTAGTGCAGACTGTGTTGTGCTGCCTCTTTTTGACCCAAGCTGCTGAACTTTGAATGTCAATGGCATCTAGGAGGAAGGAAAACTGGTGACAGAGCAAGATATTTTCCTGACAGCATCATGTCTGTTTGCAATAATGTTTGTTTTGGTTTATTTTAACTTGGGATATAAAGAGCTGAAGGTAACCTTCCTGTTTGTTGTTGGGGTTTTGTGTGTGTGTTTGTTTCCACTCGTTCTTAGAGAAATTGCAGTTGCCTTTTGAGACAAGGAGGGATGCCATGGCAGTGGAGACATGTTGGTGATGCTAGTCAAATAGTACCAGGTAGTTTAGGTTACTGCTGTGAGGCAACTTGCTTTCATCCATGTAAGTGTACTCTTTTTTGCTGGGAGCTGTGCCTCATTGCCCAGAACTGTGGGAAGGTAGCTTGGGAGACCTTGTCTTCAAGCTAGTTCTGGAGAAACAGTGGAAAACACTAATGGCGTTTGAAATGCCAGTATCCTGCCTGTCTCTCAGGATGCTGTTTTCCTGTTAGCAGACCAAACTTATGCTTTGTCACTGCCTAACAGGAGTTTAACTCCTGACTAACTTGGCTGGGTGGATTAGACAGATCTGACTGACTCAGGCAACGGATGACTTTGACAGAGACTGGTACCCTGAGGCTGCTGACATGCCTGTCTGCAGAAGATGACACTAGCTCTTGCTTTACTCAGGAGCAGGCACTATGTTCTTGCTCACAACTGTTGATACTAAGTCCGTGAACTGGACCTGGTGTTCAGTGAAAGCTGGCTAGAGATCCCTTTTTCTGCTAGAAGAGTTATCTTGGTGGTTATGAATGCTATTTGCAGGTCTTGTACAGCTGGGGGAACTGTGTTGAAGGGATGTTGATGGCGCAGCTCCCTCCTGACACAGATGCCCTGACAGGATTTTGCACTCCAGATCCCTTCTCATGGGGTGAGAAGAGCTGGGTGTGATCAGCCTCTGGAGGGGAATACTGTCCAGGGAGGCAGTGCTCTAAAGGAGGTGTCCTGTTGCTGCTGGTGCTGGGTGCCAAAGGCCTCTCATTTCCTCTGCATGGCTGTTAATCTGTCATACATAACAAAATGTCCTGGTCCCACTAAAGCATGCTGGACTCCCTTGTTATGCACATCTTGTTTATTGGCAAAGGGGAAACTCGCTTTGTGTATTAAGCCAATTATCCGTTGTTAGTATAAATCAGACCTCAGCAGTCTAACCAAGAATTATTAGTAACTATTACAGAAAGGGAAAGAATGCATTCTTGCAGAAAAAGTGTTGATAACACAATTAAAACCATTATACACACACTTCTTAGTTTCTACAATATTTCCCAGTGTTCTGTTCACCCTTCTCCTGCTCCTCTGTCTCATAGGACTGGTATTTTCACTCTAATGGTTGGTGGAGCAGGTGTTAAGGAAAATTGTCTGTGTCTGGAGTCCTCTGCTGGAGGAACATGATATTCATGATGATACTTTCTGCTTCTTCACTGGAGGATCCACTTTGGGTCCTTTAAATATGCTTGCCAACATGCTTATGAATCTTTCTCTGCTGGCCTGCAAATCCACATTATGTTTGGATGAACTGTATCTCATGGCTTTTATATATGTTAAGTACTATTTCTTTGTTCTCTTTGTTGCCCTAAACCCAGTTTTGTTCATATCTTCATTTATTTAACTGATTGTTAGTAAACTCTTTGTACCTGTGGGCTCTTAAATGCCAGTCCTATGCCCAGTCTTTTATAAGCAAGGCTGCTGTTACCACACCAAACCTGTATTTCTCTCCACTACACATTATGTTAGATTTATAAACCCACAGCAGTACCAGAACAAAAATTAAAAACATTAGCTATAGACAACTTAGAGAATTTAGAAAAATACCCTTTTACAAGCAATGGCAATAACCTTTTGCAAGCCATGTGGTTACACTCTTATCCAAAATCAAGTGGTGGTGACCCTTTGAAGGGCTATGGAGCAGAGGGTTCCCCAACTGGAGTGGCTCCTTGGTGCTATGTGGGCTGAGTGAGGAAGCAAGGGATCACATTGCTCACCCCCTCCAGGGCTCAGCTTTCGGCTCAAGGGGATGGAGAAGGCAGCTTGCTGGCCAGGCTCCCTGCCACTCCAGTGCAGTTTCTGAGAGATTGAGGCCTCCAACACAGTGTATTTTGTGGCATGGATAGGGGAGTTACAGGCTGGCAATAGTGCTAAACTGTGTTGTCTAGGAAAAGATCTGACACACTGAGAGGCAAAGCACCCCAGGTAACTGCACAGCCTGAAAGTGTTCCTGTTGAAGTTCAGCAGTGTTTACAGCTGGTTTGTAACACCTTGGACTTGAAACTTAACCTGCCTTCTAGTGTTGCTACCTAATACAGGACAGGCATAATAGGTGAGGTGTGATTCAACCCACAGCTGTATATTTTTTCTTGCATGTAGTCTTTGAATGATTGATTTGTAAGTGTACATGTTTTTAAATTATCTCCATCAGCATATGAAGTTAATGAGTGAAGACATACTTGCAGTTCAGAAACATGGACTTTCCCTGTACTCCAACTGCACAAAGCAATTTGCTGTTCAACTGCTTAGACAGTTGTCACTTTCTAGTATCTCATTTCATATGACTGCTTCAGGTAGTATTGTCTAATATTCAGAAACTGAGAAATAACACTGACTTGTGATCTCATTTTCCTGGCTTTGACTGCACTCTGCAGCATGCTTACTTAGCCATACTAACCTATAATCTCTACACCAAAAAGGTTTCACAAATGATTATTGTAGCCAAATTTGTCTGTGCAATAGTGAATGCATGGTGACTTCCAGTCCTGGTAGCTTTAAAAATTTTCAGCTGGATTCATGAACTCAGTCAGTTTCTTACTCTGCTTTAAACCACTTTGTTCAGCATTATGTGCTCTAAGTAAGCATTTTAAATAGAAGAGCTGAGCAAGTGTCAGGAGAAAGTTGGAAAATACTTGGGCAGAAGCAAGCCTTGAATAACATAAAAGAAGTGGCAGCCAAAGGGCAAGATCTTGTGCTGGATATGGTATCCAGTATGAGAAAAACTCAGAGAGGACATTGAGAACAATAGTAGCTGTGCACACTCCACTTTCCCTGCCGGACCTCGGCTGAAGTCCCGAGCTTCTCAGCAAAGCCAGGGTCAGAGGCAGCAGCAGGAACATTTCACCAGTTTCCAGTTCAGTGGCCTCTGTTCAAGGTCCATTAAAGTCAATTGGTCTGGTGAAACTCTTTGGTATACTACAGCTCGTCTTGAACATTATCTTGTTAGGTACTGTTTATCTCTAAGGTCATCGATTTTGAAGCAACAACTGTAATTATTTGTATGAATAACCCATGTCATTATAAAGATAGAACAGAAAAGAGAGCCTGGGATCAGATAAACCAGGAGAATTAGAGATTAGTTAGAGACAAGGAGGAACAGGGAAATATCTTTATCCACAGCCAACTGAAACTTTCTTGTCTTCTAGCCTACAAGCCCAGTCCATCAAGGTTCATACTGGTTCCCATCAGCATCCCAAAGTCTGTCTGACCTCTCCCATCACCTTTCCTTACCATCAGCTCCTACTCCACAGAACTGAAAGTGGAATTTGGCTCACCCAGGACTAGGAGGGCATGAGCTGGTGCTGGAGTCTGTTCAGAAATTGATTCAGAAAGCAGGTCTGGCATGAATGGCCTGTGGACATGGTGCTTAACTCAGCCACATACAAGTTTTTTTATCTACTTCCAAATGGCAAGAGAATTTCCACTGAGCATTATTCCCAGATGTCCACTTGTCTGGTATAGTCTATCACTCTGGATTAAACATTCAATATATGTTCATGGAAACAACTCGAGCAAGGATTACTGTGGTTTTAGAAACTAGCTTCTACTCTACCATTTCTTATTAAAAGTGTATGCATTTACCAGGATAAAATATAAGTCGTTTCTCCCTTCTCCATCATCATGCATCCCTCACAGCTGCTTTCCTTAGGGAAGCCTGCCACAACAGCACACTTCTGTGGCATAAGGGTCAATCTGGCACGAGCTATCCATGGTAACAAGAAATTCAATCTTCCTTATAGAGACCTTGTTTGGTTGGTTAAAAAAAGATACAACTGATATGTAAGCTTTTCCAGTGACCTATGCTTCTTATTCTGGCTCTAGGAACTAAATATACCAGGCACTCTTTGGAAGTTGGTCTTCCTCAACCTCTCAAACACACAATATCTCTTGAGAATAAGATTTTTTTTTCTAAACAACACAAAATGTTACCAGAGTTAAATGTGGTTCAACAGCAGTAAAATATGGAAATGAAATTGATACAGGCACCCAACACATTTAACATCAGAGTGGCTTCACCAAAAGCCATAGACTGCCAAGTTCCTGTTCTCTGTCAACTGTGATTTGTTTCTTACCATTCCAGCACAAATGTGACATTTCCACAAAGCAACATACACTTTGTGTAGAACTACAGGAAAATAACATGATTCATACTGAGCAGTGCCTGTTTTCCATCTTGTCTCCTGTGAAAAAAAGTAGAGATTTCTGTCCTTGCAGGGATGTTGCTACAAAATCAGCTGAGACCCAGCTGAAGCTTGTGAAAAAATTGCCAGCTGTTTATTATTACTGATCTGGATATTGCTCCCCACAGACCTGAGCTCCTGAAACAGATCTGAAGGGTGTTCCCTACATCATAAAACTGGACATACTAGTGCAAGCTTCAACAGTGTTTTTAGCTAAGTAAGCTGAATTTCTCCAGGAGCAGATTTGGGGTGCTCATACAACCGATCAGTGTTCAGCTTCTAGAATTGGGGATTACATCTGAGTGGGAGGTTAATAAAACCCTTTCCTTTAAAGTTTAATTTAAAAAATGGGTGTTGGGATCAGCTTTTGCATCCCTTGTCATGACTGGGGAAATTTAGTTCAAAGGCTGTTTGACTCTGGCTTTTCTGTTTTTCAGAACAGCCAGAGATCACAGTAACAAAGACAAAAACTGTGGATGTAGAGAACAACTGAGATTTCTGCATAAGTTTTGGCCTCTGTCTAGTCCTTATTCTATTCTACACCCAGATTTCACATGTCCATGCTCTGAGAAACAGCATGGTAGGGCCATTGTAGCCTGGCTGGCCATGGATCTTCATCTTCTTTGGTCTAATAAGGCTTTTCCCAAAACTGGAACAGTCAGAATGTGTTTGTATGTTTGTGTGTGTCTCAAATTTCTGGTGGGTAGCAAGGGCAGAGCCTACAATGCAACTTTCTTTTCAGCAGAAGCTAGAATGTCTCTCTTTCTTCTGTCTCTGGCTTTATACTTCCATGGTATTTGTAAGAATTCAGATGGTATTTAATTGAAATTTCCAATTCATTTGAAAGTTATTGGGAGGATGGCCAGTCATGCAGAAGTACACATGGGAGGGTGAACTGATGCATGCACCCACATACCCAACCCCTTCCTGAATGGAAATAAGTGTATAAATAATTAATTTTTCTTTTATATGTAAACTGTGTCTGCAGCTATCACAGCAATTTCAAGAGAAAAAAATGAACACAAGTGAGCAGGCAAATATATAGCTGTTTTTCTTTGCTGATCCTGATTTAAGCAGCTAAAACCAGAAATCAACACTAATACAAAAACTAAACATCCATTTAACCTTTTTGTTGTTGTTTTGGTTCTGCTTATCTGGCATAAATTCAAAACAAAACAATAAATCTTCTGGGGGCTGTGATTGTTTTAACCTGCCAGTAACCCCCTTGAGTCCACCAGAGCAAAAGACAGCGAAAGCCTGTTTATTGTCCAGCAGGCACCTACACATGTTGTAAGCAAAGTTCCATCTGGTCACAACATCGTGGATCATCTGGGTAACAGCCAGGCTTCATTTGCTTCATGTCCTGGACAGCATGGAGGCAGCCGAAGAAGAATATTTCAATGACTGACCAACCGCAACCGAGTTTGCCCTTGAGGATTGCTCTAATAATGGCTCCTTGCGATGGAGCAGTAGTGGCTCTGTGAGTTGTTTTCTTTTTTAAATGACTCAAGCTGGGCTCTGTGGAATGATTTAGCCTTTTTATTAGGTGCCAGCAATTTACTGGGAACATGCTCTGGCTCTGACCTTGGGATATCTGGAGGTGGATAGTGACTATGTCTGAATTTTTCTTAAACATGTTTGTAAGAAAAAAAAACCTGAAGAAATGTGGACTGCTCAACACAGCTGTTATTATTGTATTATTATTTTGGGCCTGACAGTTTGCTTGTACAGGGTGTACTTCACATCTCTGTGGAGGGGCAGGTAAAGCACTATTATATCAGACTTTTCCAGGCTTTCAAAACCCTTCAACACCTGTTTCACAGAAGGGCAAAAGTCAGAGAAAGGAAATGCACCACTTAGTTCTGCTCCACTCATGACCCGAGCACATCAGAGAGACTTTTGGCAGCCAGCACTGTCTCCTTGGCAGTGGGCAGGGACGCCCAGGGGAGTACTGCCTCTGCCTCCAGAGCTTCTCCAGGCCCCGAGGCTAGGCAGGAGCAGCTCACCACCAGCAATGCTGCCTACAGCCCTGGTGGGATGTCCTGCTGCCAGATGTATGCTTCCCTTATAAAACACCATTCTGCAGATCTAGAGATGGGTGCTGGGCTATGAAAGGGTGGCAAGCAGCTGCCAACTACAAACATGTGGAGTTTCAATAACAAATGTTGATGGAGGCAGTGCCTGTTAGGTTAGTAATATGCTTCTCTGGGATGTGCTGGTTTTGGTTTGGATAGAGTTGATTTTCTTCATGGTAGCAAGTACGGGCCATGTTTTGGATCTGTGCTGAAAACAGTGTTAATAATTAAGAGATATTTAGTTACTGATGAGTAGTGCTTACCTAGAGTTAGTGCTTTTGCTGCTCCTCTCCTCACTCCACCAGTGAGTAGGCTGGGGGTGAACAAGAAGTTGAGAGGAGAAATGGCTGGGACAGCTGACCACAAGTGACCAAAGAGATATTCCGTACTATATGATGTCATAGTCAGCATATAAAGCTGGAGGAAGAAGAAGGAGGTGGTGAGGGATGTTCAGAGTTATGATGTTTGTCTTCCCAAGTATCCATTACATGTGATGGAACCCTGCTGTCCTGGAGACACTTAATACCTCTCTGCCCATGGGAAGTGGTGAATGAATTTCTTGTTTTGCTTTGCTTGTGTGTGTGGCTTTTGCTTTAGCTTTTAAACTGTCTTATCTCAGCCCATGAGTTTTCTCTCTTTTACCCTTACAATTCTTTTTCCCAGCCCACTGAGGGGAAGTGAGCAAGCGGCTGCGTGGGTCTTAGTTGACACCTGGGGTTAAAACACAACACAGGGCTAGGAGGATATGCAAATCCCAACATGCTACATGAATGGTAACAAGCACTTCCAAAAATTCAGGGTGTCTGTAAGTACTTTATTACCAATGCCCAAAGAATCCTTTTTAAGCACAGCAAATCATTTGAAGTTCTGTATGTTGCTCGCTGCTTGTTTATGATAATAAACTTATTCAGTGAATGATATGGAGAAGTACCTGAAATTACCTTTAGAGGAGGTTGTGAGAGGTATTATTCTCTGCTGCAAAACGTGGGCATCTTCTATAAAGAGATGATTCATGTAAGATCTGGAGTAAAAACTACCTAGGAAAAATGGCTGAAATACCACAGTAACATCTATAGGGATGGTGCATGGGCTGTTCCTTTCAGAAATCTCAGGAAGAAAGTATTTAGATGAATCACATGGGCAAATTCTTACACAACTTACAGTTAGTTGCTGAAGAGGACATAAGGTATTTGGGGGATCTCACTCATCCTGCAGCCGGGAATACCTGAGCCTACCTCCTCCCATGGCCAGTCCTGGTGTGGGCAGCAAGGCCACCCAGCAACACAGAAAGATGTGCTTAAAAGTTCACAAGGCTGGATTTCAGGCCTTTTATGTCTGGGTCTTTTTATAGAATCATCGAATTATTAAGGTTGGAAAAGAATTGTAAGATCATCAAGTCCAACCACTGGCTCACCACCATGCTGCTAGAACATGTTTCAATGTGCCACATCTACAGATTTTTTTAATATTTCCAGGAACGGTGACTCCACCACCTCCCTGGGAAGTCTGTGCCAATGCCTAACCACTTTTTAAGTGAAGAAATTTTTCCTAATATCCAACCTGAACCTCCCCATGAGCAATTTGAGGCCATTTCCTCTTGTCCTGTCGCTAAGAAGAGACCAACCCCCACCTTGCTACAACCTCCTTTCAGATAGTTGTAGAGAGTGAGAAGGTGTCCCCTCAGCCTCTTCTCCAGACTAGCACTGGATAAAGTTGTGGCTAAGCCTGAGGAGGCGGCATTCTTTCAGTCCAACCAAACCGCCTCAAGGTAAACGCTTCTTCTATTGGGCGCAGCAGTAGCTGTACAAATCCGCTTGGAGTCACTGCAGCCCATCTGCCAGGGCCCGGCGGCGGCGGCGGCGGCGAGGGGCGGCGAGGAGCGGAGGGGGTGGACTCCATCCCCGGACACATCCCCCGCTCCATCCCCGACCCATCCCCGTCCCCATCCCCGTCTCTATCCCTAGTTTCATTCCCAGTTCCACCACCGGCACCATCCCGGTCTCCATCCTTGGCTCCATCCCCGACTCCAACCCCAGCTCCGTCCCCAGCACCAACTCCGGCTCCAAGGAACAGCCCAGGCCGATCTTGTCCGAGTTACTCTTAAATAACTGACTCTTCTTTTTGCATTTACATTCTCTGATGTGCCTGAGTTTAAATATGCTTACAAAAGCAGCTGTGGTGTATTTTGCGAGAGAGTTAAGGAATATCTTTATCCATTGCAAAGTGGTGTAAAAGCAAAATGCCAAGTCGTTAGGAAAAAAATAAATAAATAAAATTATTTCCTATCTGCTTGTGGACTGAGGTGTGTGCTTGTGTGAGGTGCATGGTCCCACTGAAAGGATAGGGTTGCTCATATGCTTGCACGTATGAGTAGTTTGTGTTTCTGCAGGGCTGGAATCTTTGGGAGAAAAGGAAACACAACTGGGGAAAAAGCAGCTCTTTCAGTGCCAAAGGAAGATTATGAAACTGGACAGAGGTTGGCAGAGCACAGGTATTGAGAAAAGTATTGGTCTCAGTTGTAAACTATAAACAGTGAATGGTGTATTTTATTTGAAGAATTTTATTTTTAAGACTTCCATCTTTTTTTTTCCCACTGTTCTTACGCAGAAAGTCTCACAAATGCTGCAGCGTTTAAGATAGGTTAAAACAGAAAGCATTTCATACACCAGTCTTGATTGATACAAAATAGTCTTAGCATGCTATTTAATAAAAGGACTAGCTATATAACAAGCCTACATTAAAATAAGTAATCTACAATGAAGGAGCTGGCAGAGAGGTAAAAAAAGCATTCTAGCTCTAAGCAACAGTATTAAAAGTCTGTTAAAATATTACCTTACAGTTTCAGTGACTAATAATGACTTGAATGGACATTCATCCATTTCAGTTTTGTGAAGAAATGTTGTGTGTCTTTCAGAGATAGAGTGATTTTCCTGGGGAAGAACAGTATAGTTATGAAATATTCTGCTATCTTCTGTCCCTTCTCCACATTCTTATTTACAGACCAGATCATTTACAGATCCAGACCATGCCAAAGCATCGACTGAGATGTTTACGGTACCACTGCTGCCCAAGTTGCTACGTCTCTTTTTGTATCAAGCATTCTTATTTCAAGGGTGATGTATTTGCTTCCAAACAACATCCTAAGCCACCAGGCAAATGCATATTGAGTTTGTTTGGCAAAGGATTGAACTAGAATGCAGAACTGATGCTGAACAGGCTGTGGTCACAGGCTGCAATTCCCTAGGCAATTCCTGAGAAGCTGTGGGAATTGATATTAAATAACATTTGTCAGAAGAGTAAACATGGTGTAAAATGTTGAAAGGGAAGGAAGCTACAGCCATTACCCCATTAGTGGTAAGGGATATTTTGAAACTAGCTTAAAAAATACACACCAAGCCTTGTCATTCTGAATAGACAATATTTTGTATTTCTGCATCAAAGGGATGACAAGTATAAAATAATAAACCCCATGTAACTCATCAAAAACAAAATACTTTTTAACAATAATCTTCACATAACTACATCCTTGCATATATTTACTTTTTGAATTAGTCTAATTTTATGTTTAGGAGTGATTCATTTATTTGAAATTGAATCGTTACACATTTTTTAAACTGAAATTTTAATGATTGCCATAACAGTCATCAGCAGAATATACTGAAAGAAATTGGAGGATTCTATCTTGAATATTTCTGTATATGTGCTAATTTACCACAGAACAAGACACTGGCATTTTGCAATGTTCCAAGTGTAAAACAGCCTGTGGTGCTGTGCAGGAGGACACCAAAATGGAGAGCTTCACAGCTTCTAGAGGAATCCGAAAACCTTTCCCACATAACTATTCTGGAAAAATGCTGTGATTTGCCTGGGTAGGATCTCAATCCAGCTCCCACAGACATGAGTCTTAGGAATGTAAATGGCAATATTTTATTATATCAATTTTTTTCCTTCAGCTACTTACATGATCTGAACTCTTCTTTCCATCTGAAGACTAAATTGTCTCTGCTGAATGGCATGATTTCCATTATCTACATAATTAAAAACAAACAAAGGAACACTTTGAGTTTCCACTGTGGCAAATGACAGATTTCATTTGGTTTATTTACCTACAGTCTGTCTGCTCATTCCAGCCCCAAGTTTACATTCTATCTATTTTTACAGTAAACTCTCTTCTGATGTATTACATATATAGAGGTAGTATACAGTGTTTGTGACTCGCTTTAGGCTTTTTCAGATTCCATAAAGAGCCTAAATGCAGAGTAGCTGAAGGATCTGAAATACCCCCAAGAAATACCAAACAAATGTGGACATTTTCAATTTGACTTTTTTTTTTTTTAAATGAAGATAAACCCTTCAATAAAATTCCATTAATGTGCAATCACTTTTCCAAGAAGTGCTGTTGCAGAAACTGTATTAACTATAATTTAGGATTGTTTATATTACAAATGTGGTCATTTGGCTCTTTTTAGCAAGTGCTAACAGCTTAAAATTATCCAAATGAACTGCATCACAGCATTTTTCAAGGTAATTGTGGCACTAATATTTTTATTTGCTAGATAGAAAGTACTCAATGTGCAATGAAACACAACTTTAAGGAATAAATGAATTGGTGAGTTCTGTAAATACAGAAAAATTTCTCTTTAACATAATGAGAGGTACTCTCTAACCTGGAAGGTGAAGAGCTAGGTCTGGTAAATTTTGCTGTATGCTGCCAATACCTATTGTGCCATGAAGAAGTCTTCAGTTCAAAACCTGGAATCTATTAGCTGGCAATGAAACCAACCTAAATTCCAGATAATGATGGTTTTGTTTTGTTTTTGTGATACTTCCTCCTCCCTTCTTTTTGCAAGGAGAAAAGCACCTCAGGTGACCCCTCCCTGGAAATAGAAGGAGGATTAATTAATTAAGAATTGGGAAGTGTCCCAAAAGGGTAAGGACCTTGCTTTTGCCTCTTCACTGCTGTATGAGAATGGAAGACACTGAAACACATCCCAGATTACGTCAGGAAAGGGCAGGTCTGTAGGACTGGTAGGAAAGTACTTACACTTTTCAGACGAAAACTAACCTGTTGGAGATCAAGTTTTTTTGATGTTGGCTTTACTTGTTTTCCAGGTTTTGAAAAGTATAATAAAGATAATGATCTTGATAATCTTATCTGAAAAAGATGATTCTTGCAGAAAGATTCAGTTAAACAAAACCAGGAAAAGTTTTTTCCTACTTGTCTATCTTAAGTTATTGAAGCAACAGTATAGATAAGTTATTTTTGGTAGCTCAAATTATTAAAAGTCCTAAAAAAATAGACAATCTCTATATAAAAATAACTCAAGAGACAAAAATGTTATTTAAATTGTCATGTGACAAACCCAAAGCTCTTCAGATCAAGGTTCACTCTTGCCAGCTCTAGCATGAGATTGACTCTTCTACCTTATATATATGTATTGACAGGCATTGCAAACTCTAGCCTGCTGTATAGATTTGCAAACTCACATGATGACCGTAAAGTCTGCGTCTCTGTTCAGTCTCTGGCAGCCTTTCCCCACGCCCTTCCCCACACAGCTGTGGCTCTCTCTCCCTCTGCAGTCCTCTTCCAGCACTGCCAGCTGCAGTGATGTTAACACTTCTTCAAAACCCTCACTCTGTGACCACATGAGCATGGCAAAGCTGCAGCTGCCCCTTCAGTATGAGGTGGGTTTTTCTTGTCTGCAGAGGTGATGAAGAGAAGCTGGAAAATTTGACCCTTAAGTTCTGACCACCAAAAAAACTCCAACAGCTTTCATGGACTTCAAGTGAAGCTTATTTAGAAAAGTCCATTATTTTTTTGTTTGGGTTTTAGCTGAGTTTTTTTGGGTCATGTTTGTTTTTTTCTTCTGACCTAGGGTTCTTCTTTGTTATCTCTCTAGGAGACTGAGGACTCAAATGTTTTCTAATGAGCTATTCCTGTCTTTGCTTGGGATTAGACCTACAGCTTTGTTTCTGCCTGGTACCTTGAACTGTTACTCATGACAGCAAGAGGTGAGGCAGATTATATTGCAGTTGTCAGTGTTTATTAATAAATACTTGACAGGCTATCCCCTGCCTTTTCACCTGCAGATCCCAAAAGTCCAAACTGTATCTTATTGTAGATATTAATAAATAGAAATACCTGCCTTTGGCGGGGGGGGGNGAAAAACAATGAAAACGCCAGAGAAGGGTGGTTAACAGCTCTGCTACCATTGTGAGTATGAACACTACAATAACATGCTGACTTTCTTCATTTTTCTATCTTCCTGGAAGCCTTCACAATCAAACCTGGCAGAGGCCAGCAACCAAAGCATTTGGTCTTTTAGACAGGCTGAGCAGCGGCTGTCTGGGAGAGCACCCGTGGCAAGTTTTATTAATTGGACTGTAACTGCATAAAAAGAAAACACATTCCCAATAGTGTCAAGGAATTGTAGCATCACTAAGCAGTGATAAAACTGACTTCAGCAGTTCTGATGTTGAATGGCACTGAAGGCATGGAAAACCAGCTTTCAATATCTCATCCTTCCCTACTGATCTGAAGAGGTGGGAGAGAGAGAGGGGAGTGTTAGGATGGCCATTTATCCTGCAGGTAAAAGAAGATCCTTGACTTCCCGTCAAAATCCCCAGAAAGCCTGGGTTTTTTGTGTGTTTTGTTTTGGTTTTTGTTGTTTGTTGTTTGTTTTGGTGTTTGGTTGTTGGTTTTTTTTCTACTTAATGCTGCTTCATACATTTTTGCTGCAGGGTAGGCTAAGCAGTATTCCCATTTCATTGCCTGGGAAAGGAGTTGTTAAGTATAGCTGTGTACTGAATGACTCTCTGCACTGAGCTGTGAGAAGATCCCATGGCCAGAGGATGACATCTCCAGGGGCCAGGAGAACATGGGGGCAGACTGAGTCATTCACTGTCTCCTCATCCTCCCTGGTTGTGTCTCCTGCTTGAGCTCCTTTCAGCCTTATTCATGAGCATATCACTGAGAGAAGGGGACAGGGAAAGCTATTTGCATTCTAACATTGCACTTAAAAGCTATAAATTATTGGTGACTATAAACAATCTCCCTGCTGACAACACTGCTCATAAAAATCTGGGTTTGCCTATGTGTTGCATTCACATATGTGTGTGTGCATATTCAGCCTCTTGGGATTTTTCTCCTGGTTATGACAATGGTATTAATTCTTCTGGGCTCTGGATGCAATGCTTGATGCAATGAAGATTTTTGCTGCTTTTTCTGGTTTGACATAGCTCTGGCTGAAAAGTAAAGTGGTTCTTGCTGCTTTGAGTTCAGCTTCAGCTTTAATCTGGGAGAAAAGATTGTGGAGACCTTGGCTAAAAGCTAGGCAAATGGCAAAACTGCTTTTGAACCAGTGATATTTCCTGTAGCCAGAAAGTTACACACGCCAGGTCACTGCTGAAGAGGAAGAAGTGTTAGGAAGAGGGAAGAAGGACAAGGAGAGAACAAACGTTGTTTGCTAAGTGCCCACAGTCTGACTACCAAGTGCTTGGGAATGAGGTTTGCAAATGAAGTGAAAACTGCACTATTTCTGTCACTTCCCTAGCCTAAATGTATGAATGTGAGATTAAATTGAGAGTGGTGATGACAAGAGTCTGTATCTCTGCTCTGCAAAAATCTATTGGGTACTTATGGGGAAGTTACAGCAATGCAGTTATCCTTCAGCCTGGTGGATTCCTGGGATCCAGAGTGCTTTTCAAATCTTGCTCAGGTCCTCCATCTGATGCATAATGGAAAGAATGAAATTCTACTAGAAAAAAATCAGTCTGTTTCATGCATGTTATATATACATTCTCTGAGGTTAATATACAGTAATGAACTGCCAGATTTTTCCCTCGTGGTATTGAATTCCTTACACTGCTTCATCTTGTGGGTACTTATAATGTCCCCAAGAAAACAGTCTTCAGTCCTTGTGATTGGGAAGTTTGAAGGCTTTGACTATTACACTCTGTTTCTGCAGCAAGAAAAGAAAAGAAAAGAAAAGAAAAGAAAAGAAAAGAAAAGAAAAGAAAAGAAAAGAAAAGAAAAGAAAAGAAAAGAAAAGAAAAGAAAAGAAAAGAAAAGAAAAGAAAAGAAAAGAAAAGAAAAGAAAAAAAAAGAAAGAGAAAGAGAAAGAGAAAGAGAAAAGAAAGAGAAAAGAAAGGGAAAAGAAGAAAAGAGACAAAAAGAAAAAGGAAATAAATCCATGGCTGATTGTCATCCCTGTATATTGAGAGTGGGCTGTGTACTCTGGAGTGGCCTGACTGATGACCAGGGGAGGAAGAGTGTTGCAGCTCAGTGTTTCATAATCAAATAGGGAAAGGCAAGAGTGCTGTGAGTGTGCCGGAGGCATTCGTGGCAAGAACCACAATCTAGAAGAGTTCTTGGCTCAGGAATAGCTGTGGTCTGGGGTGGTTTTCCCAGCAATTTCAGCTAAGTGGGATTAAAACTGTCTGTAGGAAAACCACACATAAACCCATGTCAAGCCAAGGTCATGGAGTAAGGATGGAATTCTGCTATGAATAAGACAGCTTCCAGGCAGGTTTAGTATTTTCAGCCTCCAAATAAGAAGACCCTTTCTATCTCCAGCTGGCATTATGTACAATGTTGTGGCTCCTCTGCTTCAGTGGTATGTCCCATCTGGAAAGACCAAGCATAAGTGGCAGGTCCAAACATTTGTGTCCCATCTAACAGGCAAATTGCTACTGAATAGCTACCCAGGAGTTAGTGCCAATGTCAGACTGAGAATGAGTGTCCTTTGGAGGACCTCAGAGAGAAACAGGGCCCAGGCACAGGGATAGAAAAAATGATGAGAAGGTGAGAAAGGGTGAAGGAGGTGGGGAGAGCACATGCCAGAGAAAAGGGTTTTCTGTGCATTGGTCACTCTCCAAACAGAGGGTATCACCCTTCTCCTGTGCCCTGGTTCCCTCTAAGGAGAGAATGGACAGGAATTGCACATGCTGTCTCACAGGCTTTTTAGACATCTATGTTTTTCTCTGGATCTTGTTCTCATGTGTCCCAATAGCAACAATTGTCAGGTCATTTTCCATGCTTGCACTGGGCAACCAAACCAAGACCAAGAGGCATAGTGAGATTGTGGCTGGCCTTTGCAGGGCTGGTGCTCTGTGCTGGACACAGCTCAGCTTCTCTCCAAAGGAGGTATTGACTGGCTAGGCCACTTCCCTGAGAGAGACAGGACATTGCTTACCACAAAGGCTATGCTGAGGCGGAGGTAATTCACCTCATTCCAAGCTTGTATCAGCTCAGGGCAGTTTCAGGGCTAATTTCACTTGCAAAACCTCATCTCTCTATCTGGATTTGTGATGGTTTGTGAGAGGAGTATGATAGGAATATGAGCTTGGGCACAGGACATCTCCAAGTGGAAGCTACAGTTCATAGAGGATTTCCTCTGCATACCCCTTCTGTCCTATGAGCCATTACTGGATGAAAGCAGCAAAGTGAAAGTCAAGAGAGCAAACAAACCAGGTGTCTGTGCTTCCCATGGCTCTGTGATCTTTTGCTGAGATCATCCATTGCTGTTCTGCTGCTGCTCTTCATATCCACTTCGACACCAGAACAAGTCTCCAGTGGGGTTATCAAAGTCTGCTCTCCTGTTCTTTAAGTGGATTAAAGGCTGCAGTGTTGTGTGCACTAGAAGATAACTGTCCTTACACAGATCTGTGGCTGAAGGGAATGCTGGCAAGGAGCGTATGATGCTCCAGCAGCTCCCCTGCAAGGTGGAAGAGACTGCTTAAAAACCTGAGAAGTCAGAAGAGGGTCCTGGCCAGCCCTTTGCAGGCAGTGAAGGGGAGAGAGCAAGCCCTATAGATCTCCATGAGAAGCGCCACTCTCTCGGCAGGGAGAGCAGAGCAGGCTACGCCTGCGGTTCACATCTCTTTGTCAATGGCATCCAGCCCCTGGCCTTGGGAACTGACTGGCGGCAGTTTGCAAATGTATGTGCTTGGCTGGGAGCCTGCGGTTCCCTTTGTCCCGACAGCGCAGGGGGGCTAATAGGGAAGCCGGAGCGTGTCATCCCCAACTGCCAGAGCTTCCAAGCAGTAACATGATGGGCAACTTTTCAGACAATATCCAACATGAACATTCAAGGCTGAGCCTATTCTTCTTCTAGACGCTGGTACTGACTGATTCCACATGCTGTTTTCCAGACTCTGTTGCTGTAACAAGCTCCAGTCCTGAATGTGGACTGTTCTCCTAGGGAAAAGTCTCATCGAATTCGAAAGGATCAAAATCATTTGGGAACATAATATGTTGAATGTCTTTGAACATTGTGTATAATGCTGTAGACTTAAAGAAACAAGTATTTGTATAGAGTTTCATAAAACATGCACAAAAGTATTTGTATTTTCTCCACTCTGCTGTCCACACCCCACTCCTGGTGCTTACATGCAACTTGCATGTATGGGTATGCAATTAAACTGTGCTGTGCTGCACTGTGTTTTAAAGTGAAATAATTGCAAGTTAATGTTTGAGATGGGAGTGATAAAGGCAGAGGAAACACACACTTTCTCTTCACTCACAGGAAAATCTGAATGAGGTGGCTGTACTAAAAGATCTTTTGGGGCTTCCATTGAACTTCAAGCTTAAGGTGAGAAATTTTGCTTCTCTGCAATGCTAATTCTTCTGGAATTTGGTAATATGCAAAGTGAATTAGTAGAAAGATTTTGTACTTCTCAAATTTAAAGCTGGATCCCACTACCTCCAGGTATTGAAAATTCACTGTCACCCCTGCTGCCACTGTCATCACTCCTCTTTCATACTGTGTGCTGGTGGGTTGCAGGTCACAAAAGTAAGGCAAATGGAAACACTCACAAAGACAGAGGTGTGTTGGAGGCTTACTGATGAGCTATGTTGAGACTTAAACCTAGTCTCCTGATGAGTGCTCATCTGCCATGCCTGACCTGATCCACTGCTGGTGATGGTCCTGCTTTGAGTGAGGGACTGGATGACATGACTTTTAGGAATCCCTTCCAACCAGCATTACTTCAGTCCATGAGTCCATGATAATTGATCCGGTAGAAGTGTGTACTGCCTACCTTTGCAATAAGGTGCAGTTCCCTTAAACCAGCACATAGTACTTGTTAATAGTGTGGAATTTCTGCTGAGTGTGGTGCATTATTACCACTTCTTCCCTTATTGCCAGAAGCTAAACATAAAAGTATCCCAGGACAATTTATAGCTAAAAGGTTCAGTCAGCTGTGAGTGCTTTCTCCAGCACTGCTCCTCAGCCCCTGAAATGGCTCCAGTGGAGATAGAGACTAGCCTGAATTTCAGCCTTGCTTCTCTGGAAAAGAAGCTGAAATCTCCTATCCCTGTCTGCAAATGTTGTCAGGTGATGTGAAAGACTGACATTTTTCAGTACAGCAGTTACAGCTCTGATTTCTTCTGCCAGAAACACAGTAGTGGTAACATTTGATTTGCAAATCTGGCATACAGGCATTAGCCTGGTTGAAAACAATCAGCAGAAGCTATTTCCTCAGTGCAAGTAAATATATTGACATGTGTTGACAATAAACTGATTTTGTGCACTTTTGGAAAGGCAGACGGCAGCTCATGTTTTAACTGCTTAGTTCCTCTAAAGGAGTATGCAGAGAAATATCTTTCATAGGCTATATAAGGCATTTTGTCTTCCATATCTCTGGAGCAGTCATGATGTCCTCTAATTAGAGGAATATAATTTTTACAGAGTTTTCATGCTGCACTGAGCATGGCAATAATATGTTAAAAATAGTGTATATAAAGCATATGTTTTAGGATATGGGATGGAGTTAGGGTTGTTAAATAATAATTTTTAGCCTACTACTTCCAGTTAAAAGATATAAAAGTATTAGTAAAGGTTTAGACACCATTTGCTGTCTTTATTCAGTCTCTGATGCATTTGTTCCTTGCTGAATGGTTAAACAGCATAAATGTCCTTCCAGCATTGTCAATAATCAAGAAATATATGACTTTAATATCTGAGGTCTTGATCCGGTGAGGCCCTAAGTCTTGCGTGTAATTATGGTACTCTTGCTTTGGGACAGGCTGGTGGGCAGGCAGGCACCACAGCATGGCACTGTGTGGCAGCCCAGGCTGGTGGAAAGTGCCTGCTCTGCCCTGTCCTGCTGGAACACCCCATCTGGGCTGAGCCACTTGCCCTCAGGAGCCTGACTCCTAGGCACTTGCTCCTGGGGTGGTGTCACTGCCCCATCTGCTGTGTGGGGCCACACATGCCCTAGGCCAGCAGACCCCCTGTGCAAGCACAGGCACAGCCCCAGGGGAGACACCAGCATCACCTGAGGTGTGCATCACAGCTGTGTCAGGGTGAGCAGGGCTTGGCATCAGAACACCTCCCCTCTTAGGGATGTTTTCAGACTGCAACCTGGCAGCAGCCTGCTGAAGGGGGAGCTACCTCGTTACAATCACAAAAAAAGACCAGGAAAAAAGAATCCAGTCTAGTACTTCCCATCACCAGATCTCAGGCTGAGCCTATCCACCCAAATGCCCACCCCTGTAAATGATTGTCTTGTTGCCTTGAGGAATCAAAGAGCTACCAACCTGTCTGCTAGATTTAGGAAGCAGAAGCCTGAGAGAGTGACTTGTGCTTGACAGGTTTTCTGCTAGACAGCCGATCAAGCAAAGGCTGCTGGATCTTGCCCAGGTCTCTGCTGGAGCCTCAGGGGCTTGCTGTGGCTCTCCCAGGGAAAGCAGAGCTCAGGTACTCTAATTTCAGGCTCTTCCATCAGCATTCACCTGTTAGCACAAGGTTGAGCCAGCACATCTATATTAAGAAGAAATTGGAACAAATCCCTAAAAAAGCTCTTCTCATTGTAGGGACGCTGTGTCTGTGTGCTTTCAGGTTCCTAACTGTTAAGCTGGAAGAGAAACTTTAAAGTGAAACTTCCATTCTACATGGACATAGAATTATTTTTGAAATCAGCTGAAGCCTGGAAGAAAGTTTGTCAGAAGAAAACTAGATGTGGGGAAAATAACCTGTCACAATAATGGAGAGAAGTCCTGAATCTGAGTCTCAGATTTCAAACAGCCCAAAATCTACAGGCATCTCTTGGACTCCCTGGACATGAACATGTAAGAAACTGACAAGAAGAACTCTAAGGTTGCAGGCAAAAACCACCTCTGGTTTTGGGCAATGTTTGAAGTTAAAGAAAGCAGACTGACCATGCAGTCATGGATTCCCTCTGCAAACAGGGTGCCATCTTATCTCCATAATGATCATAGCACTGTTTGCTAATAAAGGGATTTTCCAGTAATTCCTGTTTTTTTTCACTCCAACTCTCATCAGAATTCACAGCTTTGGATCTGCAAGAGACTTTTTTTTTTCTTCTTTTTTTTTTAATGGCAGCATGGGAGTTTCTTCCTTCTGTCCTAATGTAAAGATTTAGTCACTAGAGCAAAATATATTGATTTTATCCACTTTCACTTTTCTGTTTTAAAGTTTTCTGTATAATGTGGACATTTTGAACTTCTCAGTGAAATTCTCACTTGCAAAAAAATGCCATTCTATGACAGTCCTCTGCTGCAGCTGTTCCTTTAGAGGCAAAGAGCTCCCCACGCAGTGGCTGCTGCACTTGAATGCACTTGCTGAGACAAAGACCTAACGTCAGCTTCTGCTTGGGAAGTGAGGGATTTGGTGGCTGCTGTGTCAGAGAGACATGTTTAAGTAACAACAGTAACATGTTCAAGTAACAACCTTAAACACAAGCTCTTCACTCCTTCATCAGACCAGTGAAACACCAGCTTATGACACTACCACACAGAAGTGTGACACAAGTTCATGGACACCTTTAGAGGACTTTTACCTTATCACTTAAATTAGTAATGACACAGGCAGTCAAATCTGCACCCATTCTAAATTGTATTTACTCCTCTAGATGTTAATACTGCCTGGAGAGATCTGTGGAGAAAGCAGTCATTGAGTATGCAGACAGGCTATTTGTTAAAGGCATTAATTTGCTAATTAATGAAGTGTCAATGCAGCTGCTTAACGTTATATTCAGGCTGTATTTAACCTAAAGCATGGGCTTCAGCCATTTGATGTTAAGGATGCTGCTAATGCTGTGTTGTCACCTGAAAATCTAAGGAGCAATTCTGCATTGTATTCTCAGAGCATTGGTTTCTCACAGCCTTTTGAAGACCAAGAAGCATTTTCTGTAACACCAGGATAGAAAAGGACTTCACAGTTTTGCAAATTTGGAACGATATTATCATGATTGTATTGAGTTAAGATAAATATTTGTCAGTGGAGTGGAAAATGTCAGGTGTTGTTTTTTTTCCTTTCTTATTTCTGTTAAAATTTACAGTGGTTTATGTTTTTATTGTCACTACAGAACTGAAATTGGAACAGTAGATGCCTCAGTTTTCAAGAAAAACAGTTTCAGATAAATGTTATGACTGGATTAAAAAAAATCAGTTCAACAAGAAAAGGGAAAAAATACTGAAAAAAGATACTCCTGCAGTTACTTTATGTCTAAGAATTAGTTCTTGTTTGAATTACTTTTTGAAAAAAGAATTCAGCCTGAAAAAGGAAAATTTCGAGCTCTCTGAGAACAAGTTTCTCATAGAAGGGAAAAAAGAAAAAAAAGTGCCTTTGAAGCAGCAAGCTGAGGGGAATAATGGCACTTCCAGTCGTCTCTAAGGATCGTCCCCAGAGATTATGCTTTAATTTAGAATTTCACAGGGTGCATTCCCTCTCATTTGCTTGGGCATCTTCTTAAAACTACTCAGTTTGTCTCATCTAACTGCACGCTGAATATTGTAATGTACTCATGAACAACATGTTTTCTCTAGTGCAATCCTGACCTACCCTAAGAAGTGCATGATTGCCTGTTTAAAGGCAGGGCTGGGCTGTAGCAAATTGTTAAAAAATTATGGACAGCACACTATCTTCTCACCTTGTAATGGAAAATAACTGTTTAAATACTTAATTTGCCCAGACATATCCAAAGTGTTTGTATTATTTTAGCTAATCTCTACCACTAAGATAATTGTCTTAAATGCTGTGTTATACACAACCCCCCCCCCCAAACAAACAAAAAATATGACACACCAAAAACCCCAAATCAAAACAAACAAAACCCCCCACTAGTTAGAAACATCTAAAGTATTTCACTGTGACCCTGCTTTACTCAGAACTAAGGGACAAAACTCTCTCCCAGGTGTATGAACTTGGTGTGATAAAGCCAGAGCTCAACAGCCATTGCAGTCAAGTGGAAATCCTGATATATTTATAAAAAGGACCAAGGCTTTTAATATAAATTCTGTTCTGTTATAATTTCTTCAGAGCTCATATTAAACAAAGAAACATGCTAATAACATCAGACTGAGTCAGACTTTAGCATGGACTTGTTTTTATAAAAAAATGAGAGAAAAAAGTCCTTGATTGTAATTTTTTTCATAAGCACTTAACTTTCCCAAATCACAGTGGTGGCTGTTTTGTTTCAGTCCTGTTGGCAGGCACACTTAGCATTACCCATACTCCATCTCAAACAATGCTATTTGCAAAGTGCATGAAACGTTGCAAGGGATGTGGTTTTACTATTGGTATGGTTGGATCCTTTTGCAGCACAAGAAAGCAACTAGTTATTTTACCGTGCCAGAAGATTGGTAACTATTTATTTACACATTTATTATCTGCTCCACTCTGAGAATAAAGAATGAGCCTGAACTACAAAAGCTGAGCCTGCATGAAGGCCCATCAGTCTCTCCACACTTCTGCTGTCAACCCTATTATGGAGGAAACATTATTCAAACTGCAGGCTCCAAACTCCCAGGTAACTAGAGACAGCAGGAAGCTCTGTTTGATATCAAGTATATTCTTTATCAACCTTTTTGTTGCGATGGGAAGAAATGATCGAACTTTACTTTCATCTTGCTCTGTCCTCACATCACCCAGTAGGTGAATTGCTTTATTGGTGAGCCTTGACCGAAAGCTCTTTGATATATGCTGCCCTTTGCAGCCATAAATTTTCTGTCTTTCAGACAAGGGTTGAGACTTTCCCTGTCCTGCTATTCTGCCCCTAAGTGATTAGATGCTCTTTTCAAAATGAAAGATGAGCTCTCAGGGAAACTCTTGGCCCTCTCCTAGGTACCATAAAATAGCCATCATTTGATTTCCCTAACACTAATAAAAGTTGCAGGTTTCAGACCAAGGCCCATTATGTGCAAACGTGTTGGTGCTGAGCCTCATGCCTGCACAGCTGCAGCACGGAGGGATGGTGAGCTCCTTCCCAGAGGCATGGCCGAGACAAGAACCAGAAGTCTACAGGGCACAGTCAGCTGGTGGCCCCAGGCTCATGGCTGAGCACAGCATCCACTGGCCAAGCCCTGCTCATGCTCACTGCTCTCACGTGTGCCGCCCTGTCCTACGTCTCCCCACACTCCAGTTTGGCTTTCCCACTCAGCCCCTCATCTGCAGCCAATGGGGGAAGCTAGATGAACAGCCATGTTGCAGGGAATTTAGTTGCTTTTGAAGTGACGCAAGGCAGGGGAATGCACCCAGCCTTTGCTGTTGATCAGTGGGAAGCAGAAGGAGGAGGCTTGGTGGTCCCTGCCATGGGGAACAGCAAGCAAAGAACAACTACCATGTGTTACACGCCAAGCTTTGAGGAGAAGGTCCCCTGTCCTGGCTTGCCATGTGGCCTTGAGCAAGCCTTTTAAAATCTGTCATGCTCCACCAGCAACCTCCAAGTCTTTAAATGTGCCAGCTGCAGCTCTGTGAGCCTGAACCCTTCATCCTCTGCTCCAATCAACCTCTGTGACATGAGGAATATAGCAACTAACTGCTTATTCTTCTGCTGTCTGGAGGAGTCAACCTGATGTGCAGTCCCAGTATAGGAGCAGTTCCTGTTCACACAGGGGTTTGGACATATGAGTGCTGAGGATTGCTGAAGGTTATTTCCCAAGGACATCAGAAATAAAAACAGTGAAATGCTGATGGCATCCTACCTTCATTCTTCAGTGCCTGTGGTTTCATAAGGATATCTGGACCATTCTTTATTTATTTCTTTCCTGGAAAAGACCAATGAAAATGATTTTTCTCTGTCTTGCCAAAATATTTCTTTGACAGCTTTTGAGTTTTCATTAAAAATGAAAACATAAAATGTTGCTGCCTGAAAACTAAATGAAAAAGCCTTTCAGAATACTGTGTGAAGATTTCTGCTCAAAGAGGAATTTTGAAAGAAAGGAGTAGGCCAAGCAACAATTACATTATGGTCCCAGCTCTCATGAGCTGGAGAATGCAGTGCTGCAGCCCGACATCCAGCCTGTCATGTTATTTCTTTGTGGTTTCATCCTCATTGTGACTCAGATGCTTGGTGTTGGCTGGGTACTGTAAAAGCACTGGTAAGTGAGTCCTGAGTTAGGCTGTGTACTCCTCTGCTCCAGTGCTGGCTATGCACCATGTTGATCCCACCTAAAGCAACCCAAATTCTACTCCCCATCGCAGTGCCTACCAGTCCTCCTTGAGACTGTAAAAATGGGTAGGGGTCAGTGAGCCAGAAATATATGTGTTCACACGACCTTTCAGAGATGACACCAGAGAGCTAGATGGGGGATAACAGAGGAGTTGACCTTCTGCCTTTGCATTGCTGAAAGGTCCTCCTGGCATGGGGATCATGGAGCTGATTTAACGAGGTTTTACTTAGTAGTGTTGAGGATGCTAGGCCTTTAAAGCTGAGTACATCTTTAAGATTCTGCCTCAAACAGTGGCTTGAAATGGTGTAAATTTGGTGAAATATAACTCTCTCACCACACTCAGTGTTATGGTTTGGATTAGAACAGAATTAATTCTCTTCAGTAACTGTATTTTCTAAAAGATATTCCACCACCNTTTAACTTCCAATCCAGTCTCTCCTTTACCTGCTGTGTGTGGGGGCTGGGAGGAGCCCTTAAACCCACCACACTCAGGAAAGGTCAGTTATTTGAAAAAACTCAACTAAATATGCCCTGACAGCTTACGCTTAGGATGGATATTGCTTTTAAAAAAAGGGCCAGATTTTTACCCTGTGCAGTCCCCAACAGCTGACAGCTAAACGCTTCCACAAGGTGCTCAGCTAATGCCCAGACTCTCACACCATGCCACCCCAGCCCTTTCTTTCCCCAACTCCTGACCACTGTTTCAGCTTCCTTGAAAATGTGGATCTTGCCCTCTGTCCCCATGAGATGCCAGTGTCCTGTCAAAATTAACCTATTAGTTGATTATTCGCTTTTGAATGGGAAACGAATCGGAATGTCATTCAGTGTTTCCAGGCTGAAGCAGCAGAAAGGATGCTTTCCGGATGAATGGAGGTCATTGTGCACTCTCTGCAATGGGGCTGAGAGTACACATTGGGGACTTTAAGTTCCTTCACTGTAAGAATAAGGGCCAGGTCCATTGCTCAGGGTAGATGATGGAGACTGTTGTACTTACAGTATGTTTTTTCTAGAGGACCTAGTTCTGATCTCAGTTTTGGCAGTTTGATGTTGAGATTAGTTCTGGTTAACTTGGGCTCTGGTGCTGGAGCAGAACTGTGACGGAGGGGAACAGAGTGAGCCCACTGACTGCCCACTCCAAACCCTAGCTCTTTTGGCAGATGACCTTCAGCTGGCCAGGCTTGGTCAGGCTGGCCAGGGTGACCACAGGCATGCTGCAAGGACCAGGCTAGCAGGCTGCCCGGTGCCAGCAGCACCCGGGCTAAGTGGCTCCAGCCAAAGCCCTCAAGAATGAAGTGGGTCCTTCAAAAGGAGACCAACCTTCGACCCGCAGTCATCATTTTGGCCATCAGGTCAACAGTTGTTCCACAGAACATCAGCAATTGTCTTTCTCCTTGTGTCAGGAGGCTCTTGAAACATTATACGAGGATAATTAAGTGGTGAATAAGGGTCAGCGTGGACAAATAAATCAAACTGATAGTTTGAACACAGACTGATTGAGCAAAAACAAGGAATTGTGCCATGCCTGTTAGCGCTGCTCTTGATGTTAACTGACTCTGTTAACATTACATCCAAAGGCAGCAAGTGGGAAAGCTTTGTGAGGAATCAAAAGCTGAGCAAAGAGACATGGGCTTTAATTGTTCAGCTTTATTTTTGAAATAAAGACATGCAGTGCATCAATTTAGCTGACTTTAATGGACCACAAAACTGAACCTATTCTTTAAAATGCTAATTGAGTTTGAAGATTCTTGCCTCTCGCAGAAGAGGGATGCAAGAAATGCCAGTGCCACATTCAGACTTGTCAGGGACTGTCGTACAGTTTCATTCAAAGCAAGTGGGTGAAGTGCATACTGTCGGGCAAGAGGAATGTGTGTGTATAACAGGATAATCGATCTACAGAGGAGATAGGTCACATCCAGGAAAATAATGTGTCTGTTTATCCAGCCTCACACAGAGGAATATGTCTTTATAAGTATGATAATATAAAACCGATGTGTGGGGCTATAATACAAATGCTGTATATTGCAACTCTGTGAGGTACATGAAAACTTTCTCTCAAAGCCACAAAATAAAGGTCAGTAACTTATTTTAAGGAGGAAAAAAGTGTAGTCAGTCCTTAAAACACTTTTTAAGGGAAAAAATGAGTCCACAAATTCATGTGTTTCTAAGGGAAAGCTACAACTGAACATGGGGATATAGAATATACGTTTTACTCTGTTATCACTGGAAAGAGTGCTGGGTACAAACCATCCTCTTTCTGACTTCCATGATCAAGGTGATGCATTTAAAGAAGGAAACTCATTTTTCCAGACATGCTAGTCATGTTTTACTAAGTATTACTCAATGTCATTCCAGGCTGCTGTCTTTCCTTATGTGCACTTGTAGTAATTATTTAAGTAAACTATTGAAACTTGTAAAAATCAATTCTGAAATTAAAAATGAAGATTCAAAGAAGACAATTTTGTTTTCTTTTGTTCATGTAACATTTATTCTTTCTAAAGTAGTTTTTGTAGCCAACATCAATAATGTCATTATTATTTTCTTCCTTACTTATAAGATACTGTGCATGGCACATTACAGACACATAAAATGTGTCTCCCCAAATACTTTACAGACAAATTTAAAATATGGACCTAGTGTAATAAAATTCACAGCTTTCATGTGACTAGAGTCTGTTCTTTTTCCACGACAAGTCATCATATTGTATCTTTTTGTTTATTTATTTCTGTGCTGCACACACTGTCCTTCTGAGCCAGTTCCTACAAATTTATTACTGCTTGGCTTTCACACTGCAAGGCACAGAATTACTTCTTAGGCAGGACTCTGTGAGTGCTCCAAGATAGGGAGCTGACACTTCAAGTCTCAACTGGACCATACAAAGGCAAGTAAGTTATAAGAGATAAATTTAATGATAAGCATGAAAAAAAATTCTATGGGAAATGTATCTGCACTGCTACATGAATTACGAGGGTTTGCCAAGAAAGGTGTAATGGATTATGGTGAAAGATGAAGGGGAACTCCCACCATATCCAATCAGCCTTTTACTTAAAGGTCAGGACATTCTGTCTGGGTCCACTTGAGTTTTTGATTCTGCCGTTTCACTATTCAGTGGCACAATGTAACTGTCAGTCTCAACAGCGGTTCCTCGAGCCACTGGCTCCACTGCTCACAGGGCAACACACAATATTTCACAGCCACAAAACAATTCGCTGTCTGCATAGGCAAACCATATGATTTCCATGGGGAGCAATATTGACACACCCTACTGAGCACTCTTAAGGGGACTCTTAAAAGAGTTACATTTTTTTAAAAAAAGAAAAAGAAAAAGAAAAAAGGCTTATGGCTCTACTATTCTTCTCTATGACTAACTTCCCAAATAGCATTTTAATGTTCTGTCTCCATGAAATGAAGTTAAATGGAAATATTCTCTATGCCTTCTACCCCCTTTCTCATTTTACCAGAGGGAGACAGTTTTACTGCTATGCATAGTCTTTCTGGTTAGTAAGTAGTAGCATGATAGATACTATGAAAAAATTAGAATAAGAATGATAGCCTGTTCGGATTTTCCCCAGTGAGTATTTACGGTGTTATGTTACTCATTTCCAGCTCTAGGATAAATCCAGAGACTGGTATGAATTTATAAATGCAGAGGACCCTTCTGATGGCGTGTGAAGCACTACAGCACTAGGGCTCTGGTTTGCTTCTCACCTCCTTTGAAGGGAGTTACCTGCAGAAAGATTTGTGAGCACCAAGAAAGATTCGCTGTGAGACAGCAGAAGGGTTGCCCTGGAAGTCAAGAGGGAGGAACCAGATGTGGAGGTAGAGTAGAGGCACCAATAGATGAAGAGTCACTGTGAAAACCTAGGGGCCCAGCTGCCCTTTGGAAGCCCTTCAATTAGGTTAAAGTTTTAAAGTCCTGTGCTTCATTATGGCAGGCTTAACATGTTAGGTAGGAGGGAGTGCCACATGCTCCCACCTACCAGAAGATCACTACCTAGGCAAGATTTTTATGCCATGCTCCTGACATTGTCATATCATTTTAGAAATGACTTTTCTCTCATTGTCACCAGAATGCTCTCAGCTCTATTCAGATTATGCAGCCAACTGCAAAATGAAAACGGTGTCAGACCATTGTCAATGCCTCACACAGGCCGCTGATTTTGGGGAAGCAACATCCTGATGTTGCAGAGAAATGAGAGGGATGAGGGCTGCCTATGGAGATATGGCTGTGGAGGGCGATGTCATCATGGGGTGAGATGCTGGGCACTGTGCAGGCTGCAGCCACATGGCTGCCGTAGCTGATGAAGTGGTGCAGGCTCAGCTTGACACTAGGTCTGCTGTCCTGGGAGGGCCACCTTTGCAGTTCCTCTGTGACCTATGGTGTTTGTAAGTGACACAGAGACACTACTTGCAAGAATTGTACTTGGGTGCTAACCATGACTTGCCAGGCACTTCTCCAACCCTTGCAAACAGAGTGTCTGTGCTAGCATGAGGCACAGTGCAACAGAGGCTGGCTGCCATGCTGAGTGTTACAAATGGAATGGATCAATGGCTGGGGCTTGTCGTGCCCATGCTAGCCAAGTGGATTCCTGGGGGACCTGATATGCCTCCACCAGGTTGCCCCACTCTTGACACTGGGAAGCCACCTTGCCTAAAAGGCAGGTAACCTGGAAGACCTGGGACCACTTTGTTCCTCAGTCCTGGGTGATTTCCTCCTGCCAGATGCTTCTATGCTAGCTTAAACCTCAGCTCTGCGGCCTGGAGGGCTCCATGAGTGATGGCAACCCAAAGCTTCCTTGAGGACATATGGCTTTGCAGCACCATGTGCTGAGCCTTCAGCAAAGTCTTGACCCAAAGGAGTAGCCCTTGTTGCTAGCACTACACTACCCTATGGCTGAAAAGCTTCCTACTGTTAAAAGGGGACATGGAACAGTCTGGCAGCTGCTAAGAACCCAAGGGAGCCTGATTTGCTTTAAAAATACCATGTTCTGATGCTTCCAGAACAAAATACTGCAGGGCTGTTTTTATTTTTACCCCTCACTGTAAAGCTCTACATAAAGGTTTAGGATTTCCTGGGTTGGGGTAGTGTTTTCTTTGTTTGTTTGTTTGCTTCCTAGAAAATTATTATAAAGCAGAGGTTTTTTTCTCCTGATGAGCTTTACGTACATTTCAGCCATCTGTTGCCCAGGCAGCCTTAGCCAGGGCTGCTTGACGGCATGATATAATGGTCCCTTCTGGCCTTCAAAGCTCTGAAACCAGCATGGCAGGATTCTGCTCAGCAGTGGAAGCAGGACAAACCTATGGACCAAACTCCAGTGCTGCTTCTTTGCTTATGCTGGACTGCTGCTGACCAGCACACACTGACCTTCCCTGGCATCTCAAGTCAAGCTGTATATTGCTATAATTTCGCTTTGTCAAGCAGCAACTTGATCCCTAACGTTTGAACCCAAAATGGGATTACTGACACTAGTGCAATAAATCTGGTTTCATCATCTGCAGCCGCTTTTTTTTTTTTATGTTCTCTCACATGAAGTGGATGTTAAGACATACCATGGTACTTCCTTTCCTTCCCATTGGAAAGGGCTTGACATGAAGGAAGACAGTTCTGCTCTTGTTTTCTGTTGGTTTCCAGGTGAGATGTACTCAGTTTGTAAGAAAAAACCACGCTCATTTTCCTTTGAAAGCTATGAAGGAATGTGAAAGTCAGGCAGCCTTGACAGTTGCTTACAGATTTCCACCAGCACTACAAAAAAGCCCCTCCAAGCCACCTTTCCTCAGCAGCTGTCATGGATGCTCAGAATCCCATCTCCATTCCCCGGGCTTTGCTAGTTCTGCACTGTGAATGGGGGTAAAGCATTAGGGGATCTTTCTGCTCAGTAAAATTGAGACTATTTGCTAATTTAAAGGCATACTTAATACTCAGGTGCTACTGTCACAGGGAGAGTCTACGGTCTGTGACTGGATATTGCCTGTGATTTCATCTCACCCAGCCCATCACTGGCTGGCAGAAGCCTCTCTGGTGATCACTACCAGAACATTGTAAATTAGATTAACCCACAGGCTGCTCTAAATTTAGCCCAGACCTGGGACTCAGCAAGTCTTGGGGATAGGGAAGAGCATCTGAGATTTGTCAGTAACTCCCTAACACCTGCCTTTTTCCACTGTGTAAAATTTGATCAGAGAAAAAAATCTTGCTTCACCGTGCAGTCACCCAGGATTATAGCATTCGTTATTGAGCAATCAAACATTGCTATTGGGAGAGAATAGATGAGGTCAAACAGACCTTGAGGTCTAAGTCCTTGTAAAACTCCCTACAGCAATTATAATAAACTTAGGAGTTCTCTGAGCTGCTTCTACAATGGGAGGAAAAGGAAGAAAAGGGAAAAAAAAAGAGGATAATAAATAACAGAAGAAGCCAGATACATATATGTGTGCGGTGAAGAAAGGGCTGTGTTATTTATGAAAAGAAGCAAGCCACAAATAGATTTGTTTCTTGTCAGGAAGGATATGGTCAAAATATCTCCTACAAGATGGGAAAACTTGCATGTGCAGCGGTCCATGACAGGCACATGTTGCGCCAGACAGCCCCGCACTGGAACAGTGCTTGCCTGATGGACATCCAGTGTTGGAATGATTTGTGATGGTAACGGCTCTGTCTGTTGCCTTCGGTCCCAGGCAGCAAGAGACAGATAGTGGCTCCGAGTGCTGTGGCTTATGTCTGCTGGGAGCTGCTCAGCCTGAGGGCTTGCCTCCCCCTCAGGTTGGGTCCTCGTGGTTTTGCCTGGTGGAGGAGGAAGGTGATGAGTGTAAATCTGCATTAAAATAACCCTAGCAGATCTGGGAGGCTACAATAATACAGATGCTGTGAGACTCGCTTAAGATAGCAATTACCTAAGCTTCCCTTGATTAGCAGGCAGCCATCATCTCCAAAGAGCACCCAGCCCTCTATGTATATTTGGTGTGAATGTGGCTCTGCTGCCACAGTCCTGAAGCACCTCCTAACCTGCTGCCTATTTTTCCTTGCAGCTCTCCTGCAATGGAGTAGGACTTTTCTTTCCGATTGACAGGCAGAGAAACCAGGGCTATGCCTACACGACTACCAGCTACCTGCAGGGTTGAGTTTCTGAGCTTGTTTCTGAGCTCTCTGGAAGAGACACTCAGGGCTTTTGCCCAATTTCCATGGCTGTCCACACATCCTTGATGGTTTCAGTGTATGTATGCTTGCGCTAAGCCCTCGTGCATCTCCAGCTTTCACTAAGAAGCAGAGCAGGTTCTCTCCTGTCGTCAGCTGCCACCCTAATCCTATACTTTTGAGACAGTGCCCTCCACCTAATGATATAATTTGTGCTTTGTTCCCCGGCAGAGGAAAGTGAAGCAGCTTTGCAGTGTATCTCCTGCATGGAGAGAGAGTCCTTGGGACCTGCCATATGAGGATAGAGCTTTTGAGCCCTAACCAGATTTGGGATATTACTGCTGATGTACTATATATTGTGCCCTGCATTGCTTTGGAGTATTCTGGATGTATGATTTCAGATGTATTCTGAATTATTAATTGAAGAACAAAGGATGGCTCCAAGATGCAGCAATCGCAACAGTCAAAGGAAGCCACTAACTTTTCTGAGAGAAGAATTGTGCACAAAGTGCATGTATCTGTTTTCACCATAATTCTTAAATGCACATTCATATTCTCTGTTATGGAGTCTTTGCTGTGTATGTGTTGGTGATGGATTTCCTCAGAGTATCTGGGCTTCACAGTGTCACAGATACCCAGGAACGATGAAAAACAGGTAGGGTAGGTACATATCAATGCCCTTTTTAAAGCCATATTTGTGTTAGTTCTCCTCATGCCTTACTTCTGTGAGATGACAGAAGCAATCATAAACTGGGTAGTTTATTTCCCCCTTTGTGAGCCTATTCATTAAAACCAGCCAAGCCTTTAAGAATACTCTAAAAACCTGTGAATGGCAGGGGTGAGAGGGTGGGAGGTAGAAGAAGGGAGAGAGGAGGGGTTGAAAACTCCCTGCAAAAAAGCAGCAATTCTTCTCCATAGCTTTGTATGTTCAGCCTTGGGGACACACGGAACTCTTTCATTTTTACTCCAAAGCCAGATAAGTAGGGGAGCTGCCATGCAGCAGGCTACTCACTGGGCAGCACTGGCACTGTGTCTCTGATTAGCTCTGAGAAGGCTGAAATGCCAAAGAATATTGGATTTCAGAAAGTGGTTTATTTCTCACACCTGTATTCCCATCCCCAGCACGCACTGAACAGTTTCATCAAAGTAAAATGTGGTGATGAAATATGTTGATCTGGAAAAACTGGAAGGTCTGATTTGCAATATCAGATGTGTTAATTTGGTTTTGATTATTTGCAGAATCAAAAGTATATGTTTCCTCTCTCCTTTTGATTTAAAAAATGATTTTTGTATATACCAAGGACACATTAGACCACTCTGAAAGCACGGAGGGGCCTTAATATATGAATAAACTATTTTTTATACCCACATTAAGGTCTAGTTATTCTAACTGAGCAAAATCCTAACTCTACTGGAAATCAGTGGGAATTTTGCCATTGACTTCAGGGCCTCTGGGATTTAAAATGATTTATATAGATGTGGCCATCAGCTTTTTTTCTAGACATTGTGGTCTAAAGGTTCAAAAATTCCCTTTTACTGCAGAAACAAAGGAGTAAAGCACTTTATTCTTTATTCTTTCAATGTACTGTTGGAGTATTCACTATTTTCTACTTTAAAAAAATGATCAATTAAATTTCAGAGTATTAACAGACTTCTCTATTGCCCAGGAGGGCGCAGAGAAGAGGGGTGGGGAGGAGGTGGGATAAGAGAAGCTTGTTTGCTGCTTGCATCGGAAGGCCCTTAGTGAACAACATCACACAGGAGAGATTATTTCTTTTTTTTTAAAGAAAAATTTAGGCCATAACACAGTACAGGAGAGAATGTCTCCCCGGGGCACTTCTACACTAGGCTACAGAGTGCCATCCCCGGGCTCTAACAGATGCCCAGCAGAGAAGCTCCAGGCCTTAAACCTCACTGTAGTCTCTTGTGTTAATGAGGACTCTTGATGCAGTTTAAGGTACACTGGTGAGCGGCCCTAAATCAGAGCTCGTCCTGCTCAGGACAGGTCCCAGGGCTGCAGAAGCAAGTCTGTTTGCATTCCAGATGTGGTGCCTCCAGCCTGCTTCTGACCAGCATTCATTTCTGCACTCCACAGCTGGTCCATGTAAATGTGCCATATTGCAGCCCATCTGCTCAGAGAGTGCACAGTGGCACATCTCTCTCTGACAGTGGACCATTTTATTGAACACTATAAATATTGAAATTCATAGGCATGAAGCAGCAGATTTTTAATGTTACTTAGAGAGACATTTGAGCCACAACCTTTGGCAGCAGCACACGCTACTAGTATCTCAGTACACTGCACGCCATTTGGTTCAGACTCATGAACAACTTTTCCAGAGATTTCATGGCTCTCCAATCCCAGGTAAAATGGAGTACAGACCCTGTGGGATGATATTTAGTGTGAATGTCACCCTGCATACAATGTGCATTTGGGATATCGACTTTCCAGCCCTGTGCTGTGTTAAACCATATGTTAATGTTTTCATACTCAGAAAAGATTAGATCAGGGACCAATAAAGTTTCAAAACTACAAATAATAGGCTAACCAAAGTGAAATGTGAGGTATTCCAAAGCCTGAATGTTGTTTTTTTTTCTCCCAAAGCCTCTGCAGTTTTTGTTTTTTAAACGGCAGTGCTGTATTTTGCAACAAGAAACTAGTGTATTCATATTTTATAAGCTAATACATGTAAATTTTGTATTAACAAGTAAACATCTCTATTAATTTGAAATTCATGGCATCTCATCTGGAAAAGAAGCAAAACACCGCTTTGCAGTTTTCAGTTGTCAAGTAGTCCCTAGTAAGTGTTCAGTGAGCTGGAAAGAGCCAAACCCCAAACTAGGATAAATGTATACATTATTTTCGATGGTATTTTTTTTTCCTCTTGCCAAGCCAGCAGTTCCTGCAGAGCATCAGGAACCAGCCTTTTCCCTTTTGGAATCAAAAGGAATTTTTTCCATCTACATTAATTAGAGGAGGATCAGGCCCTTAATGAGAGAAACTGCGTTAAAAAGGGAGAACATATTTGAAATTCTCTAAAATGCTTTGAAAAAAAAAATCATGTTCATTTTTATGTGGGGTGTTGAGCCTGCCATGGCATCCATGATGTTTTCCACTCCTGGAGCTGTTCAGGCAGTAAATAACATTGCACTTGGCGGGTGGTAGCTGGGGAAGCGAGATGGGGTGGTTATTTTATTCAGAGATGTGTATCCCAGCTCTTGTGACATGCAGGATAAAAAGTTTCCTGAGCATGTGGAGTAAAGTGGGAGCTGGAAAGAAAAAAAAAGAGCAAAGAAAAAAGATCTGCTGAGGATATTGTCTTGGCACATACATTTCTCAAAACTGTGCTGCTTTTTAAGTTGGCTTCATTATGTTTTGCAGTTGCTCTATTGTCTTCATTATAATTTAAAAAGAGAGAGGAAAGACAACATCTTTAATAGCAAAGTCGTTCTGTTTAGACAATAAGCTGTGTCACTGCTCATGCTGGTCCCCCAGTTCCCAATCAGCAGTGTTATGTAAGGTGGCAGGTTAATAAATGCGACACACTGAAATCATTTGTACCAGATTATCTCTCCTTCCAAACTCTGACAGATGCTAAGTCCAGCTGGTAAAAAAAGTTTATAGGCGAGTTGGATCTGGGGCCTTCACGCACTCCACAATGTTGGCTACCAATGCTTGTTTTAATGAGTCACGAATTGCCTGTTTATCTTCTGCTCCCTGCTGTTTCTGCATTTTCTCTTCCAGAACAATCCTAGAAACACATGCTGCTACAGACGCTGGAGCAATGTGTGTAGACATTTGAGCCAAATTATTATAAAGAACTCTTTCTTCTCGGATATTAAAAAAAAAAAGAGGCGAGAATTGCACATTGCCTAGCAAATCGTTATCTCAGATGTTCACTGTGACATGCTCAATATGGCCTACCAGAGAAAGTTGGAGACATTTGAAACCTTAACAACTACACAAAATGACACTGTAATTGGCGGGTTTTGTTGTTCATGTTCTGGCTCTGCGAAAACTGCTCTAAACACTTTGTTTAATGATGTTACATTATGACAACACATGGCTGCTATAGAGTGAGTCGTCATGTTGAACATGCAACATCACAGGAAGGGGGTTGGGGGGCAGGGAAAAGGGGCAGGGTGCCCACGTGTGTCAGCACACATACATGCACATGTGGGGAAAGGGGTGGCCCAGGGCTGATTTGCTGCAATGGATGGGCTCCTGGGCCCATCTCAATGGCTTAAAGAAAATTTCAATGTCTTTCCAGGAGAGCTACTGGCTGTGGTGTGCACGGGAACACTGACTACCTTCAATGCAGCTGCCTCCATCACTTTCTCTGACTCTTCTGCTGCTATGGTTGGTAGCCCTGTTGTTTGAACAGGCTGGGCTGATTCAACATAGCAATGTCCTGATGTAGAGGGCCATCTGGGAAGAAACACATGCCCTACCACCCAGCTGGCCTGGGAGCAGCCACAGTCCAAAGCAAGGCACCATAAGATGTGTCCACGTGGGTCATGTTGTCCTGCATTGTAACCTGAGGATATTTAACTGCCATGACCCTGTTTGAAAGGGATTCCCCTTTTACTCTCTGTAATAATGTGCACGTGTGGCATAGGATACAGGTGCAAGATAGCCCCATGTCCATAGAGATGTCATGTGTAACTGTATAAGGAATCCCAGAACAACATCGACCTGAGTCTCCTGGTGCAGGAAGGGAAATTACTCTTCTCATGCAGTGTGGTGATATGCTGGCTGCTTTTGATTCTGCAAGAAACCTTCTCCCCAAGGGGATGCAGACTCCTCACAGAGTGCCAAGGGGTACGTGCAGGAGGGCAATGACACAGGGTATGTCCAGGAAGGCCAGCCGGGCTTTGAGCAGATTTTTAAGGGGCAGATATTAACATGTAGGGATTGTTCATTACATGTTACAGCACAGCCCTGCATCACCTCCATTTTGTCTGTGTGTGCCTAGCACATGGGCAAACCCACTACATCTGATGTCTTTGTGGACATCAGATGGCGATGCTGTGAACCTCAGCAGAGCCTTAGCTTCCTCTGGTGCACTGGAAACAGCTGGGTGGAACATCTCTTCACTGGCACAGGAAACTTTCTCTAGCTGTGGCTGCTGCCTTTAGTGTGGTTTTGCATGGGGCTGCAGCAGCGGGTCCCCTGTTTGCAGGTCTCCCAAGGTTTCTTTGTTTGTCAGCTGCCCAACTGAATGGCCTCCCTGACATCCTCAGAAAGAAAACAGTGAGGAACCCATTTTTACCAGCGCTTCTAGTTATTAATAGAATGTTTAAAATTTGTCTATTCTTTGCACATGGGAAACTGTATGGTCATTTGGCAGATGTTGAAACTCACCAATTTTATATCCAGCAGCTTGGAAAAACAATGGATGTCATACTCTGTTTAACAAAATATATGCTAGGCAGAGTCCATCTTCTGTGCTAGCCAAGTGAATATTACTCCTACCAATCACTCACTGTCATGGAGCTGAAGGAACCACCCCAATGCTGTAAGATGATTTCTTTGCAGTTCTCCCTTTCACCGTAAATGGTACAGCTCTGCCATGCAGCCAAGATACAGTTATTGCCAATTCTTCCTTACATCTGTCTTCTTGTTTTATTTAGCTGGTTTAGCAATATGCTAATGAGAGGAAGAAAACATACATATAAAATATTGTAAGCATCAAGACATGGAAGGAGAGGGTAAATTTGGCTTCCAACCATGAAATCTTATTCTGCAGTTGCCTTCTTAATGGCATCTCTTGAGGTCAATGGCTTTGAATTCTCCCAATTGTATAGGGTCACTCTGGCAGCATTGACCAAGTAGAAAAGATTGAGCCAGGGGAAACAATGGCAGAAGTCACCCTTTAAATGTCCTGCCTTCTATATCATGCAATTGATTCCAAGGCTCCCCACCACGATGTCACTGTTTGACCAGTTTGCTTTAAAACAGCTTAATTAGCTGAAAGGAAAGCTATGTCTGAGCATGTTTGTGAGAAAAAAACAAAAAGCTCTCGCCTTTCAGAAAGCTCATGCTCTGTCTTGTCGGAAATCTCTGGTTCTGAAATGAAACAACATTCCTTTCATACAAAGTTAAGTCCCTGACAACAAATTTTCCCAGACTGGGGAAACAATCGATTGCGCTGTGTGCTGAAGTGGGCAGTACTGGTTTGGTTTGGATGATTTGGTTTGGTTTGGTTTGCTTTCCTTGGCTTTGCTTTGCTGTGTTGGCCTGAGTGCTCTTCACCTCAGTTAACACCACAGGAGGAGATTGTGGGAACTGTAAACAGCTCCTGGTCTGAGAGGCAGTCGAGAGTGACCACTTCAGTACTTTGGTGCAGTTGTATATTAATATCCAGGCCACCAGCTGGCGATGGTTCGAATACACAGGGAGGAGCAACAAAGGCCTAAGCCTAAGAGTACCTAAACCTAACTTTTCTTATAGAATTCTTTGTTTTCCCAAACTACAGGCACAAGCAAGCCCAGAAAGTCAGTGGGAAGAGAACTGATAGGAGCAAGGGAATCATAGAATCATAGAATGGCTGAGATTGGAAGGGACCTTAAAGATCATCTAGTTCCAACCCCCCTGCCATGGGCAGGGACGCCACATGCACTAGACCAGGTCATCCAGGGCCACATCCAGCCTGGCCTTAAACACTGCCAGGGATGGGGCCTCCACAACCTCTCTGGGCAACCTGTTCCAGTGCCTCACAACCCTTTGGGTAAAGAACACCCTTCTAATCTCCAGCCTAAATCTCTCCTCCTTCAGCTTGTAGCCATTCCGCTGTGTTCTGTTGCAATCAGAAGAGGCAGGTCACCTGGTGTTTGCCAGGAAGAAACCAAAATCACAGACCCCAGTCCTGCCTTTCTCAGCCTAACACATAGAAAGCAGTTCTGCCTTTGGGCTTGGAGAAATTAAAAAACTCAGTGCATCAAATGATGCAGCTGCTGAAGTAAAACACACAGAGGGATGTGCCATGCTGCCTTTGGTATCCTCATTTGTTCTATGACCTGCAGCATTTGCAGTAAGATGGTCACAATACAGCCTTCAGCTCACTGCATGTTCTTTCCAGCACCCACATCTCTCCTGAAGGATAGAACATGAGCATTGAGGTACTTTGTTCTGTGATGGTGGTGGCAGCTTGCTGGCATCACCAGGCTGCTGAGCAGCTCTTTGAGAACTGCTCTCCCTTCTGAGGGGTAGAGAGAGGTTTGAGTAATTGGCCCAAGGCTTTAGGAAGAATCAGTTTAAAAGCCAGATCTGCTATGCAACAAAAATAAGGCACAGATTTTCTGTTCTGTCTATTAATCCACAGTTGTGTCAGGCCTTCTTGCATGTATATTTTCATGTTGTACCTAGTGCCAGTACTGATGGAAAATGTGGGAACCCAGAGCAAACCACAGAAAGAGCCATTTACACAGGAAATAGGATTAGGATGTCATATTCCCTGAGACTGCCTGCACGTGGTGATTTTATGCATGTGTGTAGCCATACCAAGTTCAGTGAAACTATGTGCCAAATGTATTTATGAAAGGGAGTAAAACTTCACAGAATCAAGGTCTTAGTCTATTTCGTAACATTTTGACAGCCTCTCTTCCCTGTCATCTGTTTTCCTGGGCATTTATGAGGAATTTCAATCTATTGTAATTCATTTGTTCATGTCCATACAGAAGCAGTATTTTAAAATCGTTTTGCTTTCACTGCCTGAAGGATTCTGTCTTGGAAGTGAAGTAAAAATATGCCTCACTGCTGAATTAAAAGTGTTGATTAAAATATTTTCTTTGTGGTTTGTTTTTTGTTGTTGTTGTTTTGGTTTGTTGTTTTTTTTTCCTCAAAAACCCTCACCTCTTTTAATTCATGTGCTTATATTGAAACAATATCCTGCTGAAGATGAGATGTTTATCAGGGTTTTTTTTTTTCGTTCTTGGCTTTACCGAAAGGTGAAGGAAAGGATGATTAAGCCAGAAACAAAGTCAGTAATTAGCAGCATAAATCTCTCAGTGATTTCAGTAGGTCACGATATTAACTGGTACAGGCTTTGGACACATCTGCTCTTTTGGCAAGTGGTGCCCTCTGCGAGCCTGCTCATTGGCTCACGCTAAGCACACGATGGGTCTCGGGGAACTTATTTGCGCTCCCTAAGCTAAACACAGTGCAGTGATGAAACCTACAGTTTCTAAAATGCTGAAGCACGTACAAGGTCTGATCGTTCCTGGTAACTGAGAGGCTGCCTTGCACAGTTGTGAAGTACTACACTATCACCCTGGGATCCCTGGAGGGAGGGGAGACATGAGAGTTTATGTGTGGCTAAACACTGCTTTACTAGGCTTGGATTCAGGAAATTATTTGAGGGTGTAGGGAATAGGGATCTAGTTGCTGTGCTGCAGGCTGCTATCAGGAAGAGAGCTGTGTTCACAAGCCAGCAAAGAGACCCTCAGCCCCAGATTACTTTTACTTTTGATCCTGGCCACAGCTTCACTCTTATTGCGGCAGAGCAGCAGAGAATCAAGAGGCTTACAGTGCTAGAAATAGTGAAATAGGACAATGAAGGAAGGAAACCAAATGTTCTACCTCCTTTCAGTCTCAAAATGTAATAGAGCAATGCTGTGTTGCATGGCATCAAGTCTTGTCAGCCATGTCAGGTCAGAGGCCAGAGGTCAAGTTCCTGCTGCAAGCCCGTCTCTGGTCTGCTTGTCTCAAGTAAGCCATTCACCTCTCAGTCTGACATGTGTTTGTCTTTCTCTAGCTGTCCTTACAGATGTAACTCATGACTTCTGAATTGAGTAATCTGCCCACTTTGGAGGATGAAGTCTCAAAGCTGCTGTTCCAAGGACTGCCCTTGGGACCCTGGGCCCTTTACTCACAATTTTATCTCAACTTTGAAGAGTTATGGCTGGGCTGTGTAGCACTGTCCAGAAGCAGCAGTGCTATCTGAAACTGTCAGAGCAAGGAGGGCTGGCTGTGCCTGGGCTGGCTCCTAGCTCAAAAAGAAATTTCTCTGGAGACTTTGACATTCCTACTTTAATGTAGAAATCCCAGAGATCCTTCAATTATTAAAATAACAGATGTCACTCACAGAATCACAGAATCATTAAAGTTGGCAGAGACCTCTAAGATCATCAACCGTAAACCTATCACCACCATACCACCAAACCATGTACCTAAGTACCACATCTATAAGTTTTTTAAACATCTCCTGGGACAGTGACTTCACCACTTCCCTGGACAGCCTGTGCCAATGCCTAACAACTCTTTTGGGGAAGAAATTCTTAATATCCCATCTAAACACCCCTGGTGCCATTTCCCTTGGTCCTATCACTGGTAACCCAGAAGAGATTGACCCCCATTATATGTATTTAAAACATGTATTTTGACACTTTTCTTAAAAGCTTTTTGCATTCCATATGTAGTTCCCTAGTATAAGGACTCACCTGCATATTGTAGCCAAAGATGGGGAAATTTTCATTCTAAGCCAAGTATATGCTCTATAACAGACAAACTAGACTTTCAAATCTGCTTTGTGCATTTTCATGTGTAAATATTTCCTACCATTCAGATTGCTCTTTGAATTGTATTGGTACAAAGTACTTGGTGATAGCCTTTTGATTCCTGATTACCAAGAATTTTTTACTCCACATTCTCTTATTGACTTCACAGGGCTGAGGCAGTGGGTGCTATACCATACTCTCTGAGGATAATACAGAGTGACCATATGGCTACCTGGATCCTCATTTTTTTTAAAAGTTATGGTTGCTACTTCACCAGTGAAAGGTAGTTGACTGATCTGGATGAAGTTTATTGAATTGCAGCTTCCCAGGACACAGGGCAACCAAGCCACAGTGAGCTTGGAAGATTAACAAGCTAGAGCAGGTGAGAGCTTTCACCAGCACTGAGATGAGGAGGCACATATGCATTATCTTGGCCTGATGTACACTAAGATGCTCAGATATGTTTGGGGGTTATGTTATACCATACAGCATCATTGCATTCAACTCTCCTGCACTGACTCAGCAGTAGCCTGCTGGGGGGAAAATCATCCAGTTTCCTTTTATGGCTCTGTAATAATTTTGAAGTTCCTCCAAGGGCCTTAAAAGAGTAAGGAAGGTAAGGAAGTCCCAGGAAATACTCTTTTGCTGACAAGCTATACTGCTGTGTACTTTTTGTCTTGCTAACAGGTCTCAAGAAATGCTTGATCACTAAAGAGACAAAAATAAGACTTGGAAGTGGCTTAAAGAGCTCCATGATAAAGTGTAAGTATTTGGATTTTTTTCCTGTCTTGGAGCTCCAGTAAATGAGACCTAAATGAAGCCATTATACCAAAGCACAGTATTTGTTTCCCAGGGCCATTATGTACTTTACAGATTTCATTGCAGAGGGAGAAAAATTGCTTGTTTAGCCATCTGCAGCACTGCTGGGACACCCACTCCATTTTCAATGGGCTCAAAGGTAGAGCCCAGAGGGCTGCAGGCAGCCACTTGAGTCCATGCTCACCAGGAGCTGCCACTCCCTTACTCAACAGTGAATGTGGGTACCTAGCCAGCCTCTGAAAGCACATGGTTATAGGGATACAGGTTTTTGACTCCACCATCTCCCTGTGCCCATGGTAGATTTGCACCTTCTGCTCCAGCCAGTCCTCCTGACTGATGCCGATCGAAAAAGAGCAGCCAGTCTGTATTTTCACAGGTTCACTCACAGCCCCAGGTCCCCTGCAGAGGTGTGAGGTGCCCTCCCCTACTCTGCCCCTCAGTTCACAAGACCTGGACGTGAAGATGGTGACCGCTGTGACGCGCCCTGTGCGGTTCAAAGGGAGGCGATTCGCAGGGGATCCGATTTTCTTTCTCTTGCACCGCTGCCATTGTGCGAGTGTCAAAGGAGCATCCCTCTCATCTCTCAGATTGATGGCATGGTCTAGGACTTCCAGCATAGACAAGATAAACTAAAGGCTTCTGCAGACAGGTATGTAACTGTGGAGACAGCAGCGCTGCAGAAGAGGCCTCTGATCAGGGGAATGTTTGTCCCACAGTCGACTCTCTGGCATAGTGGTCACCTTTGACATGACTTGCTGAATAGGAGTTTGTTTTCTAATTTCCATGGTTCAGCTGTAGGCCACACAGAGTAAATACAAGTAAACGGGCAACAGCGTGTTCAAAGGAACATAAGACAAGTATTCTCCCCCTTGGAAGACAGTTTGAGTAGTGTTCACATGTGAATCAATCTGGTTTGGGTCTTTGAAGTGATTTTGATTAAGAAGAATGGGGCAAAGTACTGAAAATTGATGGGGTCAACAAAAGATTGTCCATCTTTTGGGGCATACTGTGGAAGTGGGCTGCTGGTGTGCCACTGCAGAGCTGCCAGTGGTGCTGTTGTGCAGATGTGGATTCCTGAATATAGGAAATAGGAGGGGCAAGAGGCAACCCCTGGCAGCAGCACAGAGCCTGGGCAGCCCAGGAGAGGGATGCTGTCAGGCCAGTGCTTGCTATTCTGTCCTTATGAAGGCTCTTATCTTACCTTGAGTGGCTTTGTAGGCACATTTCTGCATGTGACAGCACTGTATCCTCAGGCACAGATCAGATCAGTGGCTTTAAGTGACCTCAAGCAGTACTTAATATATTAAGGAGTTTCACTACCTGCTTGGATGCACCGTTAAAAGTTGCAGATCTCTTCCAACCAATCCAGGCTGGAAAGCAGGAGAAACTGAGACTTGTGGGTTTGGAAGATATCCTTTTGCAGGTTGTTTCAGTCACAAAGGGAAGACTTAGCCAGGGGCTTTAGGCTGTTTCCAGCTCAACACAGCCCCCAGTCTGGCTGAACTGTGAGGGGGTGTTTTTCTTTCTCCATTTGTTGGTTTTTTGTTTTTAAATAAGTGCCTTATTTTTCTGCTGTTGGCTTTGAAGGAAAGAAAATATCAAGTACCATAATTAATGTTTCTTAGAGTGTTACAGAAATACCACCACACACATCCTGTCAAAACACTACCTGGCTAGGAAGCTCACATTGTGGGGGCTCTGTCTTTCCCTGGCATTTTAATTTTTTTACCATTATATGCAACTTTCTTTCTGCTTATGCACAGCATATCCCATTCAGGAAATCAATCTGATATTTTAGGCTACTTGTGATGTGATCAATTTGGTCACCGTCACTCTTCTTCTGAAATTGAGTGTGCTAAACCTATACATAAGTAAAGACTCTTTGTCAACATCTGTGACACCTGTGGGATGAGACAAAAATGTGGATCCAAGCTTCTCTGGTTAGTAATCATTCCACAAAAGATTCCACATTACAACGTGCAAAGTGACTTATGCTGAGAGAAGTAGAATAATTTCTAACTTGTTTGTCTATAGTAATTATTTCCTGTGCTTATGATCTTTAAGAGCTAAGTAGAGACTGTGTATATCATTACAGATCTTAAAAGGATTTGAATATTTTTTAGGATAAAAGTAATTGCCTGAACAAAGCACATTCTTACTTTAAAATAGGTGGATTCCCCAATCTGAAACGTTGCCAGTGAGAAAAGTTTCCATAGCTGTTCGTTGTTGTGACTTGCAGTCTCAGAAGAAAAATAGAGGCTGGTCAAAGAGAGGATGTACTATTTTTGCAAAGCAAGGTAACTAAATGCACAAATGAAGCTGCCACAGAGCAGGCAGGTGGAGGCAGTTTCATAGCAGAGCCCCTGAAAAACTGCTGAGGAAACCTCAATGTTGCCATTCCCTCATTCGTAGTTAGCCTCAGTCCTGCTGATGTGTCAGGACTGAAAAGCCACTTCTGATATGAGGGAAAGGCACTTGGTTGATGTCTTAGCCATTTCAAAGATGAGTGTAAAGTTAGTGGCGACAGTCCTGAGATACAGTTGCCATATGAAACCCTGGTAGTGCCTGACTGAGCCTGAAGAAATGAGCTGGCATAAGCACATCCTTATACCTGCCAGAGCCAGAGCCCTGATCTCCCCATGTCTGAGCCTGTCCTTCACTTTATGAGGTAGGGATAAGCCAGGGAGAGAGGGAAGCTTCTGTATGGCTTATTCTGGTGAAAATACAGAGTCTTTTCCAAGAGTACTGCATGCTACAAACCTCACAGGAAGGTTTTCTCTCAAATCTGAGCTTAAACCTATGCACATGTGCATACTTGTACAGACACACCTCTAGACACACACACTGCTCCCCAGGGCTCCTGCTTCTTGGTAAGCGTGAATATGTGATAACATGGAGAAAGGTGGCAGCAACCAGAGGAAAAGTTCAATCAGGAGCAAACCAAGTTTCCTTGTGCTGCTTCCTCAGTGACTAGGGCACAGATGTGCTCTGTCTGCTGTCTTGTCCTTTGTTAACTCCATCTCTCACACCTTTGCACCTCATTAACTGGTTATGGAAAAGAGGACACTAATTATTACCCTAAGTGATAATCCAATTACTTGGGATAATAAAATGCCTGTGTCCTTATACAACAGAGCTCAGAGCAACCACAGCTGGTTAGAAAAGGAGTGAAAATATCACAAAAACGCTCCCAAAAGTTTTTTAGTCTTTCATCCCACAGGTACAGTTTCCACCCAGCCCTAACTGCTGCTCACAGAACCTTAGACAGTGTTTTCTACAGCCTATCTCCTCTCTCAGTGCAGATCCCTGACATTCCTGGCTGGCACCAGAAAGGGCCCAGGGAAGGAAAATGACAGTGAGGGGTATGGCACATAGGAGAGAGCAGAAGTGGCCCCAGAGTTACTTCTGAGGTGACCCTCTTGCCACATGCTTGCTCCTGTGGTGTTTTGGCTCCAGCAACCACAGACCCTTCTGAGATGCTCATAGCTGATATTACTGGATGCAGAATTTAAAGGCTATTAATGAAATATTTCCCCTCAACATGAAGACAAATAATTCTAATTCAGAATGGTGAGGGAAATTCTCAGATGGCTAATGTCACTGCCTATATGCCCAGGCTTTGAAGGTGTTCCTGGAAGAACCCTTGTTTCTTTTCTTAAAACCAACTATTGATGCACTGCTAAATGAGACACCTTTTCAGCTGCTGATGTTCTGGCATCAAACCAGGACATCAAAGCAGTTTGTGTTCTAAACCAACAACTATTTCACATGTCTTTGGGAAGGAAGTTGTATGACGATAAGAAAAAAAGGCAAAGCAAGATAATTTATCCATTCCAAAGCAGCTTTGCAGAAACATTGCTGTGATGCAGAAGTACAGAAAAGAGTCCTGGGCTTTCCCAGTTGAAGGAGTCCAGTTACTAAGAAAGATGAGCAGTGCTTATTTGTTTTTCTTTCTACTTTCTCCTGAGGAAGAAAAATTGGGAGGAGGGTGCAATTTTGGTGGAAGCTGAGGCTGTAGGAGTAATGGGAGGGCACAAAGGGTTCATTGTTGGGCCAGCATTCTGTTATGGGGAGGGCTGTCACAGAAGTCTATAAGGGCCCGACAATGAAACACCATCACCACATTGCAGAAGGGAACTTTACTTTACTTAGGGCTGTGCTGGACCACCTGCCAGCAGCAGTGGAGCAGGCTGACCCACCAGTCTAGACCACTGGCAGAGGTAGAGCGACATGCAGGGCGAGAGGGATGGCAGGTCTGTAGAGAGAGAGGCAAGATTTATAGCCATACAGTATTTCTCTCTTTTGAAAATTAAATGGCATGTTAGAGAAGACAAAAGAGAGCTGACAGGAGGGGTTGAGCCCATGAGTGTCCAGTTCAGTTGTCAGGGCTGAGTGGTTTAAGAATGGTTTACGCACAGCAGTTAAGTTACTGTGGTGGAGGAGATGAGCTGTACCACGAAGGGCTCACTTGGTTTTTGCAGGTCTCTGGTGAAAGGTCCTGTTCTGAAGCCTACATGGCTGTATGCTGGGGCTACTTGTGGTCCTCCTGCCCCCCAGATGTCCCACTATGTAGTACAAGCAGGGATGACGGCCTGCATCCACCAACGTTCCGGCACTCAGTGTGGCTTCACTGGACTCTGCTGCCAGCTGCCTGTGGAGACACCAGCTCTTGGGCTTTGCCAGCAAAAGAGGCTGAGCCAGGTTTTGTGTTTGCAGTGAAAGCTCTTAATTTTTCATCAATACCTGTGCAACTGGCATTTCTGTGGTTTGTGAGGAAGAATTTGGTACCATTTACTTTTGTAAAATACATTTGTGAAGTGGGATGGGAAATAGAGTGCCAGGCAAGAAGACCCTGATGCACCTTGGAGCCTTGCCTGAATGTCCCAGGCCACTGGCAACTGGTGTAAAGCAGCATGGCTTCACAGTGGGCAATCCTGCAATGGCCAATTTACATCAGGCTGAGGATCTTGGCTTTTGTGTCATAAAAGACATAGTAGAAAAAAACCTGTTATGAATGAAGGAAGCTCTGGCTAAAAGTCCCAACAACTTAGCTCTTTCTTCTTTATTAGTGTAGTCTGCACACAATGAAAACATGGACAAGGGAAATTTGCACAGCATTTAACTTAGGTCAAAAAACCAAGTAATTTGTTAAGTGGCAAGGGCACTAACACGTGCCACGTCACGCTGCATTTTCCTTAAAAATAAAAAAAATAACAAAGTTAAACTTTCAGTCAACCTGAAAATATTTGCTTTTTATTGGGGCAGTGCGGAACGAATGGGACAGCAAATCTTTCTTCGGTCACTTGTTTACAGAGGCTGAAAAGCTCTATAGAGACAGGGAGAAAAGAAGGAAAAAGGAGGGGCTGCAGAGAGGAAGAAAAAGAGAAGAAAAGAAAAGAGAAGAAAAGAGAAGAAAAGAGAAGAAAAGAGAAGAAAAGAAAAGAAAANGAAGGGAAGGGAAGGGAAGGGAGAAAAAGAAGGAGAATGGAAAGGACAGCAGGAGGGACAATGGAAGGAAAAAGTGCATGAGAGTTCTGAGGGTTTTTTCCTAATACAGTATTATCTAAGGTAGTTAATATACCAGACTGAGAAAGCAAACTGTTTTGACTGCTTGATGTATTTCTCTCTGATGACTAGAGAAGGATCTGTTCCAGAAACAGAGACTGAAGGAAAACTGATCAGCAGCTCAAATGGAAGAGAAAACATGAAATCTCCCCAGGAAGGCAAGCAGGAGCTCTCTAGAGAATAGAGGGAAACCATAACACTGATGTAGTATGAAAACTTCAGGTATAAATCAAGCTCTGACATGCCAGGAATTAATTCACTCTATTTTTTTTTCCAGTTTAGCTGATTTGTTCATGTTTGGAAAAGGTTGTAAATGAACTACTCGTGAATTCTCATAGGGATTGTTGGCTGGTCATTGGAAATATGTTTTACTGAACTCATCTAAACTCATGTGAAAAGAGGAACATTCAAAACACATATTCCCATTGATTTTTATTATTTTCCCCCCTTCTTTTACTATTTCCTTCTCCTTTCAAATATACATTCCCTGATCCTTGTCATTAACAATCTTATTACTGTGTTTGCTTTGTGTTTCTTCTCTGTTTTCTCAGAAGTTTTTCATCCCCTCCCCCTTACTGACAACAGACCTGACATTTCTGTTTATTTGCATTTTTAGTTTTGTTCTTCCACTTGCATTTCTGAATGCTTCTGAAACCAAACAGCTCTTACTATCCATGTGTCAGAATGTGAAATCCCATTTAATCTGCACTTGCTGTCCAGCATTTCTGTATTTTAAGCTATCAAGGGTGTATATGTCTCTCTGTTTCCATCTCTCTCTCCATAACTCTGTCTCTGTATGGAATATACACATGCACAATCCCAGTGCTTTTGAAATGTCTTTCATCTTCTGAATTACAGCCCAAAATAATGAAGTAAACATCACTGTGGTGCAACCTTGCACTGCCTTTTGCCCACACTCTGGCACACACAGAGGAGCATACACATTCACAACAGCATGGGGAGAGCAGAAACGCTGGTGAGGTTTGACCTCTGGTGTCCGCACAATGAGCCATGGACGATGCAGAAGGTTGGCTGCTTCTATACAGACCTGCTTTTGTGCTCTTGTCCAGGGCTTGATCCTTGGAGCCCTGTGTGCTCAGTAGATGCCAGAGAGATAGATGTGATCTGTTAGCCTCGTCCAGTGCTGGCAGCTGAGCCATTTTCACACAGGCAGGCAGGTATGGCAAAGCCTGGGTAACAGATGAGAACCCATGGGGTGCTCTTGACTATGGAGAATGAAAAATCAAAAGAAACCATATTGGACACAGATACAAAAGCAGCCCCCTGTTCCTTTTCTATCCCGCCTTGTTCCTTTTCTCCTCTTCCTTACCAGGCTGTAATGAATGTGGAAAACACTTCCCCCTCAAAGTATTTGAGGACATATAGATTCCAGATGCTATTCTATGCAAATACTTCCAGCCTTCCCTGTCCAGCAACATCCTGAATTAACCCTTCCAACAGGCTCTTTGCTGCCTGTCACTTTCCACAGTCCAGTAGGAAAAAAAATACCTTTAAAAACCCCTTTAATCATTAATCTCAAAGGATAGATTTACACCCTACATAGTGCATTTGGGCTCAGCACAGTTGGAGGCACAAAGCAGCAGTTAGCACATTTCTGGCACTGAGGTTAGTTTGATGTGTTAATCACATAACGTAATGAAAAAAGAGATTAATTCATGATACTGTTAACATTCTGAGCTCTCTTGAAATCACTTGTTTGTAGCATGTCCAGGCTCAAAAACATTTGTCTGAGTGAAAACAGTCTGTAGAAGACTTTTAGCATAAACACATGCAATTTAAAAGGAATTAAAGGAGCATACTTAACACACAGGAAACCGAAGGGTCTGTTCCTTGGACAGCTGTGAGTCTTTTGTCTCCCACTGGCAGTTTTGTGAGCCTTGCTTCACACCAGCCGTAACCCAAAATGTTTCTGCCTGATAGCTAATAAAGGAACGGTTGCCTTACTCCTAGTGACTGCCACTTGAACAAGCCTTCTGAAAGCCACTTCCATATCCCAAAAGAAGAGAGACATGCAGAAAACAATAGGAAGAGCTAACCTAAATGAAATCACATTTCTTTCCACAGAAAAATATCTTTCCTGAGGTTTTATCTCCTGAGACTCTTCTACTACCTAAAATTGCTTTCATGGGCTTCCTATTAATAATCCCTTAGCTCATGAGCAGGTCTATCTGGATGCACACATCCCAGGATCACCCTAGTGACAGCAGCAGTGCAGCTTTATAGGTTTGATCAGTATGAACTACAATTTGATTTAATCCCTCCCTGAACTCAGAAATGGATTAGTTACTTTTGTTGTGACAGACTGATGGTAAGATTTGAGAGAGTATGGTAAGAGGGAGAGAGGTCTCAGGTGTGAGCACAGGCGGCTCAAGCATTCAGACATTTATTGATAGAGACACAGATACATTCTCCTCAATCAGACAAATACACTTTTTATATGCCTCTCAGACACTGTCACTCCTAGCAACAGCCCTCTCTGCAGCTGGTCATGTAAGAATGAGATATTTATGAGGCTGTTCTCTTAGCATTTCACTGAGTTTTACAGGATTTCCTTAAGTTGTAGAATAACTGCAGCGCAACAGTTTAGGAACATCATAGAAACATCATCACAGTTGGAAAGGACCTTCAAGATCATCATACATTCAATGTGCCTAAATGGCAGTGTGTTCCATTGACATGAAATCCACTGGACATAAATACATAGTAGTAAGTATGAGGAGCTTTATTGGAAACCTAGCTGTTTATGAAGGAAGCTTGGTGGAACTTCCTACCTCTTGGAGTGTTTCAATTTTTATGATATGGCAATTCACAAATACAAAAATGGTCCAGTACATATCATCATTTGAATGTGTTAACATCATAAAAAATAATAGAGAGCTCCTTGATCTAATGTAGTCAGACTTTCCATATGGCCTGGCATAAAATGTTATGAAAGAATCTGAGATTAAGGAATGACAAATATTGCTGAGAGACAGGAAACAAAGAATAAATGGCATTTTGTCACTCCGACAGAAGCTAATGATGGTCTCTCCAAGGTTACACACCTTCTGTTTCATGTTGTAAAGCTAGTTGGACAAACACTGGTGCTGGGACTAAATTGCTCTACACAAACTAAAACATCTCACACAATCTGATCAATTCAATTTGGAAAAATCAGTAGAAAGAAATTTTCTGCCAGTGTTCTGTTTGGCTGATTGGGAAAAAAAACATCTGCCTTGCATTTGAGTAGATTTTCTTTCCAAAAAATAAAGATTTGCCTTCAATTGCTATGTGATGACTTATAATTAGAAAAAACACATACCTGAAATCGAAACTTCATTTGTGTAGATGAAGTATTTTAGGTAAATCCAATGATTCTTCTTCTAAAATTTTCCTTTGCAGAAAATCGTAAACTAAGGACTCGTGCAAGACAACACATAGCACACTGGCAAAAGAACTGTGATGGAAAGAATTGAAAAGCTTATTAAAGGAAAAAATATCATGGAATCATAGAAAATTCTGAGTTAGAAAAGACCCACAAGGATCATTGAGTCCAACCCCTGTCTATGTACAGGACAACTTCATAAAAATAAATAAGTAAATAAACCACACCATGTGTCTAAGAGCATTGTCCAGATGCTTTTTGAATTCTGTCAGGCTTCACACTGTGACTAGTTGCCTGTGTGCAACTACAGTTGATGCTACTTCTGCAAACTTCTGTGTGAGGAAAGGTCTGCTGGAAGGAGGAACTGGTTTATGAAGAGGTGAGATTGGTTCCCTCATGCAAAACATATCAGATGATACAAGAGGACATTGCTGACTTTTTCACATGCCTGTCACTGATTAGCTCTATCTGCCAGTGCTTTCATCCTGATGTCTTTGGTGAGTGCTGTGTGCTCCAAAATATGAAGCAGCACTGGTAGATTTAAAACAGGAGACTGATTACTGACATATTTTATTATTGACAGCTCACTTCTTTCTCTCTCTTTCCTGTCTATAATTTCACTTAGAATGATTTGGTTGTACACTGTCATATCAACATCTAAATATAAAGGAGGGGAAACATTCTTCCTGACGGGGTGGCTAAAAAGAACTCCAGCTCCAGGACAGATTTACCTGCTGTGCAAATTCCCTTTTTTTAAATCTGAAAGAACAGCAGCAGCAAAAAGGTTTTGGAGCTCATCAGCATAAGGGCCAGTTTAATTACAGACTTGGGAGTAATTAGAAGTAAAAAAACCTTAAATGTTCCATTTAGGAAGCATGGGCTCTCCCTTTGGGGTTACAGGAGTGTTTGAAGCATTTAGGAAGCATTCTGATTTAATGCCCAAACATAGAGAGGTTCCTTTGTCAGTGTGGTGCTGTCACATGAAGAGTTGCTTCCTTCATTACTACAGTGATAGCCCAAGCTGCCTATGCAACCAAAGTGCACTCACAGCTCTGTATAAGCTCTATGTAAGACTGTTAAGATTTTCCTTATTTTCCATATTTTATGTGTTGTTCAGAGAAAGCTGGGACCCCCATGTGGGTGGGTTGGCTTATCTTGCCAGTTAGGGAAGGAAAGAAGCAATCATGAGTGGTGGTTGTTCCCACTTCTGGGAAGCACACACAGAAAATCCTGTTCTGAGTGGTGCAACTCATGTTCTACAAAGTCTCATCTATGGGCTGGATAAGGTAATTTGATTTCACTCAAATTCCAGACATTTCTGTTATTATTTATGGCTTTTTGACTGCTTCCCCACCAGTCTATCAACATTTTAAAAATAGTTTCTCATCATTATGATGCCTCATGACAAGAAGGATGGTGCTGAAGTGACTGACATTACCTCTCCTTGCTCATCATATTCATTCTCTTAGAAAAAAAAATAAAACCACGAGCTCCCATTCCAGCCCTTTTTGGGAGTCTTTCCTTACCCAGTTGTATTCTGAGCATGAACTGTATAAACTCAATCAATGCAAAAAAGGCTCATTGATGTCAAATAGATGGTTCCTAGTCCCAGATGTGTCATGCTCAGTTAGTGAATAACAGAGTGTCAAATAAAGCAATAAATCTTCTTACTTGCTGACTGCTCTGCAGGGCTGCCATGCGAAGACACTCACATGCTCACTAATTCTGTGTGATGAGTGAGGCTGGCTGCATCCCCATCATTTCCAGAGGCCAGCAAAGAGGGGCAAACATATTGAGTTGGGACAAGTGCTGGATCAGTGTCCTTTTCTGAACACCTTGAGGCCATTATTGGAAATCTGACAGCACTATGCCATGGAAACACTGTCAGTTTTAAGCTTGATTTCATTGAGGCTGTTCGTGGCGCAAGGTGGTGCCTAGAACAAAAGGAATAGTACGGATGGACTGTGTGTTTGCTAGATAATGGACGTTGCTCTTGCTTCTTAGCAAACATTCATGCTGCTGAACACTGACATGCTCTGGGTGGAAGTTGCTAATATATAGGGCTCAGAAAGGAAGTCCAGCATGCACCACACCAAGTGACCCATGTTCTGGATGAACCCTACTGAAAGAAAAATGAACTCAGTGTCTGGGACCTACCAATCTTTGAGGTCTGTATCAAACAGCTATATAAGAATGTTGAGGGAGCCTAAGGGGATGGTAGACAGAAGCCATTAATTCACTCCAGACAGAAAGCTGACAGAGAAGTCTCGGCTAAAAGCATGAGAACAAAGTCTTGAATATCTTAGGGACATTTCAGTGGGAAAGCAAAAGCAAGGAAAGAAACCTCAACAGGTTGTTCCAGAGTCCCTGACTCTTAAAACATTTGATATTGCTGCCTTGTGGTTATGATCCCCAGTGGATAGTGGCCTGCCTGGATTCACATGGCTGTAAACTTCTCTTCTCCAAACTCCAAGACCTGTTATGTTAGAGCTGTCAATGGAGAGACTTCAAAAAAACCTTACATCATGCAAATGCACTGGATGTCATAGCTGGAATCCATTAAAACATTAGCTCTTAACCCTTTCTAGTGTAATACTTACCACGCATGTACATGCATGACATTACACTTTGCTTCTCTTTTCAGTTTGGGTAAATTATGCTGCACATTTGCCATCTCCTTTTCTTATTGTTGTTCACATCCTGAACCAATTTAACCTTTGGGTGTAGTTGAAAAAAGAAGCAATGCTGAAGACACGGAAGGAACATAGGTTTTAAGTTTACTTGAGTTGACCAACATTTAATGGCTCTGAGGATCCAGAATTACCACTGGCACGAAGGGGCAATGTTTGAAAATTAAATTTTCCTTTACAGGGAATAACCAGGCTGCCTAGAACCACTGTTTGAGTACACAAGGATTTTGCTTTGAAATAGTTACTGTAACCTCTACTGAGAAGAGCACTTGAGTCCATGCTCCATCTCATTTTAAAAATTACTCTAAGATAACTTCAGTACATGCACCTAAACTAGAGCAGAAGAGGTAACCTTGTGGTCAGGAAAATCTAGGGACAACTGCACACTTTGGCCAGCACCAGTGGCAATGGAGGGCTTGGGCAGCCTGCTGGTGACCTGTGAGGTGTCCGACTGTGGGTGGGTTTTTGCTGTCAATGATGGCAGAAGAAGAAAAGAGTCAAGAAGACAACACTCCCTTGAAAATGTTTGCAACTTGACTTTTTGACTGGGAAGTTGATTTGGATTTGAGGTTCACTTTTTTCTGTTTCAGGACTGTTACCTGCAATGTGTCCTGGACAACACAAAATTACTTCCTTTAACTGTCTTATCTGTACCTTAATTTTTCTTCAAGATTACTCTAACTGAGTAAGTAGTTCTTCCAGTCTCCAGAGTGCAGTACAGGTAGGAGTGCCACTTCATTGCCTGTGAGATGAGCAAGTCCCTTGTTGCTAATACAGCAGGGTGTAACCTTATTGAAACACCAGGTACATAGGCACAGCTTTTATTTCAAGCGGGTCACTAAGTCCATTGTCTCCAGGAAGTTAGGTGTGTGCAGAATCAGGATCTTTGCCCATAAAAGTGAAAGGGTAGTCAAAAGGGACTGGAAGCACAGTCAAGGAGCAAAGCAGAACAGAAATCTCAGTCTCTCTTTCCTGAATCACAGACCAAAACATTCTGCCTCCTTTCTGAGATATTTTGTTTCCTCTCTATTACTTAACATGGAAAGTGTGATACTATTTCACCTTACTGAAAATAGAAGGTATGTTTTGTAAATTCTGTAGCAGATCCTTTTCTTTCCTCCCCTAACTTAAATATTCTGTCACTTTAAAGGAGGTAAAGGGGAAAAAATAGAGGGAAAAATGAGGAAGTGCAGCAAAGGCTTTGATTTGTCTGTGGCATAAAACTGGATTATAATGTCATTTGCTAACTGACAGATCATTCAGTGTCCTGGAAGAGTCTGTTTTCACACTGCTGAAGCTCTCACAGGGGAATTCTGTGTGGGCTCCTTATTGTCAGAGCTATTTTTCACCCAATTTGTTTCCAAATGATGTCTAACCTGAGGTCTTCCCACTGAGAGGGCTTTAAGCAATGATTAATGAGAAGTGTTTTGCCAGACCCACCTGGGGAATGGCCCATCTGCGAACTCAGGTAAGATGGAGCTGCCTACAAGGCACTGGCTTGTGAAAGGCAGACAGCTTCCCATGGCTTGAGGCATAGCTCACAGCAAAGGCAAGGTGTTCACTGTTTGTGTCTCAGTGATTCATAAAAGGACCAGAGATAAATGTCACTCACTCTATCATTAACGTCTGGTTTGAAGAAACAATCTCCCTCTTTGGGGACTGATCCCCTTCCTGTTCCATATTCAATTATATTATGCATTCAGCATATGTACAACACCTAAGTGGGACACATTTATAGTGGCCTAAGATCACCAGCCAAAATAAGTCTATTTAAAGGTGGCAAGTTAAAGAACCTGCCTGCCTGACTCAAATACTTTCTTGTTTCAGCTATAAGCCCTCATCCTTTTCTCCCAGTGGTGGCTCTGCATGCAGCTACATGTTCACCCCTACCTGTATCAACTACATGGCAAAGCAAGTGGGAAACCTGTGATTGTTAGTTTATATCCATTTCGGCAATTGGACAGTTTTGTTCTGCTGGAAAATCCAATCACCCTGACCTCCAAAATGAGATCTTTTCAGACCTAAGCCTTTTAGTTTAATGTTAAGTGAAACACCCTTATCTTTCACTTGCCAAGGAGACTTCTTATGTGCATAACATTGCTAATAGCAAACATGAATTTCTTTGTAGCTGCCTCAAACGATCATTAAAATGCTCACATAAAAATTAAGAAGCTCTGAAAATTTGGTTTCTCTCTGTATTTATGAGGTTGAAATCTGAGCATATTTCTTACAGAATAATTTCTTTCCCCTGATTTATGTGGAAGCTCCAGGCTCAGTCATCATCTGGAAATACATTCCTATACAGTCTGTGGCATTTAAATGCAGCATCCTACTGTCCCGTCTGTCAGGACCAAAACATAATGGGTCCAACTGTCTATGAATAAAACAGATTGTTTGTGGGGAATATTTATTGCCGATAAAGAGCAAGAGTTTACATTGGCAAAAGCAGTCCTTCTTGTAAATAGCTAGAGGCTCCCGACAGCCCCTGACTTTCAGCAGTTTTTATTCTGTTGAATGTGGATCCCAAACATTTCTCACTCAAGGCTTGGCAACAGTGAGTTTGACAGCAGTTTTCTAACCAACTGTTGTGACACCGGCAGTGCATTTTGCCTGAAATTTCACCTGCAAAGCAATATCCCACTTCCTTTAACTACTTCTCTTGCCAGCAACATGTTTACCATGATTTAGATGTCTATTATACGCATGAATGACTTGTCTACTTAATTTCATCAAAAAAATGAACCCTCATAAGTGGCACAGATGCTGGTATGATGGTAATCAAATTAGTTTTTGGACAGGTTTATGGCCACTTGCTGTCAGTTAAGCTCTCTTTGGCTATCTTCACTCCTAATACAGTTTTGATGGTGATTAATGGCTCCATTAATACACTGTTTGTGCAGTGATAGACACCACATTATGGTCTTGTTTGTTGACCACAGCTGATCATGTATTTTTGTAAACTCAGTTCTGACAAAAATATTGGTCATATTTAATATGTCACCATTACATATTGCCATGCAGAGGTCACACAGAGAGACCTTGCTCTTACACCCTTCTCATCATGGATGAGCTTTGCACTGCTAAGACAGGCAGAACCCCATGAAGAATGTGGTTGGATTAAATGTTCATCAAGTTTCCTCATGCTGGGAACATGCCAATGATCTTGCTACAGTGATTTTTCCTCGTTAGTCTGCCGTGTTACTTGTCCTCCTTTTCTCTCTCTTTCTCTTCCAAATTAATTTCTTTCTTTTGACATCTAGGAAAGATGGCTGGGTTTTTTGGGTTTTGGTTGTTTGACTGTGGGTTTTTTCCCCTTTTCTAGACGTGTCTCTACTAGTTTTAACATTCTCCTCTCAATTCTTTTCCTTTCACAGGTTTTATGAACTGTCCACAATCAACAAGCGTGTCTAGTTAAACCATTTTAACTCATTTTTATCCACTGCCACTCTTACCGCTAACACTCTGGAAACAGGGCAGAAGCTGGTATGTCTTTTGGAGGATTTAACATAGTAAGTTGTTGGTCACATTAGTGATGGACAAATTACAGCTTGAAGAAGACCATGGGAGGAAAAAAGTGCCACTGAATTTCCCACGATGCATGCTGGGACTCATTGCAAGAGATGTCTGGGTGAACTTCTGATATTAAAAAAGCTGTAGCTATTTTTTAACCTAAGTGTCATCGTGCAGCAGACTTTATTTGGGAACAGTGCTGTAGACCCTGGCATTTTGCCATCCTCCCTGCATACCCACAGAAGCACACATGTATATTCTCAGACTATTTCCTCACAGATGAAACAGCGCAGGGCACTGGAACAAGCCGGCAAGTTCCTTTTTATTGGTCAGTGAGAAACAGGAAGAAAATTATGAACCTGGAAAGAGGCAAATGGACATATTAGAGATGTTTGCACTGAATTTTTAAAGTAGTTGAAGAAATATAGGGGCTTTGTTTTGTTTTGATTTCCTCCAGTAATTAAGCCTCGTTTCTTTCCAGCCATATTTGATTTTTATGTTCATCTGTGCACTTGCCTAAACCCCACCCACTTGCTCCTCTGCAAATATTTATTATGCAAATGGTTTGTTTTGAATTGGGTGATATGAGCAGATGCCCATTTCTGCATAACTGTTCTTTAGGAAAATTGCAGACTAGCTGAGTGACATATTATTGAACTAGTTAAATAGTTATGATTGGTGTTGAATTGCTATAAATGTTCCTTGTAGAGTTTTACAGTGATGACATTTAGACTTTGTTTACAGCTACCTCTTAACTATATCCCCCTGTCAGACCATCACCTGTGATTCTCCAGCTCTTTTTTCTGGGGAAGTGGCTCTCCTCAGTCTCTTTAAATCCAATAAATTTTCTGTAATATCCATTCACACAGGCAATCAGGGTCCCATTGGCCACTAAAATTGTTTTGAACTTTTATTAACTTTATCTTCTAATGTCAATCTCTATTACAAGGTGTTGCTAAATTTCCCTTCCTCTACAAACTCTGAATCCTGCCTGGCCCACCTTAAAATAAATGCTTAATTTCCTGATCTCCTTCTGGACTCCTGATGAGTCCAGGAGAAAACAATACAGAATAATTAAAGAACTTCTACACTTGGAAGAGGTAGAATTGAGAGATGACAGATGACAGCTTCCACAGTGCAGTCATCTGGATGGAGCACAGCAAAGGTTCCAGGTAAGACAGTCAAGAAGGGAGAAATACTAAAGTCATGTAGAGATAACGCACTTCATCCATCCAAGAATTCATAAGATGAATTCTTAAAGGTAACCAAAGACATTATTGAACATGGGCAGATCATTTGCATACATTCACAGAGATCAGCATACACTCAAGTATGTATACACATGCATAGACACACACATGATTATACATGTACATATTTACATAAAAACGTATGCAGTTTTTACTAGACAACTACTTCATGAGCTTCCTTGCCCATTCTATCACCTGATTCCCTCTTCCTTTATTTAGGATGCTTTTCCTATGTTAGCCACATACTTCACACCTCCACAAAATATCTTCCAGTTTACCTGGTACAGCACTGTTATGAAATCAGGTGAAATAACCAAAAGCCAGAGTTTTTTTGCAGGTTGTCCTTTATTACCCCACTACATTGGTGGTTCTCCCCATTTAGCACATGCCATGCATACAGGTAAGAGAGCTATTTTGAGACTTTGGCAATATTTCTTAATTTGTTTGTTCGAAAGTGAAGTGATCTTGTTCTTTCTCTCAGCAATGAGGTTTCCTTCCCATGTTCCTTCCCTTGACCTTATAATAGATACTATCAGCATGTTATAAAATCACTTGTTATATGTAAGAACAAAAATTTTTCCATTTATTCAAATCTCAACTATGAAAATCAGTATTGATTCAGTGAAGTAATACATAATGTTATGTCACTTGAGAGTTAAGCCTACACAGATGATGTGAATCAATATAACAGGGAAAAAGCTTTTGTCACAGTTTAATTTAGTGATTGAATACAACCAACATGTGACCATTTTGGAAGAACTCTCTTTGAGTTACATCCTGAATATAACAAATAACAAGAATACCTACAGTTCATAATTCAGAGTTTCTATGTGAGCAACTGAATTAGCTTACCTTGCTTTACCTGAATAGGATTTTTTTGGTTACTATATTTACTTCTCTCAACTTTCAATGGAGAAATTGTATGTGTTACATATGCACACATATAACACACACATGGATGCACACAAATGCTTACACTTTTTACATGCTTCTACACATAAACCCCTTCACAAAAAGTCAGTAAACTCATATATGCTGATGACTTTTGACACCCCATATTATAAGACCAGCTGGTGGGACAGAATATTCCAGTATAATCTGATGTTTAAGTATTTTTTAATACTTAAATATAGCTGAAGCTACTCATAAATATTTATGGGTGAATATACATATACCTGGAGAAAAAGGATCTGATAGCTTCTTGCCACACACTCATATAATATGAAAATGAAAGAATCTGCAACCCTCCTCTAACTTGGATGTCCAGGGAGACTGTGTAAAGAGTTCCTGACACTTATCTCTTTGCCAAAAGCAAAGATGAGAAGGTTTGCATGAATCTGCCTTATGAATCCATAGCTTTCTGCTTTATACATACACATACCCATGCACATATACACACATGATAACATTATGAAAAGGGGTTTTTAGGGTTATTTTAAGAGAACGGGACATATCAAAACTAATCAATAAACCACATAAGATCAGAAACAATTGTGGGTGTATTGAGTGCAGAGAAAATGCTGCTTGTCCTCAAAGACACCAAAACCCAGTGGCCTTATAGTGCATTGCTGGATTCTAGCATTTCTTTCCCTAGAATATGCCAGGTTTTTATCAAAACATTTTACATGCAGACAGACTAATTTTTTTGGCCCAAACTACTCAGTTTCCCAAAGGAAAAGAAATAGAAATCAGTTCAATGAGATTCACTGAATAAATTATTTATACTAACTCACTTTATTAACATTAGTCTTTTCTCCACCTTGAACTACAGGACTACATGAAGCCTACTTAAAAGCAGAATAATTCAATAATTTTTTGGCATCCCTGTGCATTTGCTGTTATCCTGCTACACTTTTTGATTACATTTTTGTAGAATGAAAGAGATACAAAATATGATGACATAATGCCCCTTTCTCTCCCTTCTCCCATCCCAACTCCAGTGTTTGCTGGAGGCTGTTCCAGTTTCTTGATGTTATTTTAGCCCCTGACATACATTACTGCACTGTGTTGTTTTCTTAGTTACGAGGAAATCTCACTGAAGTATATAGCCCACCAGGTCAGTGTGAGATCAGCAGGCTTTATGAAATGATATGTCTGACAAGATTTCACAAGACATAGCAGGGACACAGCCTGTTTGCGCTGCATTCTGCTAACATCTTATCCAGAGGAAGGGTGAAGCTTTACTACTGGCTTCAATGCAGGCTAGAAATAGCACCCCCAGGATGGGGCACCAACTTTGGCTTCTGCTGGAGAACAAGACATGGCTATCCCTTGACTTTCAGCAGTTTTTATTCTGTTGACTTTAGATCCAAAACATTTCTCACTCATGCCTCTTTGCTTCACTTCTGTACATTCATGGGCAGGGGCAGGTTGTGATTCTTTGCAGCACTGAACGGGTTTTCTCGTTCAGGCAGAGGAAAAATACCTATTATTATAAGTTTTCAGAAATCAAGAACAAACTTAGAAGAGTTAATGCACTGTCTTATCTACTGGGGAAGGATGGTGATATTTTGTGTGTGGCTATTTCAAAACATTTTTTCAGATCACATCAAAGTAAAATAATTTTCTACAATGAACCATGTTGTAAATGGATGGTGGGACTTGGGGGGAGGTAGGAGAGAGGGGAGTCAAATTACATTTGGAAACAAAAGATTTAACTTCTGGCACCTAGACAATTAGTTTTTGCTTCTTCTGTTGTTGGTCCTCGTGGTTTCATCTGTAATATGTATGGTGATTGTTTGCAGCCTGGCAACAGCATGAAGTTGCGTGGGGGAGGGAAAACTCTAGCCCTTGTTAGCTGGGATCCAAACTTCAAAGGCTTTGGGGACATTGAGCAGACAGGTTTCAGCCGCCGTTAAGGCAGACAAGGGAACAAAAGGGCTCCTTCCATTGCTGTGGAGCAGGGGTGACTTTTTGGCCCATTTTTGTTTTTGTTTTAATTTTGTCAAGGGCTGGGGGAGGAAAGCTCCTGGCACCAGGGACGATGCTTTCTGCCCATGACTGCGTACCCTTCTCCTTTCCGCGTCAGAAGCAGATATGGGCATTTATGGCCCCATAAATCACGGGCTAAGCCATACATGAGCAGCTGGTACATGTGCTAATAACTATAATTATTAATCATGTCAATTTCACACCCTTCAAATTTCTGTGCGGGGCTTTTTGCCGCAGAGGCAGCCCCGGCGCCTTGAGTTGCTTATGGTATGAAAATATGATGAGCTGATGGTCTTTGATGATTGTCCTATGACAGTATTGATCTCCCTACAATTGGGTTTGTGGGGTATCACTACCCAACAAAAGTGGTTCTCCTCGCCTCCTGGTATATATCATTGTCACACATGCCCCATTGTTATGGAGGGGAGTGAATTACTTTCAGTATTCGTCCCAGTCTTTAGCTACTAGGTCACCATTATTCTAGCCTTATGTCAGTGTGGGGACATTTACTTTGATGTTTCCTTTTGTATCTTTCTTAGGGTGAAAGCATTTGGCTATATAGAGCTGTTCAAAAAAAAAAAAAAAAGGAAGAAGAAAAGTCAGCAGTTCAGGTTGGGGTGCCTGGTGGGAGCCAGGGAAATATTCCTCCTCACAGTCACAAAGATCTGACCTCCCTGGTCCTTGGTGTTGGCTGCCTTCACCACTGAGGACTTCACCCAGCAGCAGCCCAAGCACCATGTCCAGCCCAAGCTCAGGCCCTAACTGGTGACTCTTCAGCCACCAAGGAGGAAAAAGAGCAAAGCAACCTCTCCCCAGCCCCAGCACGATGGTGTATGCTTTCTACTGCATGGCTTTTTCCTTGCTAGCACTTTGCTGTTTAGCAGAAGTACAGCCGGTGAGATACAGCAATGCAGCAGAAAATAGGTGACATTGCTGGAGGACTGAAAACAGTAGTGACAACAACCTCCATTACAGCAAAATAACCCTTCCAAGGCTGGTGGGAGCACCTCTCAGGCTAATCTGCATGTTAACGTGACACTGTGGTGGCCAATCATCTCCCACTGGCCTGAACAAGGGCATGGGACTCTCCCCACTTGTTCTGAAATCTGCATGGCCCCATCGGGCAGCTTCTAAATTGCTCCTGCTGTCTTTACAGCTGCTCTTGTTCCAGTGACCCCCGGAAGGGCCTGGGGATTGTCAGGAGAAATTTCTATTAATCAGCCCCAAACAGACTGTTACAATTTCACACTTTTTCTCCTGTCATTTCACACATTTAATGAATTTAGGGGTCTGCTACTTTCAAAACAGTTACACTCAAGGCCACAAAAAAATTAATTAATAATAATGTGCAAAAAGAAAATTCTGAGGAAAACAAACAACCCTCCCAGCTGACAGCAGCAGGACAAGGAGTACTCCTTCCAAAGCCTTACCAAAAGGAACCCAGAGAGGGGCTGAAAGGGAATGCAGTGCAATCTGGGCAGCAGATTCCTGCCTCCTCTGGGCCTGATCCAGCTCGGTGTTTTTCCAAGAGGAATTTTACATTTCACATCACTGTGAACTAAATAAGCTAGGAGTCATCTATGGACAAAGCCCATAAACTTGTTTGCTTCGCTTGCAGTTACCCAGCATTAAAAGGCATCTTGCTATGGCAAAAGATTACATGATCCCACTGCTGGTTACTATAAGGTTATTTGTCCTTTTCACTGAGGGCATAAACACCTAATGGTAGCTGGCAATCGTGGGTACTCGAGACTGGACCCCAAGTCTCACCTCCTAGTCCCTCACTTTCAGTCCCTTCAGTATCCCTGCAAACTCCAGAAACTTTGGAATCAAAGAATCATGAAGATTGGAAAAGACTTCTAAGATCAACAAGTCCAAACATTGACTCAACACCACTATGCCACTAAACTATGTCCACAAGTGCCACATCTACATGTTTTTTGTGCAAACAGCACCTGCCAGGCTTGCTCACAAACTGTGTGCCATGCAATGAATTGCCTCAATTCTCAGGTGCCTTTGCTGAGGAGGGAGATAATGGCTGGGGAAGGAGGAAAACAATGTGAGAGCACGGCAGGCATTCACAGGCATGTCTGATTTGCACTTGTTGGCAATGAGTTACAGACCTTTTGTACATTGAGACTCAATTTTACAATCCTTGTGCTCTGCCTTGGGTGTACCACACAGGCCAGTGACCTCCAGGCCAGGTCACTACATCTACATAACTGTTTACAAAGGTTGTCAGAGATGCCAAGGAAGTGAGCTGAGTAATAAGCCCTCTAGACTGAGGATGGTAGAAGAATATCCCCTGGCTTTAACATCTCTAGCCATAAGAGACATAATGCTCTTGAGCTCTTCCCATGACAATTTGTACCTCTTCTTTGTCCCTTTTCCCCATGCAGTACAGGGAAGAAGCAGCAGAGAGGAATATTATCAGTCAACCACAAAAATAGAGTCATCTAGGGTAGAGGGATGGATAAACCAGTCAAACCTCTGACAAGTAAGATTATAATGCCTCTTACTGGATATCCATTAGCAGCCACAGCCCCCCCAATCATTACCTGTGTGCCCATGAAGTCCCTCCCCATGGCCTCAGCTTGCTGCTCTCTCTGCTTTATGCAGGGAGCACCAGGCAGCCACACACTACTCAGTGTGTCCAAGACACTACAAGAGAAAGAAGCACTTAGGTGTGGGTGACCATGTTGAGTGTGGGACATGATATCCCTAAGCCTTTATTTATAGCAGCAGATTATCGAATTTACCATGTTATTTAGTGTGCAAATGGACTTGACAGCTAACCAGCACAACCTGTGCAGTAAAGTCTTTGCACAATATACTTGGCATGTATGAGCAGATCAAGGTGATCTGAGACCATCTGGAACTGCTGGATCCACCTTGTCAGCAAGGTGGCAAGCAAGAGTATAGCTCAGCTTGAGGGATGCAGGCTAGGAATGAGAGGAAACTCTTCCTGCCCAAGGGTTACTGGTGACTTGCAGGATTTTATTTTGTGTCATGTCAGTTTGGATGGCTTTACGCTCATCCTTGAAGCAGCTTTTGATCCCAGCCAGTGTTAGGTACCTTACATTCTACCCAACACCTCCAAATTCTTGTAAGAGTGATATGAATTAGAAATGTTTAGAAACAATGTTTTTCCATTGTGGAAATAGATTTCTTTAGAGATTTCTCATACTTCTAGCAGGACACCACTTCTGATTCTTGCTTGGAAAAGTGGAGGTCGCTCTCAAGCATCCAGCTCTTCACTGAGCAGTGTCTTATCAGGGCCTGGAGATAATAGAGGCTTAAATCCCTGCTCTGAATCAGTCTCTTCCACTGCAGCCAAGGGATCTCACATCTGGATTGTTGCCTGATTTATTCTCCATCTGCTCTGTGCTTCTAACAGTTTGGCAAGGGAACTTTCCGTGGTCACTGTAAACCTTCATGACCTTTGTCATGTACTAAATCTGGTTTTTCCCAATACAAATCCTGAACTCACTTTTGGTTTAGCTTAACTGCATAATTTGACATCTCCCAATTCTTGGCATATTGGCCTGACAATTTCGTAGAGTTCAAGAGCATTAAGTCTCATATGCCTAGAAATGTTGAAGTCAGGGGAGGTGCTTCTCCCATCCTCAGTCCAGCAGGACTTTGTATTGGTCTTCTCAAATGTAGCAACTTCATCTATAGATCCAACACATTGCTTCACAAGGAGAAGGACTTCTCTTGGTCAGCCATCTACCGTTATCTCTTCATGACTCTACACAGGTACCCTTTATTCTTCTCCACTGTGTGATAGCTTTTTCTATCAGACACTGGGTGGTCATGTGTAATCTTGTAACTACTGCCAGAGTGTGGGCTCAGGCACCCTCCCATAGTCACTTCCTCTGGTCAGTAGTTAGTGTCTGACTCAGCAAAGCTCTGTTTGAGTCAGGCAATGCCATTTTCTAGGCAATGCCTCCCTTTGGAGGATAGTATGAAGCACAGATCATCCTTGGAGGGTGCTGAGGTCATGCAGGTCTGGGGAGAAGAGAATTTATTCATATGGACATGAGCCTCATTGTGCCACTTAGCTTTGGAGCCAGAAAATGCAGTGATGGTCCCTTTTATTTAGTATAGATGTCACCTGCAGCCTTCATATAAGCATATTCTATGCCTGCTGCATGTAAACAAACTAGAGTTCTGTTTCAACCTGGGGAGTCATAGAAATTGCCCAGATGGTCAATGTCTCAAATAAATTATTCCACCTAGATTTTATCAGATTAGTCTTGTTTCCTCTTATCTAGCCTATCTTCTTACTGCAGATGGATGGCAGTACAGATACCTCCCCAGACAGCAATTCCCCTCACCCCCCCATGACACATACCCAAACTAGACAGAACAAGGGACCCTCTGAAAATCCCTTGTCAGATAAAGAACAAATGGGGCCATGGCAATGAGCTAAAATCACAACCCAAATGTCTGCACAGCTCAAGTTAGCTAAGATCAGCATCTTCCCTTTAGCTCATGTCCTGCACAGCTGGACAGACACTGTCTTCTACAGCACCCCCATATTTCTTAGATTCTTGTTGCAGGCCAAGGTGGAGGAGGCCTTTACTTTGTGTCTCCTTTTAAGTTTCTTCATCCCATTCAACCCAGTACCTCCATTCCACCCCTCCCCAGGACTCATTTTCAGAATATCCCAAATACCTGTGTGTTTGATTGTTACTAGTTGAGCCATAGATGACTCTTTTTAGAAGGATGCTCAGTGCCCTTGACTAAATTACTTCTGAAATGTGACATTGAAGGATGGAAGAGGATAAGTTTACAATACCCTGAAGTTAAGATAGTCATCCTAGTCCCTATCCATTTAGGCAGTGGAGAAAGCCAGAGCTCTCTGGAAGGCTAGATAATAGTTCTCAGAGTGCCTAAAATTAGACTAGTACATTTGGGCACTTCTGCACATTTATCCAAGCTACAGTGGATCCACATTTGCTGAACATAACTTTATTGCCAATATCTAGAGCAAAAATGCCCCACAGTTTAATATGGAAGTTGGTTTCTTGAATAGAAAAGGCATTTGTACATTATTCTTGCATGGGTGACAGTACTCCTAGAATGTGTTAAAGGTTTGCCTAGTGGCTTTTGTCTCACAGTCTGCAGTCCCCTTCACCCTCCTATCACCTTGAATTTCTGATGCTGATGTCTCTGGGCTGCCATGTACAGTAAAGTGAGGATTCAGACTTCTTTGGCAGAAAACTCTAAGTACTGTATTTGCACCAGAGAGCTGCCTGGTGCTCTTCCCTGGCAGCTTCCCTTGCAGGCTGAGTGATTAAAATGGGTTCATCTGCTGTAATTCTGCCAAGGCTTCATGGTGCCGCATTACAGAGGAGGTGAGGTGACAGTGTTTAATATGTGACAGAGACTGGACTGTGTTTTTGTATCAGGAATATCTTTTTTCAAAACAAAGCCCTTACCTGAGAATAGAAACTATTACATTTAGTTTTGGTTTATGTATGAGAGGGAAATTTCTGAGTTGTAACTACTTAGTCTGAGGACTTTCAGTTTTTGGCTTTCAGGCTGCTCCTATTCCCACACTGCTTGTTTGCCTTCTGTCTCTCTCTGTCCTCCATCCTCCACCTTTTTTCTAATATGTGGTGATGCAAGGAGAAAAATCAAAAGGAGGGAAAGATGGAAAAGAAAACTTGGGAGAAAAATAAAGCCACAATTTCGAAACTCAATCTTTGTCAGATTTCTGCTCTACATTTTTAAGACAATTAGATCTCCTGACCTTCAGAAACCCACTCATCTCCTTCATCAGCTTTGGGGAGGTGGATCAAGGTGCTTGTACATGAGAAGGGTCACTCATTGACACTCTCCATCTCCACAGTGACTGACTGTTTAGACTCCTCTCTAGCACCCATCTGTGCATTATCCCAGCAGAGACAGTGACAGTAGCAAAGCTGCTCTCCTCTCACTTCTGCCCTTCTAAATCTACTTCTTCACTTTCACCACACAAATAAACAGAGAGGGGAATTAGACAGCAATCATTCTCTCTGTTTGGAGATTTTCCACCGTCCCCAAAACAAACTGCATTGGCTCTGCTTTGCCTGGGAACAGGGTTTCAGAAATGTTTGTGAGGGAGATGAAGCTCACAAGCTGGGGTTGTAATTTATATTGGCTCACTGCTTCCAGGGTAGGGAACGACTCTGGTAGAAGGAGCAGGAGCAGGAGCAGCACTGGTGAATGGGTTTCCCGGAGGCTGGCTGGCCCCAGGGTGCAGTAGGTGTATAAAATGCCATTCAAGCGATTCAGGCCAGAGAGGGTGCGGCGGACGGGCAAGGCTGCTCCCTTTGAAGATGCTTCTGTTGGGCTGGAAATACAGGAGAAAAGCACAGCTTCTTTCAGCTGTCCCCTTTTGTGTGCTTTCCCATACGAAAGTATGTTGCCACCGCTGCTCTGCACTTTGTTATTATGACAGGAAAAAATGAATTTCTAATGAAGTATCTGTGCCAGCTGCAAGCACCTTGTGGATCTCTGTGGCTCAGGAGCTTTGTCAGCCGCTCCTTGCTAAATGCTAACCAGCCTGGGGGAGGCCGAGACTGTCAAAGCTCGGCCCCGTGAAAAACCCTTTTCTGTACAAATCAAAACAAACGGAAACACCCCAGTTCCCTTAATAAGCTATGCTGCGACATGTCCTCATTTCACAGTGATCGACTCCAGGGACAGAAAGGGCTCAGGGAAGCTTTGACAATGTGCAAGGAGCTCTGATTTTTAAAGGCAAGGAATGGTACATTTAAAATTGATTAATACCCTCTGATTCCCAGAAGGCTTTTCATATGCAATGCAGGAAATGTTTTGCTCAGCTCCTAAAATGCAGCTGCATCTCCCAAGGTCTGCATCAGCTCTCGGGAAAGCCACAGTAACACAACCACTTTGGAAGAGTCATGGAGGGAGGGTACCACATCTACCATCTGCTTCAAGCTGCTGGGCAGGCTGGAGTTCAGGGCTGCTCCCAAAGAGATTTCAGTGGCCATTGCAGAGGCTGAAGGTTTAAAAGTTGTTCAGTTGTTAGCATGGGCTTACTCAAGCAGCACAGAAATGTGTTTAGTCTTCTGTGACTTGGCTCACACAAATGGCTCTCCCGTCACTGCTCTTCAGCATACTTTTGTTGGTGCAGGCCCATTGATGTCGGCACTGTCCTCTCCAGCAGGAATGACTGCTGAGGGTCTGGTGGGGTGGTACTACACACAGGTTTTGCTGGGGATTCTTCTCTCCTTGGGGAGGACTTTCAGTTAGAGAGGTAATGAGTAATGGACTCCAAGTGCGGGAAACCAAGTGGTTTTGAAGGAGACCTCAGGATGAGTTTGAGCCAGATCTTCAAAAGAAACCTCTGTTTCCCCTCTCAAAATGAACTAAAGAAGCAGAAAAGTGGGTGATTAGATTCTGCTGAAATACAGCTTGACTGAAACAGTCTTTCTGTTTTTACCCAGGCAAAGGCACTGTATTTTTGCATAGGTTAATCAGCAATAGCCTTAGGCATTTTCACGGTCAGTATCTGCAGAGTACTTGATCTCCTAAGGGCTTCTTTATGCTGAGAAACTAAGCTCAAAGCACAACTTCCCTAGGCCATCAAATGGTCGTCAGTATCTGCAGTGTCTTAAACAAACCTTAAGAATCTTACCAGATTTGATACTGACTACTTATATTGTCTCCTTCTGCTCATGCTGATGGGCAGAAATAAATGACCAACTGAGTGACTGACTGGGAGGAATGCTTCTGCAGGTGGTGGTGACATTGATGGAGAATGACGGATGAGGGTGACAGAGCCCCACCCCACCCACTTGCCCATGTGCATGACAGAAGGTCCTGCAAGCCAGCCCTCACTCTTTGAACAATGCCTCCAAGTAGGTATTTGGAAGTGTAAAAACAATGGGTTTGGCTCCAGCAGTGACTGGACTACAAGTTTGGGGCCATTTAATGAGTTGCTAATGTGAAAATAATTTTCTTTTCTGACTTCAGAATGGAAGGAGTAAAGACAGATGGCCTCAAATGCAGGGAAATGTAGCCATAGAATTGGTAATGGCTCTGCCAGTGCTTGAAAGGCAGCTTGTCAGGAAAAGGGGGCATTCCTGACAGTGTCAGGAGTTGACAGAAACCCTCTGACTTTTTTTTGGTCACCTCTCTGTTTGGGGCACTCCAGCCAATGTCCACCAAACATTACCAGGCTTATGATTGCTATTGTAAAGGCAAGGCTGCTGTTTCAAGATGAAATGCATCCACGCTGTAGAGTGGAGGGGAGGATGTCCCTGGCATATGCTGGAGAATGGCAACTGATTGTTAATCCAGATACAGGGGCAAGTGTTTGGTGATTAACTGTTTGTTCTCAAGTGTCAAAAGAAAAAACTACAACTCTTAGGGGACCCCAGGAGTAGTGCTACTGACTGCAAGGGATGTCTGTGACTTACAGGGTTTGGGTTTTTTGTTTTGTTTTGTTTTAGAGGCAGATAGAAGTTAATAAAGGATATTTGACATTTAAATGGGAACTGTGAGGTCTTCTATTCCCACAAATTTAGCTTTTCTAGGCTGTCTGTTATGGAAATTAATAAAAAAATTCCTAGGAAAAGTCTTGTATTCTTATAGACAAACACTTCTGAAATCCTAATAGAGGGGCAAAAAAGTAAGTGTGATATTCAGGAAGAGTGAGATACATATCCAAATTAATTTTGTTCTAATGACTGATTACAAATCTGGTAACACCCTGCTTCCATCAGGTGCCAGATCCTCTCCAGCTATAATGAATGGAACTGCATGATTGATAATTTCCAACATCAGTGTCCCGTTCAGGATGGTAGCTCTTTTTGGGCTGCCATTATCTTTAAAATCCAGGAGATTTCATAAATAAGAAATGGTTTCCAGTGCCTCACATGACCTGCCCTCCTTAGTGAACAAAATGTGAAGTTCTCTTCATTTTCAAAAAGAAAACATTCTGTATTCTCTGAAACACAGATGCTTCATGATGCCTGAAAGGGAGGTGCCCAGAACACGTGAAGTTCTGACAAACTCTGCTGATGCCAAGAAGCATTGAATAAGCAAAAAAAAAAGCTCTGAAATCCCATTTTGAAGTGGAAGGAGAGTTAATGATCTCTGTCCATGCTCACTCCATCCCTTGGAGCCATGCCACAGTAGTGTACTGTAGCTGATAGCAGCACTGGTGTCAGCACTCATAGCAGAGGCTTAGCTGCAAATCTCTGTCTTGTCAAGCAACCTTAGTACAAATATTCAAAGGGGCATAAGCTAATCCTATAATGTTAGTCTGTGGCCAGACCTGGCCTAGGAGCTTGGCATGTAAGACAAGAGAGGAGTCTACTTTGCTCCTTGTGTGGATTTGTAGCTCCTGAGCTCTGGGGAGCTGTTTAGAGTTTTCTCTGCAAAGCTCCTGGGGGAAACACTCCCACCCCATTCTCTCCTAACCACTGCCAGTAAAATCTCTGCAGCTGTAGAAGACTGTGGGGGCATATTCAGAACTTTGCAAAGAAGTATCCCTTTTAAAGACCTCTGTAAAGGCAAGCACTAGTGATTTGATCTATTGCATGACTACTCTTCACTTGTTCATGAGAATCTCTCTTAAAAACCCAAAGTGCAGTGAATCTAAGGCATGCAAGCCATGGAAATGCTCTTCACGATGCAAATATTCCTTAAGCAGGGGAAAAGGGCTGTAGGGTCACCAATTAGATATGTGGCATAGGCACTGACCAGCAGCCTCCTGTCCTATTAATAGATGAGAGAGCCATGCTCCTGCTCTGAGGGAGTTCTCTTGGTGGAGCTGGTCTCCTGAGAGCCAACGTCTACAAAGCGCTAACATCTGGTGCCCATTATTTCACCAGCTCTGTTGTGATTAGTCCATATGATAAGTCTGGCCAATTGCTATGGGTAAGAGATTGCTCCACTCCCTCCATCAGCCTCCTTGAGCTGTCACTTCTGGTTTGTGGCCCTTGCTAATTTGCCACTGCAATTTCCAATATTTGTGTAAACCCCATAAGGAAATCTCCCTGCCTTTCAGACAGAAGGGTAACACTGATAATAAAAAGGGAAGGTTTATCAATTAACTCAAACTGCTCTATTGAAGCAGGCTCAAGCTCCCTCTTATTTCAATTATGAAAGACTCATGAAATGCTCTGGAAAAACTTTTGCTCAGGGAAGCGTCTCGTGAGGAAGCTGTTGGGATTTACCCAGGCTTTAACAAGTTGGAGAAGAGGTTAAAAAAAGAAATCCTCCTTCTTCCCAAAGGCTTTTTCAGCCAGTGCAATAGCTGGATTGTGTCCACCTGACAGAAAGTCTGCTCCTCAGAGCTGTGAGAGAGGGAGTTGGGACATTCAGACAGAAGCTTCCCTGCAATTTTTCTTTCTCTTTTGTTCCTTTACCTGCTCATATCTTCATTCTCTCATTCATCCCTTCCTTCTTTCCCTCTTTCTTTTGTTCTCTAAATACTAACTGCCACATTCAAACATTTGTATTACTGCAGAAAATTTCCAGTATCCCCATTTCACATTAGTGGAGGTTAGCTAAGACGTGTCAGTCACTAGAGGCCAGAATGGGAATGGTTGGTTTACACAGTATCCTGCCCAAATATGTAAAACTATTCAGTAAGTGAACAGGACAGCTTTACATATTTTGAATGTTCCTTGAGAAGGTATAAAAGAAAAAACTTTACACAAGCAAACCAAAATAATCCACACCTAATACAAGGATGATGTTTTAAGTTTTCTAATTTGCATGTAATATTATTTTGATTAACTGATTTCCATTCTTTCCCATCTTTTAATTAGTTTCTCTATAATTTCTTTGTTAGAGAATTTTCTTGTAAAGACAGAGCTCCACAAGGAGAGCTCCAGAAGTAATCTCAGCCAAAGCATTAGCTCCAGGCAGTGCCTCATCTTTGCAGCTTTATTACACAGATAATACACTTCAGTCCTGAAATGTTTTGTTCAGGGCATGTGTTTACCATCTTTATGTTCCATCATAAACTCATGCCTTTCAAGAGAGGATGATATTTAAGCATAAGTCAAATGTCAAATGTGACAATATTCAACACTACTGTGGAGATGGCAGCACTCAATTTTTCTACTGCTGAAGTCCTTGCAGTGCTGAGGTGATAAGCACCACGCAGCTGGAAGGAAAAGAAACTAATATGCTTCCCCAATGAGACACCAAAGCAGAAGTCACAAATTCCTTCAGCTTTGCACTTTCTTCCTGAACACTTCCAAAATACAATTTTGGCTGCGCTATCCAGATTTCATTAGCCAAGAATTTGACCTATGTCAGATCCTGTGCTTCACCACAAAGGATCGTAGCAAATGTGACATTTCTTCCTAACAGTGCTCTGAGATGGTAAGGATAATCCTATTTTGTGTGTGTAGAAACAGAGGTGCAGAAGAGTTAAGTGAAAGAACCAACATCAAGTGGAAAGTCACTATTTGCATAACAGCCTTAGAGTTTTCACTGCATTCAGTATGCTGAATTTATGACCAAAATGTATAGCTTATCTGACTAAGCATGGCATGTATGTGCATTTCCATTTATCATGCAATGACTTAGAAGCAGATGCAAAACTAGAGAGGAAGCCTGAATCCAATTTCACAAGTTTAAAATGTATCTAATTGTGCTCCCTTTACCAGCAAAAGCACTTTGCTCTCCTGCATCAGTGCATCAACAACTGCTCATGAAAGAGCTCAGTGAAGGTCACTGAGAACTTGCCAGGTTTGGCCAGTTGTCTCACTTTCCTGAAGTGTTTGGTCTCCAACTCATCTTTATGAAGTGTCTTGTCAGACTTTACAATACATCCAAACATCTTCATCTTCCTCTGGAAGAGGACTAGGAATGTGGGCCCTGGGGACACACAGGAAGAGGCAATGAAGGGACATGGTTATTTTGGAGAAGGAGATGAATTCAGAGGAAGGAGTGATCAGAAAACGCAGGTAAGTTTGACATCACTGTTACTCAAGGCTTAAGACAGCAGAGACATGTATTTGTTAAGATAGTCACTCCACAGTGCAGCAGAGACCCTCCTGCACCAAAGAATGGTCTGTGGCCCCAGGTTTGGCTGACTGCTTGTTCACAGAATCACAGAATGTTAGGAGTTGGAAGGGACCTTGAAAGATCATCTAGTCCAACCACCCTGCCACAGCAGGATTCCCTAGACCAGGTCACACAGAAGCACATCCAGACAGGTTTTGAATCTCTCTAGAGAAAGAGACTCCCCAGCCTCTCTGGGCAGTCTGTGCCAGTGCTCTGGCACCTGAACTGGGAAAACATTTCTACATGTATTCATCCGGAACCTCCTATGCTTCAGCTTACAGCCATTGCCTCTTGTCCTGTCACTGGGCTCCACTGAGAAGAGCCTGACCCAATACTCCTGACACCCACCCTTCACATACTTAAAAGCATAAATGAGGTCACCCCTTAGTCTTCTCTTCTCCAAGCTAAAGAGACCCATCTCCCTCAGCCTTTCCTCATATGGAAGATGTTCCACCCCCTTCATCACTTTTGTGGCTCTGTGCTGGACTTTTTCAAGCAGTTCCTCAGCCTGGCCCTGAAATTGTCCCATATTGCAGGACTCAGCAGATAGCTTTGAACTGTTGTTTTCTTTGTGTGTAAAACACTGACAGTAATTTGTATACATACCTCCTGAGAAGGTGTGAAAGCGACTTCAGTTTGACAAAGAATCCAACCAGAAGATTGCAGTAAGTTAAGGTGATGTAGTCTGAATTTTTTGTCTGCCTCTTGGCTACAAGGGTGGTCCTCTCTGGTGTTGTAATGATTCTTTACATTTCTTCAGAAACTTTGCCAGCTTGCAGAAAAGCAGCTAGGTCCCTTTAAGAAGCCAAGAGCAGAGGCCTACAAAAGGTCCATTTTACCATTTTACTAGAGTTTGGGCAGCTCTCACCTACTCAGAGCTCAGCTGCACTAGGCTAATTTCCATAAGCATCATGTGGCGTTACAGAAACCACATTTTGCCAAGCTGTCAACTGTACAGCCTTCTCTTTGCTAAACAGACTCCCATTAAAACTGTCTGCACAATTTGTCAGTTAAATGAGGTACAAGAGGGACGCTCTATTTGCCCCTAATTAGCTGTGCAGACTACCTTTGTCTGTTTGATTAAGTATTCACATTATCAATTTTGTTTAATCTGATTCATTTCACACACCTCCCCGGGGACTCAGCCCATACGGTTAACTAATCTCCGATATCATCTCTCATATCAGCCTGCAGTAGTCTCCCACGGCGCACGTTACCCACAAGCACGCTGCTCACCAAAATCTTTGCTGGAGAACATGCTTCTTGACCAACGAAACCAACACTGCCTCCCTGGAACTGAGGCTGCCTACCTTTAAGGGAAGCCAGAAAAAGTCAGGCTTATGCTTCCTAAGCACCTCTGTGATTATTTTTTTTAATCTCAGAAGCTTTTTGGATGCAACCAGCATACTCCAGCAAGATAGGATATGTGTCCAGCACTAGCATGTCACTTCCCACTCCCCATGGACACCTGTGACATGGCCTGCTCCCCTCTTCAGCAGTTCTTTGGTCATAACAGAAGACATCACCGGTGACCCAGTCACACCGTGGAGTAATGTGTAATAATGGGGCATAGATTTTAACCAGGAGGACCTGCCCAGTCCAGTGTCATTTAACAGAGAAAAGGGACTGCAGACATTCAAAGGCGAGCCCTTTGTGAGTCTGTGAGGTCCTGGCTAACTGCATCTTTCAGAGAACACAGCCCATTTTAAGAGGCAGAAAGATTCACCTGAAAAGGCATGGACCAAAAAGATTCCTCTCAAAGCCCCTTTTGTGGTTTTGCTTTAGGCACCACTGGCAAATCCCTGGGGAGAAGCAGACAGTCCTGGGCAGGAACTAAGCAATGGCTGGGGATGAAGAAGTAGTGCCTTATCTTCCACAAATAAGTTATTTCACCACAAAATTTGATGCCCATCTGCACAGAAAATGACTGCATTCCCATGCATATGTTTAACTGCACACATATATATGCTTGCATGCATGTTAGCATGTCTGCTGTAGAAAATATTTTAGGCAACATTTAAACCTTCTAAATTTGAGATTTTGTTATGTCTGGTTTCCGTTAGAACTTTTTTAGAAAATGTAAGTCAAAGTCTTGCTGCTGGTCACATTTTTGCTGAAAAAAACTTTCATAATTTTGCAGTGACAAAGTTTACCTGATCAAAAATCAATTTTTGCAGCCAGTCAGCATACAGACCCTGCCCCACCCTCCACACTCTTTTTGTGTATTTGAGCATGAAAGAGTTTGAATTCAGTATTTGCTGGCAGAACTGTCATTTCTCATCTCTCTCTTCTAAATGAAGAGTGGAATGCACTTAGATTTATTTCAGCAGGTCTGCTATCCCCAAATTCCTTTTTCTGTGCTACCAATATTGCACACATAGCAAGAGTAAAAAAGCAATTTTGTCTATTGACTCAACAGTTGGTGACACTTTTCGTTAGGTCTGGCTTTCTCATGGCAGTACATGGAAAAGGTCTTTGTAACCTCCAGTCCAACTTCAGCCCTGAGGTAAACACTGTCAGACAAAACACAGGCAGACAAACATTGCTGTTGGTGTTCCACTGCCCAGAACTCCCAAGGCTCTGTGTCCTGGCACTGGCATTTGGAAAATAGTTTTAAAAGAGAGATTGCAATATGAAAATCTGTAAAATAGCATAGATTGGAAAAGCAGTGTACCACTATATTTGAGTTTTCTTTAATACTATAATTCAAAGAACTTTCTTTGACTAATCCCCAGCTACCTTTGTGAGAGTGGTTTATAGCTGAAAAACTCCTCCAAATGCTTTGGAAAAGTTTCTCCCTTTATTGATTCTACCCACCATACAAACTGTTATTTTCAAGAGAATAAACAGTTTTATAATTAACACGAAAAATTAACACCAAGATCAAACCTTGTGAATAACTTGGCTACTCTTGCCAGCATTAAACTTCAGTGAACAGATACAACTCAGGATACTTATAACCAGAAAGAACATCTGGCTTTTGGTGCTAGTAAAATGAGACTTAACATTCTTTTAATCTGGAAAGGAAAAAGGCTCACAAAACATTTTGAGTTTAATATTTCAATTTCTGCAGATCTTTAAATAAATAAAAAAAAGTTTTGATCAATAACTGAGAAAAAGAAATGACATATAAATGAAATATAAATTTAAAGCCCAAACTGAGAAAACATCCATATTTGGAAGACTGCTTTGAATATGCTTAAAGTTAAACACAGGCATAAATACTGTCCTGAACAGCAATGACACTGAGCAAGTATTTAATTGAGTATGTAAATAGACCCAAAGGCAAAAAGCTGAATAAATGATATAGTGAAAGAGTCATAGTTAATATCTTAATTAATATTTAAACTAATTAGTCCCCAGCATCTACATCAATAATTTGAAGAAGTGACTATTTCTGCTGTATGCTAGGTTTTTCCTCTACTCATTAACTTCTGTTCTGTGATACCATTAAGTATCAATACTTATGCTCATTGGCATTGTCATAAATTTCATACTAATCTAATGAGTCATTCTGCATAGCCAGAGCATTAATTAAATGTGGTAGTGAGTACAAGGGAGTGTAGTTCCACTCCCAGTTGTACCAGTCAGCTCAAGAATTACAATCAGGGAAGGAAGAGAGGCTAGGGGTGTTCAAGGAGTCTGGGAACCAAGGAGAAAGCAGGAAAAGTATCTTCACAGAAAGAGGGAAGATATATACTCATACACTGGTGGAACGTAAGAACAAGTAGTGTCTTTGGATTAGTCATTGAAACGTAGAATATTTCCATGAAAATACAAAATCATCCAAACAATCCCTAAAACACACTTTAAAATTAATTTAAAGCATTAGAACATAGAAATATAGAATGGTTTGTGTTAGAAGGGACATTAAAGATCCTTTAGTTCCAACACCCCTGCCATTAACAGGGGCTCTTTAACTAGATTAGGTTGCTCAAAGCCCCATCCAACTCGGCCCTGAACAGTTCCAAGGATGGGGCATCCACAACCTTCTGTCTTACCATCCTTGCAATAAATAATTTCTTCCCTATAGCTAATCTACTAGCTTCTTTCAGTTTGAAATCATTGCCCCTCACCCTATCACTACACTCCCTGAACAAAAAGTCCCTCCCTGGGAGTACTGTGTCTAGCTCTGGAGTCCTCAGCACAAGAAAAACATGAACTTGCTGGAGCGGGTCCAGAGGAGGGCCATGAAAATGATCAGCAACATGGAACACCTCCTCTGTGAAGAAAGTCTGAGTGAGTTGGGGTTCAGCCTGGAGAAGAGAAAATGACCACAGAACAAAATATCTGGAAAGGACTTACAACCTAATCCAAGTCATACAGTTTGGGTGGACATTGCAAAGGAGAGTGTTACTCTTCTTTCTCAGTGCCACTAAACTCTGTTGTTTAGCACTGTGTTTGCTGAAGGTGATTTGCCTGCAGGAGTCTTTTCCATAGAGATGTTTGCAGAAGGAGGCTGATGATTTCCTAAACTTTCTTCATGTTCCTAGTCTATTGCTGCTTTCAGTTGGACAGATGAAAGGAGGGCAAGGAGTGATAAGGCTGTGGATGGGAGGATATCTATTCAATGACATTGTAAGGCTGGACATACACATCAGATTGTAGTGAAGAAAGAGACATCAAATTAAAAGCTCAGAGCATCATTCTTCAGAATCTCGTAACTGAGCTAAAGAAAGCAGAGGGTAATGCATCTGCACATAATGGGACATGTTTGTTAGACCTAACACTATCAACACCATTGTCAAGGATTTTTTGCTGTATACAAGGACAAACAAGCTGCTTAAAAGTTAGCTGTAATAATTAGAATAGCATCTTTATTTTTGTAAACTGTTATGACTGAAGATGACAAGAAGTTGGCATTTCTCATTCACGTCCCCTCTGCAAAGTGCCATTCTTTAGAAGAATTGGTGCCGCTGCCAACCACAACCTTTGGGGTCTTCTAAGTTTATTTTGTCTTGCTGATAATAATATCTATATTTTTTGAGGAAAACATGATACTGTATGGGAAAGGTGAACATCTGCTGTCCTGGAAATGTCTATAGGCCCTGGCTGGTAAAAGACTGATAATGTGTTATATTGAGACTAATGTATTTTCAAGTGATAAATCATCACTATGTTGTAAAGCACCAATTTTCACTCCAAGGAATTTCAAGATGGGTATTCAAATACCACTATTGCTTTATAAAGCTCTCCAAATGTGTCAGGTCAAAAGGTAAGAGCCTGCTGTTTTAACCAATGTAAATTATTTCATCAAATCTGAGACAAAGAGGTTGATAAAATGGAGCATTTTGACTTTGTGGGGGTTAGGTCAAATTTCAGAGAGGGCAGGAGACAACACAATTTGCTCTGAAGTCCATGAATTGCTTTGTTACTTCTATTTCCAAGAAATGGTGATAACTCTGGGGGAATGTGCTCATGGTTACTTAGCACAGCCAGAGCCCTTCACTGGCATGTGGCTGTCTCCGAAGCTTTGCCAAAAGTCTGAAGGATCCAATGCCTATCACGAAGTGTCTGACAGGCATGGCAAGTTCCCCTAATTAACTTGAGGGCCTTTGCAGAGCTTCTGCACCTCATAATGAGTCCAGTCATCACTTAAAGGCATGTTGCAAAGCAGATCTCCTCAGGTCCCAAAGGGGTTCCCGTTAATCTTCTCAGCCCCACTGAGGTCTTCAGCCAGTGAGACTTTGGCAGAGGACAAATTCTGCAAGGAATTTCTAATCCCCAGAGGAACTTTTAAGGGGATCTGAGGCAGATTAACAGGTCGGGTTAACAGGTTTTCTGAAGGCCCCAAGAGTGGATTGGGAAAAACAAAACAAAGCAACAAAAACTAACTTTGGGTCCATTCTAGAAAGCAGGAGACCAAGATATGCTAATTCACACAGCTGCCAGCAAAGATGTAATCTGATTTACATACTTGGTAGTGATAAATGCATCCATATGGCAGAATACCAGTATTTTTCCTTGACAACTTTATCAAAAAGGTAATGAAATTCCCATGCAAAAAACCCAACTTCTTCCAGCTTTGTGAAAGATGACTAATCCAGTAAAGTGAAAGAAATGCAAGGAAAATAGGTCTTGTTCAAGAAAAGCAGATACTAGCAAGCTAGGAAACTAAGTTTGAAATATTTAGCTTTATGGAGTGGTAACAAAGCTCAGAAATGCACTGCAGTGTTCCCAAACTATAGCTGTTTCCTCGTCTTCTTGTCCCAACCATATCCACAAGAAAGCCTTACGCTTGTTCATTCTGTACATCCACCATTGCCAATTTGAGGCAGATGCTCAAATGCTCAGGTGCTTGAAATGAGCCAGATGCTCAGATGCAGTACGACTGGACTTCCTGATGCGTGTAAGCCCACAGATCCATCCCTGCCTTCATAGTCCTGGACTAGCACATGATTCACTGTGTGTGGCAGCAAAGCTCCCCATAGTGCATGAGAGCATTACAGACTGCCCTAATAGTCACATCATCTTCCTGGTGCAGGGCAGCTCCCTTGATCAAATCTGTGACATTCAAAACTCTTGTGTATATCTTCTGTTCACCTAGGGGAACCAACTCTCTTGACCATGGCAGCTGCTATTGAAGATGGTCTCAGTGATGGGCCACACAATGGACCACACTGCTTTGAAGTGGGTAAATTTTTTTTCTGACTAAACAAGAGCTTTGTGTTGGAAATGTTCTATAGATCATAGGCTGGCCACTGAAGTGGCCACTGATATCTCTGGACATCAATGGTCTTACCCAAATCAACATGGGAACATAAGAGTGAAGATACTGTCTCAGGGGAGCACTTTCACCTAAGCATGAGTACTTTGCACACTAGAGCAGAAAATGGTTGTTTGGGGAAGATGTAAACTCACCTGGCCATATGCATTCTCTGGCTTTTCAGACACCTATTTCATTTATCCTACCTTCTTGGACTTCCAAAGGGGAGAATAGAAAATATTAGTGGTGCATTCTGAAAACATCCACAAAGCAGGTTCTGCCCCCATGCACTTTCCCAAGAGGGGAAGATGCTGGGTTTAGGGGAATTTTCAACAGCCTTTTCTTTTTGAATCTTTGCCTGAAGTAGGGCTGTCTGAGAAACAGCCACTCTACTTGTTGTGTAATGCCCTCCACTTTGGTCCTAAAAAAACAAACTGCAGATATTGGGCATGTCTTTCATCATGTTATCAATAGTCTATTTATAAGTGATCAAGGATATAAACATCCCACTGATATGACCAATACACACACAAACAAAACAATGTATCTGGGCAAGCCAAATACAGGACAAAATGACCTAGCAAGGAGTAGAGTAAGCTGAGCTGGGTTTAGGTGCACCCATGTAAGCAGGCAAACAATTTTTCCTAGCCAGATTCTAAAAAGTTTTCCAAATGAAGTGTGTTGATAATATTTATACATGCATTTAACTCTAGATATTTGTATTGTCCTACTCAGACTGCATACTTGAATGCATTGCTGGATGCAAGCCAGGGCACAAGGCACCTACTGAGGATCAATCTTAGTCTAGTCATCATTCTCCTTTTGTGCCCTTTCTGATCAGCAGTGAAACAGGCAATTCCATCATTCTCAATGGGCACCTGAGTTAAAGTCTCAATGCATTCTCAGGCAGAAGGCTTTTCCTCAGCTTAGTTTTGCCTTTTCCTCAGAAAAATCTTTGCAGACGAAAGAGAAGAACAGAAATAGATTTATTCATATATGAAAAAGCAAAATAAAAATCCAGTGCTGAAACTCAGGGACAATGGCAAATCACTATGTAAATTTTATGCAACAGGACCATGATTGGAGACCTGATTTTCAGCTTTACTTGTAGATTCCACCTTCAATAGTCTTCAAAAAATCTCTCTTGTTGAAATAGTTGAAATTTCATTACAAGCCTCATTCCAGCCAAGCAATATTTTTGTGCCTTTTTTGCTTTGGGTGGTTGTTGCCATCAGTTTTGTGTATTTATTGTGCAAATTTGGTTTTGTTTATGAATATTCTAGAAACTAGCTCAAAACATTCACTTGAAACCAAAATTTGCACTGGAAGAAGTGGATTTGTGGGGAGGTAGTAAACTTAATGAAATTAAATTACCACAATATTTCATTTTTAGAAGACTGGAAAGGTTTATTTCATCAAGGTCCAAGGTCTTTGTTTTATTTTTTAACTATAGCCTTATTTTGTACATTTAATTTTTAACATGAGGTCAGTGGCAAAAATAAGGAAATTGAAGCTAAGCAATCCAGCTTTTTTTAGGATATTTCACAGAATCACAGAATGTTAGGAGTTGGAAGGGACCTTGAAAGATCATCTAGTCCAACTCCCCTGCCACAGCAGGATTCCCTAGACCAGGTCATACAGATGGGTTTTGAATCTCTCCATAGAAGGAGACTCCCCAGCCTCTCTGGACAGTCTGTGCCAGTGCTCTGGCACCTGAACTGGGAAAATATTTCTTCATGTATTCACCTGGAACCTCCCATGCTTCAGCTTACAACCATTGCCTCTTGTCTTGTCACTGGGCTTCACTGAGAAGAGCCTGACCCCATGCTCCTGACACCCATCCTTCACAATATTTCATTTCAGGTAGGTCATTCTGATATTTTCCAAATAAGTTATAACTTCTCTTTTGCAGGACTTAGGGTTTGTTTGTTTTTCCTATCTTTTTCTCACAGAGGATACATTTAGGGTGAAAAGAAATTATGCAATGTTAGAAACTATGTGGAAGGGGAATCTGAAACTGAATTTTCTCTAAATCTCTTCTAGAGGTTCAGAAGTGAAGCAGCAAAATTACTATCTATGGTAACAGGTACCAAAAGAATCTGTCTTTCTCTTGACTAATGCAGGATTTTTGCTGCAGGGGATTGACCCATCAGCTTCTGACTTATGTGAAAGCTGGAGAGCTGCAACTGAACGCTCATGCAGACTTCTTTGACAGTGGTGCCACGCAGCTACAAGTAACATTCATCCCCTCTGCCAGGCAGGTGATGTACCTGGAGGAGATCTCTGTCCTGGATAAGCCAGGTGGAAAGTGAGGCCAGCTGAGATTACCAACACAGATTCTACTTTGTTTTTTAAACAGAAATTGCTCTACAGTCAGAAGACCATGAGATAGCTGCTATGGAGAGCTTTTGGCTTTGCTCAACAAACTCATCTTTAAGATTTCTGTTGAAATAAATCATTTGAGGATGTAGCTGTGTGTGCTTGAAATGTGGGTGTGCACCAGAGAGGCAATGGCTGCTGTTACAAGCTGCTGCAAAGCTTCCAAAACTGTTTTCTGTCTTGGGTGATGGGAACAGAAGTATTTGATCTCCACCACCATTATCTCCTGTTTCTTCCAACCCTCCTGTTCCCTGCTGCCGGGGTGAGGCTGCAGTCACAGTGGACATGGGGCTGGCTGGCTGCCTTTTCCCCATACACAGGAAGCCAGAAGCAAACATGGCTGGTACAGTGGGATTTTTAGCTGGTCAAAGGCTTTTCTCTGCTACATGGCAATGTCAGTCAAGGTCATCTCCTCCTCGTTGTTAATGCTGGCCAAGAGAAATCTAAACTGAGCTTGGAGAGGTGGTGGTGGAAATGCCATGCAAAATCCTGACACCAGAAGGAGGCCATGCTTGTAGCACAGAATGTTAGGAGTTGGAAGAGACCTCAAAAGATCATCTAGTCCAACCCCCCTGCCAGAGCAGGATTCCCCAGACCAGGTCACACAGAAGAACATCCAGATGGGTTTTGAATATTTCCAGAGAAAAAGACTCCACAACCCCTTGTATCTTTCACCTGAGGTCAATATTCACTGCAGTAAAGGCAGCTTCTCCTCTGTAGTCAGTGCTAGCTGCCTCAAATTAGAGCTGTAAGAAACATCATCTGGGGCAGCACAGCCCTTATTTCTGTCATATTCCCCTTGTCAACAGTTTGAAAGTGAGATGGCTAATTTTGTGCCTGACAAGAAAGGATGGATCATTTTCTCAGATGCTGCTATCAGCAGAGTCAGTGCTGGTACACTCTCTGAGGGAGTCCCCAAACTACAGGTTACTGGCAGGCAGACAAACGCTTGCTGACAGCCATTTGTGACCAACTATGAAACACCATCTGCTGTAGTTGGAGGGAAGGAACATATCCAGCAAGTGATACCACTGTGAGAAATGATTTTGTGTGTTGACACACAGCAGTCTTTAGATAGCCCCAAAGAATAAGCCTATTTTGTTTTTCCAGATTTGTGTAAAGGGGAAAGAAACATTTTTCTCTTGTTGGGGATCTACGAGTGAGACTTTCTGGGTCTCTTTGTATTTGAGCCAGAAAAAAAAGGTTTAGATACGTCCATATTAACAAGTGTGTTAAATGCAACTGTGAGCTGAGCCAAGTGTGTCTTCAGCAATGTCAGGGAGGGTGAAGCACTATCTGACAGTTAAAGCACCCACTGGAGTGTGAATCTGCAACTGATGTGCTTGCGACATTGCACAAGTCTCATCCCTCCTTTTCTGAACTGGTTCCCAGTTTTGAGGAACACCAATAATGTTTTCCTTCAGGAGAGTGCTGCAAGGACTATCTAGTGTGTGTTCTGCCCTTGGAAATCCTTAGAGAAAAGGGATAAATACTTTTATTAAAGTTCAGAGTCTGGTAGCTGATTCAGAGGCTATTAGGCAGAAAACCTCAAAGCCTTTGTCTTTGGTACGTGGAAAGAAAACAACAACAAAAACCTCCAGACATTTTCAGACTTTCAAAGGTATTCTTGAAAAATTAAGGTAATTTAAATGACTGAAGAGCAAAAAGTACCCAAGCGTGTCCAAAATTCTATCTAAAAACTGCGGGTTCCCATTTGCAACCAACACAGGCAGCAGAGGCCAAAAGTTTCAGGAGAAGGAATGTTCAGCTCCCCCACAAGGGGAAGAGATGAATCTTACTTGCTCTTTAAGGTAAATAAGGCATGCAGCTAAAGGCATATGCCAACTCTTCCCTCTCTGGTCAGAGAACGAAGCTTTCATTTGTAAGAGTCTTAATAGTTCTGTCTCTCATGATTAAGTAATGAGAACTGATATCCAAAGTATCTGAAGTTCAGCTGATCTTGCACTATCCTTGTAGGCCCTGGCAGACTATAAACCAAAATGTTTGCTGGCAAAATATGCAGATGAAAAATAACTAAAAGATACACCTTAAAACTGCAGTTCAATCATAGAGCAAAGGAATATCAAACTGTCAAGGCATATCATCACCTGATTTATTTGAATCCTACTAAAATATTTTTAAAATGGTATGAATGTAAGTGCATTTGTATTTTTATTTGTGTTTCTGTGTGTATACACATGTTTAGATCTATGTACATGTTTCACGTTACTTCTTTCTAATCCAACCTGCAGTTCTGTGAAATTGCAGCTATGTTTGTCACCAGAAGCTTGCAAGGATTAAATACTGTTTTACTGTAGAAAGGCTTTCTGGAGGCTACATAGAATGTCTGGATTCAATCTCTTTACACCCATATGTATCACATAATATTGGCCTTCATGAGGGTTCAGTCCAGACCCTGTTGAAGTCAGAAACATGTGGCTGTGTTCAGGGTCACTTGAATAGTGGCAGAAGGGTTCGGCTTCCCCTCTGGCTCAGGGCTGGACCTTGAAAGTGGCCTATGGAAGCCCAGACCCTGCACACTCCCCTTGCAGATAGGAATAGGGACCCGGAGGGGGGCTGCAGTAGGTGCTGGAAGGGGGGAGGTAAACCTACCTCCAGAATGCAGTGGGCAACGTGGTGGGAGCACAGCCAGGCAGTGATGGGGGTCAGGGAGAGAGAGGGGTAGATGAGGGTTCACAGGATGCTTTATGTATGATTTAAATACGCTGTCGCTTGTGTCCGTGCGATATGAAAACCAAATCTAAACATTTGTCTGTAGAATCAGGTGATGGCTGGCCCTCTACTGTCTCAAGGGGGGCAGGAAAATGGTCCATGCACCTGCCACCTAATTCAGTTTAAAACCTGACACATTTACCAAGAGTGGGCTGGCATAATGAACTTCATTCATGCTGTCAGTGGAGTCAATAACTTATCCCCAACTGCTTTTGTCTCCCTGGCGGCAGTGCCTCTGATGGGGCTGAGGTACTTATTCAAGTAAAATTTATTTTCAATTGCAGGCCATAATACTACTGGCACAAGCCTTGCTTTGACAGAAGCTTTTGCTCAAGGCTAAACTATTGTTAAAGTTTGTGCCCATTGTCCGGGGTCTTTGATCTGTCAAAGCTGCTTAACAAGCTGGTTAAAAACTGTTTCAGATAACAGGTGTGTCCTTTGAGGATGCAGGGCCATTTTTCAACTTCTTTTAAAGACTAGTCCAGTAGCTGACTAAAATTTACATGCTGGTTGGTGGTGATATATGTAAAGCACTTTTAAAGCAAGAAATTCCATTTAGGGGTTTATTTTCCTGAACTTCCTTGTGTTTTGTTGTTGGGTTTGTTTTGTGGTTTGTTTTTTTGTTGTTGTTGGTTGGTTGGTGTTTGTTTCTTTTTTCCAAGAGAGTAAAAATATTTTAGAGGTGTTTGTCTGAGGCCTTGGAAGTATTTAGTAGGAAGATGATTGAGATGCTAAATTTACCTGCAGTGTTGCAAAGGCACCCAGTTACAGTATTGTAGTGGCTGGGGTAGCAAGCATCAACAAACACAGCCAGGAGAAAGCTCGTGATGGAGAGGAGCAAAAGCGAGGGCTGTGTGGGACAGATTTTGGTGGGGCATGCTTGAGGTGGAGGGACTCAGACTGTGGCAGCACTGCAGTTCACATGCCCCCACCCTCAGCATGCTTTGGGGTGGTTATGCTTGCCCCAATCATGCAACAGTGCAACCGCAGTCCACCCCTGTCCCATACTGGATCTGAAAGCTTGCAGCATAGTTACCATCTTCAGGACCTGCTATCACAACCTAGAAAATCCAAATCCTGGGAGAAGATGCTATTGTAACTTGGTCCCCACTGTATAAGCCAGGCCATTCATGCATGGCCAATGGCCTGAACAAAATTTCCTTTGAATGGTCCATATGTCAGCTATATTCTTTAGGACGTGTGAAAAATGGTTCCTCCCCTTCACATATGTTTTAAAACACTACTGAGATCCTGAGGGATTTAACCAGTTTTAACCCAATCTAGCATTTTTTTTTCCCTCCTGAAAATCATAATTAAAATGAGACAATTGTTTTCCATAGCCATGCTGAAATGTGTGGAGCTGACCTGACGGTTTAGGGAATGGGAGGAAAGGAAACTCACTGTACATGTACCGTGTGTCAAGGAGTATGTGGAAGGAAGGGAGGATGAGCATCTTCAGAAGTGTTTTCCCTCTTCTCCAGACCAATGCCACCCATTTGTGGAACTGACAGTACTAGGATTTTGGTCCACACCAACAATTTCTGTGCCTTTCCAAGTTCCAGTTGGCCAGATAAACTGGGTACCCGATTGCTCATAAATGCCAGTCTCATGCATATCTGCAAAGCTCTGCCAAAGATCAAGGAATAAAATGGTGTCAGTCGTGCAGTTAGAGGTGCCTTGTTCATATCCACACTTCCAGACTGCCAATGGCAGGCTGCTGCACAGGTACCTCAACTTATAGCAGAGATGTACAGAGGTTCCAGAGCCCCTGGAAGGCTGACTTGAAGCTGTGGCCAGGCATCTCTGGTTGTACAATATAACAAACATCTCCTTATGGCCAGTTACAGCAGTCCCTAATGCTGGTGGGCTGCAGGGTCTCCACAGGAGTGAGCCGAGGAAGGGCAGACAGCATCCTCACAGGTAACTCCATAGCAGGGGGGTAAGTAAATAAAATGTGGTGTTTAGAAAACACCTGCCCATCTTCAACCTGCAGGAAAAAGCACCTTCAGTCTGTGAGTGCAAGGCCACCTTTAATAGAAAAAAAGATCTGGAAGTTCCCCTTAAACAGCAAAACAACTCTGACACTTGTTTTCATCCTTCCCCTGAGCTGAGCCCAGCAGCTCCCCTTGCTGGAGAAGCTTGCATGCCTTGAGAGTTGAACTTGATAAACTGAAATAACTTTGCTTAAAAACTAAGCCTGCTTGCTAGGCATATTTCCCTCAAACAATCCCATCTGTACTGAAAATCTGTCATCAGCTTGCTAGTTCAAGGCAGCTGGGGAATAAAACAAGTATTTTGTCAAATGTAGTCATTTTGTGAACATCCCTGATCCGAATCAGGAATGAAAGTGAAAAACAAAGCTTTTCTAATGCCACTCAGCTATGCTCACCATTAGGATCATTACTACTGTTCAAAGATTGCTTTGGCATGTATCTGTGCCATCAGTTAGCTCCAGAGCTATGTTTAGAGCAATTCATTTTCAGCATTCAGATGTAGCCAGAAAGATGCGAGATTGAGGACAAATTCCTGTTGCAAGGCTGCAGCTCTGCTTCTGCCTCCAAGCAAAGCATTTCATGGCTTTTCTGAACAAAGCACCAGCCCACTGCATCACCTACAACATGCTTTCAGCACCCCACTGACTGAGTCCATGTCAGGTCAGCTTAAAGTTCTCAATGAAGATGAAGATCGGTTACTGAGCAGACATATTAACACAGGTTTTTACCTTCTCTATAATCTAGATTAAAAACTCTTTGCTTCCCTGTTGGGACAGAAGGCAAACATACTTCTTGTTCAGCTGAAAGTGATGTAGAGAAATCTACTATTCTTGTTTCTCAACATATTTCTGATGTAAATTATTAAATGTGGTTGCTTTAAAGATGATTTTTCCCTTACCTATTGCACTGGTTTGATACCTTTCATGGTGTGTCAAAGCTTAGAATAAGGGCCTAAATTATGGTCTCTTCAGTCACAGAAGAGTATCACAGTTGGGAACAAGAGAATTAAATAATAGCAAACACTTTGGAGGAAAATATAAAAAATATTTATAAAGTAGCCCAAAGACTCTATATCATTTTAACATTACAAACATCTTTAATATTACTATATTATTGTGACCTACAGAGTAAAATAAAAAGTGCTATGAAGTGGCAGATCTCCAGTAAGGCCACCAGCCTATTGCAGGAGGTATCTGTAGCTATTATTTGTCACTAGCTGTTATTTATATTGCACATGATTCAACAGATGGTCAGGCAGATGCAATGGCAAGGTGAGACAACCACAGCAGTGAAGGCTGGAATAGAAGATGATGCAGCTGGAGGAAGAGGGCTGTGCATGGAGAGAGATGGATGGAGCTGGAGGCCAGGTGAGGGAATGAGCAGGAGATATTCAAGCAACTGAACCCGACAAAGTCAAAGAAAGGGTCAGCTGCTGACTGTGGGGCCCTGCAAGATGTAAGACATGCTGGGATCTTCATGGAGGCAGACCAGGTAAAGGAACATGTCCCACACCCCTGGCAACATGAATAAGAAAGAAGGAGCTGAAATGTTGATATTGGATTTCCAGGAAGACTATCCTTCTGTTGTGTTGCTGGAAAGAGAGTTAAACCTAGAGATCTCAGGTAAATCCACATGAGCAGAAGTCCCAGTGTTATCTTACTCAGGGTATTTAGTTAGTGCTGGCTTTGCCTGTAGGTAGGATTTTGGGCAGAAAGCTTGGACACAAAGACACTGCAAAGAAGTGCTGTGATTCAAAAGCACAGATGGAGCGCTGCCAAACTCGTGAAATGCACCAGTGTGAGGGAAAAAATGCTGCAACTTTTTGAGGAAACACAATAAAAAGATAAAAGTAAAGTTTCCTCTTCAGACTAGCTTTGCATTGATCAGTTGAGATGCTGAAACAAGTGAAGGATGGGGTATCAACTGTAGTTTGCCTGGTCTCAGCAGGTGGAAAGAAATGGGGACTGGTCTCAGGTGAAAGTCCTAAGATTCACATTCAACCTGTGACTAGAACTACTTCTCCCCTAAGTTAGATGACCCTTACAAAGCAGAAGGCAAAAACCCTGTGCTTGTCCCAACTGCTTATAAACTTGGGAATAGAAAAAGCAAGAGAGGTATTATCATGGGTTCATTTTTTCTTGGTGGAGATGTGCTGATTGGTGAAGTGGGTCTGTCTCTGGATATGTGATGAATTCTGATACTGAGAACTACTTTATGTCTATATGTCTTATCTGTGAAGAGAAAAAGTCACAGTGGGTTGTGTGACCTCACCACCTTGGGCATCTTTTGCCTAATGTTAGCATAATACCTATGTGAGATGGAAGATGCTTGCACATAGCACAAAAGTAGAAATAGAAATTGTTTACAGTTTCATAGTTCAACAGGCCAATCTTGCACAACTGGGTGAAGCTAAGCAGAGAAAGTGGAAGAGCAGTAGAAACAAATCAACTAATGGGAGATTTTGATCAGTTTCTAAGTCTGATAGATAGCTCACCTGACAAAAGAAATGTGTTCTTCTGATAATCTAGAGAGAAAGACAGACAGAGATAGTAAGAAGGGCAAAAACTTGGTGTAAGATAGAAAGCCTCTGAGACTATATCTATACAAAACATGCATGTGACCATTATCTATCTCTGCAGCCAACTTGCATGGACTGGCATGTGTCCACATTATTGAACTCTTGCTTTCCAGGCAGTGTGGCTGAATACAAATTGCCTGCTGGGATAGGCCTTTGGCCTGCGCTATCCCCAAACCATGCCTGGGAAATGTTCAAGAGAGAGCTACTTGTCTGGAGTCAAATCATGCCAGGAAGCATTGTAACAATCTGATTCCATAAATGAGTGAGCTGTAGTGCCTGAGAATGTTGTGTCACTGTTTTATTCACTAAGAGAGTTGAAGTCCATGATCCTAGCCTGGAATGGAAATCTTGGACATCTTAGAGCACTCTGAGAGATGGAAAATATTAGAGTACTCAGCAGACACAAGAGAGACAACTCCTGTTGAGCATTAGGGGCACAGCTAGACTGCCCATGGGCACCAAATGGCTGCCTCACAACAACTGCTCTACTGTATTCCCAGAGCATATGTGCAAAGACAGCATGGATAGGTAGACACTTTAGTGACAGAGGTCTGGAAATAACTGCATCCACCTCCCATGGAAATCAAGTCTTGAGATCCACCTGGTTTTGGCCCTTTACTAATTTCTGTGACTCAAAGATGTTCAGACAGAAGTAAGGATCTGAGTCTCTGTGTGGAAAATGAGAGTAAAAAAATGGTTACTAGCCCTGGCAGGTCTGTTTCCAATTGATCTGTAGCCCATTCTAACTGTTCACACTTACATGCTGTGGGGTAGCATCCAAACCCACTTCTCAGTGTGCTCAGCCAACCATCGTCACATCAGTGATCACCACAGTTGTGACTAATTTCTGTTGCTGTCCCTTGCAGTTTTGGGAGGAAAGCCAAGAACTGAAGCAGGGATAGAAGCTCTCCCAGTAGATGTTTCAAGCTACTTTTCCCTTAGTGCCTGAACTCACTTGCTGTGCAAATTTCTGACAACACAGGCCACAAAATGCACAGTGGCCAGTTCCTCTGCAAAGCGTGAGGAGGTAGTGAAGCACAAGGGACAAGTTGCATTTTTAGCTGTCTACTTCCTGCATGACACTTGACAAATCTTTGTTTATCACCAAAAATAAAATGTCTGGAAACAAAATGTTCTATGCAGTCTCTTTATCTCTTTTTCTGTGACCCCATGGACAAGGACTTGTGACTCCCTCAGGCCAAAGCTTGGGTTTTGTAAAGATAATTTTTATTAGTTGTGAAATTATTCTCTGCTTTTTTAAAAATGCACATGAAGTCTCACATTCTTCAGACAGCCACCTACAGTTTGCAGCTGAAACATAGCAAAGTAGCACCTGTTGCATGACAGTCACTGAGCAGAAACCAATAAAAATAAAAGGGAAATATCCAAAAGAAAACAAAACACAACAAAAAGCCCCAAGAAAAGAACAATTGAACTAACAACTAACATCAAAAACCTACAAAACCCTGCACAAACAAACAAAAAAAACCTACACAGCATCAAAAAGTAGGTAAGTTCCCACCTCATCTTCATGTCCATCCCTAACATGGGACAAGGTTCCCTGGAAGTGAGGCATGCATCCAGAAATAATGGCCTGTTCTGGGGTTGACTCTCCTGCATTTAAAGCTGCCTTTGAAAAATGTGACATTAGGGAAATAAAAGCAAGCTCCTTTTGAAGAGCTACCTGTCCTTTATTATAACCAAACTTCTGTGCAAAGGTCATGAAACCCTATGCACTAATACTTAAGCACTAATAAACCTCCCTCTCATCTAGTTCATCTAGATGACAAATGAGGGGGACAGAATACTCCTGGCTGCTGCTCCTGTTCCTACCCGCTGTATCCAGGAGCTTTTGTGGTTCGACACTGCTGTACCTTTAGCTCTGCCTTAAAAATTGAGTCTTATCTGCTTTTGACTAACTTACAAGGCACCAGGACCATGTCCTGTGCAAATCTCTTTTATTGCCAAACCTCTACATGTTTTACAAGGATTCCATTAGTTTTTGATTTGCAGGTCTCCACAAATCATCTTCACCATAAATACTAAAATTACTGCATTGCTTGTAGTTTTTCTCTGGCCCATCTGGCAGGGCCTGATGCTGTTCTGCCAGGTAACTTTCAACAGCAACAACACTTTAGGGGAAAACAAACAAACATAAAAATTGAATTAAAATATTGATCTTGGATCTTCTTCTATGGCTATATAAAACATCCTGAACCCACAACAGCTTCAGGAGACGCAGGGACTCTGCATGCAGATCTTGGTCACACAGACACAAGTGCTAATGTTAATTTTTAAGTTTTGCCCTCCAGCCAGACTTTGCTGTTCTGCTGCTGCAATGTCCTTACCTAAGTGCTTACTTCAATGTAACAACATGCAAAACTGTTCTGTTACAACTTCAGGAGAGCGGAGTGGAGGGCAAAAGAAAGAAGACTGGTTGGGATAAGCAGGCTTCAGGCAATTCTACCCACTCTTCTGATGTCTTCAGTTCAGTGTTTCTTACTCAGCTGTTGTGTGATGAACACCTACCTACAGCTATAGCTCAATCAAAAACTGTATCACCTCCTTGATACGGTGTAAGATTATTAATTCTTCTTTGTTTTATTAGTTTGACCCTAAAACCTATCATGGTTCTAATCAACCTGATTACTTGAAAAATCAAATAAAAAAATGATCAACAATCAAGGCTCAATTCAACCACCTAAACATAGGTATTTACTGCCAGTGAGATGCTCTAGGATATCTCACATGACCTCTCCTGCTGGTCCAGAAGAATACAAGTGTTCAGCAGGTCCTGGGTCATTTTTGGCAGCATTGGGTGTCTCAAAACATTTGCAATCACAGAATCAATGGCACTGAATGCAAGGCAACAAACTAAAATCCATAGATTTCATGGAAGTACAGTGAAAGATGTCTGAAAACATGTTATTATTTAGCCTGTACTTAGCCTCTAGTTTGCTGTTTCCATTTCAGACCTGAGAATAGGTTTGTGTTCCCCCAAAGTGCCCATTTTCCCTAACAATATCACCACATCTAGTAAAGGATTGTACTCAACCTTGCCCCTTTGTTACCCTCAGCAGCAGCACGATGTCATCTTGTGACAGCTCTTTCCAGCTCAAATCCATGCCTACCTGTTTCTGCAGGATGGAAAATGGGGATAATAATAATAATTTAAAAAGCAAACAAACAAACAACCATTTGGATAGGAGCAAATGTAAAAATACAGAAGAAAGTCAGAGGGAGGCAGAGCAGGACAGAGAGGCACAAATCCCTGATAAACCCCATATTAGTTTTGCTCTTTTTTCCCCTTTAGTTTTTTTTTCTCCCTCTGCAGCTTCAAAGAAAAACGATTTGCTTATTTGGTAATAACTGATGGGGACCGTGAATAACCGAGCTAGCCTCCAGCCTAGTATTTATCTCCTCGACAATAAATCTCTAAACTGAAGCAATGAAGCTAAGTACTGCTGCTATTTCTGCGGTTTATTTCCATATTAATCAAAACACAAGCCTGCTCCCCGGCCCCGTGTAGCTGGGCCAGAGGTGACAGGGAGGGGATGGTGTGGGTCGGATTGGGCAGGTAGAGGGGTCTGGTGAGACCCATGGGAGAGGGAGAAAGAGAAAAACTCCACAATTGAGGGAGTCACATCAAACGCCCAGCGCCTGGGGGATCTCTATGAAGTTTGTGGCCGACCCCTGGAAGTGAGGACGGTGGAGTCCTTCCCCGTGGGAACTGGGAAGCACTGGGAAGGGAGGAGAAGCTGCTTCCCCTTGGGACTAAGAGCAGCAGCCAGCATCCCTATGGCCTGGCTGTGCCGGGACCGGGAGGAAAGAGAGGGGATGCACAACTGAAAACGAACTGGGTACATCCACCTCGGATCTTTCTCTATCATCTCTATCTCTATCTCTATCTCTATCTCTATCTCTATCTCTATCTCTATCTCTATCATCTCTATCATCTCAATCATCTCTATCATCTCAATCATCTCTATCTCTATCTATCTCTATCTATCTCTATCTCTCCCTATTTCTATCTCTACCTCTAACTCTGCTTATATTTTTTATAATTTACATTATTTATATTATTTACATTATTTTACATTTACATTATCTATCTTTATCATGTTGGCGGATATCTTATTTGGTTTTATATGTGTGTGTGTGCACACGTATTTTACATATTTATAAGCAGACATTTTTGTGGGGAAAAATAAACGAATTTCCTGAAAGCACCAAGCTCACCTCTGTCCAGGGAGAAGCAGCCCGTTCTGTCTCGACCTGAGACATCCCTTGCCCATGTCATGCGATGCCGTTACCATTCCATGCCTATTCGTACCACGCTGAACGGTGCCGTGCCGTGCTGTACCATGCCGTATCCATGCAATGCCGTGCCGCCTTGGTGCCGCAGCCCCGCTGTGCCCTGCCTGCCCCGTTGGGTACGGACGATTCCCTAGAGCAGGCGCTGCCAGTCTGTCACTATAGCATCTTTCCTGCTTTTTTGTTTCTATCTCCCAACCTGTTTTTTCCCCCTACCTCCTTTTCCGTTTGTTTTTGGTTTTGTTTTGTTCGGGGAGGGGTGAGGGGGGGAGTAGGGGCATTTGATTGGGGGTTTTTTGTTGCTTTTTATTTTTTAAAATACGTTATTTATTTTACTTTTTTGTTTCTTTTTTTTTTTAAATTTATTCACCGAGTGTATTTGTGAAGGGACATTCTCCCAAAGAAAACTTCACTGTCCCCCTTCTCTCCACATGGGCAGCAGCTTCAGAACTTGTTCCTTTTAAAATTTTTTTTCTTTTTTTTGTTGGAAGGGAAGGGAAGGGAAGGGAAGGGAAGGGAAGGATCGTCCTTCCTGCCTCATCGCCCGTAGGAGCCTGAGACGAGGACCAGGACAAGGAGACACTTGAATTTCTGTTGATCAGACTTAAGTTTTCTCCCTGGCGGAGAGCAGGCGAGGAGACTTCTCCAAGCGCGCCTCCTCGCCCGCAGCATCGCATCTCCAAGTCGCTCGGGCTTTTCCCACCTGACCCATCAGAAAGGAGAAGGAAACGGCATCTCTGTGGATGCTCTGTCCATTTCCCCTTCTCTAGGAGCCGGGGCGTGAAACCAGGGAGGCGGGAGGCTTGGCGTTTCACTCGCCCTACTCGGGGCACGACGCTGCCGGAGAGGAGCCAGGGTGGGACGGTACCTTCATGGCTCCTTTCCTGGGGAATCCAGGCTCAGCCTCTTGCGGCTGCCGAAAAAGTAGGAAGCGACTTGTGTGCCATTCCCTCAGCCGTGGTCCGCGGCTGGAAAGGAGCCCCGGGAGAGGGGGGTAGAGCCCATGGAGGCTGAGGGTAGTTAGGTGGGCATCAAACTTCTCCTAGAGAGCGCTTGGGCTGAGCGGGAGGGATGCTGTAGAGAGAGGCAGGGCTGCCGGGCACCGTGGAGGGTCCCGGGCACCTGGCTGCAGGCTCCAGACAGTTGCCCCGGGACGGAGGGGTGAATTCGCCCTCCTCTGGGCTGCAATTTACAGCTCAGTCCCTTCGCAGGCTCCGCAAGCTGTTGGCAGCCGCAGCTGGGAGCCAGCCCCAGGCAGAAGCATCCCCTTCCAAAGCTGTCCCTCTCGCCCCGGACCGGGGGTGGGGGGCGAAGAACACTGGACGGAGGTGGATTCGGGGAGGGGCAGCTTTGCGCCCCGCCAGTGTCAGCCCCGCACGGAGAGAGTGCGCCGGGGCGGTTAGTGCGCTGCGGGGGGACCTCAGCCCCGAGGCAGGACCTGCACCCCGCAGAGTGCTCCCCACAGCCAGAGGGGCCCCTCGACCCCTGCCCTGCCGTGTTTGCATCTGTTTGTGCCTGCCCACAGCAAGAGGAGTAGGGGTGCAAGAGGTGTAGGAGTGCTAGTACTCCTACATGCCGGGGATGGGCAGGAGCTCCATCCAGCACAATCACTGTCCTCAGGTCCGCCAGGACAGGTGCCAGCGCCCTAAAAGGCAGAGGAAATATGCACAGCTGAACAACTAAAAGGAAAGAAAGGTAGGAAGAGAGAGAGGAAGGAAGGAAGGAAAGAAGGAAGGAAGGAAGAAAGGAAGGAAGGAAGAAAGGAAGGAAGGAAGGAAGAAAGGAAGGAAGGAAGGAAGAAGGAACTGCAGCATCTCTTGATCATCTTGCTGTAGCAGAAATAGTCTTGGAAGGAATGGCTTTTTTACAACATGATTCATTAGTTCAGAGTGTTTTCGGGCCAAATATACATTCTCCTTACCACAAATGTGTTGTTTATGAGTGCTTATGCCTTAATGATGATTTGGTTGCTGCAGTATTGCAGAGTCCGTTCGTTCAACAGGACGATCACCCAGAGGTGCCTTCCAAAAGTTGTTTCTTGCCTCGGTTTAAATTCCCCCCTCCCCTTTCTCCTTGTCACCGCTCAGCTTGCGACTCAGAAAGAGTGGCTTTCTCCGTCTTTCTTCAGATCCGGCTGGGGGTGAAGGACCTGCTCCCCTGTGAAGAGCTGGGGGGTGGCTGGCAACAGCCAGCTGTGCTGCCCCTGCAGTCCCGCTCCTCTGCCCGCACCCACGCCACTCTGCTCCCTGCCTCCCGGTGCGGCAGAGCTGCCTTTCGCAGATCGGTCTGGCTTGCCACTTCCCGGAAAATTGCTGAGAGATGGATCTTCAGGAGAAAAAAAAATGTTATTGCCCCTTTTTTACCTGTTAAGGCACCTTCCCCATACCTAGCTGTCAGACCGTCCAGCGGGTCCTGCATCCCTGCATCCCTGCCCTCTGTGACACGGGGCAGCCTGGCAGCTCCCATTCCAGCATCTCTCGAATCCCTGCCCGCTGTAGCATTGGGCAGGCACCTGGGGATGTTCGGGCAATCGCTGTCGAATTCGTTGCTGCTTCGGAGGCCGGAGGGCTCCTGAGCCACACAAGATTTGCCAGCCTCCTCCGGCTGGGTCGGAGAAGTCGTGGCAAAGCCCAAAGAGATCAAATCCCGAGCCTTTTCTCCACTTCCAGTCCCAGACAAAGGCGAAACAGGCAGCCTGTAATTATTTTTTTTATTTTATTTGGAAATCTCATCCAGAAACACTGGTCAATAATAAATATATCGATAGTTATCAAGAATATATAAAAAATAAAGACACGGTGTTGTCTTTGAGGCCCTAACCAAAACCAAACAGACAAACAAACGAAACGAATACTAACAGTTTTCCAACCAAACGCCCATGAAAACGTACCGAAAAGGAAATAAACAGTAATAAAGGTTTCGATTTAGTTATACAAGTCACTGATCTGGCAAGAGCTGGCCCCGCATGCAAAACCAAACTAAACCAGAGCAAAAGAAAAAAAAACAACAAAAACCAACGAACCAAAAAAAAAAAAAAAAAAAAAAAAAAAAAAAAAAAAAAAAAAAAAAAAAAAAAAAAAGCTGCAAACCAGAACAAACCCAAAGTCAACATGAGAAACAAGGGACGAGGACCGTCGCAGCCATCATAACGAGCACCTTCACCAGGATCCAGGGACGGGAGTTCTGGCAGACAGAGCTGCCGGGGGGGCAAGGAGGGCTGTGGTGTGCTTTGCAATGTTCCTCTCTCTCTCTCTTTTTTATTTTTTTCCTCTTTTTAAGCGGACACAGAGGAAAGAATAGCCACAAACAAAACTCATCGCAACCCCATTTGGAGGAAAAAAACCCAAACCCAAAACCAAACGCAAACCATCCACAAAACTTTAGCTAACGGACTCGGAGCCCCTGCTGCCAGGAAAGCATCCCTCAGTGGGAAGCAGCCCTGCGCTTCCTGGGCTACCTGAAGCCACCACAGACGCGTTGGGAGCGGGAGGTGTCTCCGTGCGAAAGGGAAGAAAGGAACAGCCCGCAAAAGGAGGAGAAGCCCCAAACCCCAAACCGATCTCATTATCTCTTAGTAGCTGCGAACACTACAATGACAACCATGTCTTTTTTTTTTTTTCCTTTTGCATCCATTTTAAGGAATTATTTACATTTGATCACCATCGGCGGCATTGTCATCATTATTATTATTATTATTATTATTTGTTACCGTTACAACAGGGGCGCTTTTTTTTGTTATTTTTTTCCCGGTTTAGCATAATAAGAAAACACCGCCCGAGGAGCCGGCAAAAACATTACCTTTGCAAGGTCCTTACTACACTAATCCCGTGTTACGGGAAGGGGGGAGCGGGGTGGGGGCAGGTCCGTCGGAGGCTCGGGAGGGTCCCGGCCGCAGCCCCCTCCCCGCCCCTGGGACCCCCGGCTCCCGTGCAACCCTGGAGGCCAGGGGGGGCCCCTCCGAGTCACTTGAGGAGGTCNGCCACTGCCGAGCTGCAGGGCCGGGGGGGTGGAAGGGGTCTTGAGTAGGGAGTGGGGGGGCCGGATGGTGCCGATGGCCGGCAGGGAGGCGGAGAGGGAGGAGGAGGTGTTGGCGGAGGACAAGGCACTGCCGAGAATGGGGTGCACCTGGTGCACAGTGCCGGCGGCGTGGGGCGGGTGCCCGGCGGAGTGTCCCACCGTGCCGCAGTGAAAGGCCGAGTGGTGCCCGCCGTAGATTTCCCCCACCAGCCTCTTCATCTCCTCCAAGGAGCTGGTGAGCATCAGGATATAGTTTCTGGCTAGCAGGAGGGTGGCGATTTTGGAGAGTTTTCTCACGGAAGGTCCGTGGGCGTAGGGCATCACCTCCCGCAGGCCGTCCATGGCGAGGTTGAGGTCGTGCATCCTCTTACGTTCCCGGCCGTTGATTTTCAGCCGCAGCTGCTGCAGGTCCTGCTCCGAGAGCTGCTTCTTGATTTTGTACTTGCTGCCTTCCCCGCCGGCCTTGGAGCCGTTCCTAGAGAGGCCTTCCCCGGACATTTTCTGCACCAGGTCGTTCTGGGTTGAGGAGACAGAGTTGAGCCGGTTGTCCTGGTGGTGGTGATGGTGGTGGTGGTGATGGTGCTCTCTCAGGTACATCTCATCCATGTCTGGCGAGGAAGCTCTGCTGGAAACAGAGCTGGAGTCAGAATTCATTGTATTCGGGCTTCTGAGCAAGAAATTCTTCCCTGCTCTGGAGGTGGTGGAACAACTCTGCTTCAAAAAACAATGAAAGCGGAACGAAAAAGAAATAAATAGACGTCAAGCTCTGCCAGCGGAGGGCTGGAAATGCTGGGGTAAGAGGAAGAAAGCTCCTCAGCCCCCTCTCTCACCAGTCTCTTCTCTCTCTCTCGGTTACTCAGCCTGTTTACAGGATGGCTAGTTAGTGTATGCTTGGACTAACCTCAGCCTGGAAAAGAGGGGCTTTTATAGAGCTGCAGCAGAGAGCAGAGACAAAAGGAGCCCTCCTATGTATAATGGTCTAGTTAGGATGACGTGCCATTATTCAGGGCGGTGCGCTTTGACTGTCCCATTTAGCAAGGACCCCTATTCATATTCATTGTGGTGCCACCCGGGACACCTCAACCACGGACCATCAGGAGTCAAGGAGACACAAAACCCCTCTGATTGACACCGCACACTCATCGCTCCTTGTGCGCGACACCTCCTCCCCCTGCCCCTCATTTCCAATATAAAACCGCATCCCGTCTACAGCAGGGAGACAAGGGACTGGGGAGGGGCTGCCCTGACCGGGAAACCCCAACCGCAGGCGGCAGCGGGCAGGACCCTCCTGGGGAAAAGTCCTCCCGCTCCGACGGGAGAGGACGGGACATGTTGGTCACCCCCGTCCTGCAGCATGCCAGACTTCCAGGCGCGGCTCCCCGCTTTGTTTGCCTTCTCCTGCCCTATCCTCCGGTCCCCGCCCCGGCCGGGGTTCGTGGTGCGGTACCGGCCGGCCCTCGCCCGTCCGCGCTCTGCTGGCTGCAATTGGCTGGTACCTGGGTCGCCGCTTTGTTTAAATGAGCGATTACTCGGGCAGCCTCCGCGGGAAGGAGATGCGCACTGGGAAACCCTCCCCCGGGCCAGCGACTCCCTTTAAATAGACGGGGAAAGCCAGGGTTCGGCGGCTAGGCTATATGTTTGGCGGCGAAAGGATGCGGCCGGCCCGGTGGGAGTGTAGGAGAGGCTCCGCGGCGGGCGGCAGCCCCCTGGGGATCCCCTCGCCCTGCGCTAGGGCTGAACGGCGCGGCACGGCACGGCACAGCCGGAGCAGCCGCTGGTGGAACCGAGGGGCTGCGTTCAAGGCCAGGCCGTGCCGTGCCGGGCTCAGGAGGCGGGGAGTCGGCCTGGGGGGTTCAGCTGTGCGAAACAACACAGGCGTTCGCGCCAGTAAGTAAATCGGCTTCGTGCTGCGGCTGCACCGTGGGAGGGTTCTTCTGTCCGTGGCGGTGGGTAGGGGAAGGGAGGGGGTCCGTGGGGCCGGGCGGGTCGGGGCTTTGCTGGGCAGGGCTGGAGCGACACCTGGGGCAGGTGTCACAGGCCCAGCTCTCTGCCGTGCTGAATGCTTGCCTGTGCGCCGGGTCCTGTGGCGCTCTGCTGGGAGGGGGGGTGGGGTGCGGAGCTCCCCCGCGGGGACGGCGTCAGGAGCGGCATTCACGACCTGGCATTCCCGATTCCTCCACCGGCTCTTCCCAGCCCCCGGTGAGTGCGGGGCTGCCAGACGGGACGGGACTGGCCTTGGCTCTCTAGGAGCTGGCCCAAGTGTCCCCGTTCTCCCGGGGGGGAGCCGTCGGGCTGGGCTCCCACCAGCCAACAGGCGCACAGGGCTCAGGATAAACTTTCTTGGCAGACCTGTCTTCTCCGTAAAAAGTCTTTAGGCCCCAAGAAGAGAGAGGACTCAGGAGAAGAGGGAAACTTTCATCCCACCGAATCTTAACTGTGCTTATTTTGCTGAAAGAAATTAGAGCCTTCTGATTTCAGCACCCTCAGTAAATCCCAAGGGAAAGAAAGGGAAAGGAAAGGAAGGGAAGGGGAAAGGAAAAGAAAGGGAAAGAAAGGAAAAGAAAAAGGAAAGGAAAGGAAAAGAAAGGGAAAGAAAAAGGAAAGGAAGGGAAGGAAAAAGTGTTGAGGAGAGTATGTCAGAAATAACTTGTTCCGCTTCCGCCGCGAAAGCCGCAACCGCATCCAGACTTTTCCTCCAGCTGAGAATTTTGCCAGGCAAACACACAGGAAACTTGTCCGTGCCCGGAGCCCCCAGCGCCCTCAGTGCCCGAGGAGCTGCTCTCCGCACGTCGCGGGGGAGGTGCAGGTAGCCTCCCCTGCGCGCGGGACCGCTCTCCGGTGGGGGTCCCAGGAGCTACCCGCTCCTCCCTCTGCCCTTCCCTCCCGTGGAGCCGGGATGAAGCAAATGAATAAAAATTCACAAGGTGACGGCGGCGGCAGGAAAACTCACAGGATCAGGGCAAAACCGCATCCCCGCGGTCGGAAGCTGCCCTGGGGGACGGCAAGTCCCACCCCCCTGTCCCCGCGCCCGCCATTCCGAAGGAGACGAGCAGCTTGGTGTGGGGGTGTGAAAGTCCGAAGGGAACAGAGAAGAGGAGGACGAAAAGATTCCGTCGGGGAAGCAACAGGAGGGGTCCCGTCTTCCTCTCCGGCAGGACGGGCTTCTACGGAAAGCCCCGCTCCCCTCCCAGCTTGAGCCTTCATCGGCATGGGGCCAGGAGGTGATACCGGCCCACGGAGCCTCCCGTGGACCGCGGAGCAGGCGCTGGAACGGCAAGGAAAAGTCGGGTTGTCACTCAGAGGAAAATTAGGAATACTTCTTCTCTCGTCTTTCCTGGGGATGTCGCCGCTTCCCAACACCCCCAGGTCGGCTGGGCGACTAGGTCCCTGCTGCACTGCCACAACATTCCCCTCCTGGGACAGGGCAGCCGAGCTCGGCTTTGCTCAGAGTCGCCTCAGGGCAAATAAAGGATTTGGGAATGTAACGTGAGGTTACATCTCAGGCACAGGGAGCCTCGCCAGGAAAGTCGTTTCGGAAAAGGGCAGAGCTGCTCCATTACATTGTCTGGTGTGTCCTGCCTCTCCCCGCTGCTTTCCTCTGCCGCTGTTACTCTGTTGATGCTGAAGAGAGAGAGGGGGAGGGAGAGAGGAAGAAAGAAAGTGAAAAGAAAGAAAATTAAAAGGGAGGAAAAGACAGAGAGAGAAAGAGAGAGAAGAGAGAAAGAAGAAAAAGGAAGAGAAAAGAAAGAAAAGACAAGAAAAGACAAGAAAAGACAAGACAAGAAAAGAAAAAAGAAAAGAAAAAAGACAAGAAAAGACAAGACAAGAAAAAAGAAAAGAAAAGAAAAGAAAAGAAAAGAAAAGAAAAGAAAAGAAAAGAAAAGAAAAGAAAAGAAAAGAAAAGAAAGAAAAGAAAAGAAAAAGACACAAACACTGTTAAAGGAGGAGAAGAGGAAAGGTCTCAGAACAGTAGAGCGGTGCACGGGACATACTACTCGCCGTCGCAGCCAAATGGAACGAGAGCAGTGGGGACAGTCGCTGACCGAGCCTGCGGAGAGCGGCGGGGCCGTGCCGGCCCATCCCGGCGGTGGGTGCGCTCGGTGGGCCGGAACGCAGCCCTGCCCCGGATGGGCTGGCTGAGCCTGTCCGCTTCTCCAATGCCCACCATCCCCCCAGGGGCAAGGGCATTTCGGAGAGGGCTATGGAGGAGCTTCGGGCATGCCGTTGTCTCGGTCAAGTCAACAGCAGCATTCCCCCCTCTCTCGCAGGAACGAAATAAATCCTCGGAAGCGAGAAAATCAAATGTTTTCCTAGTCGAGGAGTAGAAGAAGGGCGAAAGTGGTAGCTGAGTGGTAGCTAAATGAAATCAATATGCCCTGCACCGACTTCTAATTGTTGTTTTCATGAAGGTAGAGAGATTTGTTGAGGGAGGGAAATGTGTATTCTCGGGAAAGGCGAAGTGCTCGGGAGCGCACAGAGGGTACCAGGGACGAGAGCATCCCGCACAGAGCCCGCACGGTGCCCAGTCGGGACCGCGGGAAGCGCAACCCGTTCGAATAGAGACTAACTGCAGACCTGGCTACTGGCAGGGCATACTCGGGGTTCAGAGGTTTCTCGGAACGGCAAAGATTGTGCGGATTCAGATATCGGGTTTTAATTAATGGATGCACTTTCAGGCAGTGCCCGGTTTTGAATGCTCATATTTGGCACGGAAATTGAATGGGCTTTTCTTTTGCATGATGTTACTATGAAATAACATTAAATCTTGCATTTCTCTGGACTTTACTAACCTGTCTGGCAGCACAGAATCGAGTTTGAGACATGAAGTCTGCTTAAAAAAGTATTATGTATTTTTCTTGTAGGTTTATTAGAAGACTATTAGCTTTTATGGTTTATGGTGATTAGTTTTTGCTATCTCTGCTTCCTCTTTATTTAATTGGGACATTTGAAAACCATGCTTTCAGTAGAAAAATAATTATAACTGTAAGCATACTAATATGTAGTTTTTGATCCTATTTAAGAAACAGAGCTCGCTGCGTTAGGAGAAACCCCTCAACCAGCTGTGTGTGACATAAGTGCCCCTATGAGTGGGTTGTGCTATACCGCCCTGGGTGCTAAAGCTGAGATTTGGTTGTTTCTAAACGGCATTCATTTTATTTTAGAGAGGACAGCCGAGATTCCCTGGCTACATGCTGGTTTTGCTCAAAACATGTTACCGGTTTACGTTTAGATTGACAGTATAATTCAGATTGATAGTATCTCATTATCTGACACTTTGACATCGCCAAAGTGAATAGGCTGAAAGACTATTTTAGTTCTTATGTTTATCACAAATTCGCTTTCCAGAATTAGGGCATTACAAGCGCAACGACAGAGGGACGAGAAGATTGTCCTGGGCTGATGTAGTCAATTTCTGCAGCCAGATAAACCTGGAGATAATATGTCTCTGCCTGGATGCAGGAACTTTCTTTTCCACTTGTGTATTTTCATATTTGTTGGCAACAAGGTGTCTGAACAAATTTTCCCCGTTTGTTAAGTATGAAACTGGAGCCCTTCAGACCTTTAAAGTATCTTGTGGGTGATGATAGGATTGGATCCATAACTGACACTGCTTCTGGGGAGAATATAACCTTAAAGGAAACAACCGATGGGCATTCAAGTGCAGCTAATTAGGGATGGTATTTTATTTTCTATATTTAAATACTAGTTTACAAAACTTATGCAAAAAAATATGGCATAAACCCCTGGTAATAAAATTTTAAATGTCAGAGACTAATTAATTACAGATGTGAAAATTGCTAATCCTCTGATATGCAATATTTGTTACCAAAAACCTGAAATCAGTTCCTGTAAGCAATAAAAACCAGTTACCTGTTTGCATTTAATTCCTTTATTTTTTCTTTAGTGAATGCATCTGAAACCTACATTTTATTTAGAGAAAAGATTTTAGAAAATCAGTTTGAATGTTTTGAAAGCTATCAAACATTCCATGGTATTACTCAACTGTGAAGTATTCCACTGTCTTTGGAATTTAAGCAAAAAACACCTGTCAGTATTGTTGAATATTCATACATTAAATCGTTTATTTTTAGATGTTTGGTAAAATTTAAACTGCCTCCAAAATATGGAAAGCCTGCAGCCGTCACATAGCTGAGACTGTGATGCACATTTCCCATAGACAAAGCTCAGAGAGTGGTGCACACTTCACACGCAGAGTGGGCTAAACCTGGCATTCCTGGCAAACAAACTTGTCACGTTCCCTGGAATCATGGCTGGCTTGTCATTGCCTTGAAGGATAATACTGCTCGAAGGTCTGTATTTGTTTTCTCTTTTGCCTTCGTGTTCTGGGCCTATATTCACACGCACCTAAAATGCTAAATTTCTCAAATGGGAAAGTTTTCTTTGTCTTTCTTTCTGGCCTTTCACATCACTTGCAGTTGTTTGCATTCATTCCTGTGAACTTCCTTCATCGACATTCTGTGGTTCTGTGATATACTACATTTGATACCAAAACTCACTGATTTTCACTGCTTTAGGAGATGGTTGACAGTTACAGAGTTAGTGTCAGAGTCATGCAGAGCATTTAAATATCAGCTATAAACAAAGTAGGAGATGGACAGAAAACACATGAGCGCTTCCCTCCCACCTCCTTTCCCCCCCAAATCCTCTCAATCAGAAACCCCAGATAAGCTGCTGTTTAGTAAGCTTCTCAACTGTTTAGTTATCTTATGCTAGAGTGAAAACTTTGGTGATGTAATGACTGATGACTGAAATGTTTTGCTGTCTCAAAACAAAGTAAGTTTAATGCAATTTATTTCCGTAGCTACAGAGAAAGCAAATAAAACCATAGAAATTTCTTAATAACTCTTCCACTAGACATTCAAAAGCGCTTAAGACTCACTAAGGAGAAAGAAAAAAAACTGTCTCATTTTGTATCTCAATTTTAAATAATGCATGCCTCAAGTGAATATTCGCAAGTTGTTAATAGCCTAGTACAAATTCTAGAGGACACAACAAAAATTATCTGTAGTCTTTTCACAAATGTTTTCCATGTCTCAGTGTTTGGGGATGAGTGTATGGACTGCCTCCACCACCCTTGAATAGAACTCTATTGTGTGGGGTTGTTCCATTGGGATCAATGGGATGACATGTGCAATGAGATGCTAATGAACACCAGAAACGATGCTAAAATCTGGCCCGGCTAAGGCATAAGGCTGGTTTTATAGATCACTTCTGAGTCTCTTGCTATACTGCTTTTAGTCAAGCTGTTGAAACTTTAAATGTTCAGGGAGGCTTTACTATATAAAATAAGGGTGGGGTTTGTGCCATTTAAATCACATTTTCCCACTGTTACAATTTGAATCACTCTCCATTCTCATCTTGTTTAAAGTTGCAGTTGAAATGAGGCAGTTTGTTTTCTGTGGCAATTGCACTGTTAATGTACATGTGGTTCCACAAATGGAAAATAAAATACACCGGAGGAAAATAATGTCAAGCACAAGTGTAAGCGAGAAGAATGATGATCAAAGAGCAGGCACATGGGAAAGGATAGTGCTGGCAGTGTGTAGTCCAATGGTCATTGCCCCATCACATCTGCAGACCCCCTAGTCTTCAGAAATGTTCATGTCTCGCACATGAGGGACAACAGTCCTGGGCCTATCTCAGAGAAGTCCTTAAGCAGCAGTGTAACTGCAGGGGAATTGTGCTAGGTGAGTGCTTAGGACCAGGCATAGGGCTGCTGTGCTGTGGGAGACTGGTGGCTGCAGGGACCATTGGTACCCCTTATTGGTCCTGCAGTTCTTCAGCTTGGATTGGGATGTAGGTTTAAAATGTGCTGTTTGACCAGAAAACCTACAAACCCATGGATATAACCCTGAAAGCACGTGATTCTTGGCAGTTTGGAGCAGGCTTAGAAGTGCTCAGACACAATAGTAATAAGGATCATAGAAGTCCCACCTCTGTCTTTTAGAAGAAAGAGGGAGAGAAGACTAGGTCCACCAACACCTTCTTTTCTCATCAGCCTAAGGCAAAGGTTAATAATTAAACTATTGAAACACTGACAAACTGTGGTGTTTGTTTGCTTATTATGAGGCCTGTCAGAGCCAGAGCCAAACCTTACTGAAGCTGACTGATGTCTCTTGGTTTCAATTGACTCAGAGGTCAGGCCCCTAAAATTCAAAGCACCAGTGCAGTTCCTTGTGATAAAGAACCAGTGAGTGCTGTGAGGAAGGGCTTAATTACTCCAATGAGATCGTTTAGTTTTTAAACAAAAATGCTTTAATTGGGGGCAGGCCCTTTCATATTTATTTCCCAAGAAGGAAATTGATTAGCAAAATGTTAATAAAATCTTAAGAGAGCCCATGCCAGCCATAGGCACCAAGCTTAGCTAAGGGAGCTCACGGTTTCTTTTCAGCTGCTGATGCTGAGCAAAACTGTTTCCAGAGAAGGGCCTGAGAGTGAAAAGTAACCCGTCTTCTCTGCTTTGGTAGTATTGCTTCTGTAACTGGTTTGCCTATTACTCTTTTGCACCCCAGCCAAAGGTAAGTGCCCAGTAGCAGCAGTTTCATGTATACAGCTCTAGCCTGAAGCTGTTATTTCTGTTTCTTTGTCAGGTAGACACTTCCTTGCAAGGGTGCTTATCTGGATCCCTGCTAAAGCTCTACCTTCACATAGAATTCACTGGCTTGACATAGAACCAGCAAATTTAATTTGGAGAGGAAATATATGGGACATGAAACATTCCTCAGTGGAGGTTAGTGCCCCAAGTCTTCTGCCTGGATGTTGGAAACACTGGTGGCTTGGAGCATGCATGGGATGAAACAGAATTTTGGGAGCTACAGCCCTTTCTCAACTAGTTTGCTCACAGCAAAACAAGCAGTACTGCTTTTATGCCAGCCCTTTTTTCTTTCAGGTATTTTGTTTACCCAGTAGGGGTGACAACACTAAGGTTCTTCCAGGCACAAAGAATATAATTTTGCAGTGGGATGGCACATACACAAAAATCAAGAAAATTTTAATTGTCAGAACACCATTTTGCACAAAGGTGGAGAAATATTTTATCTCATCCACTCACTGTTAACCCCTGCTAACCTGTAGTTCTGTGAGGCTGACAGAGCCCCATGAGATATGCTGAGATGTGCAATATCTTCACTGGGGAGAGTACTGTGTAAATGGGTAAGACAGATGGGAAAGACTGGGAATAATAAGCAGAATGATAAAAAGTAAAACAGAGGAAGCAAGAAATTATATGTATTTTTAATTTTATAGCTCTGTATGACCAGTGTTCACAGCTGCAGTGGGAAGTAATTATTTTTACCACCTCTGAAAATGAAATTCAACTTAAAATGATGTTCATAGGTACATATGTTTTGGGTTGTCTTTTTTCTTTCATATCAGCTTTGTTACTAAGCAAATCTTTTCTTCTTAGCTGGCAGACACCTGGAATGAAAAATCAATGTGTTCCAGATTTTGCAGATATTGCTACCTTTTTCCTAAATTGCAGAGGCCTAGTCTTGCATCATTAGTGCATGTGAACTATTTAGATCTCCCTGAAGATTTGGGGAGCAGGTACAGACTTGAAAGCCTCCCTGCTTTTCAGAGTTTTAAGGATTTCCACCTATCTTAAATCCTATAGAGTCACTTGTATACTGCAAAATTTTGTGACTTATCAAAATCACTAGAATTCATACACATAGGTCCTTTAATGGCACCTTAATGGATATTCATGGCATCCTTTCCCACAAACATTTACTGAAGTAAGATCTGCAGCTGAAGAAATAGTGAGTTAACAAAACACTAGCTCAAACTTGGCCCACTTTATTAATGAGAATAAAGACCCACTGCTTTATGCTGATTTACCCTGGTACTAATAAACTAATATTAAATAAGCTGACTTCAACTCCACATCTTTTAAAAATAAAAGTAAAGGGAAATAATTAAGGGAGAATCTTTGATATTTTAGCAAGTATCAGTATGATATCAATACTATTTTATTTCAGTTTCCTCCAGCCTGTTTCAAATTACGTTTATGGGCTGAAAATCGTAAAACAAATACACATGTATTGCAAACAAAAATTCCAGTTAAAATATATTCTGCAGGGTATGAAAAGTTGTCCTTTTTTTTTAAAATCTGGTATATACTTTTGTCTCTTATAAGTCATCGAAAACTAAATAGTATTCCACAAAAGCTTTTATCCTAGTGAGCAGAAAGACTGAACAAAAGAATGAATGAATTAATTAATGGATGAATGTATTAAAAAAAAAAAGGCCCCACCTGCTCTTCACAAAAAAAACCTCTCAATATACTACAGAGAGGCTACTTACACTGAGGACTATTAAAGGCTTTCTCTTAATTTTGAACAATTTGGTTTGTTTACACTTGGAGTGTTTGAAAAAATGCAAATCTACATAACATAACTGTGCCTTTACTGATATGTCTAATATCTGGAAATCACCACTGTCATCACCCTAAAGGCAATGCCCTAAAAGAAGGCAGTCTGCCAAAAAAAGTAGAAGGACAAAAAGCAGATTTTTCTATTGATTTATCAGAAATTACTAACACACCTGTTTAACCTTAAGGCTTTGACTTGCCCACATGAACAGTTAACTTATATGTAAGGATTTAAGTTACAGTGAGCAAAGGTACTCTCTTAAGAATTTTATGCCTTTATTTTCTAAACCTAGTGGTGCTTCTTTGTATTCCAGTGACAGACAAGATATATCGTAACAAACTGTACGGGAGAGGACCTCGATTTGCCTATCAAACCCCAGCAGACATTGCCAGAATTTTGAAGAGGGGCTGCTCTAAGAAGAGAAACCAGGAAAGCCATAATACTTCTCTCTTCTTGTCGGAGCTATAGCAGAGCCCCACCGGTGGTAGTGAGGGGAAAGAGTTGGTGGCTAAGGGGTACTGGATTAAGTGTAGGGGGGAAGGAGGAGGTGTGGAGGGGGTGTGTGTGTCTGTATGTGTGTGTGTCCCGGGACAAAGGGCCCTGTCCCCCGCAGGAAGGTGCTGAAATGCAAAGCAAGCTCCCAGCTCCTTTTCTCTCTCTTGGTGGCATTTGGAAGTGTAAAGCTTTGAATACCAATTGCTTGAACTGGACATATGTGAATCTCTTCTAATCCTACTAATCCCGTCCCCAAGTGCTTCTTTGTATGTGGAGGCAACACACATAGATCTAAGTGAAAGTGGCCGTAATCCTGGAAATGTGGAAAAATGTCCCAGTGTGGGAGTTGGGAGAGGGAAAAGCTCCCTAGCAGAGGGGACCTGCTGGAGGAGCATTGTGTTCGTGGGGTGAGCAAGGGGCGGCAGTGGGGGCAGGGAAGGAGAACTCTCACCTTCCCTGAGCTGCGAGGAGGAAAGCAAACCCACCCAGCAGGAAAGCTCCCCTGCAAACAGCCATCGCACACTTGAGCAAACCCGCAGAACTGAGACAAAGTTTCCAAACGCTGGGAAATTCTCCCACCGGCAGCTTTCAGCAGTGTGAGCTCAGCATGGAAGGCTCTAATGTGCTGACTTCATTATATCCCAACCTCACCCAGCTGAATGGCAGATTTGTGCAGGGAATGGTGAGCTACCGCTCCATCTTTCCCTGGCCAAAAAGATAGGGAGGGGAGCTGGGACTGTGGAGCTAGGCAAGGACCCTAACTCTCTGTCTTACAGGGGACCTCTTATTCTGTGCAGAAATGCGAATCAGGCTACATAAGATGTCTTTGCCAAACACTAACAGGACAGTAGAGAAGTCAGCTCACAAGTGATCAGCTTTACTCCCCATTCAGCCTCTCTGAAAACTGATTTCAGGCTGATTTCAGCCAAATCCTTTAACCATAGGTAGGTAAAAAGGTAGATGAGAGAAGCTTCTGTCTTTGGTTCAACACTGAAATCTCAGCTTTTGACTGGACTGTTACTTAATATCCACCTGGATACCAACAAACCCTATGGGTTTTCTAAATATACAAGTCATATAATTCAGGCATGTGAATTTCCTAAATGTCACACAGCTAATTTACATTTCCTTGGCTAGCCACTGAATAAAATGTGTTTATACCCCACAGTAGATAGTGTACAAGGAAATTAATCTGTTTTTTGTATATGCTTTCAAAGTATTTTAAAATATGGAGCAATTGATAACATTATTTGCCAGCCAAATCTTTATTTTACTCAATAAATCTCTAGATAAAACCATGTTAAGTAAGAAAATCTAAGGCTATCTATTATCTGGCAGTTGACTTTTTTATTACCTCACCAGACTTTGTGCTTTCATAAATAAGTGTCAGCTGAAATTAACCTGCTGTTTAGAGATAGTATAAAGCATCCCAAAATCAGCCTGGTGACTGAAAGTCTCTTTTTTTTTTCCTTTTTGTGAATGTCACAGGGATAGAAGATGAGGACAGATCCTTAACTCTGCATGGATAAAGCAAAAAGATTGTCTCTTGGAAGCATGTTAATCCAAACCCCACAATGTACTAAAATCACTTAATTGACAGGAAACAGCTCAGGGAAGAGTTTTGTTGTGTGCATCAGAGAACATATAGGATAAAATGGGATGAGAATTAAAAAGCTAGCTAAGCCTAGTGCTAGTGGAGCTGTGTGGATTTGACCCCACTGCTAGCCACAGAAACACCGCTCATGTGAAGAGCTATTTCTAGTATTGGCATTCAAGTGACACTGCTGATATCACACCTGTGATCTCCTCCAATGCCAGCAGTGCTGCCCTGTCTGCAGGGTGGCCAGAGTTCCACCCCATGGGCTGGCATAGCAGGGGGGCTGGAATAATACAGTCCTTCAGGGCAGGGAAAATCCCTGTGGTCAGGGGATAGCCAGGGCCAGAGTACACTGGCACACTTATTCCCTTACTTTATTCTTACCAACTGGGGAAGAGAAGAGAAGCAATTTATCTGTGGGGAAGCTGGCTTCATTTATATTAAAGGCCCTATGGCCCACAGATGCCTGTGATGCTCACCCCTCAGAACACTGCATTTTATGGGTGAAGCAAGGAGGTTTGATTTCTGAAGGCTTCATGCTTTGCTGTCCTCCTGCCTTCAAGCCTCAGCCACACCCCAGCGTGCAACAAGGCTACAGCAAGATCCTGTGTCCTGACATCCATCCTTCCAGAGCACTCTCAAGGTGGTCACCAGCCCAGCACTCTGGATGGCAAGGAGAGCTCTGGGGTGGCCTAGCACCTCTCTGGATCAGCCTGCGCTGGAAATCTGGGGCTGCTCAGCCCTCACAGCCCATATTGCTCCATACTATGAGTGCCTCACACAGCCAACCCTGAGGGCTGCTTCTGTGGAGCAAAGGATTAAACACATGCCTGCTTTCCCTTGAGTGACCATGTCCCCTGGCTGAGCCCCAGGACAGCAACCTCTATCTTGAGGGCGCCACAGGCTTCCTCCACCAGCACCAAGCCTGATGTTGCCTAGCAATCAACAATCTTACAGCCCTGGCTAGCAGCAGCCAGTCAAAAAGTTCTGATGACCCACCCCAGGCAGCTGGTGCCATTTTGTCTCTAAGTCCTTGGAGATGTGACGGATCCCAGGCTGTCTCCAGGTCCTAAGGCCAGTGGGGAGCAAGTGGCCTGTGTCTGTATTTCTGGGATCCCATCCAGAAGAAGTTGTCCACATGCATACTTCTTGCTGGGTGGAAACCACAGCCACACAGTGGCCCAGGCCAAAAGCAGGCAGCTATTTCACGGCATGAAATTAAGCCCTCAGCCTTGCTTGTGCCCCAGCACCAGCCAGTCTGCCAGCACCTATGGTGCTATGATGTCCCTCAGCTGCTGCTGCACACACCATGACTGCTGACCCTATTGCTGCCCCCTCGAGCCCCCCTGTTCCTAGGCCATTTTGAACAGGCCTCAGCACTCTCCATAGCCTCAGCCTGAACAGAGGGGTGGCAGCAGGGCATCTAAGAAACAGGCACCATTAGCACATAAGCACAAGTACTTTTTGGAAGATTGCAACTGGACAAAATTCTTCTGAAGCAGCCTGTATTTTGTGGACTCATTCTCCCAGGGTCTTGAATTGTAGACCTGTAGGCCTCCTGTAGTCCAGGAGGATCTAGGGGGAGCTGCCTCCTTGCCAGCTTTGGTAGGCTTCTTAGTGACCAGAAACCTTAGAACAGTATCATGGCCAGGTGCAGTTCTACTATATGTCTGCTCAGATCCTGTCAGAACAGAGGGCCAATGCCTTGGCCAGTAACAGTGGGGTTTCAGGATCATACAGAAATGCTTCTTCCTGCTTCTCTCAGATGGGTGCTGACCCAGACACCAAGTTTCATGTTGGCCCCAGTTTAGAAGTGCCAGAGAGCATGTGGCAAGGCTTGATTTTGGCTCGCAGGGACACGGTGTGCTCTCTGATGGCATTCAGGCTTCAAAGGCTGAAGGTGATTTAGTCATTCTGCCCAATTAGCTAAGACAGGCCCTGAAGGAGTGGTGTGGCTCCAACCAAAGACCCATTTGTTATGAGGTCTGTAACAGTGCAAGTGAGGTTAATGTCATGCCATGCCAAAACAAAGTTGTGTTGTACTGAGCAGTGGGAATACAGGACATGGGTCACAACTGACTTGGTGTCAGGACAAAATTTAAAAGGTCTTTCAAGACAAGATTTAAAAGGTCTTTCTAGAGCACTTCAAATGCTGGTTAACAAAGGGCCATGCCTGGGGTAGACCCAAAGGATAGGACAGCAGTAACTGGGTCAGCCTCAGCCTGTCATGTAGTTGTACAAGGCAGTGGGCTGTTGCCAGTTGGAGTAGCATATGCACTGAAATGTGCCACAGTGAAGAAAATCAAGCCTAGATGTTGCTCTCTCTGGTTGTCTACAGTCATCTCTGCACATCAATATTTGAGCACAGGCAATTTTTTTTCCCCTAATACTGCTATAAATCAAGGGCATTATATACAGGATACATAAGCTAGGGTTCTCATTGTCATTTTGTTCAATTTGATGGATTCACACCATCTAGACATTTGACCCTATTTCTATAATCCACCCCAAATACTGGCAATTTCAGTTTAAATCAATGAAGCATTAATATCTTTAAAACAATTTAGTTTCAAATGGTTGCAAACAAAATAGAGACGTGGCACCATGTGGGCTGAATGAAAATCACTGAAATGAGTTAGGTGAATTTGGAACTTAATAATTACTGTTGGAATCTGCACAAATTCAAGAGCTGAAGGCAAGCTTAGTTGGATTAATGCTTCAGTGTCCTTCGTCATCCATTTCTTCCTCAATTATATGATTTGAGTCTTTGTTTAACTGTGCTTATTTAATGAAAGTTATGAAGGATTGAGACAAAAGTACTTACGTAGAAGGAGGATGTTGAATCTTGTTAATCATGTTTAGATTGTTACTGCATTTTATTACACAGGAAATTTCATTGAGGTTTCCTACCTGTTCTTCTTGTGTTAAATCTCAGAGCCTCACCCTGTCATTGTAAAACAGAGACACAGAAATGTATTACAGTTGTTTGTCAGGCAGAAAACAGAATCAAGTCCAGATTTCTGAACACAGACCACTCTTTTCTTCCTTTAGATTAAATTGCTCTCTAGGCTGTGGTAACAACTGGAGGAACATTTGTAAGAGTATCCCAGTCTGTTTCCAGCTGGGAAAGCAGAGGGGGAAGAAACCCCATAGTAGTGTGTGTTCAGGCTTGGCTTTGCTGCAGACAGTCTCAACACTGTGCCAGTTTTACAGCTGTCTTGCACATGCAGCTAATGCACTGTGGAGAATCAGGCTGCTGCTCTAGAGGATGAACATATATCAGTTTGATATAGATTATGGAGAAGTCAGAGCTATGTAAAAAACTTGAAGTCAGCAAGTTTTTCTCTTGATATTGTAGCACCAGCTGATGTGAACTATGGGGTTGGATTCAGTCATGGAGTAAAAAGAAGAAAGGAGATTTGCATATGGCACAGGAAACACAGAGGACATGAGCTTAACATCTTCTCAGGTCTCCAGTTAAGTCTGCAATCATCCCATCTATTTACTCATTGTGCAGGTAGAAACTATTTCCCAGAGCACAATTTCAAACAGCTTTTTAAATAGGCTGTTAAACCAAAATAAATATGACCAAGTTACTTTTTAACTTCTCACTGTTTCAAATCAGGTTTAATTAGGCACACAACAACCTTGGAAAAACCTAAGAAACAGGGAAGAGATATTGATTCTTTATTATCACTTTAATTGTCTATTCTGATGTGTTAAAACTGAAGCAATCTTCCAGCTGCAATGTCTAATGAACTCCAAGATCAAACAAGATCTTGCTAATTATGGAGTTAATGAGGACAAGTTCACAGGCAGAGTTAAGTTAGTAATTACATGTTTCAAAGCATCTTGAAGCTCACTAAGATCTTCATTTGGTGCTATAATGGTATACATTTTGCATTTCTTCTTTCTGAATATGTTACAGAAGAACACCCTATGTATGGTATATGCTGCTAATCATGTGCAAACAGCACAAAGACAACTTCAATATATTAAGAGACTGGCTGTTTATAAATCATCTCAACATTGAAATCTCATTTACATTTCTGCTATCCCATGTAATGTGTTTACACACAAATAATGTCAACATTAGCGTGGGAGGTGGATGAATTTAAATTCCACATCATGTTTCAGAAGCCAAACCATCAAGGAAAGGCAATCAACATTTTAAATGAGCATATAGGCAACTAGATATTAAAAGAGCAGCACTAGTAAATCCAGCCTTCGAAACTACAGAGCAAAATGAACTTTACAGCTGTATTCATTTCAAGGAAATGCTTCCATTGGGCACAAGTGGGATAGGGCGACCAAAGCAGTACTGCATTTAAAGAAAGTTATTTTTAGTCCTGTCAGGAAGGCTTGTATCTAAAAACTATTGCTTTTAGAACTTTTTGTAATCACAGAAACATAGAATGGCTGTTTTTGGAAGTCACCTTAAGGGTCATCTAGTTCTGACTCCCCTGCCATGGGCACTTACGTCACCCAGTAGATTAAGTTGCCTGGGGCCCCATCCAACCTGGACTTGAATGTTTCCAGGGATGGAGCATCCACAACTTTTCCAGGTAATCTGCTCCAGTGCCAATTTAGAGACAAGGGTGTTGTGTGGGGGCCATGTCAAAGGACTTACAGAAGTCTAGATAGATGACATCTGTTGGTCTTCCCTTGTCAACTGATGCAGTCATTCCATCACAGAAGGCCATCAGACTGGCCAGGCAGGATTTGCCCTTCATGAAGCCATGTTGGCTGTCTCAGATCACCTCCTTGTCTTGCATATGCCTTAACATTGTTTCCATGAGGGTCTGTTCCATGATCTTCCCAGGCACAGAGGTGAGGCTTACCTGTCTGTAGTTCCCTGGGTCCTTCTTTGTACCCTTTTCAACTGCCTGTACATTTCTCTCTTACATCTCAGTTGAGGAGCAGGTCCTTGCTTGGCCATGCTGGTTTCCTGCCTGCCCTGCTTGATTTCTTACACATGCAGATGGAAACCTCTTGTGCGTTAAGAAAGCATCCTTAAAGATTTATCAGCTCTTATCAGTTCCTTGGTCTCTGATATACATATGCCTCGCAGTCTCCTCTGACTGTGGAGGGGGGTATGAGATGCCTGGTTCAGGCTCTTTCATCATTGCCACAAGCTACCTTAGGAAGATTTTTGATCAGTGTGCTGCCTGTTATTCCTTTTGTTCTGTGGTAGAAAACTCTTCCTCAGGCCTGGTCTGAAGAATTTAGACCTTGCACTTGCTTCTGTGAACAGCATGGTGAGGGAAATCACTATATCTGCAGAGTAGCAGTGCCAACGGTGAGCATCTTGTTACTTGTGTAGATAGAGCTTTCTCTCTGGAAGATATCCTGAGAAAACAAAATTGGGTCTTAGCACTGGAAATATGAAAAGGTTCTGGAGAAACTTCTGAGTCAGAGAAAGGACATAAAAGAGAAGCTAGAAATGAGGGGAAAACCTTGAGATCTTACTGGATACAGCAACTATTTGATTTTGTGTTATGCTTGACTAGTCTGCACAAACAAAAACTGATGCAGCATGATACCAGCCCTTTCTAAGCTGAGGAGACTGTTGGCTGTCTAACAGATGAGAAATTTTTACCTACTACTTCTTCATGGAAATGAAAAATCCTCTAACATAGTTTTAACTACAATTACCCTTTCCTGTATAGCACAAATTCAACTCATTGGTTTTGTAGCTTTGTAGATAGTTCTACAAAGTTGCAACGAGCAGTCTCTAAATAGTATCAAAGGTTTTCTTATACCACTTCAAATGGGGAATGTTTTCCCACCCTATGTGATCTTTGGTTTCCACTCCTTTCAATGCCATTTCTGCTTTGTTCCTTTTCTGTGCTAGGAGATGATAATGAGGTTCATACACCTTCTGCTCTGGTGCTTGGAAATCTACCCTGGGTTTAGCTCAGTTGCAGCGAGCTCAGAGGTTTCTCCTTGCATGCCGCCAACTTTCAGTGTGCTCATATCTGGCTGCCACTGTAGGGGGTTAATCCCAACAGCAAACACTATGCTCTTTCCGTACTCAGTTATACTTTGGAATCAAGGGTAAAAAGTTCTCTTTGAAGCCCCTCTTCTCTGAATGGTCTGGCAAGCTAACATGGACTTCCCAGACTCTGGCCAGAATTCAAATGTATCACAGTGCAGGTCAGTGACTGTAGCAATTGTCCCAGGCCCTCCCAGGACACTAGTTCCTGTGGCATGAAATCAGAAGGCCACACTTCTTTTTCAAGAGGTAGGAAGCCATTTATTTAAGCACAGTTACAGCCAACATTCCTGATCGAAGTTTAGCCACAGTGGATTTGCCTATTTTTATCAGTCCACTATCTCCAGTGCCTGATGTTGCAGTGTGCACCATTGTAGAAACAGAAAATAAGTGATTTAGCAAAATTATTTCTGATCACAGGACATAGGTTGAGCTGGCAGGTCTGACCAGTGGAATAATGTTCAAAAGCTCATGCCCTTTTCCATTTCAATAACAATAGAGGCACATTCTGTGCTCAATCTGGAAACAAATGCTGCCCATATTTGGATCTCAGTAGGAGCTATGCATGTGGAATTTGGCCCAAAGAGTCATGTTTCAAGATGCTGTTTCCCCTTGTACTGCTCCAAATCTTGAATCTTGTTCTTTGTAGACAAATAATAGCCTGCTGCAACAGAGTCTGTGTTAAAGTAAGTATCTGCCTGAAAACAGTTTTGCCGCAGATGTGCATGTGAATGGAATGGAATAATTCTACTTATCTCTTGGGGGTTACTCAGAACTGGATTGGCACAAGAACCACATCTGTGTGTATGACCCTGGATGGGCATTTTTATTCCAAATCCCTTTGACCAGTTCCTGGAATTCATAGGCAGTTCTTCCTTCTGGCTATGATTCCAAAGAGAGATAATACTTGCAGCATTACATTACTGATTTTATTGGAATATTAACAGATTTTTGGATTAAGTGTACTGTAGAAATTTGGATGATGCTTTATGCACCCAGTTTCAGCTCTTTGAAACCAGGAAAATAACAAGGATCACATGCAGGCATCTAGGAAGGAATATCCATTCTTCCTTACATGCAGGAGGTGGGAAACTTCCAACAGGACTAATTCAGAAGGGGGCCTAAACTTCTTCAGTGTGCACATGTTTTTAGCTGTGAACATTATTTATTTGGGTTTCTTTGACACAGACAAATGCATAGTGGAGACAATCCTATTGGGAATGGAGTTGGATGACTAGGACATGGTCCCAAAAACTGGGAAGCAAAGGTATGATTCCTCTCAATAGAAGGAATAGCTTACACATGTGGCCTCCACCTCCTTTGAGTGGGTAGGGTCCTTGTACAGGAGGCAACCTCACTTTGCAAAAGGATGAAATGAAGAGGGAATGCTGTGTTTTACCTTTGAACTTTTTCTTTCAGGCAAATCTACATTCTGAATTTTACCTGAATTTTTAAGAAGATTGGGAAGAACCAGTCTTCATTCAGAGGTGAATTTCTTAGTAAGCAGATTTTCTTTGATACTTATCTCTTCGTGCTACATCTGCAGCTGAACATTTGGCTCTAAATGTAATCCCTGAGAGCAGAATGTTCACCCCTCCCTCTGTTAGGGACACAAGAGGCCACAGGACATAAAGGATAACAGCTCCACAGCCAAGCAAGCTTAAAAGTACTGACTTTGCTTCCCCACGTGGCTTACATGTCCTTCACAGATATTCTGCTTTACATTATTACAGGTAGGAGCAGCACAGCAGCATGGGCCCACTTATTTCTCTTTTAGATATGTTACTTGTCTTCACCTTTTCATATTTTTCCACACAGGAAGTTCCTCGTGGCAACTCATTAGCAGTACAATACTCTCTAGAGCTGCTGCATGAATGTGGCTCTGAAAACTTACCTGAGAGATACTAATGGATTGTGATCCATCCAAGTTACTTTGATCACTTAGAGCCACTCCAATGTTACTGAATGGTTATTAGTGATGATCAAATGTGGAAGTTCCTTTCTCCACTATGCTATGTAGTCACTCATGGTACACGTAGCAAAAATTATGTGAATCACAGAATAAATATGATTGGAAAACATTCAGAAGTCACTGGGCAGTATGCAGTCTTTGTCTTGACAGTACTTTGTGATTAATGCTAGAGCTCTCAAGTACAGTCCTGGCCTTTCAAATTCTGCAAATGGAAGGACACTACTCCTGTGTAGGAGAATCTATTACTTTTGACTTGTTATGTATTAGATTTCAGATGTATTGCACTAATGAGAGCAAGAACTTGTCTGCTCTTGAAGGCCCTACCCAATAGAGTTTAGAAATCCTTCCTGTGTAACTGCTTTTTCAACTTGCTTGACTACTTACCAAGGTCTTTACTTTTTATTCCAGGGAAAAGAGGGAGGAGGGGCCTTTTTCTCTAGACCCCTTTTTCTTTCTGTTTTACTTTGAATGCTGCGGTGTGTTTGGTTCCCCCTCCCAACGTGCTTGGATAACCCAAAAGAAAGAGAAGTCGTTTTTTTTTTTTTCATCCCTTTTCCCTGAGGAGACAGAGACAGAGAGGGGAAAAAAAGAAAGATTAAGATGTAAGCTGGCTAGATAAGCCTGGAACTGGGTTTATTACTACTGCTGAATGAGAGTACAAGGATATAAAAGCAGACCTGCTTTACTGGAGCTGGAGCGAGGTTGGTGGGAGACCTACACTGATTGTGTGCCACTCCGAGAAGGGATGTTTCATTAATTACACATTAACTATGTGCACTGAGGAGGAGGCAGAGGATAAAAAATGCAGATGTTTCTGCTGCCCAACAGAATGAAAACCACTCTTGATCCTGTCAAAAGAACATTTTGAATCAAAGGGCTCCACAGAAGTGGAAGAATGAGTTTTGTGGCTGAGTGCAATGGTGCGGCCTTTTAATCATTAAACCCTTTTATAGCAGTAAAATGAACATCCATTGTCATGGCCACTCCAATGGGGCCATCGGAGTTGGTGAAAAGGGAATGCTTTACGAAGGGCACTAAAACAGGACACAACCAGCCCCACTGCTGGATTTCTAAAGGTAACAACAGCAGTGCATGACAAAGAATGAAAAGACAGCCCAGGTTGGTTTGCTTAAATTACTTTCCTCCCCAAGCCCTCCTTACAAGCTAAACATGCACCAGATATAATGAGCATTAGGACTTCACAGGCTGGCAGTTCCCCTCCTTTGTTTCCTCGGAGCTTTACTGTCTTGGTTTAATTTTTTTCTCTTCTTTAAGTGAAGGTTCCTTAGGAAAACGGATTGAAATGTTATTTTATTCTTAATCACTCTCTATAGTTGTAGTAAAGCCATTAGCATTGTGAGAGGAACGATCCTCTCTTCTTGTATCCACCCCATCTCCACCTCCCCAAGGATGCAGGGGCAGCAAAGCTTTAAGACTGTTTTTCAAATAAAACATCTTCAAGCCATTTTTAGAAAGCAGACTTAATTTTAATTTGTCAGGCTATGACCCTGGAGTTTTAGTTATATGCCTTCCTTGTTTCTTCCTTCTCCCTCCTTTTAATTTCTCAGTAGAAATGATCTTAATAAACTATTTCTCACATCAGTCTAGGAAGAATTGAAAAATTTATTTCCCAAAGTTCATGTAAGACTTGGAAAACCACAGTGTCAGATTTTTTGGAGCAGAACTTGTCAGGGAAAAGTAACCTCATTTTATGGGGAGTTTCATAACTGTGTTTTGTTCCAATAAGAAATAAAAGGGAATCAAATCCCAGCTCTTAGGTAATCCATCTGACAGACACCCTGGTACCATGAATCTTGACATTCTGGACTGTGAAAGAGGCCAGAAGAAAATGAAAGCTAAAGATAGCAAGGCTTGCTGGCTCCCAGCCAGTCATCCAAATGAGTTGCTGAGGATCTTAGCACTTTGGGGGCTCTGGCTTTGGGTGAAGTGGCAGATCAAATAGACAGAGACTTTCACATCATCAGGAATTTTGTGAATTTGAATGCTGAACTCTGAACAAACTCTTAAAAAAATATCAATTTAGCTAAATCAGTAGAAAAAATATTTTGATAGACTATTTTAGATCAGTTCTTTACAAATAATTTCTAGGGTAGAACTGATGTTGAGAGTTTTATGGTTTCTGTGGCATCTGGAATGTAAATGTATTTCAAACATAGTCTATATGAATCCTTATATCAAATATAAAAGTACTGAAAAACAAGATTTCTCAGGAGCACTGGAGATGCTATTTGTATACTAACTGTACTGTTTAACTATGAATGCTATTTTATTATTAGTTAAGAAAGGAAGGGAAAAGCACTATTCTTATGATGCTTGATCACTATAAGTAATACAAGCTGAGCCATGTGCTTCTTATGTAAAGGGCAGGAGCCTGGCTTTATAGCTCGTCATGTGAGGAGGTTTGATGGGATTGTTTCCTGGGAATGTTACTGCAGAAATTGTCAGCACACTTCTGCTGGAGGGAGCTCTTCAAAGGTCTGGAGAGGTCTAAAGTGTGCAGAAAAGTGTTTCTTTGCAGATTTGCCTCATCATTCCCATCAAATAAAGAATTTCTCAAAGCCACATTTTCATTTTTGAAAGGTCTCAAACAGTGGCCTACAAATTGTTTCATTAGCTGTGGAACAGGCTGTGTGACTGACTCAGCATTTTGGTAGAGAAAAAAAGCAAACCCTTGCATAACAAAGTAGTAAAATAGTAAAGAAACCACTTTGTACAGAAGTAGCAAAGGAAACACGTGATGTAATGTTTCTTCCCTGGCAGCAATCCAACGGGATTGACAGAAAATTCTGGGTGCAGGTGTGTCTCTGTGAAACTGCTACTGGCACCAAAATAAGATGCTTTTTACAGCAAGTCATGTCATTCTGCAATCCTTCTCTTTTCTGTTACAAACAAAATCGTTAAAAGTGTCAACGCGCCAATCACGGTCTGTAAGCATCTGAGTTGGGTGCAGCCCCTCAGACCTTCCATGCTGCTCTAAATTCAGCCTGAGCTCAGCTACTACAGAGGCAGGATATCCCAGGCAGTGACCAAGAGTCTGAGGAGCTGGACCAGACTCTGCAGCAATGCCCTCTGTCTGCATCCAGCCCAAACACTGCAGGGAAGCAAACATAATTTCTTTTAACTCAGAAGGGAGGCAGATGAGTGTTCACAAAAAGAGTAAACTTGTTTACATGGAAATTACAGCATAATACTTTTTTCATCCCTTCTCTAAATTTATATTCAGGTATATTCTCAGGTCCCTGTTCAAGCTAGCCATGAATTCAACTACTGAATATCCAACAATGTTACTCATTTCTGACAAGGAATACATCTAAATCTTTTCAAACAGCTTGATTTGGTTCTTGCAAGCCCATAAATACTTTTATGTTTTAATTTTCTGTCTGAGTTTGTGATTGCTCTGTATCAAAATACACTACGATGAAAATTACTGAAGATGTGAAGATTAGTATGCTGCCTGAATTTGTGAGTCATGCAGCATCCCAGTTTCCTCTGATTTATTAAAAACCTGAGGCCACCTGCTTTCTTTTGACTCTAAACTATATAGGATGAGACCACACATTCCAACAAGCCCACAAAACTGAAATTATAATGCAGTTTTATGTTGAATAATTACAAGTAAAGTAAAGCAGAAGTAAGAAGACAAGGCAAAGAACTACGTAACAGGTGATTACTGTTCTGCATTCAGAATCCTAAAATCATTTCCACAGAGACATTTTTAGTGCTTAGCATAGGTCCTGTTACAGCACCTGGATTTTCAGAAATACTACACTTTGAAGTTCGTGTATCTGTTTGGTCACCTAACAAACAGAAGACACCCCCAGCTCTTGCTGGCTTTGAAAAACACCCTCCCAAGACTTTGTCAGAGATGCAACAAGTGAGGGTGTTGAGAAAGTCACTTGTTTGTAAACAAAGCATTTTACAATGCCTTGCAAGACATTTTAAGTGAGCCTGTGTTGCTTAAAGCCCCTCGGGGATCTGTTGCAGCAGCAGCAGCACACAAAACAAAGTCACTACTTCTGCTGTACTTTATTCTGTTGTCATGTTAAATGAAATGAATTTATTTCCCCCCTCTCAGCCCTCCCTCAACTACTTCAGTCCAGCAGTAAATCAAAAAAGTAAACTCTCATTCTCATTGTGCAGGGCTTACTTCCAGGCCTCTACAGTTTCCACAGTAACTAATTAGAAATTTGCATCTCTAAGAGAGAATTATTTAATACTGATGTAAGCCCTTTTATTCTTTGGAGCTTGGCCTTTTGCTACTCAACTTCTGGTAGATGTTGGGCCTTAAGGTCATACTGTACAAACTCTGAATGTAGGTGGCCCTGGTCTTGCTTTTTTTATTTCGGGTGATTCATATCCTGTGAAGAAAATGTCTTGCCAGGTTTTTGTTGAGTGGCATAGATTTGAAAGGCAGCTCCCAATTCATTTAGTAGCCATTTGTTTTAAACTGTAACATCTTCCCCATTCCTCATTAGCTAACTCTTGTGTAATTGAGTCATGCATTTTTAGCCTTGTTAAACCAGTGGAGTTAGGTCACACTGTTGTATCTTTCCCATTAGTTCCATTTGCTGCCCTTGGCTTTCCACGTTTAAGCAGGCCTTTTATTTTGCATGGCAGGAAAGCAAGCCTTGGATACTCTAAGTGCACTGAAATGTTTTATAGCTCAACCATAGGTGCTGTAAATCCAAGATACACTCCCACAATCTCAGGGAAGATATAGATACTGAGAAAGGAGGAAGTGGAGGCTGCAAACTGAACAAAAGCCTTTCTTCATGTTCATGCTGGAAAATCATTTGGAACAGTTTCTGTCCCAGACCAGCAAGTGCCTCTCACGCAGCTGTGCTACCTCAAGCTTCAACGAAATCTGACAGGTTTTGTATCAGGCTTGCAGTCAGCTTGCCAGCTCAGGCTCAGCAATTTTTCTGCTAATGCAATTTTCTAAAAATAATCTGTCAAGGAAGAAGCACTGCTATCATCACCACTCTCTACCATCACAACAGTCTTGCCCATCCCCTCCTATCCAAGATTTATACTGCTGTACCTAAAAGGACTTCAATAGGGTTTGTTTCATAACCTTGTAATCTTTTAATTTTATAATCTTACAATCTAATATTACATACAAGCATAAAATCATCACAGTTGGAAGGGACCTTCAAGACCATCAAGTCCAAATGAAAGCCCTACACCACTGTTATCCCTAAACCATTCCCCTAAGTGCCACATCTACCCGCTTTTTGAAAACCTCCAGGGATGATGACTCCACCACTTCCCTGGGCAGCCTTTTCCAATACCTCACCACTCTTTTGGTGACTAAATTTTTCCTAATATCTAATCTAAACCTGCCCTGGCACAACTTGAACCCATTCCCTCTAGTCCTCTTGCGAGTCACATGGGAGAAGAGGCCAACACTGGCCTCTCTACAACCTCCAACACTTCAGGCCCCATGGGACACTCAGCTAAAAGCATCAAGGGAGTAAATAATACCTAGCCGTGTGTATATATGCATATACACAGATATACATATGCATACATATATATAAAAGTTTATACAAGCTTATAGTGGAAGAGCAACAGATATTCTGATTCTTTCCTCCTTGCAATTATTTCCAAAGAAGACATTATAACTAAAGAGGAATGGTTGCATCAACCAATAACTTTCTGATTCTGAAATTGCAAATAATCTATTCTTGGAACTTAATGTAACTTAAATTAATTTTGATTTAAATAAATGGAACTTCAAGAGCATCTCCATTCATAATGCTGTCTGTAATGGAGAGGGTGTTTGAGAGACATAGGGGTTCTTCACCAGTGTAAATGAATCCATGAAATTATTTTTTTCTTCTTTCTTCAAAGGAATGCTGAATTTAGAAACAAACCTCAAGCAGTTTATGCACTTTTATGATCAACAAATTGTAATTTTTATTATTATCAAAACAGCAGGTTTTGATCAAAGAGTTGTGAAAGGCAACTCAAAGACATAGTTATAGGTGAGATCCCAAATCCGTCTAGGTCAGCATATAGCTCCAAGAGCCACCAAGAATGGTCAAAGAGTAGAAATGCAATACTCTTTCAGTGAACAGTTCTGTGTTTCTGTAGGAGAATCTTAACAAAAGTGACTTTCTTGTGTTTCCTGGTATAACAGTATAATATTCTTTGATGGTTTCTTCTACCATGAGTTTGCCTAGCTGTTTTCTGAAATCAGATAAAATCCTGGCACTCACATCATCATGTAGCAGGGAGTTCCACAGCCTAAATGCATATTGAAAAAATCTCCTTTGAAGATGTCATCCTTTGACAAGTATTAAGAGGTGATATTTACCTGGTATTTATTCCAATCTATTTCTCCTTACATTGGAAAAATTTCCTTGAGCTTTTATACTTACAAAAGTGGTGAAACCCATCACTTGAAGCTATTCCTCATGGGCCATTCACACTATGCTTGCCAGCAACTGAGAACAGGAAGAACCAGGAAATTTCAGTTGTGACTTCATCCAGATCTCAGCCATTCCCTCATGGCACAGCTGAAGTGGAAGAGGCCCTCTGACCTGAGCCAACAGTCTGTCTGTCCATATGTCTGTCAATCACCCAGCTGCAACTCCTTAGTCACAAAGAGGAAGTAAAATGGGAATTTCCCATTAAGAACAACCCATCTTCACATCATTCTCTCTCACACATCCCTCTCCATGCTCTATCCAAGCTACCTCATTAAGACCTACTTGTTGAGAGCAATTAGGTGGTCAGGTAGGTGAGTGGGTGTGAGATAGGAAAATCCAACTTTATGTGGCTGGGATTTTTGTATGAGGTCCTTGAAGCAAAGCTCAACAGTGTATGTGCCTGCACACCAGAGCTGGAAATGAGCTTTACAGTGAAGGGAGAAGGAAATGCATAACTAAGGGCACCTAATTAGATTAGTAGGTCTTTGTGCTATGAATGTCTCATAATTCAATCAATTAAACTATGCTTTAATAGCAAGGTCTTTCATGACATGTATCCCAAGGCACCACACAAAAATAATAAAATTAACAGCTCATGTAATTATTACAGAGAGAGAGAACTACTGCTTTCTAGGTAAGACTTTATGCTTTCCACTATTCTTCATAGCACTGAATACACACCCCCACTTCCTTTAACATTGCCCAAAACTCAGCATCTTTTAATTGCAGGATTCAGAAACTGTAAAAGCATTAGCTGCTTAGGGAAGAATTTTGTATGGACTTGAAAATAGTGCAAGGCACCCAGTCAGAAAGCAGGTCATCACCACAGAAGTTGGCCAGTTTGATACAGCTTATCTCAGCACTTGCAGACAGGGCAGCACTGATCTCCACAGTCAGGATGGCAGTTTCTTATCTCACCTTAAAAGCAGCATGTCCAACACAGAGCCTTCAAGGAAATTGTACTGGACTTGCATCCCATGTGATGTTATTAATATTACATGAATATAAACATCAATATCAATATTACATTCTTTAAGTAAAGTACTTGACAAATACTCTTCCATTTTTTGTATCTAAGCATAAAAGGTCCTAAAATTGGTACCTGCTATATATGTATATTATGGGTTTTAGAGAAGCTAATTGTAGTAGTAAACTGTGTCTGCACATAGGTGTGGTACAGAAAACTAGACAGAGGAAACAATGTTAAATTTAACAATGTTAAATTTAAACAACGTTGTATCCCAGTTTGTGACCTGAAGGGCTTGTTAAAAAAGGTGTGTGTGTGGAACCTGCCCCTTTCCCATACCTGCAGCACTGTCACCTTGTCTGCTGCAACAGCCTGCAGAGATGTGGTGCTGACTCCCACCAACCCCTTCAAAGGCAAGTGGAAGATGGTCAGTAGATTTTAATCAAGGCAGTACAGGGCTGGTTTACAGACTGGGTGCTTTATCTCCTCAAAGATCCTCCTAATTGGAGCTGTATGCCATGAATTAGGACACTGCCAGGGCAACCCAGCAGCTCATGCTCTGTTCCAGGACATTTTCATACCAGGATAGTGTGGGATGTGATCTTTAGTGGCTTTAACCTGGGAGAATTCTGGTGTAATCAGTGGAACCAAAGGCCAATGAGAGTTCAGACGTGCCAAGGATGCTACTCAGTGCCTTTCTAAACATTTCACAAGATACCAGCTGACATAAGTAGGCCATTATGTGAATTTTTGCTATTACATTCCAGTTCTACATTTCAGACAGCTGAAGTTGTTGGTCTTATTAAAATCCCCAGTATGGTTCACACACTTCGTCAGGAGTAGCCATCTGAGTGAAAAAAAACCCAAACCCCAAACCCAGGAAATTTAAACTCAGAACAAACTACCTCATATTTCCATTTGCTTCTTATGAACAACCAATATCTAAACTAATTTTCTTGGCAGCCAACACAACGTGCTCCTCTGGTGCAATCTAATACACCAAGCATTCCTCCCAGCTCTGTGTTTTCAGCTGAGTCATGAGCCCTTTAATTCTATGTTAGGGATATGACCAGCTGCTCCACCTTAACTGTCCTTATCAGTTTTGATGGAGACAACTAAAATGCGTGGTACTGGAGGGCTGGAAAGCAATTCTTTGTAACTCAGAGCCTGGTGTTCTTGCATCTGGTCAGATGACTTCTGCAACTTGACTTATTTCCTATCAAAAGGATCTATGTTCTTCTTACACCACAGCTGTGATAAGCCTTCCCAAGTCTGCTGTGCCTCACTGAAAGCTCTTTAAGACCCCTAGCAATGTCTCTACAAAGTTCAAGATCAAAATAATAATTATAAGAAAGCAAACAAACATCATAATCAGGGGAGAAAAAAAATCCCATCCTCCTCTTACTTGCCACTGCATCCCAAAGAAATGATGCTGTTCCTCCTTATAAATAATAGGGGTGTGCAATGTGTCATTCCTATTCAGTGTTTGTGGGTTTTTTGGTGCTTATTGATGCTGCATCTGTTTTGTCAGTGCGTCAGCTAATGGAGAAAGTTAATTGTGTTGGTTGTAAGGCCACCTGTCACACACATGCCTCATTTCCATACTAATAGCCCAACAGTGGCAGGCAGTGTACTCCTCTGCAGTAACACACACAGCCTCTTTGGCAACCTGGGCCAAATGTGCCTATGCAGCAACTGCAGCCCTCTTCTCTGAATGCCTCCAGTGTTGTGGCAGCCCAGTCCTGTATTAACCCCCTGCAGACCTCCCCAGCCCCAAAGTGTTTTTTAAACCCTGGTAGACATGCTGGGTGCCATGCTTTGGCATGGGAGGGAGGTGGGCATAGTTCTCCTTCCCTGGCAGGTTGGGTGCCTTGAACCCTCCATGACCAGCTGAATATTTTGCTCCCTGTGCCCTGTCAGACTGGGTGCCCATAGCCAGCAAAACCTGGCAAGCTCTGTAGGTAACGATAGTCATATTGGTGGCCAGAGCTGGTTGAAAGACAAGGTCTTTTGTCCCTTCTATTAACATTCTCAACAAGGGAGGCAATGCGGATTGAAGCTGGGGAGAAGAAACAAGCCTGTATCTGAGGCAGACACAACCACACTGGGTTGCAGTGGGTCTCAGAGAAACTTAAAAAAAAATCACTGCTGATAGAGTCTATGCCAGAAAAGTTGTAATTTATGAATATTTTATTTTAACATATGGGAAACTATTCTGCTTAGCCAAAATGGTAGGAGATTTTCCTTCCTTGTCACTCTTCCCTCTTGCTTTCATGTAGAAGATTGTGTGAATAAGGGGATTTATTATTTTGAACTCCCAAGCTTGCTCTTGATCAGAGTCCAAGACTCTTGTTTATGTTTTCTTCCACACTGCAAAAACACCTCATAAACTTCTGATGGAGTTTACACTTATGAGGAAATAGCTGGTATCTTGATGGTTTAAGGGGAAGTTGGTCTTCATACTTTAAACACTGTAACTGTAATTAGAAATGCCATATGCAACTAGTGAGCTGTTACTCCTTTGCACCCTCTATCTGCTAGCATGTTGGATATAAAGTGTTGTCTAATGGCATGAGTCAGTGGTGCAGAGAATACTGTGCATGTATTGTGGTCAGGGAAGGAAATATTTCTATCTATCATGCATGAAGGAACTAGCCAGAATATCCACTACTTAGTCTATCCTAGTATAAAGATGAATAACAACCCAGGGAAGGGGCAGAGGTACAGCAGAACCAGCCATCAGGCTCTCACCAGGCTGATAGCAAGGGAGTTTAGTTTCATCAACCTACAAGACTGTAGGGATTGCCCTTTCCTGTATTGAGCCTCTACAGAGGTGCCTGCAAGCATCTGTTTGGCAGCTTCTGTGGGCATCCAGTTCAGCCTTGGGACTGAGGAGGGTGTGGGTGGCCTCCAAGTAGAGGGCTCTGTAGAAAGGTTTGTACAAGCACTGAGTCAACATGGAAGGACTCTTGACACTGAGGCTGGAGGAGTACCAAGGAGCTCATCCCAGGTCTCAGGCAAGACTGATCCTGTATCATCAATGTTGTCCAAATAATGAGGGGATGAAAGATGGTCCATTGTATATTACACTAGGCATTGACACACTGTGAGCTAAACCCACACAAACAATTTGTTTAAATCACTAGTTATTTTTTTCATTTTCTTTTGGGTTTTGATCTCAGTCATTAATATTTTCTGATTTCCCACAGTGACCATGCAGGCCAGAAACCTTCTTTTACTGAAAGCAAGGAGTTTCACAAGCACAGAAGTTTTCAGATGGAGCAAAACAAAACAGCAGCTAGGAGAAGAGCTGACTACATTATATTATTCACAAAAAAAAGACCTCTTCTATGAAATAAAAAATTGTGGCTACTTTTAGAATTTCTGAAGAAGAACCAAACTGTTGTGAGAAAAAAATCCCAACCCCATGAATATACATATACCTGCACATTTTTCTTGCTGGTTTCTGTCACAGACCATGTAGTTGGATCACTCTGCTTTCTAAACAACCCTGCATCCTTTGAGAGAAGGTGTGCTGGCTAGTTTGAGAGAGGATGCACCAGGCCATAAAATAGGCAGTCTTTCAGGCTGCTGTGTCCCATTCTTGCTATGGCTGGTTTTGTGGAGAAGAGTACTTCAGAGTGGGTTTGTGTTGAGGTTTATTTATCTATTTTATGTGAGTTGGCTGAGCCAGAACAACAACCAAACATTTACAAATGTTACAGTTTTATAACCTGTTCATCTATGGGACAAATACTGCCTCTTCAGACTGTGTACAGGCTACTGGTTTACACTTGGCTGAAGTAAGAGTAAGTAAGTCTTCAATAAGAGAATACTGCCAGTGCCACATAGACTGCTATTGTCAGAAATGTGTGTCTGCCCAGCTTGCTTTGGTGTGTACATAGACACTTAGAGTCGTGCTGCTGAGGAGTTGAGATTCTCGTTCCCCCTGCTCTAGAAGAGCAGAGCTACTCTACCTCCTCAGTAGGTCTGAGAAATCCAACTTCTACCTTCTCCCTAGTAGGTGACTGCTATTCTCTTCCCCATGGAAAGCACATAAAATTATCTGTAAAAAGGGAGTGCAGGCTATTTGGGACAAAAGTGTTTCTCAGCTCCTTTGAGGTGCCTGTACCTACCACCTTTCAGCCACACAGGAAGATGAAAAACTGATACACCTTATAATGCTGCCTTTTGTGCTCCGGTTTCCAAGGAAAGAAAGTTGGGTAGCACAAGGCAAGAGTCACACAGTACTTTCCAACAGGACACCAGCCACCAAGCCCATCTTGTCTACAGCCTATACATAGCCAACAAAGGTTCTCAGAACTTCAGAGCCACAGACACTAAGAATCCTCTAACATGAATACAACTTCAGTTTTCCACTACCTCTAACAAGCTAAAGTTTTCTGAGAATTTTTTTGCAAGCATAGTACAATCTTAGACATCCTCAGCTCCTGACATGAAATTGCAGGTTAAACACTATGCTGGTGGTGCTGCCAGCCTTTCTGTGAGACTGGTGCTTTGAGTCCTCACTTTAAACATTGTGATGGTTGATACCACAGTGACAGCACTTTGACCAAACTGTGGGATAGGTTCCCACTCATGTTCTTCTGCCTTTTGTATCAGAAGCTCTCTAGGTTGAAGTTTATCTCTTTCTAAATGTGTGTATAAACCTGATAGCTTTATTTTATACATGTTTTTTTATATATGCATGTATATACATATACAGATATATGAAAGTAATTTATACACCTCTTTATAAATAGTTAACAAATATACAGTATATTTATAAACACTGAAAACAATTATGATTTCTAGAAATGGTAAAAGAATTTTTTTTACAAGAAGTAGTGGTCCAAACAAAACAAACTGGTTTTTTTTTCTCTTTTCACTCTCTCCTGTTTTCTTGAAAGTAAAGCCAAAGTTGAAAACTTGAGTTAGGGCTTCATAAAAGCTCTCTCCAAATTTTCCCCTCTCCCACCAAATAATAACATTTTACTTTTGGTGTTATTATTTCCACAGAAATATTTACATGTTTCTGAGACAACACAATAGGTGATACTCTGCTTATGTACTTATCCACCATACTGCTTGCTGTGTTTTCTCCACAGACCTCCTGAGATTGTGTGATTGCATATATAACCTGGCTCCAGACAGTGTCAGTATTGTTCTGGTCCTTTTTTTTCCCCCTACATGAGTTTTTATGCTCAGCATATCTTGGTATTGTGAGCTCAAAGCTTTCTAAAGAAGGGCTCAATTTACCCCTGATTTACCCCTATAAATCAGCTAATAAACCATTGTCACCACTGGTGTTGTTACACTTCATGGTGACAAGGGGGACAGAATATGCTAGTACAGACAGAGGCATTCTGGCATTGAGGATTAAAATGAACAGGACCCTCCATGTTTTGAGGATATATAGGAATAGCCTAAAGAACTAAAAACCTACGTGGTACCTTCTATGTGTATGATTTCCACTACTGCTTCAGTTTAATGCCTGCTACTGGTGATGGGCACTCAACCTCCACTTACTATCTTTCTTTAAACTGTCTCACTTTCTCTCCTTTTCACTCATTTATGTCACTATTTCCACGAGTTTGTGTACTTAGTCAGAAGTCACTTGAAGGTACCATCTTGACTCCAGTAAAAAACAAACCTTTATTTTCTTGCATGAAATATCTGCAGCAGAGAGTAGGTTGAAGGTGTTCTGCTGATGTTGTGATTTTTCCTCTGTACCACAGCAGCGAGTGGAGCCTCAAATCTGCTCCCTGTCACCAGGCGACCTCTCTCCCATCTACCCTCCCTTGGGTGACATTTGCATAGAAAGAGAGACCAGCAAAAAGCAAGGAAGAGCCCAGGGCTTCAGGAGGATTGGGGATGCAATTAGGATTTTCTCCTTGTTCTGATGCTGTTGTGCTTGTGGGTCATTCCAGACAGACATGATCCCTCAGCCAGGGCTTATAGTCAAGAGACCATGGGGTCCTTAATGATGATGAAGGGCTCCTTTTGGCTGCTTTTAATGATGAAAGGAAGTCCAAACTATTCAGTTAGGGTCCAAGGCCTCAGTCATGTCCTTTCTCTCACCACCTTTTCCAAAAAAAAGTTTCCTAGTTACACAGAAGTCAAGCAAAACCAAAATCTATAACTAATATTTGAGGTAGTTCCTTTTTCTTCTGGGGAATCCTTATCTAGAAATGTTATAGTGACTTCAGATAAACCTAGTAATAAAACAACTGTCTAATTTCTTGTCCAGCCATACCAGGAAGGTCCTGCTAGGTGGTCTATGGAGCTGTGTCATTAGCAGTCAGACAAGAGGAACCAGCCTGATACTTCCTCTTCTTTAAGTTGAGCAGGGAAGGCTCAGTTGGGAAAGATGTCTTAGCCAAAGGAAGTGTCAGCTTCTTTTAACACTACATAATGCAGCTCGGGCGCTTGCCAAATCGTAATATGCTGGAACAGACGGAGACAGAGTACTGCAGGAAGTGCTGTGCAAACTGCCTAAGGGTGCAGCACCTAGATGAGGAAGTTTCCCTCACTGTGAGGAAATCCTTCCCTTTCCATGTCTAGGAGAATGTTTTCATCATCTGGTTTTGGTTTGTTTGGATTTTTTTTCCTTTTATTTTTTTCCCCCTGTTTTTCCTCCACTTACCAAGCCCTTGGGTCTTGGCAGTCAGCCTAGCCTGAGGAAGCATCACGGGGTCCTGATGTTACAATACTGTGTTTGTTCAGTGAGGAGCAGAAGGAAGAGGTGTGTGTTCCTGTTTACATGAGTGTTATTTTGATTGTGTTAAAATAAAAAAAGGATTGGTGATAATAATATTATAAAGAATTGCTGAAGTTATTAATAATCAGTGCCAACAGCACTGTAGTTGGGATATTTACAGAATCACAGAAAGTCCTGAGTTGGAAGACACCCATAAGGATCATTGAGTCCAACTCCTATAGGCACAGGACAGCCCCAAAGTCGCACTATGTGTCTAAGTGCATTGTCCAAGTACCTCTTAAACTCTGTGAGAGTTGGGGCCATGACAGCCTCCTTGGGGAGCCTTCTTCAGTGCTCCACAACTCTCTGGGTAAAGAACCTTTCCCTAATATCCAGCCTAAACCTCCCATGGCACAGCTTCATGCTGTTACCCAAGGTCCTGTAGCTGGTCAACAGAGAGAAGAGGTCAGCACCCTCTCCTCTGTCTCTCTGGTGAGGAAGTTATACACAGCCATGAGGTCTCCCCTCAGTGTCCTCTTCTCCAGGCTGAAGAGCCCAAGTGATTTCAGCCTTTCCTCATAAGTTTTCCCCTCCAAGCCCTTCACCATCCTTATGTCCCTCCTCTGGACGCTTTCCAACAACTTGATATCCTTCTTGTATTGTGGAGCCCAAAACTGCAGCCAGTGAGGAGTAAGAGGCTGATTCCAAGGAAACACTATGACATTACAACAGGTAAAACTAAAGGCAAACCAATCTTTCTTTCTTATATAGCATAATGGTTAGATAGTCCCTTATGTAAGGTGAGACAACATTTCACTGGTGAGAGATAACAGTTGCAAGAACTGTCATTTCCTTGAAAACATCAGTATTTCATATAAGTGGGTTTGGGTTCATAAAGTGAATTAAAAGCTCTGACATACCATGGAAGTAATCTGTATGCATGTGGCCTTCCTCTCAAAAGAGATGGAAGTTTTTATAAGTGTGTTTTGAAGTGTTTAAGCCCAAACCTTGATGCATCCAAGAATACCTTGTGCTAGGCAGAGCCAAGCTCAACATGTTGTTCATCCTTGCATGGTGCTGGGACTAGAGATTCCCTCTGACTGGAGACAGGTCATCATGCTTCAGCTTTGTCTATCTTCCCCTGCAACAGCTTGTCCTCTGAAGGGACTGTAGTTCAGATCTATCTGTCTGTGGTAGAAATCTGTTTGTCTTTCAAATACCTTTTACACACCCAAAACACCAGGGGTCAAGTTCTTGTCTTCTCTGTGACCATGCAGCTGAAACAGCTTTGCTCTGAACCAACAGAACCACCTTGCCATTAGACAAGACCCCAGCAGAAAATCCTTTCCCTCCATGCATGGTTAATACTGACCAGACTGACAAGGTCAGATATGCAGGGCTGAACCGCCTGCTTTGTCTTGCCCAGGTGCAAGAGAAGCACCTTAGCAACCCTACCTTCTCCCCTTTTCCTTTCCCTCTTCCCATAGCAAATTTTCCCAGCTCTAGAACTGCATTCAGTTCACTGAGAATGAAAGAAGGAGGTTGATCTGCTGTTCATCCTGGCGGCTCCAATATGTGTGTATTTTGGGGCACCCCTGAAGGCAAAATGACATCTGCAAGCTCAACGCTATAGAACAAGAGCACAATGCTTTAAAGCCTCTCAGAAAATCTACGGGACAGTTAATATGATTTAAGCCTATATTTAAATTTTATGAGACTCATTTTCAAGGCTAATAACCCAGTTTACTGTGCACAATATCAAATGCAAATTTTATTACTGACTTGGTAAAAACCAAGACGATATTCATTAGCATATCTCAGCGCATCACCCTTTTTAGCCAAAAGGTACACCAGGAGTAACAGTGGGAGTTTTTATATGTGCTGTAAATTACAGTTACTATCTCATTAGATAAACACATTTAAAATCAGGTTATCATTCACTTATATATCAGAAAGTTGTTTGTTCAATTGCAGCTAGTCTCGTATTACAACATATGGTGCATGAAATTCTTAGACTAATAAAATTTCAAGGTACAGGGAGCTGGTGTCTTGGAAAAAACTGTTTCTACTCAATGAATGGCTTGATGTAATCTGTAATTGCTTTGAAACGATTATGCAGCAGGCTGTTTTGTACTTAATAGTATTTACATCCTTGGGTTTATTAGCAACAAAATCTAAGTGGAACTTGTGAAAGAGAAATTAATTTTTCCACTAAAAGACGTAAACTTTTAAGTTAGAGATCCAGCAGATTGTGGGAATCTAAGTATATGCAATAGTCTCTAACTTAATGTATTTGAAATGCTTCATTATTCTTTTAGATAATCATGGCAGAATATCTCATCTGCACACAGGTAATTCTTTACCGGAGTTCCCCTGGACTTTCACCACTCTGGGCAAGTTTAATTTTTTGTTCAATGCACACACTTTGGCTTTACCATCTCCTGGAAATGCAATACAACTAATGACCACATATATTATTTCAAGTCAAATTGAAAATTCCTGCATTTGTGAACTTTTGCATACTAAGTTTACGTGTGGTGATTGGAATGGTTGAATAAGTTCAGTCACCATTTTGTACTACTTTATATGATGGCAATTAAATAAGCAGCAAAGTACACAGTGGCACAAAAAGAGGTACACTGTGTACAAAGTAGCTGTTAAACAGATAAAAACCAGCTTTGGATCAAACTTTAATGTGATATGAACTGCTGGAGCTCCTCAGGAAAACTCAGGTAGTTTGCATCAGCATTGGTTTATATCTGAATAAAGTACTTCATTTCACCTGCCATACTGAGCATATCCACATATGCTCCTTCTGGTTTCATGCTTCATAGTCATAATATACAAATGATAATATGCAAGCCTAATGTCAAATGCATTATAGCAGCATTCAACTAGAAGCAGGGAACTGCATACTACTGCTTTATTGCATAGCTCCTACTGGGCTCAAACATGAGACAGCTTGAGGACAGTTACACATTTGAGGGTTAAGATGGTTTTCTCATCTTTTGTTTTAAACTATAAAGAAGATAAAATGCTGGTTTTCCTTGTTTTGTTTGTGATGTCTTGGGTTTGACTGCATTATGAGTCATCTCCAACATTAAAGGAAGAAGGAGAGTTGAGTGTTTTATACAGACATCCTTTCTCCTGCCAGCTGGCTCTGCACACCTGCGACAGCAACATTGGAGCCCAAGTTGTAAGGAAGGCCCTGGTGTAACTATTGTTCTTATACTGCTCAGTACTGCTAGTTTCAGGAGGACTCTGACCACACAGCATTACCACCTTTCAGTTTTCCTTGTACTAACATGTTCTTACACTTTGTAACTAAAATCCCTGATTTTCAGTTTGGCTTTATCTGCCTGTTTCTTGTGCTGTGATTTCACTAATATTCTCCTTGCTCTAATCTGCAGTGAAGTGCGGTGAATTCATTGCCAAAGCCCTTACCATCTCACACTCATGGTGACAGCTGCACCCTGGGATGATTAGTGCACACCAAACACTTCTTACTACCATCATTTAGCAGGGTTTGCTAGAGTAACAACAAGATAAAACCTAAAAAAAATTCCTCACCCTCACTGCAAGGGAATATCTCTAATTGCTGTTTTCAAAAGATCTGCAATGAATGGCTATAACCAGAAAAAGCTCACACAAAGCCTCACAGCCTTCCTGACTACTCCTGGCAAGAACTGTTTAAGTTGTTAATAAATACACACTTCTGACTGCAAAAACCACCATTAAACTTTGCAACAAGAAGAAGCAGTCTGGTTCTGATTTCATCCCTGCCATTCCAAGATACACAGAATAAAAACAGAAACTACATTTTGGAGCAACCTTAAAAACCCTACCAGACTGCATGTGGAAGCTAAATCCCACAACATGACAAAGGCAATATGTTCCAAGTCAAGTCACTAACAATTCTTCTGTGAAGGTGACTATCTGCAGCCACTGCTAGGACCCTCTCATAAATCCTGCCTGCCTACCATTGTGATTTGAATTAGGATCTGTGGCTGCTACAACATTTTCTAAAATAAGAGAGGCCAAACCGCCCTTCTAGCTGTGACTTTGAGATTTCAGGAACCTTTGGGTTTCTCTGAGGCTGCCTTCAAGGTAATTCCAACATATAAGTTTTGTTACCTCCCTGTAGAGCAGCGACAACTTCTCTTCTTTGTATTCATACAGCACCTAGAAAAGGGAGGGCCATCTTTGACAAAGTCTCCTAGGTTCTGCTTCAAAGTAAATAATGTTAATAATGTTGAATATAGTCCCTGCTGTATAGGGTATATGAATATGATTTTATCAATCACCCTCTAAGTAGGCTGCTTTTTCCAAATTAATTTTTGCCTAAATTTTATTCAATAAATATTACCTTATCAAGCTATTCTTGCTCATAGTGATGATGGGAAAAGTGAGGTTTACAGCCTGTATCTATTAAAAAAAAAAAAAGATACCTTTGGCCTGGGCTATATGGCCAAGCAGACATTAGCAAGGGGGGATGCAGCCATAGTGAGGTAGGGAGAAGGTTCACAGCCATGAGAGCTGGGTGTAGCAGACTGGGCTGTGCTAATGGGGGCTAAAACCCCTGCAGATTTGTGTTAGTAATGGAAGTAGCCTGATGTTTGAAGACCCTTTATAAATAGTTTCTCTGGCAATCCCAAATAAGTTTTCTAATCTCCCAACCTTTTCCACTTTGTATTTTGCGAAGTTCTTGCAAAATAAAATAAAAATAAATAAAAATTCAGTCACTTTTCAGATGAAGTACCCATTTTTGGTATCCTTGGTCAATTCAGGTCAGGAGCAAGCCCTCTCAGTTGGACTAAGGATGTCACATTGACTCAGGTGGGCTGTTAACAGCTCCAGGTCCATGCACTCCCTCAGCAGCTTGCAGATTGTCCCATCAGTTCAGCAGACACTTTGCCCTGCTCCTGCGCCCAGCAATGGTCACAATGGCAGTCACAAAATCTGGACCAGCCCTCGGGACCTGCTGGATACACCATGTTTCCTAGCAGATCAGCTCTGAAAAGAAGAGGAGCTGCTTTTGAACCAGGAGCTCTGGTTTTACCTACACAGGAAAGACAAGGAGGTAGCCAGCCACTGCACTTGGATGCTGCTGTACTCCCTGCAGGCTGGCCCCCTTCCACCACTCTGCGGAGGAAACAAGCACCTTTTGGGGGGCCTTCTTTGGGTTTTGTTTTTAATAACAGCTACTTAAATCAAGTCATAGCAGGTACAGCTGAGCCTGACTACGCTGCTAACTCCAGCAACTTCCTTTTTCTTCCCGAAGATAGAAATACTTGACACTAAACCAAGCAGTGCCATCTATTGACTACATGGGTTTATGGCCTTGCTACCTAACAGCACACCCGGGCGCGATCTTCACTTGCAGGGTGCCCTAGATGCTATTGAAGGCCAGAGCCCTGGAACCCCCAGGTGGGAACCAGGGGATGCAGGAGCAGTTCTCCTCCACCTATCCACCCAGACCTCCCCGCTCCTCTCCCCCCCACATTTCTTTGCTGCCATTCATCACTGCCCTGCCTTACTGTTGCTCTGCCACCACGGCTGTCACCCTGTTGTGACTAGGGTAGAGAAAAACGAGCTGCTTAAGCACAGCAGACTCTGAGACATTCAGGAACATGAGCCAAATTAACAAAGTGCTGGAAATTAGTGTGCGTAAATCTAAGGGCATTAAATCATCGTGTGGCTGCTCTTATTCAGAATTAATCTGAGTGCTGCAGCTAAGCCATTCTCAGGTGACCTCAATTTCATGTGGGATACTGACATCCATTTCAGGCTGCACATCTTCATTGCCCCTTGTGGTTAACTCACCTCATCATGACTTAGTGTGTTCTTTCAGAAAAACTTTGCCTTACCCTTTTCGTCTTCATTTCAGCCTACAGGTAATGTTAGTGAGAACTGTGTGAATTTACCTGAGCTAAAACTCTGTATTCACATGATTTTTGTCACTTTTCTCCAGTTAGTTCTCTCATCCAGGATCCTAGCAATAAATAATTTTTCCTTTGCTGTAGGGGAGGGAAGTCAACAACACTAACTTCAGATAAAGGTAAAAGTTAAAAAGGAAAACATTGCTGAAGCAATGTTGTAGCTAAAAGCTCAATTTTTGCACTTGTTTTCTTTTCCCCCAACACATACAGATTGGTAAGTGTTTGACTTTTTGAGTGATACTACCGGAATCAGATACTTGTAATAGTCTGCCCCAAATCACCAGCATTTAAAGTTATTGATTTGTTCTTCAGAACAACATACAGGTCTGAAAGATGAAGAGATCCAAATTTAATCAAGATGTGTACATACATTATCAAACTGGGTAAGCTTACTGAATACTATGACCCACTATTGCCTCTTATACAACAACAGGAAAAAAAAAACAGGCCTGGAGAAACACTTAGAGGAACGACCTACTGTTTTGCAGTTGCAGAGATTTAGTGGTTAACTTATGTCTTGAATTAGAAACTCATGATTATTTCTTTTTTGTCATTTTGTCATTGTAACCCAAGGTATTATTATTATTTGTATAATTATTCTGACAGACTCTTGGGCAGGGTCACAAGACAATGAAATCCACATGAAGTCATGCATCTCCCACACCATCCTGGGATAACAACTGTTTGGTTAGAGCTGAATTTGCCAGCTTCCTTTTAATTACAGAAGGAGGTTTTACCAACCCAGCAGCTTTCTTTCTTACAGCTTTCTTCCTATTTGCTACTTGCTTATTCTTAAACAAAACTACATTATTTATAATCTCTGGCATATGGAAAGTCCCAGACTTTTTGATCCTCCTAGATTTTGTTTTAGATTTTTGTTATTCTTAGGGTGGCAGCAAGGGTAATGTTGTAACACTCTAGTAACCCTTAATAAAAATTAACTAACCTGAGAAAACACACTGATTTATGTTTATTCTCTTTTTGAAATAGCCACTTTCCTTGCTGTTTTAGGAGGAGACTGAGGGAGCCCAGGAGTGGACAACATTCTCGTCTTCTTATGGGGTGTCTTACGTTTCTGTTACTTTTCTGCTACAAGAGATAGTAATGTCACAGCTTCATTTTCGTTTCCATTCTTAAAGATATCTCCAAGGTAGTGCTATCTGGGATTCCGTGGTGACTACTGTTAGGTACTTCCACTACTGTAAAGAAGTACTCTCAAAATCCTTACTGCTATAATCAGTGAAGCAATACCACATTGCCAGCATAAGCATTTGCTTGTGCAACACACAGATGGCAGCAAGGAGAAGGCTTCCCATGAGCACCATGACCTGGATGCCATTAAGTATTTGTACTGAACATTGAAAATCACCAAATATGTCCATTCAGGATGAGAAATTAGACTTGTGTAATTGCTCCCAGGCTTCACTACTCTACACTTGCCACTGTGAGAACTCTGAGTGGTGGCCCATGCCAGATGGTTGGATATTCCTCTTATGAGGAGCTGGACACAGTATTGAGGCAACCTGCAGCAACTTGGCTGATGATACAAAATTGGGAGGAAGGCTGTGGTGCCATTCAGTGAGACCTGGACAGGCTGAAGAGCTGGATAAAGGGGAACCTCATGAAGTTCAGTAAGGGCAACTGCAGAGTTTCAAGGGCTTCCCATTTAAACCTGCCTAGATGTTATTCTCAAACCATGAGATATTCAGGATCTTTATTTTGGCGTATCCTAATGAACTCACTGTTTGACACCATGTTTTGTTTTTCAAGACTGGAATCAGCCTCCTGTAATGAGTTCAGAAGTGTTTTAGCTTTATTTGGGGTCTGAGGTTTGAAGTAGAACAGCTCTTGTTGACTGTTCCTAGTTTAACATAGGGCTTGTTTAATGATTAAAATCCATTTCCATACATAGTCCCCAACAATACTTGTATCTACCTATCAAGCTGTGTATCCTTCCATCCAGCTACCTACCCATCTCTCTGGCTATCCAGCTGTTTATTTCAGCTGTTGTCCTTAGTATTTTTTTCAATAAAATAGTAAGGGAGAGGGCAGGGAAAGCATATTGATCAAGTGACAAGACAGATCTCCAAGAGCCTAAATAAGAGGGGCATACTGCAATAGTTGCTCAGAACCCCTCTTAGCCTAATGGCATGGGTGAGGGGAATCTTCTCTTCTGCATGAGGCTGGATAATGTTAGGAAAGGGTCTTAAGAATAGGCCACGGGAAATCAGAGCTAGTGCCGAAAAAATGTCTTTGTCTCAAAGTATTCAGCTTTCTGTAGTTCTTAGAAGTTGATCACACCTGGTGGAAGGTTCCTGTGTTGTTGGAGAGATAGTATTTGTCCCAGCAAACCTACTTCCCCTCCCCTTCCATCTGCCCCACGGGCTTGCCAGTTTAAGGATCCCTGCCAGGGAATTCCCATGCTGACTTTGCTTTCCAAAATCCTTCTGCCAAGGGAATTTCCACAGGAAGGGCAACCAGGTCAGAATTTTTGGGTTTTTGTAAATTTTATCTCTATAAACTTTGGGCCTAAATATACTGATGGAATTTCTGATCACCTAAAAACCCCTTTAAATAAACAACAGAATATATTTTTCCCAGTCCTGTATTCCATTCTCCAAAATAAATACTGCAGTAGCAGCCTAACCAAGGGTATAAATTATCAAGAGGAAAAAAAAAAAGATATAAACCAAGCTTTATTTGACTCTCTAAGTGAATAAACAGCAAGAGGGTGACTGCAAGCTTGAAATTACTTTATTTTGGCACTCCAAATAGCAGTCAGGGATGCTTTTTCCTTTTAATTTTACATGTAGATTTTTAAAACAGAGTTAAAACTCCCAGTGCTTATCTTGCTATAACATTTCCAAGGCCAACGTCCTACCACATCAGGATCAGCTCCTCTCATAGCTCCCTCACCACCCTTTAAACCATGCAAATTCTGCATGTGAAGCATACCCTCAGCTACAAATGCCTTTGCCAACTCCAAAGCAGACTTCAGATAAAAATTGCAAGCAGTGAGGAGAGCGATGGCCAGCCAGAGGCATGCAGAATAAAAGAGGTGTGCACTTTGAGGTGGGGTGGATGATGGTGAGACACAAGGACCCACAGCTGCACCCAGTGCTTGGCTGCAGCGTGGAGGGCAGTGAACAACCCCATGGATGGATGGAGGCCTGCAGAAAAAAAACAGCCCATCAAAACCATGGAGGGTGTCTAATTAAGACCCCCCCCCCTTCCTTGAAAAGCTGTCACTAGGTAAGCAAAACTGTTTAAAACATGTTCATCATTAAAGTGTCCCCCAACAGCAGGATGTGGCAGCAGACTCGGTGACAGAAGGGAGAAGAAGAGAGGCATATGGCCCCCAGCCCCATCCCCTGCTGACAAGCTGCCTCGCTGCAAGCCCCCTTTTCAGTGTCGCCCGTGCGCGCAGCAGATTGCAATGGCCCAACTTTCCCATCTGTATCCCAGGCCTGTGCCCCTGACAATGTGGCAGCCATGCAGTTTTTGCCGGGGCCGGGAACAAGGGAGGGGGAAGCTATGAGGAGGAAAGAGAGGAGGAGGGGGAGATATTAACAACCAATAATCACAATGCTATCCATAATGCATTGTCTCCATGAGATTACATGGTATTTTTCCAGTGGGGATTAGCCCATCCATCACAGTCCTTTATTGGCCCTTTTTTTTTGTTGTATAAAGCCCAAACACTGTCGTAAAATTCTAAACCGCTTAATTGCTGTGCTGTAAAAATTTGCATATCAGAGATATGTCATTCCTTCCTTAAATGGCACTAGGCATTTGTTACAAGGTCCTAACAATTGCACCAGAGCACCTCGGAAAAAAGGTCACCTCTTGGCATTATGCAAAGTTCTCTGCTGAATTCTAATCTGCAGCAATTATGGGTTTAAATGTATCACAACTTAATGGATTTTGATTTGGGGTGGTTCAAACTCCCTGGGCTCACAGACTGTCTGATCAGACAAGGTAAGCAGAGTGATGGTGCTGACTCTCTCTCTGTCTCTGTAAGGCCTTCAAGCTCAGCTCCCAGAAGGTTTCTTCCTAAGACAGACCGTGAATCTTGGTGCAAACTTTCTGCGAGAGGAATATATTTATGGTGATGTCTTAATTTCTTAGATTAATGGCAAGTTCTGTAGAAAATGCAACAGCCATTGCATTGCCACTTCAAGTATTCATCATTAAAAGCAACCCGAAGTTAGATGTTTATGCATATATACAAGCAAAAAGGATCATTACAGTAATAAGCAGCTTTTGTATTATACTTTTAAGCCATAGATCTGAAAGATGTGGTTTACAAAAGAGAGAAAATATCATTGTCCCGATTTGAGATGGTCAGAAACTGGCTCTGGAGAGCTGGTTTGCAGCTGAAGGCACTCTGGAGGTCCTGAGGGCAAGCACTGCAGTTCTAGCAGCTCCCCCCTCCTTGTTCCCATCTGCTTGCCAAGGACTTATAGTGCCAGCAGATCTTTAACATGTGGTTAGGTCTTCACTCCATACCTTCTTCATTGACTGCAGCAGACATTCCCCAGACATAGTTTCAATTCACATGGTAATTTTTCAGTTTTGTCTACATTTTAAGAGTATGTTTAATCTAGACCATTTCATTGCCATGTAGCAAAAAGTCACAAGAAATTGCACAAGAGGTGTATAAGTCAGATACTTCTCTCACAAAGTTGTCTAGAGGCTGGATCTTTTCCCTGTGCAATAGCAGGAAGAATCGTTATTTGTCTTGTTGGGAAACCATAAAACAAGGAGGTGACTAAAGGACCAGCCTAAAGGGATTTTTAAAGTCTCACACAGATATGGGGGTCAAAGCCTCTGTTGCAGGACCTGGGGAAAGCCCTGGTATAACAGAAAAGCCCTCTGCAAGCCTAGTCTAAATTAAAGAGAGAACAAGTAGAAATTATGGGCTAAATCTTGGCTTGAGCTGACGTGCTGAGGCAGCGTGAGTTACTTTGAAGACTAAGTTACAGGAGGTGTCCATCATAGTGAGGATCTGAAGCAATTTAAATCTCTTTTAATTACCCAGTCTGTTCCTCTTTCCCCCAACTCTCTACACACGCAGAATTGTCCATAGCTCTACATAGGACACAAACTTACCTGCTTGTAGACATCTGAGGCATCCTTATTGCCCATACTACAAATGTGGTCCAACTCAGATTATGCATATGCTTTTGGAGAGTAAGTGAACTACATCCTCTTCCAAGGAACTGCCACACTAATTTTCTGCGGCAACAGAAAACTTTCTTCAGCAAGGAAAGAAGCACCTCCAAGAAGCACCTTAGGAATGTTAGCATTGATATCGTGCACCTGAGAGGGACAACAACGAACAGCTCTTGCAGGTGTTCTCCAAACACACTGAAAAGGTAAAAAGTACTTTTCAGCTTTTGAAGGTTTAGGTTTACACTTCTAAGAGTTCAAACCTGGTCTCTTTTTCCAAGTAAGAGAGGTAGACGGAACGGGAGGAGATGGCCAACAAGGACTTTCAGGTCTTGCCCATGTGCAGGTGGTCAGTATAAGAACCCACTTAAGCCACAGCAGCCTTTCAAGTCTTCCTCAGCGTGCACAGCTAACCTTATCCTGGCTGAAATGAATGTCTTCTGAATATTATTCCCTCAAGGTAAAGTTGGTGAAGAAGAGCATGTCACATAACATGAACCTGCTGCAGAAATTCACATACCTTCCTCAGCAGAAACCATGAGGCAGAGTTAATGTGCTGCTGTCATGGGAATGAAAGTGACTGCTTTTCTTCAAGGCATCTTGCCTAGCTTTGTAGCTCATTTTGGTGACTCCAGGACCCTCATAACATACTGCATCACCTCAGGAGAAATGCCCCTATTTCAGCAAGCCATTTATGTTTTATGGTATCTCTTTTACACGTTCATTTCCCAGACATTTTTCTTCCTACTGATATGTGCATTTTTCAGGTGTGTGTATCTCTTACCAGTGCTGTAAGTACTCATATTTAAAATTAACCTTACATCGTATTTAATCATCAGACTATGAGGGGTTTATTAACATTACATTTTAACCTGGCAGGCGGTTTATTAACCAGAAAGAATTCTAACAAACAACACAAATGTTCTAACATAATTGCATCTTTGTTTTCCTCTTTAGTTAACAACTAACATCAATTCAAGCTGCTTCTAGTACATGTAAATTCAGCCACAGTTGATGCTCTTTAACCTGACCTCTTGATTAAGTAGGCTTCCTACAAAGTAGTCACAAGTACCTTTCCTGAAAGAGATTTCAGGCCCCACCCTCATGCAGATGAAGCCCTCTCTATCTGTGGGACCAATACATCTGCTGGTATGGCTGCAGATCTACAAAGTCATCCACACAGGAATTAAACCCTCCAAAAAAGTTAGCACAGTAGTTCCCTGGAATCTCTTGAACTAGTTTATTTTGCATCCACAAGCCTCTGCCTCTTTCCCACCACTCTCTGCTTTAAATGAGGAGAAACAAAGTCTGATCCATCCAAGGCTTTCCAGCATTGCAGTGACAGAGCTGGAGATGGCTCTGGGGTCCCACATGGCAGCACCTGGCATGACCCCAAGGGAAATTTCCTTTCTTCCTCCTTCACCCTCCAAGAGGTCCTAGGCCTCAGGAACAAGCTCCCAAAATCCTAAGAATAGTCTGTGGAGCTCACTGGAGCCTGGAGTGGGGTTATCAAAGGACAGAACTAGAGGTCAGTTTGCCAGCTGCCCTCCCACTGACGTTTATATCTGCCTTGGAAATACATTTGTTATCACAGCCCAACTCCTAGTCTGCCTTCTACTTCTCTCTCTCTCTCGTATTCTGTCTATACCAGACACTGAGGAGTGTTCCCACTGCCTTCAGTGAGGTTTGAGATAGGGCTAAGTAAATGGAATTTATTTTACCCTTATTGAGCATTATTAACATTTCTATTAGAACTGAACAAATGATGTAATAATGTGTCCTTTCCTCCTGCTTGATTCATTATTCAGAATTACCCAAAATAATTTATGTGAATTATTCTGCAATTAATTTGCCATGATTTTCTTGCAAATACCCACTGAACTGTATCTGAACTCTCTGTATTAGTTCCAAAAGTCTGTTGTATATTTGGGGGTGAGGTCAGACCTGACACTGGCAAACTTTAGGGAATGTCTGCATAAGAAGATGGGCTATTTCCATTAAAGGCTATTTCCATAAAATTAGTACACAATCCCATGTGAGATCTTTTACTTTACTGTTGTTTTCATTTTGGTTTGGTTTTTTTTCTTGTAGTTTAGCATAAATCTAACTGAATTAAGTTAAATCAGTACAATCTGGATCACATCAAAGTAATTTCCCTATGCTTTTTGCACTGTTTTAACCAAACCAGTGAAAAGCCACAGCTTTAGTTAAGTTTAGTCAACACTGCAAGTGAATAAAGACTTCTAAACCAGGTTTCTGGCATGATAGTTCCATTTTGCATTGTCAGTAACTGTTTCCCATGCCTTTTGTCCATATTTTTTTTAAACAAGTGATGTTTTGCATTGGTCCCAAGGTCTTTTGAACTCAGTGAAAAAGTTCCTTCAACATCTGTAACATCTGCTTATGACTGTTCAATTTACAGTTAAGTGTCTTATTTGATTTGGAAGACAGAACTGTAGCTAGTAGAAATTGCCTCCACACTAACTGCAGGTACAGTCCAATTTGCAGCACCTGAGGTGTAAGGTCCCATCCAGAGCATCATGGCTGACAAGATTGACTGGAGAACCACTTAGTGATGCTAGGTGTTCCTTCAGAAGCTTCATATTAATTTGTGACCAGATCTGTATTCATTACATTTTCATTAGTTCCCAGTAAATGTGTTTTAATAAGCTCTTTTTAAAGTAGTATGGTAACTGTCATAATAAATACATCTTGAATAAATATGTGGCAAAGGGAATTGTCTCTTTCTTAAATTCCTGGGACTATAAACATTAACACACTCATAAATACATTTGCATTTAGACACAAGACTCACTAAAAGCCTTTGAGGATACCATTAATTCCTTTTGCACAAACATATTCCTGTTATTATCAGTCTTGTAATTAAAAACCTTTTAACAACACTGATTGAGAGGCTTTGCCATCATAACTTTGTCATCTTTAAAGCTGCTTTCTCCATGTGTATTGGAAATGCTGAAGAGTGGGTAGGTCAACCAATCCTGGCAAGACCTATCATCTCGTGAGTTAGGGCCAGTGAGTTAGGAGGCAAAGAAAATACAACCCCCTGATATACAGATTACAGGAAAATAAGTAGGTTATGGGGACTGGAAGAAAGCCTGTCCTGTGTTGCTACCTCCATCCACATCAGCACTCCCCCACAAGGCAAATTAACACTTCACGCTGCAAAGCCCATATTATCTGCTCCTTCCCCTTGGCCATTCACTGAAAAGGTCTTGCCACAGCAACCTAGGGCACTTTTGCCAGTAACTAACTTGAACTGAGTTCATTAGCTAAAGCAAGGGTAAGTAGGCGTGGGAATGTCACACCATCCTTGAATAAAGAAAGCGAAGCCAATCCATAATCCACTGGAGCACAGCGTGGGCTAAAGGCTCATGTATTACAACAGTTGCTAAGGTGTAGAAATATAATAATAAAGTTCCACAACTGTCCTATTAACATACCAGATTTGATTTGGCTCCATTATATTTCATCAAATAGTTTACAAAGCACCCAGCATAAAACATCATCATAATTGCAATCATATATTTGGCGATTTAACGTGTGCATCATAATGTACCATTAGTTCCACAAATAACTAATAATTTGCTAATGACAATATTATGTTAAGTCAGTTTAGGGGCAATTAAAGTGAGTGATATTTACATATGCCTAATGAATCACAGTCGATGGCAGATTAAGAGATTCTAATGAATATTCATCCAGACATTCACAACCAGCTTCACAGTTTATAAACTGAATTATGGTTGATTTGCCCTTTTAAAAATGAATATGTGAGTATCTTCTGCATGGGAAGAATGAACAATTGGGGCTGATTGTAAAATTTTTTAAGCAATGTACTGGTCAGGACACAAAACATTTTTATGCACTCTCATACCCTTGGCTTCTCAGCTCTTTTTATATCACATATCAGCATTGATGAACTATCTCCATTTTCATTCCTACCCATGACATGAAATACAGAAATTGTTTTGTGTTGAATTAAATGCAATAGAAGTTTTATGCAGCCTCACTAAGGAAATAATTACACAGGTAGCCTATTTTCCCCAAGCAGAGTAGACAAACTCTCTCTGCCATATGCTAACAACATTCTGTTTTTAAAGGTAACCTTTATGCACACTCATTTGAGTCACTAACCAAAATATCATTTGTTTAAAAGGAAGCTGTGTAAGCTTCTTGTAGGATGAAATCAGAGTTAGTTTGCCACATCCTATGCTAGACATTTCAACTGCTATTAATATCAATAATACAAGTAGTAGCAATAATAGTAGCTAAGAGCATGAGACACAGCTTTATGGTTTGGTTTCAAAGCGAGCTCAGAGAAATGTGAAGCATTTAAAGTCCATGCACAGAGTTTTCTTTGGAAACCCTGGTGAAGTGTTGGTGTAATTCTGAAGTAGTCCTTCATGAGGCTGTGTCCCTGTGTCATGCTCCTCAGCACCACTACCAAGAGCAATGTTGCCCCTAAATTCTGGGGTATTTTTGCATGATTTAAGATGTGGGAAGTTAAAAAGTAATCTTCATTGTTCTCTGCCGGAAGTTCTGAAGTGAAACCACTAAGAAAGAATCCTGCAGAGGGGGAGCTTGTTTTGGTTCATTGAGATAAAACACAGGAACCCTGCAAGTCTCCTCTAGCAAGAGAGACAAGTAGACAAATAAACATCATTAAAGGTAGTTGGTTTTATGGGGATTTTATATTTTATCAGCCCCAGCCTCCAAAGTGATTTGGAAGTTTAGAGCGTAAACACATTTCTATTGATGCCTTACGTAGACATCTGGGATCTAGAACCCAATGTACCTGTAAATCTATTCACTATGGTGTCATCTTGCCAATCAAAACAAATGCCAATATTTGTGAGAATATTGCACCTTTGTTCATAGGGCAAAATTTTGCAGCTCATGACAAGCATAGAAGGTAGCAAGGTTAACATCACTTGTAACTGCAACAGGATCTAGATTTCACCCAAAACCATTACTGCTGTTGCCTGTGTTACTGGAGTGTTAAAAAGACACAAGCATTTTGCAGGGTTACATTGTTCAAGGAGACAGAAAAGGATGTTTTCTCCCTCAGCAGATTTACTGCTTAAAATTTTGGGGGTTTGTTTAATTTCTCACACATTCAGTGGTCCAGAAAGTCTCAGGGTTTCTTCCTAAAACACAAGTTGTGATAATTATGGGCTATCTTTAAAAGAAGCAGTGTAGTTTGATGAATAAGCCCTGCTGTACAGTAAGAGACGAAAAAGCAAGGGCTGCTAATTTTACACAAGAACTGCTTAGAAAAGAACCAGAACGACTTGACTAATGTGGGAAACATGAAGAAAGGCATCTGGGGGCTTCCTTGTCTGATCTTATCCACTACCCTTCTTTTAACCTTTAATCTGCAAAGGAGCTGTGGAGAAGCACTTAGGTAAGACAGTAATGATTGCAATTTACTGTAGCCTCTGACAAAATGGGGTCAGAGCAAAGGTTAAAAACCAACCAAACAGTGGATTAAATCATATGCCTGGTTAGTAATTTTTACCTGGGTTTGAAGTGAGTTTAAAGTCTCCTTAATTACACCTCTTACCCTGAACTTACAGAGAGCTTCGTGGCTACCTACTGTGCCTCCTTCTTCATCTCCTCCTCTAGAGCCCCCTGCATAACCAGGACCTAATTAATTTCCCATATGAAGAATAAGAAGCTGTTCGTGTACTGGTAATAGTACCTCTGCAAACTCCTGATGCAGGGAGATTAGAGAAGCAAAAGAAACTAGAAGCCTAAGAGAAGAACTCTTTTGGCTTAACATTGGTGCTGGAGATGAGCACCGCTTCAACAGGTGCAATCCCACAGGCCTCCCTGTCTCCTACAGCAAATGAGAGAACTGATAGGCATTTAATGAACCTCATTCTAACCTGTGTGGAATAATCTTCCCCCTAATCTTCTAACTGGTTTCCATCCATCTAGCAACAGCAGTGCTTAAATCTCTTGTTTATACTTTACTAGCTGCAGATTGTAAATGTTTCATGAGCCGCTGAGCTTGCAGCATTACTATTTTATTAGAAGGTTGAATATCTTGTGTTCATCGCTGTCTTACCAGCAAATTTTATCTAAACAAAAATTGCCTTCATACTTCATGTGAATGACAATTTGGTAGTCTGATGGATGCTGTTGTTTCAGCTTGTTCTGCATCAACAGTTTGAAAATAGCCCCTCTGCCTTGCAGAGACACAACAGTGCACCTGTACAAATGCCAATAAAAATACATTCCCACCATGAGCTCCTGTATAAGGGGCAGAGGTTCTGTCAGCCTCTGGTCCTGGTGTTAAGCACACATTAAAGATTCTCTTGCCCTCAAAATGCAGAAAATATTTCCCTAAGTTTAGTTTTCCCCATAGTGTTTTCTCTCCCTTAAAATGTCACCACACCATTACTGTGTAGACAAACTGGACTCTTTCAGAGCTTAGCCATAAGTGGACTGGCGTAACATCAAGCACTGACTTCCAAGGCATATAACCATCCCCTTGGTGCTTTGTTCAGCTCTTACAAATCATGTGCACCCTTGGTAAGATCTTGTGATGCACACAAGTTGGTTAGCAATGAAAATGGCTGTGATTTGTTCATGGTCTCTGTGAAAACTCTATCTTGCAGACCAAGAAGTTTGAACACTCGAGAGGGAAAAGATAAAACTGCAGAGCTTCTGTGCAGCCCCACTGAGAGGTCACACCAGCCAGAGACTAGAAGACCAGGACCAGAGTAGAGATCAGGGGAGTGAAGCAAGTTAGAAAGTGAAAAGGGAGACAGGAAGAGCTCTCCCTCCCAATGGAATAAATCACAAGTCAGCTGTCTTGGTTATCCTCTCCCTGTGGCTTTTGCTATGGTGCAGGATGAGCAAGGAACAGTTCTCTCATCTGGATCTGAACTTGACCAAGTTGTACTTTTATCTGCATCTAGGTTTTGCCCAAAAGGCTGCTGAAATTCCAGACCAGCCCAGATCCCATTCTGCAGTATGACGGAGGGAGAGTCTACATAATGTGTTATTTCATTTTCTTTCATGTCTTAGACATGACCACTGGGAATGGCTACTTTGGAGATTGGAGTTTCCAGGACCAATGGAGGTATTGGCACAGTCAGCAAGCTGTGATGTGCTCTGGCACATCACTTCATTCTGCTCAATGTCCTGCTTACACGACAACTCCCACACTGTTAGAGCTCCCAGTTCTACAACAAATCACCTATCAACACATACAAAAACCCTGCTCTGGTCCCAGTTTTTTGCAAACAAGGGAGTACTCCAGATTTCCTTGTTGAGATAACTGTTAAGGGGTAAAATTTCCTCCTTTGGTTCTGGAATAAACAACTGTGATAAAAGAGCAGCATAAACCTGAAAATAAAGCTGTACAAAAATGATGCAGTCAAATGAGTAGTGTGGACGATAACATTACTCAATTTGCCAGCATGTCCAATGCCCTGTCCCCTTTCTACAGCAGTCACCCTGTCTACCACAGTTTCCCCATTTATCAGCCACAAACTAAGCACTCACATATCTCCTACTTCCCCTTCCCACTGACTCCCCTTTCCCCCCTATAATACTCTCAATCCTTCTCATATAAACCATATAATCACTGCTTCCTTCCCTGGGACCTGCCCATTTACCCCATTATCTCTTGTAACCCCTTCTGATACTCTGCTCCATCTCTGTTCCATCATAGAAACAGTTTCCTCCTAGAAGGGTACAAGACTAACAAACCTACTCATTGACACTCCAGTCAATTGACGAAAGGCATTCCAGCAGGAGCAGGACCTGCTTTCAGGCAAGCAGTTGGACAATAGGCTATATGAGCCTTCTAACTCAGGAAGAAAGCACCTTTGGAGTGGTAGCCAGTCGCCCAAAAGTCACAGGTGAAATGGTTGTCTACCCCCACAACCCAGGGGCAGGTCAGGCAATACCAAGAAAGGCTGATTATTGAGCTGCAAAGCAAAGCAAACCCAGCTTTCAGGATGGTTCTGTTTCCCTTCCTTTTATGAAGGACCTTATTCAGCATTAGAAGAGAAGATATCTGAGATTTGTTGCTTATTTCATGCAGTGGTTTCCAGACTGGTTTTCAAGCAGAAGCTAAGATATGTATGTAAGCAATTTTGAGCTTTCTCAGTGGAGTATGTCTGTGATTCACTCAGACTCACAGAGAGTTCTAGACACAGGAACAGGATGCTCCTTTCAGTGGCTGACTTTGGAAATCACTGATTTGGAAATCACTGAAGTTGCCATTCACTAAAGAAAGTTGCTGTTTCTTAGGCCCTGCTAGGAGGCAAAGATGCTACTGCCACCCAGGGCTAAGCACCAGTACATCTTGTGAAGGAATGTGGTTTGCTACTTTTCCAGCTACTCATTTGGCTCTTTAAATTGTTCCCAAAACCTCTGTCTTGCCAAATAATTGTCTTGATTTGCTCTCTTCTGTCACTCTTAATGTCCTTGGTGTTATTATTTTGGGGGTATTGGGTCTGGCCTTGCCATATTTACTCTTTCACAGTTTGGAGTGAATGGGAGTGCAACATTTTCCTCTGAAGAAATTAAAGCCCAAATTCATCAAAGAACCTGAAATTCCCTGAGGGCTCAGCAGCTCCTGCAGCGAGTCTGCCACTGGCTGCCACTGGTGACACTTGCTGGCCAGCTTGTAAAAAGAAAAGATGAATTTACCAGCAAGAGATAAGGCAAGCACATCAATTTAAGGCAACATCAAGGAGCCCACTGCAGGAAACTTGTGGCTCAGGTCTCCACACCCCTCACCCCACAGCTCTCATCTCATAACCCTCACCCCACACCCCTCACTCCTCACTCCTCATACTCCTTACCCCATATCCCTCACCCCTTACCTCTTACCCTGCAGCCCACACCCCTCACCCTGTACTCCTCTCCCCTCAATCCACACCGCTCACCTCTCACCCCTCTTACCCCACACCTCTCATCCCACACACTCCTCACACCACACCCCTCACCCCTATCACACCACATGCCTCAGCCCACACGCCTTACCCCTCTCACCCTACACTCCACACGCCTCACACCTCTCACCTCACGCACCTCTCACCCCACACTCCTCACCCTTCTCCACTCACCCGTCTCCCACCACCGCTCTCGGCGCTCCTGCAGCGCCCCCTGGCGCCCTCCCACCCCTGTGCGCCGACTTGTCGGTTTAGGGTGTCGGAACCCCTTGGGTCGCGGGCGCTCGGATTGTACGCCGCCACTGCCAGCACCCGGGGGGAAAGCTGAGGGTGGTGTGCCCTGGTTCTCACCCCTAGGAAATATTTGTGTGTAACCAAAAGCGTGTGCTTAACAAGTAAGGTCAATCTACTTCCTTTTTTTTTAGCGAAGGCAGAGGGAGTCAGACTTACAGAGCAATAACCATTCCCCACTAAAATATTTATGTACTGTTAAACACAGAAGTTATATAAAACCAGAACATCCCTTTAAATCTGCTCAGAGATACCGTTCTACAAATGCTTTGTTCTCCTGCGGTGGGGGAAATCCCTTTCCACCCACTCCCCAGACAAAACCCCAGCAAAAGAAAAACTACTAAGAGCTGTCCTCAAGGAAATGCTTCCAGCTGCTGTTGTCTTTATTAAAAGAAGTAAAGAAAGGGGGAAAAAAAATAAAAGGCCCTCCCAGCTCCTGGGAGAATCTTCAGCTATTAAAACCACAAACCTATTTAGCTCCCAAAAGAAGTCTTTCATAATTGCAAGCAGAGCCCACAGCCAAACCAACCTCTTATTGCCTCTCCCCAGTCAGAGTGCATGTGATTGCTGTAAAACTGACTCTTAAGAGTCACTTTATAGCTGAGATTACAAAAGAGTTTGGCAAGTGCAGTAACTAACTCTGCATCCTGCTGGCTGCTGGAATGCCCAGCACTCTCCTTTCTGTGCAATGAACAGGAAAGTTAAGGACAGAAGAATTAAGTCCTTAGAAATTGCACAGCAAATGAGAGACATCTCACTGGCCAAGAGGCAAGTTCTAGGTATGCAAAGAAATATGAGGGAGATCTGTTTGCAGTAGTATACATGCACAGAGCTATCTGACTGTAATCATGATTTCCTAAAATGACCTGCTGCTACTTGGTGGATGCTGGACAAGAGAGGTCTCTCTGCATCATTCTTACAACAGGATCCAGCCAGCACAGCTGTTCTGGTACTCAGTGTACACAAACAAGGATTGTATAACTAATGAGTCCCCTATGGGGAAGAAGACAAGGTGACAAAAAAATGAAGCTCCGGAGACATTGGATTCATCTTCAGCAAAATGAATCTCCTTTTACCACCAGAGTGTGCACTCAGTTGCTTGGATTAGAGTGGTAAAAGCAAAATACACAGACTAACAGTATGCAATCTTCTGAATGAAACCCTGAAGTTCTTGTCTAGTCTGGGAGCCCTGGTAGGAAGAGTGAAGTCCTTACTTTCAGCAGTAGCTTGTCTCCTTCCACCATGTCACTATGTCCCCACGTCACTAGCACCAAGTGGGCAGAGGCTCGGGAGATGTGGTACCTTTACAACTGCCCAGGTCAGACCATTAGAGAAAACTGGAGACAAGTGCAGTTGCTCCTTTTTGTCACCCTCTCTGAGTGAAAAAAGGCCAAGCCAGTATCACCTAGACTAAGAATACAAGCTCCCACCTACTCATAACCAATACCTACAGCTGTCAGGACTGCAATAGTGAGGTTTATGTGGTATGCCTATGGTGTAAAGTGGTGGTGCAAATGTATCTCTCTCCTCCTTCTCCTGCCCTCCTTACTGTACCTTTCTCCTTAAGTCTCATTCAAGCCACTGACTTGCTTAAATGTAAGTTCGGTACCCTTGCCCTTTGCAGGCCAAACTCTCTGTGGTATGTCACCCGTCTACAGGCAGCAGCAACTCTTCCCCCAGCAGCCTTCACACCAGTGACATCTCCCCATCTCTGCTTGTCAGAGTGATTCCTTCCAGGTGCTGTAATAAGATAGTCAGAGTCACTTGGAAGAGCCAGCACCAGGAGTACACAAATTCAGAGCAAGTGGCCAGCAGCCTGGTGACTGTGCACTTTACTGCAGACACAGAGCAGCCTCAGCAGTGTGGATGTCAGAACTGACCAGACTGCAGATCCCCAAATTGCTGAGATACTACTGGTATTTAGGATCTAGCAGCTCCTCCTCAACAGTTCATCATCATCAAGACAGCCTGCAAAAAGCACATGGCACTTAGTGGGGTCAAAGGACCGTACCTTGTCTCATTAAGCTCCACTCAGTAGCAGATCCCTGAGTAATCTACGCATTGGACAGGGTTAGTCCCAGGGCCACTTAGTCTACTATGTGTTTCCCAAGGCGCCAGGAAAAATGCAGAGTCTCCGCAGGACAGGAGATCAGCTGTCTTTGGGCAAATTGCGGAGATAAAGGGAAACAACAGCTTGTTTTCCATGATCCTTGCTGCACATGCGCCTGGGTTTCTACAGATGCCTTCTACATTTCAGTTGAAATAGATCTGAGCATTCATCTGCTTCTGGAACTCTGCACATTTCAAGTCTGCTGTGCAGCAGGTCCTCTTTGGTGGTCTATAGCTTATCTCTGGCAGCTGTAATCATGGTTGCTACCCCTGTAGAAGAAGAGGTACCAGGAAATTTCACACGTGTGCCATAGCAGAAGCTTCTGTGGTGATACAATTTATTAATTATTGTATAAATTTATTAATTCTATGGAGCTATTCAAAACCCATCTGGACACATTCCTGTGTGATCTACTCTAGGGAATCCTGCTCTGGCAAAGGGATTGAACTAAATGATCTTTTGATGTCCCTTCCAACCCCTAATATTCCGTGATTCTCTGATTGTTCTTTGCTCCGGTGACAGTTTGGTGCCTAGAGAGTCAGCGCGTGGAATATTATTTGGCCATAAATGTTATTAATACTAAAGACTCTAGTTTCCAGCCTTCCAGTTTCTGGCAACTTCCGTCATCTTTTTTCCTTGTATAGTCTAATGTCCAGGAATCACTCAATTGATTTTCCAGTTTCTCTGAAGATAAGTAGACTGGGGCCACTTTGGTGTCTGCATAGTGGTAATATGACAATCCATGCTTCTTCTTGTCAATGTTTCCACTTAGTGAAAGCTCTGTCTTTTACCTACACTCATTCAGTATGTTACAGGGTAGATGTATTGGTCAGCCATAGGATGTGAGAGAACAGTTTTTACAAGGTACAGCAGGAGCTCAAGTAGGAATGGACATTGTACTGGCAAAGCATTCCACCATCCTGTGCAACGCTGTGTAGACACTGCAGAGACTTATGTGTCCTAATCCTCACCAGTCACTGAGGGGAACTTTGTTATTCCCACCAAGCAGGCAATGCTAGCACACCATAGCCACGTGATGCCCAGGCAGGTGTTTCAGGTATCAGGCCTTACCAGAGACTGCAGATGGATTAGGCTCAGGTTTGCTGCCTCTGCAAACTAAGTACTCCCAGAGAAGGTCAGAGTAGTGCTAGGCAGCCTCGCAGTCTGCTGAGAGAACCAGAAGTGGAAAGTTTCTTGCTATAAGACAAGCTTAAATAGCTGTAAGGTTTGGGATGTGCTGTGAAAGGAGTAAGAGCAGAAGGTTAACTTCATGCGAGTACCTTTTGAATGTGGAATGGTCTTTGAGAGAAGTGGGTTTTTCTCCCTGTATGACGTATATATCCCATGTCTTATAACCAGTCTTATAGCAAAGACAGTGTTACCTGGTCTTGTCTCTGTGGACTGCAAAAGAGTTTTGGCAGAGGCACTTCTCAGTGCCGGAAGCAGCCAGAGGGGACCTCACCCTAAGATCATCACCAATTCATGACAACAGAAGAATCGACAGATTGACGGCACAGTATCGGCCATTCACGCACTGCCTGCGTGTATCAAGGCGAGAAACTCCCCACCACTGGCCTCTCACACGCCGTGCTGCGAGCCCGTCGCGATGACGTCACCCTGCAGCCGTCACGCCCCTCCCGCTGCGGCGGCGGCAGATCCTGCGCTGCAGTACCGAGCTCTGGCACAGCAGGGCAGCACATGTTGTGACAGCACTCGGCCGGGAGCAGCAGGGAATCAGTTTCTGTCGCGACACGAGCTCTGCGGCGAGGACAGCCGGAGGTGAGGCAGAGCCGGTGGCCTGTGGACACCCCCGGTGGGTCCTGGCAAAGCTCATTTTCCAGGGAGCTTCCCTGTCAGGGATCCTAATAGGGAAGAGGTGGCTGGTTATGGTACTCTTATCAGTAAAAGAAACCACGAGGCCAAGTCACTCTTTCATTTTGGCTGTGCAATAATGATTTTTAACACCTGTGAGTACGATTATCCTTATGATCCGGTGCTAAACGGGCACCAGGGAATGCCTGAATAGAGGAGAATAAAGCAAAGCTTGGGACTGGCAGGTGAACAGGAATTCAGGGAATCATGGAGTCATTATGGTGGGAAAAGACCTCTGAGATCATTGAGCCTAAATGTTAACCTAACACTGCCATGCTCACCACTAAACTATGTCACCAAGTACCACATCTATGTTTGAACAGTTCCATAGATGTTGATTCCACCACTTCCCTGAGCAGCCTGTTCCAATGCTTGACAACCCTCTCAGTGAAGATATTCTTCCTATCTGAAACTCCCCTGGTGCAGCTCGAAGCCATTCAGCTGGACGGCAGCACAGAGATAGGGGCATTTGTTGGGAGTTTGTATCATTTGGGGAAAGCAGTGATGTTCCAGAGGGTTTGTGGCACTTGTTTTTCTTTCTTATGTGGATGGGGGTTTGGGGGGTTGTTTGGTTTTTTTGTTTGTTTTTGGGGGGTTTTTTTGGACAAAGTGTTGCAAGCAAGTAATTTCTCTCTGCTCCATATTTCCCTTCCCTTCTCATTCAGCTGCTGGTACTCCTCCCTGCTCCGTGCAGCAAGAGCTGAGCCAGAGGCTGATGCCCATGGAAGGTGGCAGTCTGATGTCCAGCAGAGCCAGGGCAACCAAGACAGGGCAGACCATCCCATCCCATCCCCATTGGTCAGCCAGCCCTGGCCAGCACCTTGGCTACCACCAATCCTCCGAGGTCATGAAACCTATGGGACAGAGGTAATATTTTTAAGTCACCTGAACCCATGGTGGATTGCTGCTCTGGACTGTTTGGCCAAGGTACTGTAACCTGGCCCAGCCCTGCCCTCCCACACCCACAGAGTGCCTGCCCAAGGTGGCAGGTCCCTCCCCACCCTCTGCCACCAGCAACCCAGCTGCCCACCAAGAAAAGTGATTGGTGGCGCTTTTGGAAAAAGTTCTGGTGAACCTGCATTTTCTTTTCTTTTNTTCTTTTCTTTTCTTTTCTTTTCTTTTCTTTTCTTTTTTTCCCTCCACCAAAACCACCCCAGTCTTGACAAGATTTAGTATTTCTTGGAGGCCTTCTGAGCTAGGTTTTGATCAATGTGTCTTGTATTCCAGGGCACAGAATTTTACTGCCTCAGAAACCAATTTTCTCTCTTAGTTCTCCATTAGGCTAATTAATGCCACATTACTAGATTTCTGGATTTAATTACAGCTATTTACAAGTATATTTAGAGCCAGAATGAATAGGCCACAACTTGTTTTGGTTGGATTTTTGTTACATAAACATAGGGATGAGTTGGCTGTCACAGGAATGAAATACATTGAATAAGGATGGAGGGGAGGTGAAGGGTTAGGAAAACAGTTGCTTTTCAGGATGCAATTTAGCTGAGACTAAGCTGAACTGAAGTAAGTGTTTTAGTCCATCCCTATTCAGAAAAGCAATTAGGCACTTAATTAACTTCAAGCACACGGGCAGTTAAGCATGTGTCTAAGTGGTTTGTTGAAAAGGGATAGCATTAAAAGCATGCTTAAAATTAAGCACATACGCTCAGCTAATTTCCTTGCCAGCTACGCACACTTTCTAATCATAATGGACCAAATTCAGCAATGACAGAATGACATCATTCAGAATTACAGCAAGGTCAAACTTGGTCTGTGGATTTCTCTCCTTTGAGATAAGGAGGCATTACACTAGTGAGGAAATAAGAAGAAATCAGACAGGTACTGTAAAGCACCACCACCACACTTAAATGTTATAATGGTTAGGATATGTACAGGTATTTATGAGAGCAGAATATATCTTTCCCATCCCATTAACATTATCAAGAAATTTAATGTTTTTATTCCTCAGGATAGATGAAGGAAGTCCAAATGGGAATGTTTCTGCTAATTTGAAATAAAATGTATATATTGCTTGAGTTTTATATTTGTAGCATTTAGAAAAGCTTACATTTTAAAGCAAAATTGCTAAAAATGAGAAAGAAGGGGTTTTCTAAGAAAAATACTAAAGGCAATCAAAAATTTTCCATCGAAGCTTGTAATTTCCCTTCCAGTTGTTCTGGGAGAAATTGATATATATTTTTTTTTAATGAAATGGGCATTCCATTTTAAAAAAAAAAAAAGTCAGTAATTTTCCTTAAGTCCTATTTTTCACCTCTGCTAATTAATAACTAGAAAGAAAAAATGGTAAGGCACTGGAACGCACTGTCCCTTTTGCCTTCTCATCCTAATTTGGGCATTGCAACCCCCAGAAGAGTTTTGACAAGAAGAAAATAACTCCCAATTCACAAATCAAAATCAGGTCAGTTGAGGCAGAGGAACCCATGTATTTTCTAAAATTCCATGGATACCTCCAGCCGCTGATGAAAAATTATCCCAGTTCCTGAAAACCTAGCGAGGGTTAGCAGGGGCATGCAGAGTCATATGGGAGCTGGGGTGTGACTGCTTCAGTCCCCCTCTCCCCCCTGTGAAAGCTTGTCCCATAGCTGCCCTGGTCTAGGGGATGCACGGGGAAGGGGCTTCAGAGCACTTGGCCATGAAGGCTAGGCAATCCTATTGCAGTACTGGAGGTTGGGGCTGCCAGAAGCCCACTGCCATGCCAGGATGTGTCACAGTGCTGGGTAGACAGGATGGGGTAAGGAGGGTGGGTACTTTCTCACTCTCTGTTGGTGTCAGGGTCTGATCCAGTGGCCTTCACACCTGGTGGTGACTATGGGGTTGGAAGGCTCCAGGTTTATTTTTGCCCCTTGCCTGCAATCCCCAGACAAGAAGGAGGTGGCCTTGTGACCGGGGAATGCCCAGTGTAAAGGTGCTTTCAGAGTCTGTATGCCTGAAGGGGAAACAAAGAGAAGGTCAGGAGGGAGAGACTAAATGCATGGAAACCCCACCCAGCTCAGGGAGCCACTGAGGTGAAAATCTTTCCGTAATGTTTGCCATTTTGTTGGCTTTCCCTCCACCTCCACAGTGCACACAATATCATAACAAACCACTACGAGACCTGTTAGGTGTATGGTGAAGTTCACTTCAACCACATTGTCCCTCCTTGATTATGGCCAGTCATCTGACATTTAGAGATGACAAATAGCTTTGGCTAAAATAATGACTTCTGGCAATTTGCAGTTATCTCAGAAGGCACTGCTGATATTAGAGCTGTTTATGTCCCTTTCCTGGAGCAGACTGATACTGCTTCAGCTCTCCAGCGTGGAGCTCTAACCTCCACTTAGCTTGATCTTCATATGTGTCTTTAGCAAATAAAAAAAAAGGTGTATTTTTTAGACTATCAGAAACTAAATGCTGATATAGCCATTCTCCTGAGTAAACAGGAGAGAATAAAGTAAGGTAAAATAAACATTTTACCCCCACAGACAGGCCGTGTCTGTTTTATTAAATCCCTTGGTTATAAGAACGCAGATATTACAGAACCACAGATTCAAAGAATATTAGGGGTTGAAAGGGACCTCTGGAAATCATCCAGTCAAACCCCCCTGCCAGAGCCTAGAGCAGGTGGCACAGGATGGCATCCAGACAGGTTTTGAATGTCTCCAGAGATGGAAACTCCACCACCTCCCTAGGAAGCCTGTTCCAGTGCTCCACCACTCTCAAAGAAAAGATGTTCCTTCTTATGTTTAGATGGAGCAATGTATTACAATTCATAACTTTTAAAGATCCAGAAACATTATTTCCCAAAGATACCAAGATTTTTGTTATAGACCTTTGTAACCTTTTATTAATGCACTATGTGGTTGTCCTATCAAATGTAACTTGTGATATTAATAAATGTAACTACAGTTCCCAAGACATGCCATGAGTATTGCTGATACCTGTTAACTGACAACATGGTATAGCCACAAACTAATTGCCTGAGTCTCATCTGTCTCACCACTGCCTGCAGACTCACAAATCTCAACAGGTAGGTCAGGAACAAGATCAGGCTGATACTGGGCTGCCCAGAGTTGCAAATCTTCCTCCACTGCCACTTCACATAACACTATCCATGGGTACATAGGAAAGGTCAAAACTTCATGATGCATCCCTAGATGGTGGAAGCACTTGACAGTGGCATTGCCATTCATTGTTAGCATGATTATTCAGGGCACAAGTCTTAAATATTAATCAGAAGAGATCATATATTGTCCCTGTTGGTCTTCAGAGGGAGGAGGCTGCTTTTGAAGCATGTGATTCAACGCCCATGTTGTCCTACCTGACCACACTTGGTATGGTCTGTGGTTACTTGACAATACTGCTTAGCCATCCACAAAGCTGGGTAATTCTAGGATTCCTGAGGCATATGGTAATAATATCATGGCTTACTCTAAGATTTCCAGGCCTGCTGAGCATTTCCACAAACCTCTATGGAAAGCACAATGTTCCAAATCAAACGAGCAAACATCATACTAGTCCAAAAATGACTCAAAAGTATGTTATGTTGATGAGTAACATGGGAAGCTTTTTTTTCTCTGATGGTAAGCAAAGAAGTCAGAAAATAAAATGAAATCTAAGCATAGCTCTGAACAGTCCAAGCATAAGGTCAGAAATCTGGTGGTTCTCATTATAACATTTTCCATTTTCTCTCAACATTCCCTGGGAAATTCTTAGGACCATCCCCTTGCCTGAAAAGTACCGCATTTCTGGTGGCACCCAAAATGAAAGTTGCCTTTTGGTAGGAACAACAGTTTGCTGGTTTATTTAATACAACAGTGGTCATGTCTGTGGCTGATGTACAAGGCAACTTTGAGTCAAAAAGAATTTTACATATTTTTTCATGTGGATCTCAAACTTGCACACACACACAGACACATACATGTTGCTTCTTGAAACCACTTTTTCTGCAGAGCAGGATCTGTCAAGAGCTTTTGACTTACATGAAAATACAATCATTTAGTGTTATCAAAACATATTTGTATTTAGACTAGCAAAATTGATTGATATCCAGAACATGTTTATAAGATATTCTTTAAAAGGGAAAGTAGTTCACAATAGGTCCTTAAAACTTTTTGCACATTATTCCTCTGACCGTGGTAATAGGGAAATTTAGGAGACAAGCAATTGCCTTTTCCCCTTTAAATGGTGAAATTTATTACAAAATTTCAACAATGTGAAAAAAACTTCACCCCCTCTAAAGGAAGTGTTGAAACAGTTTATGTTTTCTTCTTATTGTAAAGCTAGCTGAAAGCACTCAGTAGTTAAATACTATTATAGATCTGTGGTTCAAGATGAAATGAATGGCACAAAAATACAGGACAAACTCTTTTTTCTTGCTCTTTGAAAGAGGTTAAGAGTGTGAAGATGAAAAGGACATCCTCTCTTCTAAGTTTTCTTAAAAAGTTTTGGGTTTGGGTTTTTTTTGTCATTTTGTTATGGCTTTTTGTTTTGGTTTGAGGTTTTTTTTGGGTTTTTTCCTCCAGGAAGCACAAGGGAAATATTCAGTCTCTTGATCTATTTCTTATAAGAAATGAGAAAATACACAAGCTATGTTAATCACTCAACCTGAAGGTCATGGAATTTGTGATTGCATGGATTTTCTGTGCTCAGTCTGAACAGAAACTGCTTGATTCTCCATTATAGGACTCCTATAATGAGTTACAAAACAATTACGATGTATCCAGTATTTCAGCTAACAAAACATACCCATTCTGCTTTGAAATTTTACCTCTTTTAACAACTATGAAGAAGTCTGAGAACCTTTACAGATGTGAGACTTTAAAGAAGTATACCATATAGCTACTTCTTAGTTTGAAGAATGTTCAGAGTGCTGTATGTTAAAGCAGAAGGCCACTGCAAGGTTCACACAAGGTTCTTTCATCCCCTGATACTTTCAATCAGTGTGACAGACCCACACAGAGAATGTCCCCAGTGTCTCATGGCAAGTTTTGTGGGAGGTTAAATGGGTGGGAGTTATGCTCTTTTGTCCTGGAGTATCTCCAGGAGAAATCACCCTCAAATTTATGCTGCTATTTTTGTGTGAGTTGTTTGCAATGGAAAGAGGAGTTTACTGTGTACTTTTGTGCTCTACTGTAGACATAAAAGGAAGTATCAAACTTCCACTGCTTATTGGCAAACTGAATAGAAATATCAAAGGGGAAGTCCAAGATGCTTTTTTTCCCTCGCTTCAAAGTCATTACTTCATAGCCTGAACAAAGAAATGGCCTTTAGAGAGGTTGCCAGTGATTTACCCAAGGCTGAAAGCAGATCTCTCTCCAGTGGGCTCCCAGCAAAGTCACAAAAACTGATGTGGATTTTGTAGTGGTGCCCTGTAGTGCCAGGAGACTTGCCATTGAACACTCCAGGCTCCTGCTTTCTGGAGGCTCACCCCTTTAGAAACACATTGTACTTCTTGCATCTTTTCCAGATTTGATTCTACCAATTAAAAAACCCAACAATATCTTTGCTCTCCTGTACAGCAGAATGTTTTAAATGAAAACATTATGCCAAGGCCTTTTTATGTAACTGACTTGGAGCTACGTAATATAAACAAACAGCTAGTGCCATATCCTGAAATCTACAGTTCTAAGCAGGTTCAGTCCTGCCATCTCACATTTAGACTAGTGATCTTCACTCTTCTTGGCACAGAGGAACACTCATGGTGTTACTCAGGGGTCTACAACCATGCCAGCTGAAATGAGTGACAAAACTTCCGGGGATTGCAGCAAGGCAGCGTGAAACACTGAGCACCCCATGAAATGATTTTATCTATGACCATAGGGCAAGCACAGCAGTGGGAGAGAAGAACCATTCCTAAGGCTGTGACCATTTACCCTGACAGATAAAAAGGAAAAGCAAATCCACGTAGCCAAAGTGCAGGCACAGAAAAAGCTTTGGACTTTGACAAGGAAAGTCCGGAGAACCAGTACCTGCTAGGCATGCAGGAGTAAGTGTGTATTTACTGCCCTGTTGCCTCAGTTCACAGCTGGTTTATTAGCTTTTACCACCTGGCACACTAGCTTAAGCCAGCAGAGCAGAGGTACAGACATCTGTGCGTGGGGAGAGAAAGAGGGAGGATGGTTGTAATATTGTAAACCACTGCAGCTGGGAGTGTGAGTCAGAGACCTATGGCCCTTGACAGCTATCCACTTCTGCATGATAGAAAATGGACTCTGGGTTAAATGGCTTCTGATCTGCATAGCCAAAAAACAGTCTAAAGGGCAGTGATGGCAACAGAAAGCAGTCACGTGCAGGCATTTGTCTTCTGGTGGATCTGCAAACAGAGAAGTTAACTGCTTCAGAATAATCCATTGGTAGTAAAGCCTGCTCCTCCATTTTTTCCCCCAGCCTTTGGGATTACATTCTCCCCCAGTTTGCTACCACAGAAAAAACCCCTCTTCTCTGGGGTGAGCATTCTTGGGCCCTTATGCTGTAGTCAGTGGTTGCTCTGACACTTGTTTAAAAAAGACACTGCTCAGAAAGTCTTGATAACACAGCACTTTTCTGGTTTATGCTGTACTGATGCTGTATATATTAGTCCTGGGCTTTCTAGGAAAAAGCAGCTGGCAATAGTAAAAGCTCCAGCACACTGGGGGGCACTTTGCCTCTTCTCCCACGTGGGGAGCTAAGAGTACAGCATGGAGAAGGGCTGAGCTGATTAACTCCTGTAACAAGTTTGGGAAGGGTTAACTGTAGGCTTCTGAGGAGAAACTGTATTTTGGGGGGTGGAGAGGAGCTGAAAGATTTTCAGTTTTCCAAAGCTCTTATGAAGCTGTGAAGAATCAGTTGGCACAAAAGGCTTCAGGAGGTTCATGAAGGGACTTCTGCTCACAACTGTGAGCTTGCCCTAAAACTTGACCCCTTGATGCTCATTAAGAGTGCAGCCATCGTGACCACTCCTGAGTCCGAATTCAGTATTTGACTTAAGGATTTGACTTTAAAGTCACTTCAGAAACAGACTAGGAACCTTTTACAGAGCCTGGGAACTGAGTGCCCTAGCCGAAAAGGATGCTAGCAATTGCTGGTCATATTGGCTGGTGTCTCCCCATTGCTCATGCTGAACTTGTTTAGAGGAACTACAGTCATAGAGCCATAGAATCATTTAGATTGGAACAGACCTCTACAATCTTTAGATCCAAGTGTTGAACCAAGACCACCATGCCCAGAAAAACATGTTATGAAGTGCCACATCTACTGTTTTTTGAACACTTCCAGAGGTGGTGATTCCACCACTTCCCTGGGCAGCCTGTTCTGATGCTTATCCACTCCTTCAGTGAAGAAATTTTTCCTAATATCGAACCTGAACCTCCCCTGGTGCAACTTGAGGTCATTTCCTCTTGTCCTGCTACTAGTTACTTAGGAGAAGAGACCAACCCCCACCTTGCTATAACCAACTTTCAGGTGGTTGGAGAGAGTGAGAAGCCTCCTTTTCTCCAGACTAAACAACCCCAGTTTTCTCAGCTGCTCCTTATAAGACTTGTGCTCTAGACTCTTCACCAGCTTTATTGCCCTTCTTTGGATATGCTCCAGCACCTCAATGTCTTTTTTCTTGTGAGGGACCCAAAAAAACCACAATATTTGAGGTGTGGCCTCATCAGTGTTGAACACAGGGGAAAATCACAATAACCCAGGGTGGACAGGAACAACCCTTAGCTTATCCTGAACAAACTATTGTCTAGGCTGAAATGACGATGTTTCCTAGCAAGGGACTGCTATCTGTAAACAAACTATTGGCAAACTAAACAGAAAAGTGTCTTTCCCATTTCTGCATCCAATCCAAGGCTATATTGCCATGTCACAACTAAGCCACCCCAGTAAGCATGTGTATTTTGATGCTATTTAGGCCTGTTGCTTGGGCATTTTTATTAAAACATTTGTGTGGAGGTTTCTGTTGCTAACTTAGCATTTTCCTTCTTCCTATTTCCCTGTATATGTCATCCAGACAGAGAAAAAAAAAGAGTAAATTGCAGTTTCTAATAGACAGCCACAGAAAGTTTCTCACAGATAAAATCTGGTCAGTGTTGATGCTTATCAGTAAGATGAGTATCTTACTGTGTTCAGTAAGAGGTTCCCCAAACTTTTCCAGGCTGTGCTGGCAGCTGGCAGAAGTGGGATGAGGTAGATCAAAGCAGCAAGCGATCATTCAAAGGCAAGGACAAGAGCAGGGAGCACTGGCCAGGTGCTTGGGAAAGCCACATCACAGCCTTACAGGCAGCCAGCACTGCTTGCTCAACTTGTACTGCTTCTCTGGACATTTGTGGGACCCTGTGGCCAGGTTCCAAGGGCCACACTCAAGCCCATCTCTGTGCCAAACAACATATGCAAGGCCAAGTGCTTAGAGGCAGGAGCTGAAGCTCCATGCTGTGGAGATGAGGAGGAGCTATCATCTCTCTGTAAGAGCAAGAGCTCTTCAAAACTGGCTTCATCCACCTACATGGCTTTGCTTCTGGCCAGGGACTGATGCAGAAGCTGGCTCCTCGTGCAGTGTTAGAGCAGTGACAGCCTCAGACCTTCATTTCAAGAGGCTGGCAAAACAGTGGGAATTAAATAGTCTCTCCTGCTTTCTCCTGTCCTCCCAAAAATGCACTTAGTTCACAGCTATTACATTCAGCAAAGACACTTTCAGACTCATTTGGAAATCTGTTGAGTGAAATTGCTTCTGAAATTGTTTTTAAAATCCTTACAGCTCTTTTCCTAGCCCAGGCTGAGGTGGTAGAGGGTGACACAAACCCACCTAGAGGAGTGGACTGGACGTGATGATGGCCCTGGCTCCATGGCAGAGCTGTGGGAATTCAGGCTGGCTGCTGCTGGCACGTGCATGGCACCAAAACAGTTTTCCCAACAGTGCTGAGAATATCTGTGCCAGCTTTGAAGCGACTAGTACTCATTTCACCTGGATGATAGGCCTTTACTGTCTACAAAAAAAAAGATATTTTCTCTAGGTCAGACATAGCCCAAAGGTCAGCTGTGTTGCAGGCAAGAGAGTTGATGAGAGTGGCCTTGAATCCCCCAGGTCTGAAATGACCTATGGTCAAAGGTGCTCACCTTTGAGTCTGTCCTGCTTCATTACAGGAGCCATATCTGTAAGAAACCAGTTTCTCCTTGGTAGCACATTCTATTAACAGGATTGTGGGGGGCAGCCACAAAACATTTTATTTCTCTTTGATATCTGTGACTGTGGAGTATCTCAGCTGTAAGGCAGTAAAGTAATAATAATGGTATTGTTGAGTATGTGGCAAACAAACAGCAAACCTGAGGTTTCTTGCTACAGGCTATGTAGGCTTGCAACCTCAGCCAGACATGCTTGGCCAGCACCTGCACACTTGTATTGTTGCTGTTGTTGTATAGACAGAGTCAGTCAAACTTGCAGAGAGCTGTTTTGCAACTGGACAAGGGCTTCAGACACTTCAGCAAAGAGCCCCATCTCGGGTTATGGCAATCAGACGCCTGGCCTCAGATGTGAGGTGTTCAAAGCCCTAAGAGTCCTGGACTTTCCCAGCAAATTCTTCTGGAATCTAAACAGTCTTCAGATCCCCCTGCCTAGATGCCAGTAGGTTTCTTGAGGTTGCAAAAGGGGAAGTCCTCATGACATACTCAAATTCAATAATAACAGTAATAATGATGATGATTAAGGTGTTTGGGTTTGGTTGTTTTGGGTATTTTTGCCTCCAGAGAGGATAGATACTAGTTTGGGAAGAAGCAGAGGCTGTCAGTAGAGAATGTTTTTCAGAACAGGTCAACTTAAAATAGGATTTGCTGGATATTAGTAAAGTGTCTGCTCAGAAGTCTGTCTGGCTATGCACTGACAAAGCAGAGGAATGTTTCCTTTGCCTTAAAGTGGAAACATTGAAACAGATGTTTTAAATAAAGATTCTGGCACTGCAGATAATGAGCATCTCGAACTACATCTGTATGTGCTCTGGAGATATTAAAGAAGTTGCATGCAGCAACTGTGGCTCCTTTTTGACTCCACAGACAGACAAAGGGACCCTCAAGCTCTGAACTCTAGGCTCAGTTCTGGCACTGCTGTCCCAGATAACCTTGAGCAAGCTGTCTCATCTCTCCTGCCTCAGTTTCCCCAAACACAAAACCAAGGTGTCTGCTGCAGGCCTCCTTCACAGAGCAGGCTGTGGAATGAGCCATGCATGATAATCTTTACCTATGCCGTCAGACATGGTCATGGAAATGTGAATACTAGCACTGTTCTTGCAGGATGAGATGATATGCTGGGGGACACAGGTAGCAGAGGCAGGGCTTATGGAGGGAGTCCTTGCCAGCCTAAGTGCCTGTGAAGGTAACAGGACTGCTGCCTGAAAGGTACATTGGCTTGTGCTAAAATATTCCTTGGGGAATTATTTGAATTTCATTACTCTAAATTTCACCAAACCTCTGTGTCTTTAAATAATTTCTGTGTTGTTTGTCTCTTCCTTTTTTCATTTCTTTCCCTATCTGAGTGTTTCCTGTGGGCCTCCTGGCTGCTTCTGCCCTTACCTCTCCTTTCCACACCAACTTCTTTTTTTCCCTGTCTCTTCCAGTTCACTCCTCCCTCCACCAGCAGCCCTTACAAGCCAGATATCACGTTCACAGCACATCACAGGCACTGTGACCAAGGGGTTAGAGGTCCCCTTTGCTGGGCTATCCTTCATGGAGCCTGCAGCCGGCACAGGGGTGATGCGTGAGCAGACAATGACCCCAAAATGGAGTCCTTTGGCCAAACTTGGATGCTCATCAGTAAAGCATCTCTGGTGGAGAACCAGGGATGATCTGAACCCCTCAGAAGTGCCCACCTGGGACCTAGTAGTAACAGCTCCCTTAAATCTCCTGTCCCCACAGGGGTCATAGGGATGTCCTGGACAGCAGGGTGAGAGGTGAGACCCTGGTCTCAGGGGCAGTAGAAAGTGCAGCCTGCTAGTGCTGGGAGATCTCCAAAAGAGGGTCCAGGAAGGCCAGGATGTATTCTCTTGTTTTCCCTCTCTTTTTAATTTTCTTTCGATATAGGCAAATGAGTTCTTTGCTGCCATAAAATCCCACTAACAAGAGAAAAGCAGGCATGAAGGGACACAGCAGGAAGCACGTGGCAAGCCATGCTGGGCCTTTAAACAAACCTTTTATTTTTAATGTGGCTTAATATAGTCCTGAAAAAAAAAAAAGTCTTCATTGTTATGAAATACCTCCTTTTTCTCCTTAACATCCTGATTCTGTGGACAGCAGAGCAGACTAGTCTTTGGCACCTAACAAAGATATTTCATTACCAGATCAGATATATCTTAGCCCCAGGAATCTCACTGCCAAGATCTGACCCTGTCCTTAAGCAAACCTCCTTCTGCCTGTGTTACAGAAAATATTTCCTTTCCTGAAACACAGACAACTGAAGCAAAGGTTTCTAGTCAATGTGAGAATGGTATTTTTAGACATTTAGAATCATGATTGCAGGAGCTGAAGGAAGGAAAATTATACCAGCATGAGGTCCATCCAAGAGGTACATCAGTTATTTAACTGATAAGTACACGCAGAAAGATCAAAGTCTCCTGTGAAGTATAACCATGATTCACACAGCTGGAAGGTGCAGAGAAATTAGTTTAGCTAGGTAGCTAGTTATCACTTGTTAGCCAGAAAGAAAGCATTTCTTTACATTTACTTTAAGGTATCCTTTTGTTCCAAAAATGTTTAAAGTACTACCCTTAAGAATCAACTGGCAGGTGAAGTAGAACAAGGAACAGTGGTTTTGACAGAAGAAATAAGTTCCCTCCTACTGCCAGAAAGGGAAGTCAGCACAGCTGGAATGGCAAACAGCACCGAGGGAAATCACCCATTTGTTTTCACCTCCCCTTCTCCACATCCTATGGTGGCAGGCCCACAGGTCCTGAGGTGGTAGGCAAGGTGGCAAAAAAGACCCATGCAGGCTTTCCCATTCAAGTGTTTGGAAAAGCAAAGTGAGGCGAACTCTGCGCCTGCTGTGTCCAACAGCAAAATCCTCTGATGTTTCCAAGCTTCCCCAACAGCTGGGACTTCATGTTTCCCTGAAGACCTGTGTGGCCAAGGGATTTCCCAGAACACAGAGAAGCCTGTAGCAGCAGCCACCAGGGTATGATGGCCACTGGTGGCCCTGGAGCACCCAGCTCCTTGCCTGAAAGAAAGCTGTCTAGATAAGTAAGCATGACCCCAGAAAACCAGACCACTCTTACTTCCAGCACCTCAGGACGAGACAAGGAAACATACTGGAGGTGGCCACATCTTGGCCACTTCTGCAACCAAGTCCATTGCCCACTCATGGAAGGAGCTGGGACTTCCTTTTTCCATCCCACAGCCTCCTCATTGCCCTGTGTGTCTGCTTTCCTTCCCTCCTTACCCCTTCCAGGGCCCTATAGTGACCTGTCTCCCTGACCCTTTGCATTCCATTCTCTATCTCCTGGGTGTCCTGTTCCCCACTCTCTGCACACACCCTGCTCCCTACCAGCCCCCTGTCCCCCCAGCCAGGCACTGCATACTCCTCCCTCCCATCTCTGCCCTCCCTACCCAGGAGTCTTGCTGGAGATGAGCGGGGCTGTGCTTCAGATATTGCTGTGATGGGAAACAGCTGTGAATGGTCTTTGCACCTCTGAGCAGTGGAGGGAAATCTGAGGCACTGACAGACAAATATTAGGTCTTCCATGTGTCCTTCAGACCCACTCCTTCCTGTAAGTTTAATTGCCTTCTACAAGCAAAGGGACCCGTCCAGCATTGAAGGCACTGCCCAAAGCCAGATCCCCTCAAGGTCTTGCAAAGCCTCAGGCTTGCACTGCAGAAGGCAGCAATGCCTTTGGCTCTAGGCACGGGCTCGGTTCAGCTCACACTACCAGCTAGGGAAAGACTTCAGTTTTTCCTGGGCCTCTTCATGGCAGAATAAACACCAAGCCTGCGATGCCCTAAGTCACCACACAGGGTCTCTGGAGGCCTGAGCAGCTCGGGGAGAGGCATCTGGTTGCTCTTCTAAACAAAGCCACAGAAACTATTTCTTAGCATGGAAGAGAACGCAGCCAAAATCATTTGCAAGAGTGAGTTTGAGGAACGAACACTGTTTAGCCCAGAATTTTGGCAGACATCTTATTTTGGCAGAGATGCAGCACCCCAACATGCTGGAGCAGAGCTTCACATTTAGGAAGGAGAGATGACTTTCAGTCAGAGAAGGGAGTTTTGCTGTTCTTCGAACAGTCTGCCCTAATTTGGTCAAGATACGGAAGCTTTTGGAGAAATTTCAGTTTTCACATCCTCAGGAAAAAGCTAGTTGGATCTTCCCCAAACACAGTTTGCACTGAGCATGTTTAGTGCCAGGACTTCAGAAAGATCCCTGCTCAAGCCTGATGCAGACTGCTACCAAATTCAAATGCCAGAGCTGAGGGGATGGATGGTAACACTCCTGAGGGCTCCTGCCTCCTTCTTCTAGGCTCAGGCAGTATGAAGTCAGATGCCTGAATACCTGAATGCAGATGGACCAGGCACCAAAAGAAGGCAAAGAGATGGGTGGAACAGGTAGGGATAAAAGCCTGGGAGTCAGGACCAGAGAATCAGTCTGGGACTACATGCAATGCATGTCACTTCTCATATGCCAAAGGCTAAGACAGTGTTAATTACAGTGCTGCAGCCTCTTTGTATAACTGTCAAGTGAATCTGCCTCTGCCTCTCCTTGCCATTTTATCTTCTATTCCATATCACTCCTTCCTCTTTCTGTCATCTCTTGTCCCATTTCCTCAATGACCTTCCCTCTGACTTTGGCTGCTGTCCTTTCTCTGCCCTTCTCATACCATCAATATTTTGCTAGATCCTGTTGTTGTTTATTTCTTTGCCCTCACATTGTCACACTACCTTCCAGCACAGACCAGCCCTCCCACACACCATATCTGACATTTAGAGCATTTGGGTTTCTTGCTCCCTCCAGCATTGTTGAGTCCTCTCCCTTACCTTTACCCAGCACTGCTAACTGTGCTCTTCAGCCTTTGCCTAACTTCCAGTCCATCAGCAGAGATGTTAACTTGGATATTCTCACATGCTTTCAGCTCTTCCTTCCTGATTCTTGAAGTTACCAGTTCTCCCTAACTCACCTGGGACCCCACACACCTTCTCCTATGGCAAAGTCTCTCCTGGCACAACCCAGCCCCTCGTTTGCTCTTCACTTCTGCCCCCCCTTTGGAGAGTTGTCCTCTGGGGCTGAGGACCACTTCCAGAGAGACTATGACCAGGCTGACTTCCTGCATTACAAATTTATTTGCTTGTTCTTCCTTAGTCTTATCAAACCATTTCTACATCTCTAACTTCATTTAGTCTTCCTTCTGCCTTCCCACCATCACAGAGACAATCTTTTTCTCATAGAGCAGCAGTTCTTTTCTGCTTTCTTTTCCCTTCTCACCTAGTCATTTCCCCCAGGCACTTCAGCCTATTGCTTCATCTCTCTTCATTACCTCTTCTGCAGATTCTCAGGTTGGAGTTACATAGGGAAAAAGAGCCAGTCTCTGAGTTGTGGGAGGAGGACCCTCATGTTGCCCCATCCTTTCCAGCTCCCTGTGTTCTCTTGTTCAGCTCCAGGAGTGCCAGCTCAGTGGATTATCTCTTTAGGTCAATTCAATTCATTAACCCTGCAGAAAATGACCACCTGAGGCTTTCAGCTGGGCTTTTTCCTGCAGGGTTTTATTTGGCTGAATTTACAACAGTGAATTGAAAGCCAGTGGTGTAGAGGAAGGAGCAGCATCTGGCCAAGGAGAGAAGGGAGGCAGTGGGTGGAGGGGTGGGACCTTCCTCTTTCAGTGGCCACAAGCTGTGAGATAGGCTCAAACCACTAACTGCAGCTTCACCCTCACTTTCCTCTGGCTCTTTCCTTCATATTACAAATGTGTCTCTCAAAGAACAGCCTCCATTTCTCTTGCTTTTCCATTCAAGACCTCCAGATTCCTTTCCCTTTAAGCTCCCTGGCAAATGGGGTTTATATTATCTCCACTTTGGAGTCTCCAGATGGTACTCTGCTGAGTTTCTGACCACCTGTTTCCTAGCTAAATTCCACAGCCAAATGCTCATTATCAGGTGTCTTGATATGTGCACCCCTCTCCCTACAGGCAGCAGTGGTCATGAAACCCTTGCCTTCCCTGGCCCAGGACTCTGACCTTCTCTGTCACTTGTCTCCCAATCTTCCCTCCTCTCCCAGTCTCTGTCACTGTGGGAAGCACTCAGGCCTGTAATTTAGAAGCTATCTTTGTCAGAAAGCTCTCCCTGTGTTTTTCCATTCAAACTGTATGTAGATTTAAGTGTATCAATACTTAAACAAATTCTTTTGCACCAGTTTTTCTGTGAATGTGCCAGTCTACCCAGATAGCAGGATCTCATAGTGACTTAGGCAAAGAAAGCCTCAGCTTCCTGTATAGAAAAAGGAGAGATTTTGCTACCATCACTTCTAATAGCTTATAATGCTCAAATACTCTACAGGAGGAACTGTATCTTGTAGTCCTGAAGAGGACTAACAGCTTATTTCATTATGTGATCCAAATCTGAGTAAAAAGCAATTTATAGTGATATAATTCAGTTTATGGTAGTGCTTTTAGTGGCATAACTGTATAAGCAAGAAAAAAAAAGTCCAACTGACATCCTAATGCTGAAAAAAAATTACTTACAAATGGGTCTATAAATTTGTGTGCCTCAAACATTTCTACCTGTGGTTCTGATTATTTGTTTTGGTATGTTGCACCTAGGCCAACTGCACAGTATGCCCAAAGGCTTTGCCAGTGGCCAGTGTGCACATCTAGTACCTCAGTGGTGCTAGGCACACTCAAACACCTCTGTGAGTCCAGATTTGGAAATCTGCCTCTCCCTGGGGCAACATTTTGTACAGTGTTTTCTCAGGGAAGTGTAGGATTTCTATACAGCAGCAAAATACTGTAAGAGTTTGAATGTGTGCCTGGCACCTCCTCTTCCTCCAGCTCACTTTTGCTTCCTATACATTTTGCACTCTGTAAAAGAAATCATTTTATTTCTATGTATTTTTCCCATATCCATCATTAAGGCAGATCTTGCTTGGATCAGCAGAATTTGCTGGTTTAGACCAGCTGTGACATCCTTCTACAGCAGGTGAGAAACATCACGGTGGTAGCAGTGGCTGGTGATCTGATGAACAGCTGCTTTGCTGGGGGCGGGGAAAGCCACATTCCTGGGATTGCATACGTGCATTTTCCCCATCCCCCAGTGTCATAGTGGTGCAAGAAAAGCTGTTTTCCCACCAGGAAGGAAGTCAGGAATGGTAGCTTGGATGGGAGGTCAGCAGGAATCAGCTCTGGACTGGAATGGCTGGGACCCAGGGGCTAGCGAGAGCTGGGAGAAGGCAGTACAGGGGTTTTTTGCAAGCCCATCATTTTAAGTAAAGGGGACTTATAAGTGTGGTAACAGGTAAGAGAATAAAGAAGAAATTTCAAATGCCTTTGCATCACTCTTGAAGGTGAAGATGTTCTACAGGAGGCAGCTGCTGCCTGTGGTTCCTGGTACATAGCAGCTTACAGGGATCATCCCTGCAGAGCTTCTTATATGGGGCTGTAATGAAAGCAGCGAAGGAAATTTTCCTTAGGATCTCAGATCAAGAACTGAAGAGCATCTTCCAGAAAACAATACAAATATGACAAAGACAAAAGAAGTATTTTTGCACATTTGGACAAATATTGATGTCTACTCAGTCTCCCACAGGATGGGGATGGGGGTGAGAGTTGGAGGGGTAAAGGCAAGGAGACTCATAGATTGAGATAAAAACAATTTAGTAATTGAAATAGAAATAATACTTAATAATTATGATTATTATTATAACAATAAAAATATACAAACAAGTGATGCATAATGCAATTGCTCATCACTCACCAAACAATGCCCAGCCTATTCCTGGCTAGTGATGTCAGAGGAGTGAAAACCCCCAAACCACAAGCCCAGAAGAGAGAGAGACAGCTTCCTGGCCAACCCTTATCCATATACTGAGCATGACATTGTATGATGTGGAATATTCCATTTTGCCAGTTTGGGTCTGTTACCCTGACTGTGTTCCCTCCCAGCTTCTTGTGTACTTGCACACAAGCGAGACACTGGAAGCTGAGAATTCCTTAATTTACTAGCAACAATTAAAAACATCACTATATTATCAACATTTTTCTCATATCAAATCCCGTACTAAATCCAAAACATAGCACTATTCTAGCACCACGGAGAAAAATTAGCTCTATCCCAGCTGAAAAAGGACAAGAGGCACTGCAAGAAAACCAGTAGAAAAGGCCACACATGTAAAAAGAAAACAGAGAGGATTGCACTGCAGCTGGCTCCCTCCTTGCTTACATTTGCTTGGATGACTGTTGGGATAGGTGTCAGTCACGTTATCTCTACCCTGGCACTGTGTTGATAGGTGAAGGGGAAGCTACAATTGATGTTTTCCTGGAGTGTTTTCCATCAGCTGGTAGGAACATAGCATTTTCTCATAGGAACAAAATGTAAAAACATTCACAAAGTAGAAATCCTTGTGTAAATATGTTTTTCCCCACTTTACAGTGCAGTGGGTTTAGTTTAGACAGCTCCTCTTGTGATATTAGATTAAAGACCTAAAGAACAGCTGTGGTTAATACCCTGGCACAGCTGAGGCCAGAGATGTTGTTCCATGGCCTAAGGTCCAAGTCTCAAATCTAGTTGTTTGAACTACATCTTTTTGCCTTTTTCACGTTGCAGCTGAGGTAGGATGTTCTTAGTGACAAGCTTATTGTATAGTGAGTAGTGATGGACACTTATTCCTGGCTCACCCCAAGAAAAATGAAACACTAGCATGTCTGTCAGTCCTTGCCAAGTCTGGGACCCTTAAGCTGCTTTTACACTTTTTTTTTTGCACTTATTTCTGAGTATCTACTAGCAGCTGAAAGAGCCGATGCAGGCAAGTGACAGCCATTGGTGCTTTCTCACTTGATTTTGGCAGTCCCTGCTTATTCAGATTTGTTTGTCAAGAAGCACATTACCAAAATTCCCCTCTCAGCCAGTAGCCCATAGCATTGCTTGTTAGATGAAGATTGTAGCCCACATAGATGAGGTGTTTATTTGCTTTATTTACACTGACACTAACCAGGCTTCTTGCCTTCCATGTGGAAATCACTGAAGGTTTGTCTAACCAGGGCTATCCTGACTCCCCAGAAAATTATGACTAAAGGTGTGAACTCCATTTCTGCAAGTAAAAGCATGCTTGGTGCTTTCTGAAAGGGTGGGGGGTGAAGCTAAGTTCCTTTCATTTCTGTGGACTGAGTTTGCAGTTTTGAGTCATCCCAGTTTTCCCTCTTGTCAGTGGGAGGTTGGCCAGCAATGACCAAACTCCCCAGTCCTCTCTGCTGGATCCTGATGCTTCCCTCCCCCAACAGCTACAAGACACCTACCACATACTGCACCACCATGAGCTGAGAGGAGGGGAAATTCCGGGAGCGTTGTGGGAGAGAGCAGGACTGGGCATGTAGCTGAGTCCCAGGACAACCCTGCTGGTTCATTTCCTCCCGGGACTGAGGACTGGGAGGGTTGCTCTTTAAAGGGGCAGCTTGATTCTTGCCAAGCTGTCAGTCTGATTATTGTGTTGTCTTCCTGGTAGATCTGCAGGTGGCTTCAGCTCAGTGTCTGGCTACTCAGCAACTAGGTGACCCTGGGAAAGCAGCAGGAATGTTAGCCAGCGATGGGAAGAAGCAAGACCTCTCCTTTCATCAGCATGCCGAATAGTTATGCAGCACCTGGAGTAACAAAAAATTGCTTCTGGACCTCAACAAAATGAGAGTCTCTCTTGCACCCTCACATCAATCAGAAATGGGGTCACAGTGCCATTTCCAGGAAGTCTTCTAGATCTTGCCCTTCGAGAGTGAGATAAAGTCACTGGCACATATGATGAAACTGGTTAAACAGAATGCTGTTCTAGTTATTCTATCATACCCTCATGTAGCCTGTGAGCTAACTCAGCATCCCCACGATTCCCAGCCCCCTGCTCAACTGCTATGGAGAAACAACAGTTCATTTCCAGATTGTTTTGTGATAGGGCAGCTAGTTCCCTCTGAAACAAGCCTAAGTGCAGTGGGGAGAATAGTTCACTCCAGCATGGCTTTGGCAATCTGCATAGGTCTGTTTTCCATCACTCCACATCGTCCTCCAGCCCTGTACCACACAGGATCAGCTTCCCCATGACCTCACCCCACACAGCATGCCATGCAGCAGCCTGGCGGTATCCTCAGCTTCATGCTGTAAAAGTATTTCTGCAGTGTGCTGCAGTGCAACCCTCTCATTTCTTCCATCACTTTGAACTGAGAAAACACAGAAGAAACATTGATCATGTCCTAAAACCCCAGCTGCTCTACATGGAGCTCAGAGCAGGGCTGGGGCAAGCCTGCTGTGACCTGGATGCAGACACTGTGCTCCTGTCCCGAGCAGTACAAGCACAACCACTGGCACTAGCTGGCTGGGGCAGTAATCATGTATGCATTGGCAAAGCATCACAGCCCATGATGTCCCCAGTGCTTTTCACTTCTCTTTTGGAGACACAGCATGAGTTGTCAATATTTCATGACATCACCAGCTACAGCACTGCTGCCTTCCAAATATAATTGCTTGTTATATGTTTAGTACCTGTAGGAACATTAACTTGCAGTTACTGGCATATCTTAGCTACTGATGAAAGCTCCTTTTTTACTTTGTTTGCTTTCACAGACATTTACTTGCTATAATTAAGTAACCACAGTGCTACCTTCATTAACAGGGAGAACTTTCTCTTTCAAGATGACTGGCTGGAAGGTAAAGCATCACTTGTGCCAAGGAACACTGTTCAGGAGAACACTTTCCCTTTTCTTTCAGCACTTACCACACGGAAAAGGGCAAAGTTAGCAATGGAAATACAGGTTTATATGCTTTCCTTTTAAGAAGATATTCTGCTGTGCAAAAAATATTTAATTGTGTTTATTTTCAAGTGCAGCACAGAGCTCCTCTTTGTATGGGCAGAACTTCTTCATGAAAAACAAGAGATATTTGCATATATAGACATGCAATTCAGGAGACACTATTGGGACAAAAAAAAGGAAAAAAAGAGAAAGGATAATGTATGCCAACCTTATTCTCCTGATCTCTTTGTTTCTTTCTATATCCATCTCTTTAGGAATGTCCCCATAAAGTGCCATGCTATATAAATGGAGCAGGAAAAGTGGCAGATGCCACACCAGTGATGTTAACTACAGAGGAGCCCTTGCTGCTGGCTGAGTGAAACACCATTACCAGCTATTCAGCAGAAGAACCAATGGGTATAGGTCACTCTCAGGGAGGAAGGATGATTTGGTACAGCTCTGGGCTCACAGAAACCTCCAGGGGCAGGAGGCATTTGTGCTGCAGCCCAGCTTGTCCAGTGCAAAGCTGTCAGCCTGCGTTGAGGCATTGACCAGATGCTGGCAGTGATGCACCCAGAGGACAAACCAACAGCTTTCTTACATCTGGGAGTCCTAGGCTTCTGCTTCAGTGGATCCTTTTCTATACATGCACCCTGTTTAACTGAGATGAGGGTTTTAATTTTTTAATTAACTAATTTATTTACAGCTCTTATCCCAAGTGCGTATTTTTGTGTGAGAGGGTATGTAAATGCACAGACCAACCAGTCCAGAGGGAGGTACAAGCTACAGGTAAAGCCCAGGAGCCCTGAAGGCAATTGCAGAAAGCTCAGAGTGAATGGAAGAAGAAATGCTATGGATTATACATAGTCAAAATATCATAACTACTAAACTAAGCCACAGCCCTGACAGTCGCTTACCTGGGAGGGACATCTGGATTTGCTCTCTGCAAAACCACAGCAGGCTCTGCTATAGCACAGGGAAAATTCCCACCAGAAAGGAGAGGTTTCCTGCTGTAGGGCTAGGAAAGCATCTGAGGAATTATCTAGGATGACTCACAGAAATGTTAACTTTCAACAGACAGAAAGATCAGCCCAGCATCCTCTTAGCAAGTTGTGGTCTGTAGTAATTTGACTCTGCAAACTCACTTCTTGCTTTGTCACACAGCCAAATTCTGGTTAAATCAATATTTAATTTCAGTTAACAGAAGACATTTGTAATTTTTGTTGGTAAGATTGCAAGATTTTTCTCACTGATATTAAGGCCTTTATTCTCCAAATGAACCTGTTGTCTCTCTAGACTTAAGCTGAGAAGCTGGAGCACGAACTCCTGCTGTACCACAAAAATTGTGATTGCTGAGAGCTTTTATGTGCCCTTAAAATAGAACTTCTATTTTATTCTTTTTTTTTCCAAAGCCTTTCTTTATCCAGAAGATAACCAGAAAAGCACAGTCTAGTTCTCCAAGCTCTAGTTCTGCAAGCACATTTGAACATTTTCAGTGGAGATATGCTTACTACATGTTCTTGATCCTTTGCACATCCCACAGCTTGGTCACTGCTGTGATTAGTAAAAAAGGTCACAGTTTGAGGATAAAGTCTGTGTGAGTATCTGTGTGTATCCTGTTCTTAATAAATGACTTTTTCTCAGAAACTAGAGTAAAACTAAAAAAATGCATTTGTTCACAGCAGTCACTTTGCAGCCCTCAGTGAATTTGGAGATTCACTGCTCAGATGCAACATCAAATTCAGAGATGTGCAGAAGCAGGAGGCTTGCTGCCCTTCTGCAAATGCTATATGAAGTGGCAGAGCCCTGCTAGACCTGACACACGATGGGCAGAGGGAAGGGACAATAGAAAAGGCACAATAGAAAGATCACTGAGATGGAAAGGCAATCACAAGAAGGAAGCAGGAAAAGATAAAGGATTTGGAAGGAGGGAAAGGACAGGATTGTGCAGAGTGAGCTTGAAGGGAAGGCTGAGAAGGAAGGCAAGGGGCCCAGGCTTTGGGCTGTTCATCCAAAAAAACCCCGACTGATCAAAAGTGCAGGGTGCTTTCCACATCCTCTGCACTGGCTCCCAGTGCTGGCTCCTTTCTGCAGGCTTCCTCCAGGGCTTTGCTCAGAGATTCTGGATCAGAGCCAGTGGAGGAAGCAAGGTGAATCTGGCCAGTCCCATCTCATCAGACTTCCACAGCTGGTCCCCACATGTACTTCATCTACTTTTGTATTACGGGATCAATGTGCTGTATCCTCCTCTCAGAGAGAACATGATGTAGATGCCTTCCTGGGATGCCTGGACCTTATCTGCATCTTGAAGCTCCATGTGATAGTGGGTGCTCTGAGAGGAACATGTCTGTGTGACAGAAGCTCATTGGTTTGCTTGTGTCTGCTGCAATCACCCACAACAGAGGGGTGCCCTGGTTTGTGACCCAGAGCTCCCCTGGGCACACTGACCTAGGAGGAAGCACAAGATTGGTGATCTGCTCCTACTCTAGCTACTTCTTTGGAGGGATCAGGCTAAACATGACAGCACCTCTTTTTCCCAATGAGAGGTATCTGACAACACATTCCAGTATTACTGTTATCAGGAAATATGGGTGGTGACTGCAACACTCCCTGTTTCATAATCATAGAAAGAAACATCTCTGACCCCATCTCTGACTCAAGTACACCATATTTCCCACTCCTGGCTGTGGGGTTAAACTGACACAATGAAGTGTTTAAAGCCTTTTTATTCTGATTTGCTAAGGGATCCACATGGGAGCAGGCAGTCTGCTGTCCTCAATGTGCTCACCTCTGACCAACCTCCCCTGAGATCACCAGCTGAGGGACAAGAAGGAAACATGATCAAAAATTAAGCCAATCATGCACTCCCAACGTGATTTTTTTTCATGGGCAAGGCATGGTCCTGCAGGAGTGCAGAGGCTTCTTCTCAAGTGGATTTGAAGCAAATAAAAGTTGTCACAGGTTACATGCATTGCTCAGGGGCTGCTAACCTTCTTAGGGCCTATCCTGCTGACAACTAGAGTGCTGGCAAGTCAGGGTCATCATAAGTGGACTCTGATCAGAGGGAGAGCTCTGACAGTGTTGTCCTGGCAGAAAGCAACAGTTCTTGTCTTAAAAGGGCAATATGAAATGGTAAAAAGCCATGCTTTCACCAGAGAGCAAGGTGACTGGATTATTGAAGGCACTGGCATTCCTGCTATGTGACACACAACACATTAGGCAGCTGATTCACTAATTTCCTACCAATGTCTCTCTCTTTTCTACATTTACTCCATAATCTTGCAAGCCTGGAACTTCCAGGCAGACAAGGAAGTACAGGGGAGGAAACCATATCTGCTAGGGTGATACTGCTCTCACAGTAACATCTCCTGTAACAACTCCAAGTTTTAGCTACTGTACAAGAATGAAAAAGACAAGTAAAATCCTAAATATCGTCACCCTCCTGGGGTTGAACTTTACCTGGAAGGTCTAAAAATAAAGTTTCCCACTGCAAGTGATTTCTGTTTCACAAACCTTTCTCTTTTGCTTTTCTATTTTGAGAATCAATTCCAGTTACACAGTCTCTAGTTATAGGAGGTTAGAATGGAGAATTTCTTACTCAGAAAGGGGAATTAATCTCTAAATGTACCCAATACTCATTGTGGAGAAGTAGGTCCACTCCCAGAGAGAATTCAAGTTAGCAATCAGTCATCCAAATTTTCCTGCAAAGTCCAGGAGATTAAAAGGAAGGAAGTAGAAAGTGGAAGAAGCTAAAGGCAAGACAAAAGACTCACAACAACAACTGGTTTTGCTCTGATAGTCTGCCAAGAAACACTGAGGCAGAGGAGAATGAAAATGCATATTTGCTGCTTTTCACAATGAGGCTGTTTTTCCACTGAAAATGTTGTCCTTGAAAACATTTAGAAACCCTAGCCCTGAGTCCATTATTTTACATGACTAGTCCACTGAGGGTTTCATGCTACCCTAACCAGGACATTTTGTTATAAATCCTCTCACCTGCAATGCTCAGTCAGATATTCAAATATTCACAAACCTGTGTGATTCTCATGTAGATATGGGAACATTTCTATCTTCTATAAAGTCCTTAAGAAATTCTGTAAAAAAAAAAAAAATTAATAACAATTTTACCCATGAAAAGATGTGTTACTATTACATCTCAGCAAGAAAGCTGCCTTAAAATCAGTCATGAGTCTGAAATCTATCTGAGAGAGCAGGTGGATATTTGGTTTAGCAGATAGAAGAGGACTGAGCTTTTGCGTATGTGAGAACATGTCTGAGCAAGTGTGTAAGCCTATATATGTATTCTTCAGGCATTTAAAACTCCATTCTCGGTAATGGTAGCACTGATTTTCCTCCCTCTTTCTGCCAGTGAAAACGTGAAAAGCATTCATATGCAAGATTTCTTCAACAAGCACTTTTTTCTTTTTTTCTCTCCATTTTTTGTATTGTCTAGTTGGGGAGCAGGGAAGTTGAACTAGATGGCCTCTGGTAGTCCCTTCTAACCTTAATCATTCTGTGATTCTGTGATCTTCCTCTGAACCATAAGGTTAAACAGTTTGGTTGCCTTGGAATAGGCATAAAAGTTCTCTTTGTTGTATGTACTTGCCCAATGCCTGTTACTAATGGGTGTAATGACTATAGCCAGCACTCATAGGTACAGCTTTGTTGCCTAAGCAGCCAAAACAAATGCTCATCTTCCTTTTCTGCTGCTGTGCCTTTGCGACGTGAACAAGAGCATGCAGCTCTTGTTCCAAGTACAGTGCAAATCTCTGCCTGCTCTGTCTCTGCGTTTCTGTTTCTCCCTTTCTGCATTTCTCTCAGATCCTTTCTGAGGTGTCACAGCTCTTCGCTGCTGCTCCAGCTGTGTACCATGTGCCCTCTGACACCTCCCTTCTCTCATCCAGCCATCACCATCCTGTTCTCCCCACTCCCCACCACTCTGTAGCACCCATTGGCAGGGATGGTCTGTTCATGCTCCAACAACAGCTGGCTTGCATTACCTACCTCACTCCTGGAACTGGACCATGTCTCTGGAAGTTGGGTTGGGAATGCACAGTAACAGTGGTCTCCATGGTTTTCCACATGGCCAGGAATGAGAAGTACCACTCTGCTATCAATCAAGTAATTAGTACTCCGAATAGTGGTGACTTCATTACTGTATCATGCCATTCTTTTTGGCATCTTGGGAGCATCTTGAAAATCTCAGCACAGAGCAGGGTAATTACCAGGATCTGATGTAGTCTGACGGTGAGAATGCTGAAATAAAATCTAGATTTTTCACCCCTCCTTTCTGCCTTGTGAAAGAAGAGATCTAAATCTCAGAAAGTGTGATTGCTTGAGCTCAGAGATGTGAAAATGTAGTTTGAAATCCACATGTAGTTTGTCCTTTTTAGAATCACACAGACATATTTTCCAACTCTTCAGGAAAAAAAAAAAAAAAAAAAGAATGCAGAAGCCAGGGCTTTGTGCTGGAACTTGGGGAACTCTAGACTTTTTTCTGCTTCCTTTTTAGGTCAGTTCTGTCAGAAACTCTGACCACATCTATAGCGGGAAGTTGCACTGATGTAACTAAAGTCCATTTTATAATTCCTTTTAAGCCTGACAAGCTTTGGAAAATCCAGCCAGGACTGATGAAGATGCTACTGAAACTCCTGGTCCACCAAGACCCAAAGCCACAGGTTTCCATTCTTATGAGGGAGAGGGCAGAATGTCACATTTGCCAATGCATCAAAATCTTAACACAGAGCTACTGTCCTTTACACTCCAGGTACATTAATATGACAAACATTGACTCTCTGGGTACCTCCAAATATCAACCTGTGACTGAGGATGTTTAAGGCACAAGCAGGGTGCAGGATGTAGATCCACCAGCTCTGCTGAGTGAGAGCAGGGTCTGCTGGAGAACAGTGAAGAGAGCTGCCAGTGCTGACATCTTCAATTTCTGTGCCAAGCATCACCAAGACTCAGCTGTCGGAGACTTCCCTTTATGTAGACTCAGACTCCTTTCATGTTTTCTTCCTACTAGGTTTAAACGTGGGTGGCTCCAGTTTGCCTTGCAATCATTTAACTGAACTGCTAACAGCAAATATACTAATAACAATGTCAAATATCATGTAGCTGGTTTTGTCAGTAAATCTCCAGGAGCTTTACCATGGGAATATCCTTATCTCCATTCTTCACAGTGGGTAAATTGGTCACAGAAACTCAGAAGAATTAAAAGAATGAAAATATTTCCTTTACTGAACTTCAAGACAAAACTACAGCTTTCTGAAAGAAGTGGCAACCAGGAACCCTTCTAGGTTTCCCTTCAGGGTGAAGCTTTGCCATAGGGTATCACTCTGACATGCAGCTGTGGATCACCATCTCAGTAACAGTCCTGCTGGTAAAATCAAGAAAGACAAACAGACCTGACAAGAGGATTTAACTGTCCTCATGCCTCCAGCTGGCCTCTCTGCTCCAATATTAAAGCATACTCACTGCCTGTAGGAGAATACTTTTCCACCTTTCAGACCTTTATATTTGTTTGGGTCTTTCATAAACTCTGAAAATATTAACTATAAATAAGAGGTACTAGCTTAAGCAAAACAATGGCCTTCCCCTAGGGCTTCTCCATAGCTAATGCACCCACAATATTTTTCATATCTCTTTTCTTCTTAAGAAGAAACCATATTTGGGTGACAATGTCTTATCTGCTAGCATAGTGCATTTCCCTAGGAGCAGCTGGAATTACTGACTATCTTTGCAACAGAGCAAAAAAGAAATATTTTAGGCTGATGGTTTACACTTGCTTTACTAGACAAGCTTCACTGGACAACTGACACAGGAGGAAATGGAGCAGTATATGGAAATGCAGTAACACATGAGATTATTTAAGCTGCCTCCTGCAGTTCAGGGCCCAGTTGAAGAGGAACTGTGGAATCAGTATGAGGGAGTTTCCTCTGTCTGTACCTTTGACTTCTCCTCACTCACTTCTTAGGGTTTTGCTTTTGATTAATAGACCATCATGCCATTACAATCCATAGGAATCAATGAAGATGAAGAACTCCAGCCCACATCCTGCATCTGAAGTGTTTTAGCATTTCCCCTTTAATTAGCTGCAAACTTATTAAGGAAGAGTCTGGATTTATTTTTTTTTTTAATTGATCTTACCTATTGAGTAGCCTGACAAGTGTAAGTTAGTATCAGGGCTTCTTTCTGACTTCTTGAATTACAGATATCCCCAGAACTTTTTTCCTTTCTTATTCATCAGGCACCTATATTATTCTCATTCTTTCTGTCATAGGAGAACGTGTTACAAGGAAACCAGAAGCTTCATTTGTTATCTTTGTCTTAGAATCTCTGACATAGAAAATAAAGGACGATATAGCCCCTTAGCAGCATAAAATTTGATACACTGTCCCAGTTATTACAAGACCAGTTATTCTCCAGGTAGCCAGTCCTCTGAGCTGGAGGACAGGGAGCATAATGAAGCTCCCTTAATCCAAGAGGAAATTGTTAATGACCTGGTACACCCTTCGACACACACAGGTCTATCAGAATGTCCAGGCAGGGTTTTTGTAAGGCCCATTAGGGTAAGCCCCAAGCATGTGCTGCTAGTGGTCTATTAATTCCAGATCTACCTAGCAAGTGTCCTGGGGGCAACAAGTTCCCACCTGGGGCTATCTCCAGCAACCATTCATCTTAGTTTCTCTACAAAGTGCCAGGAATCACAGTGTGTGTGTCTCTTTCTGCCTGTCACTCCTGAACTTCCTGCCTGCCCCTCATTCAGAAATACCATGCCAGATAGCCCTGTTGGTCAATGCCAACCATGACTCTCAGGAGCAGGAGGTTTGAAGAGGACTAAATTCTGCCATATCTTTGAGAGAAGGCAGTTTGTCAGAGTGAGTGGCCTGGCGACAGAGGGATGCTGTGGGAGAAGGTTAACCCTCTTTAGGCACCAGCAAGACAGCTTATAAAAAAGCCCGTTACAGGATGATCTCCAGTCAGAGCTTGCCCATCACAAGAGTTGAAGGCACAGCTCTGTAGGAAATGAGGTTTCATGAGCTCCAGGGCTAACACACAGAACTGGCTACCCTAACTTGCTCTTCAGAGCCCCCAGTGAAGGAGATTTTACAAAACAAGACTTGGGCTGAATTTACACCCCTACTCTTACACGACTGTATGCCTTATCCCTTTAGGTCTTCATCGCTTGCCTGCTGGAAAGTGGCAAGAAAAGTTTCAGGGGGGAGTGAGTAGTTTATTGATAGAGTAAACCTGACCCTAGTCCTCAGGGATCCTAAAGTACAGAGGTCTTATTAAAGGATTTAATATCTCATGTGTCTTGGAAAGTTTGATTTCCCAAGCAGTCTGCAGAAAGCTGTGATAGTTCATCCCTTTTGCTATGCAACCTTGTAACATGTCCTCTTGCAAGAACACAAGTGACTTCACATCACCAAGTTCCCCTATATCCTACAAGGAATAGAGAATAACCATTTTTTTCTACCCCTGTGACAGAGAGACAAGACAGGCAGGCAGACACCTCTCTGCATGTCATCTTCTTTTTCTGGTGCACACTGGGCTCACTCTGTACTTTCCAGTTGTGCTGGGGCTGTTGGCCTCTTGCCTGCCCTCAGTCAGCTGCTGGTGAGTCACCCCAGCCACCCAGCAGGACTTTCTGAGAACACCCACAAAAGTCATCAGTGACAGCAAGTTAGAGCTCATCACCAGAAGACATGCACCTTTTCTCCCCACCACTCGAACTTTCACTGAGTGCAAACTTGTTGGCTCTCAGTAACAGCCACTGCCAGCTCCCACCACAGCAAAGGCAAAAAAAAGCAACTGGGTTAAACAATTTCCAAGAATAACACAGGAGCACTTTTATTTTTCATGCATCATTTTCATGAATGAGTTATTCATTCATGAATGTGGCAATTCCTGCATTCATAAAAAAACCCAACCAATGCAAACATGGTGACTTCTCTTGGCTGCCAGTAGCTGCTCAGCACTGGGATATACAGGGTGGGGATAGACTCACACTGAGCTTCTAAGCCACAGGGAATGGAGGAAGAAGCATGACACAGCAACACAACTGAGCACAGTGACTGCCTCACAGGCAATGTGACTGCCCTAGTCTTGGAGCTGAATTTGCACACAACTAATTTTAGTTTGGGATGTGAGATGCCCTAAATAACTGCAATTATTTTAATGCTGTGGTATAATATTCATTTTAAGTTCTGGGGAAATGAAAACTGTAAAAATTGGCCAATATTATGTACTTTCTCTCTATGTGTATCAACAGCTCACTTACTAGGGGTATCCTGCGATGTATATCTTGTTGGGCAAAGTTGGGTTTCTGTTCCTATCTCTGAGCCTACAAGGTATTTCATGAGTACTTCATGACAAGCAGTCACAGTGTATGACAATTATGTTTGGAGTGAGGTTAAGTAAATCTGAAGTACTTGTGACAATAGACTGCCTTAAGTTGGCAATAAGAAATAATAGTTCTTGAAGAAGGGTCAAAGACCTTTTGATTCTCTTGCTTCCACTGACAAAGCACAGCACTACTTCTGAGTTACAGACAACAGAATACTTCAGTCAGCATAATCCTCAGTTTACATTATGAAATGTCCATTTTCGGGAATGCTACATGAGTTTATTACTAAAATGGGGTTCAGAAAAGGACAATGGAACACAAAGAGAAACATTTTCTGTCTTGGTTTCCTCTGAACAGTACCTGAAATGTTTTCTCTAACTAATACTTCAAAAATAAAAAGGTGAGTCTGGTCTCAGAGAAGTTCCTTGCTAGCCCGTTGTTATTATTCTGGTCTGGCACCAGAAAACAGCACTCAGGACCTTCAAATGCTCTCAGAAACTTCAACGTGGGCAGGACCTTTCTTTGATGTGGCCATCCAAGACATGTAATACAGCACCAAAGCCAGCAACACAAAGGGGAGGCAAAGCCTTGCAACCTGGCAGTAGGAACAGTTGATTTTACTCTTGGTGTTTACCAGAAAGAGAAATGATCTGATTTAACCATGCTACTGCCCTCTCACCAGCAACCTTTCACCTCAGAGGTCTGTGTTTATTTTTATAATGTTCTTAAGACCTGATAGAATTCAGCCCACTTTTAACCTGAGGGTTTCATGGTACTGGGGGGCAACACCACCCACTTGTGTATCTTGCACACTACCAGAACTGCCTGAAACTCTCCTTCCCACACACACCTACCTCACCCACACTGCTGCCACTGAAAGAGGTGCAACAGAGGGGACCTTCCCCTCTCACAGCCACCCCATGTTACCATCACAGCCAAACATTATTCACAAGCAGGGAAGGGCTGATGAAACAAAACGAGAGCCAGAGGGTGAAGTCTGAGAAGGTACAGGTTGTGTCTAAATCCGTGGACGCTGAGTTCTGCCTCACCGAACAGGAAGCCAAAGGACGTCAGCAGAGTCGCACGCCTGTAACAACAATGTGCATGAGATCAGCCTCTGGCCTCAGCCACAGTGAGACAAATGAGCCCTCTGGCATAGCTGGCAGCCACCTAATTCACACCTGTGCTTGCCAGGTCAGAAAAGGAATAACCAAAAAAAAAGAGAAATATCACATTCCTCTGTATAGACCTGACACCTCTATCAGCAGGACTATGTGCCCTCAAAAGTAAAATACTTTTTACTTTTTCTACTTCTAGAAGTAGATCTGTGCAGGAAACTTTTGCACTTCAGAAATTGTGGAGCTTTTGTCAAAAGACAAGAAAAGGTAGAAAGTCAGTGTAGAGTAAATATAAGCAAACCAGCAGACTTGTAAAAGCTGATCATTAAAAATCAGTCATTATGTGTTCATCTGAACTCATTTGCCCTTTCTGCAGTGCTGCTCTCCAGCCTCTCATTCCCTAGTTCATAAACACATCTAGAGTTGCCCTGTCCCAAGTGCAGAATCCAGCACTTGACCTTATTAAACTTCATGCTGTTGGTAATTACCCAAACCTCTAATTTGTCAAGGTCTTTCTGCAGGGAATTTGACAGCTCCTCCCACTTTTCTATCACCTGCAAACTTGCTTACTGCTCCCTCAAGTCCTGAATCCAGGTCGTTTATGAAGATGTTGAAGACAGACCAGATTGTCAGAAGTGAGACCAAAGCTCTTACTTATCATTATAGGTATTTAAGAACAGATAATAGTGGCATCTGTCAGTCATCTGAGGTGTGTGAGGTCCTGCCTCCGGGCAAGGGTAGGACAGATCACCTCTGAGTGCCTGGCTTCTTACCTTGTCTCTCAACACCTAATAAAAGCTCATCTCAACTGCAAAATGTGCTATAGCCTCTGTTGATGCTAAAAAGTGTTAAAATGTCCGTTTTAAATACCATGAGAAAGATGGTAACTATGCAGCAACTGTAACATCAGGCACGGGTAAAGGATCAGCAATGACTCAGAAAATTATGGTGTGTCCTGAATCTTTGATTATGTTGCTGCTGTGTTATTGTCTGCAGCACCCAGGAATTTCCTTCATCATGTCCCACACTCCGGCAGGGCTCAGAGGGCTTTATCTGCTGAATCATGGCTGTATGATGACCTAAGGCTGTGGATAGCTAAAGACAGTCAGTTTGGCCAGGGTGGTTTCACAGTAAAAAGTACTGTGCTTATCTGTTAGGGAATAAGATCCTCCAGCATGCCAAAAAGCACTTTCAGTTCTCTAGAGAATGGTCACTTCTCTCAGATGTCAGCCACATGGATGAAAGCGGTTGTTTCCTTAAGAAGACAAGCAAAGTGAAGGTATCTAGGCAACTCAAACCTTCTCCTTATCTGACTAGGATTACAGCTGTCACTTCGTACCCATAACACGCTGCAGACTGCAATAGGCCAGCATTGTGTTCTGCACTCTCACAATTCCTTTCCCTTGTGCACCACTTTACTCCACATTGCTCAACAGACTTCACAAAGGAGGGCAGCATCTTTATTCATATTCGATGAATGAGGAAACTGAGTCAGAGAGATACCACAGCAGAAGCAAGAATACAATCCAGGTAGTGTACACCAAGAGCTGGCTTGTAGGCAGACAGTCTTCACAATGCCTGGCCATGTCACCATGATAAAATACTGCCCCTTCAGTCGATGAAGGGGTCGAGCTGAGGAGGCCAGAGCTCAAGGAACAGACTGTGCCTGAAGCATTAGCTCACACAGCAACATCCTCCTAAGGCTTTGTGTCTGCTTTGAACAGGCAGATACTTCAGCCACAAGGAACTCACTCAGATGCAAAAGGCATCCTCTGGTAGTATAAGCTATTTCTTGTTTTCCTGACAGCAGTGGCATGGGAGGTGAAGGGAGGGGATATGCCTCTGCTGTTCTGATACTCGGCTGTGGTATTCCCTCCTTAGGACCATTAGATGCTGGTCTGTATAAAAACAGAGCCAGAGGCTGCTCTCTCTGACAGTCATCTGGCCAGGTGCACAGTGATCTTCAGCTTTGGGACATATGTGCCAGATAGTGCAGTTCTAAGGCAACCTCATACACACACCTCCGCCCCTCTGCTGACTGTCCCACAAAGTCCAAACAACACAGCTGTTTTCTGTGCCTCTTGGTAAAAGAGAGGCAGAGGTGTAGGGGAAAAGAGCTTGGTACTGATACTTGTTTTTTCTAGGAGCTGCAATGGCTCTTAATTCACCAACTGCTTCACATCAATAAGGCTCCTTTTTACTATGAGGGCTTGAGAAGACAAACTGTAAACAATGACCCAGATCTCACTTATCACTCTTTTTGCTTAGACTTTACCCTCTGATAGTATCTTGCTACTGACCAAGGTCTGAGACCCTGAACATGTGATTATTATGTGATAATGTGATTATCGTTATATGATGTGATGTGATTAGCTCACAAAGAAAGTATGCCTAGAGGTCCCAAATTGAAGGCAGAACAGTCTGGAGATAAACCTGAACTCCTCCATGTATATGAAAAGAACAGTTAGAAAGCACCCTTGATGTCTGACTGCACTCTGGGGTATTGTCTAATAATGACAACTGTATATACAGATGTTTCCAAAAGCCACTCAAACACTAATTTTCTGGTTACAAGTGTAGAAAATGCCTTCCTTTGAGAAACTATCATGTTGCTCTAGGAGGACTGTGTTACTTTGTCTTTCAATGTTCTATTTTGCTTCAAAGCTCTTCTAATGCTTTTCTTAGAAAAGATGTTATCCTCAGGCAAAACCAGATCAGATGGAAATTGTGGAACAACACCCCGGGAGAACTGAAACCCCCTCACCTTCAGATTTCTATGTGGTGCCGCCTGCAGTTTTGTGTACTCTACATTTATAATTACTGACAGACCACATTCACCTTTTGGAAGGGACTGAGGGGCTCAATTTCCAATTGAATAAGTTTCCCCTGGATATTTCCCTGAAAGTTTAAGTTGTATGTAACTGAAATTTGCATAAGAAAGTCTGAACAGTTTAAAAGGCTTTCCCTCCCCACTTGCTAAGAGGAGAGCTAGTGGCTTCCTGTTAAGGAAACATTTAGTCTGCTCTTGACTTTCTTAGTCAAGTCTGGCATTCCCCTCCGAGAAAAAAAACACAAAACAAACGAAAAAACCCAACATTGTTTAAAAGACAGCAGTCAAGTGATGCTAAATTAGTTTATGCCTATGTTAGGCATAAGGAGCGTGGGTGCATCCTCCCACATCTGGCACACAAGTGGGCTGAGATAACTGACCACTCCACTTCCAGAGGCCATCCATTTCTAAGAATATGGTGGCTTTTCATTCCCACAGGGGTTTTTCATTACGACCTACACCTATCTTTAGCACACAGTTTTACCCCAGACCAGTGCAGCTAGGACAGGCCTTTCCACTCAACACAGAGCAGAAGACAAAACATAACATACCAGTGACTTCAGCCTGACATCTCTTGAAGCAACTACACCACCAAGTGAAACAGATACATCCCTTTTGGGGTGATATGATCATGTAACTAAGACAAAGAAAATGGGTTGGATATCAGCAGCTGTCCCTAAGCAACAACTCTCTTGTCATCACTGACAGGTATGAAAAGAATGGCCCTGGTTAAGAGAGATTTAAGGTCTGCAGCAGTAGATTTGTTATTTGCAGAGAAAGTCATAAATACTTTTTCATGCCAATATGCTGTGGAAACAAAGGGAGACAATAGGAAAAGATGAAAGTAGTTTGACCTTCTTTCTTAGATCAGCATCTCACTTTTAATCCTGTAAACATGCACCTAGTAGGAGAAAAAACACTGTTGCTTAAAGATATGCTGACAGCAACTTTTCAAGCTAGCACACATTACCATGACCCATCATCATCAATCTGAGTTACTGTGCAACACCTCAAGCCACTTCAGCAGCATGTAACAGCAGCATACCATAATGGCAGAATTCTTCTACAGGGCTGCATGAGTATCCTTCCCTGAGTTTCTTTTGGGTGTCCAGTACGCAGAAGATAAGACACCCCAACGTAAACACTAATCCTTGAAGTCCTGAGAGGTAAAGGTAGCCATTAAAAAAATAAATACTGGTTACTTTACATTAAAAAGGGTACTTCTATATACCTTCCTAGGGAGGGTATTGCTAGTTTTGTGTATGCCTCATTCAGTTAAACCATAGTTGTACAAAGATGTTTATTACCTGACTTGGCCACCTTGTGTTTTCTTGAAAGTGAGCACAGCTTTATGACCCATGACTGCTTTGTGGATACAGTCCCTACATGGAAGAGCTACATCTCCTTTTTTTAAGTGGATTAACAGGATCATGTCTCACTCTTCCTGTGTTTAAGAGACTGTGCATGCTGGTAAAGAGACTTTCTATACAATGTTTATACACAGAGGTTTATTCCACCTCAGCTAATCCAATTCAGGATGCGTTTGAAACATCCACCTTCCAGCAGCCTTTTCACTTCACTAGAATCAGTGTTTTTATTTAAAAAAAAAGGCAAAAATTCTCTTTGCTCCTCAGACAACCCCAGATTTATTTACAAGTAACTGTGTTTTTTCCCTTGAATTGTACAATTCTTGCTTCAGACAGAGTTTATCAAGAAAGACCTAACTTCCATTAATACAATTTTTGCCTTTCCCTGGGGTATAGAAGCATGAAGCATCTTCACAGCTGTGTAAATGTCTTTGCTGGAAGCAGACAGGAGCTGCTTCTTAGTGTACTATTACCTGCATATGAAGATGTAATGGTTCAAAAATACCTATATGATTTTGGAGCTTATGCTAGATTTTTTTACATCAGTACTTGGGGCTTCAGCATAAATTTATTTTTTTTCTTAAATCAGGATAAACATGCTAATAAGAGAGGTGATTTTCTGCCAACATAGTTGTGATGGTAAAGGTTTTGATACATAGCTGTAGTAAGTACTTTTTATTAATTACCAGCTGTTGAATTGGAGAAAGTTGCATTGGTATGAAACAATATTTTGTATATCTTTACTTATACATCAATAAAAACACACTGCCCAATGAATACCAATAATTTTTTAATATGAGACAATGTGCTTATTTGCCAGTGCCCACATCCAGCAAGACCAGTATGGACAGTGATATTTGTGTGTGATTATAATAAACCAAGGATCATCCAAAGAAACCTATCAGGCTGTAACATATTGCCTGAATTTGCCACTTTAGCATGTTCACAGTCTTCTGTCTTTTTTCCAACTATATCTACTATACTTTTGTATTATTCTTTTACTTATTACTTTCACAGTGTAATTAAAGAAAGCTACAGTCCTTGTTTGAAGCCACATTGTTACAAATAGTTTTAAAAAAGGTGGGGAGGAGGGAAAGGGATACAAGGCATTGCCCTTCCTGCTATGAATACCAAGTATGTAAAAGAGAAAACTCATGTCTAAGACCATGAGAAGTGACTAGTGAAGACAGTCACCAGGAAAATTGTGCATACTGAGTTTTAAACTATTACTGATAAATGTTCCAAATGGTGTCAGACTCATAGCTCTGAATCTACAGATTGTAACAACATTTGGAATAAATTCCACTCCAGTCTTATTTCCATGGTGGAAAAGAAAACAAGTTGTAGGTTATTTTTTGCTTGCAAATTTAAATGTTTCTGTACTCAAAAATAGTGACTAGAGTGAGGATCTATACTTGGTTTGGAGCTTTTATTTTTACTCCACTGACTTCTTGATAATTAGTGACCCACATCATGGAGGGTTTCTTTTTCTACCCCTGCTCCTAACTGGTCTCACAAACTCCTGTGACTCACAGAAATTTTTAAAAATCAAACCACCAAATGTGTGATTTTAGAAGCATTGTTTACAGTTTCATTATCAGTTGTTAGAGGGGATTGCACATACTCTCTGTGCTATAGAAAGGAATATCCCTTTGCTCATTAAGGTGCAGGTGAAGATCAGTTCTAGGAAACTGCCTTTAATTCCAAAGTCAGACCCTTCATTCGTGTTCCTGGTTTTAAGGTGTTGATACCAGAAGCTCTTTAGATTCCATCAAATGAACCCATTCAGACCTCAGAGATTTTTGTAAAATCAAGATTCATTAAAGTCTCTTTCAATGTTAGGCCTGGATTTCTCTTCTAACATGCTCAATGTTCCCAAATAATTGAGGTGGGTGTTGGCCTCTTCTCCCTTGTGACTAGTGACAGGACTAGAGGAATGGGCTTAGTTGTGCCTGGGCAGGTTTAGATTAGATGTTAGGAAGAATTTCTTTACTGAAAGAGTGGTGAGATATTGGAATAGGCTGCCCAGGGGGGTGGTGGAGTCACCATCCCTGAAGGTTTTTAAGAAGAGGATAGATGTGTTTCTTCAGGGGATGATTTAGGGGTAAGAGTAGTGTAGGGCTATCGGTTGGACTAGATGATCTTGAGGATCCTTTCCAACCGTAATGATTCTGTGATTCTGTAATTATTCAACCCAGACCTGCCCCTAGTTGTATTAAATGGCAAGACAACCAACAGCCTCTAAGGTAAACTGCAGACCTGTGTTTATGTATGCAGTGTTTCAAACCCTATGTGACTGGAGCAAAAATTTGTGTCTTGTTTGATCTGTAGGGAAAAGAGCAAAATGCAAGGGTCTGAGGTTTGTTCCCAGCTCTTCAGCACTCATAAGATAGCTCTGTAAAATCAATACTTGTGATACTTGACCACTTTTCTAAAATCCTGCTGCTATGAATGCCAATGTATTAATTAAGATTACTGTGTTTATAACAGTATTATTCAACAACACAGTGCATTGAGGCAAGCCTAACTCATCTTGCACTGAAGACAAAGAAATGTCCAGTTCATTAAACAGCTTGCTAAAACATGCTTATGCTGTGCACAAAAATGCTCACCTGACATTCACAAACAAGTCAGGGTAGGGAATCCCAGAGTTTAAGTTATCTTTGCAGCTCTATTTTAATTGCCCTGTGCTTTAGGAGAGAGTTGTTTCATGATCTCACAAGAACATTTTCCACCCCACTGTCATCTCTTTGCATACACAAACTGCAAAGCTAGTCATTTAGTGAGCAGGTCTTTGGGCTTTCGTGTCCCCCCCCTTTGCTCAGCACCCAACCTCACACTTTACTACGCAAAAACAGCTCTGAAAATAAAATTACTCAGAGGCTCTTGCTCTTACCTCATCAGGAAAGCATCTGGGTGTCTTTGAATGCTACTTCATAAGCCCTGCAGCATGAGGGGGTAGTACAATCCACATTTTACACATAGGGAACGGAAGCACTAAGTGATTAAGGTCAAAAGTTTCCATTACTTCTGTGTATTCCCTGGGACCTGATTTCTCAGTTTATTTAACATGATACTTTCTGTCTCCAAAGCAAAGTATGCATTGCCTCAGTTGCAGCTGTGAGAACTCAGCCCTCCTTCACGTCAGACCTGAAATCTCCACCCACACATGCGTAATACGAGGAGCACCCAGTCAGTCATCACCTCTGACAAGGTAGCTTTCAAAAATTTGCCCAGCACCACACAGAAATTTTGTGGCAAAGAAGAGGATATGGCACAGCTTCCCAGGCCAGCCTGTGACTGTTTTAATGATGTGGCTGGGTTTGCTCTCAGTGCAACCTCTTCCTTCAGCCTGAAGTTTCGGAATGTGACAGCAAGCAAGGCAGAGGGTTTGGACATATGGGGTGTCTTCTTCACTCTGCCTCAGCTCCCTGACTCCTCCAGGACAAATGTCTTAAGTAACATGAAGGAGATGGGCATTTTCATGTGTTGCACTTACTGACTTTAGAGCAATAGGAAGTGTGGGACAAAGGTAATGGATAATCCCTGATGTAGAAATGGCAAAACTCAAGGAGTCTGAACACCAATCCATGCTCAAGCACAGATTGTGCAGCAGGGCACACATATCTCTGTCCACTGCCTCACATTTTCTCCTTTTCATTTCTCACTCCTCCTTATTCAGGTTCCACCTGTTTCTCACCTTTCTGACTTTGTTCTTTTCATCTTTCAGTCTCCATTCCTCGAGCTTTACCACCAAGCTCCCATCCCCTTGCTCTGCCAAATTCTAGTCCTCTCTTTTAGCCCTTCTGGGTAAGTCTTCATATCTTCAAAATTCACAACGCTGGACTGTTTGCTAATAGCGTCCACCTTCCCTGCTCATCACCCTAGCGCATCACCCTGTGCTCCTCCTATCCCTGTCCCACTCAAGTTTCTTCCTTGATCTTCTTTTCTCTAGTCATTTTGTTTTCTCATACCATGTTTTAGCTTCTAGTAAGAGTTGGTGCTTTTTCCATCACTGATTTCCTCAGTTCCAATTGGTTTCTATTCTAGTACAGTTGGCAAATAAAAATTGATTGACTGAATTGCTTCCCTCATGCAGCTTCTCAGGTCCCTGTTTCCTGTCTCCCACAGAAACTGTTCTGCATCCTCAGTCTCCCCAGCTCTTAAATTCAGTATTCTTCCATTTTTGTTACAAGCAATCATCACCAAGTCTCAACCGCCACTCAGCTAACAGCAGGCTCTTCCCAAGTCACAGACATTCCCCTCTCCTACAATCTTGCCAGTAAGAAAAAGGCCACCAGAAGCACAAGATAGGGAGAAGGTCGCTTGTTTCATTTAAATTGCCTCCCACCTTAATTTGGAGTAGTAAGGAGCAGGAACTGTAGGAGGTCCAGCCTTGCCCTACAGGTCTGGGATGCAGCAAACCTTCTCTGGATCTCTCTGCACAGTTGCACCCTCTGAGGTGGCATATGTTCCATAACACTGTGGGGATAACACAGTTGCAGGATGGCAACTTACTACAGCTTTGGATAAAACTGGTTTGGTTTAGTGAAATAACTGAAAAATCAGTTTTTAAAGTGGTTTTACCTGGAGGAAAATGCATATTTTATGTTCCTTTTTCTAACCCAAATATTATATTCACTTGAATTTTTACTTGTTAGAAAACATTTCATTTCCATTTACTGCATTGGAAATATTCTATTCACTGAAAGCAGCATGGCCAAGCCAAGGCATAGAGTGAGCTCTGCAGGATGTGATCCAGAAACAGAGCTCAGGACAGGGGGAGGACAGGAGTATGGCCACTGTGAGAAGCTAAGAGGAGTTTGCACATGGTCACTCATTGCAGAACCACCTGTAGTTTGACTTTGGAAAGTCTACCCACAAGTACAAATAGCAGTTAACTAGCAGTAGATTTGGACTGACATTTCTCTGAGTTGCAGATAGCATACCCCTGATGCATAAGTCTTTCTGTTGCCATAAATCAGGTTTCTGTTTCAAAGAGCAGGCCACCAGAGCAATGTAGAGAAAAAGTTGCTGAAATTTTTTACACAGAAAAAATTACGTATTTTTTTCCCCTAGTCTTGTCCTTAGAATATGAGATATTTTAAGTTAGGCTTTCCCTCTTTCTCACACCTGTCATCAAATTCACTGTGGAGACTAATACTAGACATTTCATCCAAAAAAATATGAGGTTTGACAAACACGGAAAAAAAATAAACTAATTTTAACACCACCAATGCTAGCACTTTACTAAACTGGCTTTGCCTGGTTCTCCTTATAATGAAGACATAAGACTGAAATTCATGCTCTAATTTCATTCTTGAGACATCATATCAACTTTAAATAATAACAGGGATGGCTTAACATCAAGCAGATAAGTATTCAACTTCAGAAAGAAATAGGTAAGTGTGCATAGGTGCCTCTAATGTGCAAAAATGTGCAATGGTGAATGTTCAGTTGTGGAATTCACCTTTGATGAGCAATTCAGGTATTAAAGTAGCTAAGGACTACAACAGCATTGTGGGGGTTTTATGTACAGTTCAGTGGAAGTGGGTGAACTACTGCAGAGCTTCCTTAGAATTGTGCAGGACTTCATTAGAAGGAGTCACCCTTCCTGCCTGGAGATACTTCTTGTACCAGGAAGTTTCTTCAGAGTTTGCAGACTCTCACCTTGACCTTTGAAATAACAACGCTGCTCTACTTTGGCCTGTTGTAAATTACCCCCATGTTGGTGCCACCTGTCCTATCTGCAGAGGAACTAATCTCTTTGCAGATCATGAGGTCAGAGATAATCCTGTTTTCATTAATGCCTGTCTCCAGTTAGCCCATATCTACAGCTAAACTACAGCAGTTGCTCTATCACCTGATAACCCCTCCCCACCTGAGAAGGGGGATGAGGAAAAGGAGAGGAGATCCGTGGGTTGAAACGAAAACAGATTTAATGAAACAGCAAAATTAATACTAATGCCAATATAAAGTATACAAAGTTATACTCAACCTAGTGAAGGTACAGCAGTCATAATAAATGGAAAAAAAAATCCTCAAGAGCAAAATTATGAGCAAGGCCCCTCAAGGATGGAGAGAAGCAGGAGGAGGACAAAGAGAAGAAGGAGGCTGAGCAGGAGAAGCTCCTGTCCCCAGCAAGCTTCCCCCTTAATGATAAGCACAATATTTATGGTATGGGACACCTGTGAGCCAGCTCAGGTCAGCTGCCCTGGTTTCTTCCCCTCCCAGCTTAAGTTCCTGGATGACTCAAAACTGCTAACAGCCTGCAGACCATAGCTGGCCTGTGAATTCTATCCCAGTTAAAGCAGGACAATGCCAAATTGCAGTATGCACACCAAGCAGCCAAGGGGGCAGAACAGATCCCCCTTCTGTAATCTCCACAAAAATCTACCACAAAGGGAGAGAGTGCAGAGATTACTTCCTCCCTGTACCTCTAGGGATTCAATGTACCATAGAAAGAAAACAGAGACAGATCATATAGATGTCTATTTTCACAGCCAATGTGACATACCTGCAGCTAGAAGAGTAAATAGCCATAGCTGCACAGGGACTCCAGGAATAATGTGTGCTTAGACTAAGGTCCTGGTCTGTGACAAGTGATAACTAATGGCTGCTATTTAGGATGGAGGACTTTTAAAAGACAGATATGTCCATATTCAGTGTACTTGCAGGTGCTAAATGAGAGTGATCATGTCAGAGCATACCTAGCAATCCACATAGACTCTGAGATACTACCCTTAGGACTGATGATCTTAAAGCATCACAAGAGCAACCTGAAGCTTGTCACTCCATTTCATTTCCCACCACACTGAAGTGAATCAGATTAAGCTCCTCTCAGGATGCAGATTCTGAATCATGGTTGTAATCAAACACAGTGCTGTTAGATCTGCTGGATATGCCAGATGAGATACTTTCCTGTTAAGTAGCAGGATGACCAGTACAGGTGCTGCCAGGGCAGAAAGACTTGAGCTAATGCTGCCCTGGCTAGCCCCAGAGTCAGGAACCCAGCAGAGTGCAATGCAAGCAGACCTGAGCAGCAGGCTCGGGTTTGATAAATGGAAACATAAGTAGAAAAATACATTATTGGAAATGTCTGGGAGAAATGAGAACAGCTTGCAGTGAATTTTTTACCATTCAGATAATACAAACTGCATATATTTTGAGATAAAATAAAAACTTCCAGTGAGACTAGAGTTTACTGAGAAAGGAGGACAAGATGCTAAAGACCTGAAAGACTGACAAGCCTGCTGAACTGCAGGCTGTTCTATCTAAGAAAGTTTGGCTGACTGCATTGTATGTTGAAATTGTTTGAGGAATAGAGGGGAGGGGACTAAGAGCTTTAATTACATTAGCAGGCATTTGCTAGCTGCATTCCCCAACCCCTCCCATCCACTCCCAGAGGGTATAGCTCTGTGCTAAATGCTTACTTCATACCTAAAGTTGGAATAGATGCTTATGTAATCTCACCCGATGGGATTATAGAAAGGAAAACAATAGTGGTTCCTGCTGGACTTCAGATGAGGCATTGTCTTCAGCTATTTACTTGTTAACTGGTTGCTGACTCATGCATGCTGATGCAAACAGCTCCAAGACCATTATGACAGTCGCAGTTCACAGTTAAGTGAAGTTTTCTACACTTGCATGATAACTTTCTTGAAGCAGGGACAGTGTAAATATGTGTGGTAAATCACTATGTGTCTAGGTGTTAAGGTATAGCACACACAAAGCAAGAAAAGACCTTATCCTAAAAAGTTTGTGGTCAAAATAAAACAAGCAAGATAAAGAACAGTGTGAGACAAGAAACACACCTACCATACAACTGGGAAACTGAGGTACCAGAATGGTGAGCCACAGCCCCAAATCCCAGAGGAAAACTGTGGTGAAGTGTGGGCTGGAAAAGTATCAGGAACAACCCAGCCCATTTCTACAGTTTCCTAGGGATCTACCACTGTGAGAAATAGGGCACTGAGCTCCATGGTTCATAGGCCTTTGATTTGTCTTATTAATGCTATTATTTTCTTCAGTTTAGCCACAAGCCCTGTCTGAGACTGCTTCAAAATTCACCGAAAGCACTTTGCTCTCTTTGGCAAAATAATGTTGGTGTTCTGCTTATTCTTGCTGGGGGCTTATTGGAATTCTCTGTGTTGTGGATTGCAGAGGTTGATCAGTAATGATGGGCTGTGCTGCTACCTCTAATAAAGTTATATATAGCTTTATGTCCCTGCACTTCTTAGGAGCCTTGAGGCTGGATCCATTATGTACAGATTTCAGAGGAATGTACAACAGATAAAAATCAATTTAGAAAGATATTATCCTTACCACTGCAACCTTTTCACACATTTCACAGACTCTCATAAAACAGCTCTGGAAAGTCACTCAGATTTCAGCTTGCCCAGCACCCCCACACCAGGAGGCAAGTGTGATTAAAGACAAACTTGCCCATGGTTAAGACCATATTTAGCCCTATTTTAGCTAATATAACTGGTTCCTAAAAACATCCAGTGTTTTCCTCCATAAGTCATTTATTGCAATGTTTCAACAGGTTTAGTGGGAGAATGTTATCCTTAATGTTCAACTTCTAACTCAGCAAAAGAAGCTAAGGCAAGATTTGAACTTTCAGCTTCTTTGGAAAGCCCCGTAGTTCCAGCCTTTTACTTCTGACATTTCTATAACAGATATTAAAAAGAAGAAGAAAAAATTTTAAAAAACCAACCTAAGACAAGAAAACAGAAGAAAAGCAGAGAGAGCCTTGGCCCTGTGGCATAAATAAGAAGCCCTACTTCCAGTACAGTCCCTTGTTGCCACAATACCCTGATAAAAGTCTCCCTGGGAATCTGGAGTTTCTCTTATTGTATCCAAATGAGTATAATGGAAAACTCACAAAAGCAGTTCAGATCTTGCTATCTAAATGCTAGAGATGAGTTTGGGTATTTTTTATTTTATTTTTTTATGATAACTACTTCATTCAGCAGCAAGCATCAGTTTTCCGCCTGATGGAGGTTTAAGGGATTTTCCTCCCTTTTTCTTCTCTGCACTGACAAGTTCTTTTCATCACTTCTCCACCAGGAAAAGAAGCAATGACAGGGCTTCTGGAAGACAGAAGTGCTGAACTCAAGTATGACCTCAAGTACTGCTATTACAATAGAAGGGATTTCCCTTTTATGATCCTATTCCTGCCTTCTAGATGAATCACACCTCTTACAGAATGTTCTGATATTAAAAGACCTAGCAAACTATTGAGCTATTAAAGTCTGAATGTTACTATCCATGAATAGTATCATAGTCATCATCCTATAGCAGAATATTAAGAGCACTGTCTTGACAATGAGTCTTTTCTAATGCAGTCTCTGAAATACATGGTAATGGTATTATCAACACTGAGGTCTTGGCTTAATTTAGTGAGCATGAACTCCTCCTTTCTGAACAGCAAAAAGTAAAATAATTAAAATAATTTAGAGACACTGAGCTGAATGGAGCCTTCAGAGATTTATTCTCCTTCCCAAGTACAATAAAGAATTGTTATTGCTTGATGTGCATGAAACTGATCATCTAAATACCCTCAAAGATGGATATTCTGCAGCTTCCCTAGACAACTTGCTCCAGGGTTATACAAACTTCAGCACTCAAAAGGGCAGGGATTTTACCCTTATGCCTAACCAGAATCTAGATATCTGCAATTTAAAGTATTTCTTATCCTGTCCTCAATGGCAAGGAGAACTTCCCCCTTCCCTCAAGAGACATAGGTATGTATATATACATAAGAATATGTATGTATACATATATATAGGTGTGTGTGTGCATCTGTGTGTCTACACATATACTTCAAAGAAGAAAATTTCCCTTGGCGTTCTATGTATGTGTATATTCTGTGAAAGATAAACATTATATCAGAAATGGTGGGCTAAACTATGGGATGTCATTGCCAGAAGTAGGAGTAAATCAGAAAAGATGAATGTATATTCATGAATTCTGTAATTATTGATGCTGAGGTTTTGAATGTATTCCTATATCGCCTAGGAGATCCGGTTGACAAGACAGAACTTTATTTTGTGCTATGCAAACTCAGTTCAAATGAATACCTGCCATCCTGCTCAGACCTGTATGATAAACATCAGCCTTAGCCACCTGCAATCAACTTTCAGTTTATCAAGGTGTAAATAGTAATTTTGAATATTCAGATGTGCTTACTGTTTGGGAAAACAAAAATGAGCTGTTGCCTTTTCAGGATTTCCTGGGACTCAGCATCTCCCTCATAGGCTCAAAGCTGAAAACCTGCAGAACTATTAATCTCCTTACACTTATTTTCCTTTCCTTCCTCTTATTTTCCTTTCCTTCCTCTTGTAAGTGAAAACCAGAAGGGGCCAGGACCAGTTGTTAATCCATATGCTGCAGGGTATAAATATAAATATATAAATTTATAAATATAAATTAGCTTGGTTTTCCCTACTTTCTACCTCATTCTCACTCAACAGTGAAACACTCTATCACTTCAGATGCTCCCTGTAAGACTCTCAGAGTAGCCAGGTTTCACATTGCATGAAAGAAAACCTTTGGAAAAAAACAAATTATATACATATATATATATCTGTATACATACATGTGTGTGTATATATATATATACACACATACCTTTTTTCTAATCAGATCACTTAGATAATCCAGTACCTCAGCCCACAGGAGAGGACAGGGAAAAACAGCCAGGAGCAGGGAATGGCAGAGATGTTGAAGGACATATACTCTGGGTAAATCACACCACAGATGCTGTCCTAGCTATGCAAAGTAAAGTAATTGTTCACACACAGTTCCTTCAGGCATCCCTCAGGCCATCAATCCTTAAGTGCAGAGCCTTAGTATCCAACTACTATTTTCCAAGGCAGCAGAGAGGCTAGGGGAACAAAAATCATTAAAATAATCATAATAATAAAAGAGCTATACTTAAAAAAAACCCACACACAAACAAATCAGAAAGATCTTTAAAAGAAATCTCTGCAAGTCTGCAAGGAGAGAAGAAGAAAAGTTGGAAGGGATTCTTTTTCTAGCCACATCCCTGCCCTCTTTTTGAACAAAGGCAGAATAAGGACAGAAGGCTGTGCAAAGCCAGACACAGGCCTGTGAACCCTGGGAAAGAGCATGCTGCTGCATAATCACAGCATGTGACACCAACACATGGGCTGAACCAGCTGCTGCTCCTGGAGGTGAGGGAGCTCAAGCCTGATTTCTTCCAAAACACACCCGTTGTCTGAAGCAGTCAAGATTTAAGAACTGATTTCAATGTGTTGAGCAACTCTAGCTTTTCATTGGGTCAGTGGTAGCCTGGATGCTTGGAAGCTGGCAAGACCTCACCACTTGTGAGGCTAAAGTCTTTCAAGGCTGCAAAAAACTTTGCTGCACTGTATTCCATTTCTGAGTGCCTTCATGTTTCAGGGCTAGTGGACAAGAACTGGCCTTTTCCAGCATCAATCCCATCCATAAGTCACATTTACAAGCCTTAAGTATTGTGTTTTATTCAGCGAGTTTTTCCATTGCACAGACTTTAGGACATGGTTTAAAGGCATGAATTAATTGATTACAATCATTACATTTATTGATTCCCATAAACTGCCCAGCATGGCCAAGGATTTACAAACACACTCAGGCACTAAGATCTCCCTGACTTGGTAACTTTAGTCTGAAGTTTTTCCCCTTGCCTAGGATGACCTTAACTTGAACAGGGCTGGTGTAAAGCACATTTAACATCTCCTGCTTAAAATATCAGCAGTGTAGTTGTAAGATTAAGTATCAGTCAAATCTCTAATTAAAGAAATAAAGTCACTTGTGCTTACTTACAACATGAAGCCAAAACTGTCAAGCAGATGCAAGCTAAATTAAAAACAAACAAACAAACTTACTTGCTTGGGTACTAATACAGTCTAGAAGAGCAATAGCTTCAAACAGGCCAGGCTCCCTTTCACAGAATCGTTATGGCTGGAAAAGACCTCTGAGATAATTGAGTCCAAACATTATCCTAACACTGCCATGCTCACCATTAGACCATGACTCCAAGTACATATCTACATACCTTTTTAACAGTTTCAGGGGTAGAGACCCACCACTTCCCCAGGCAGCCTCTTCCAACACTTGCTAACACTCCTGGTGGAGAACTTTTTCCTAATATCTAAACTGACCCTTCCCTGGCCATTCCTCTTCTCCTATCATTTGTTACTTGGGAGAAGAGACAAAGAATCCGCCCCATTGGGATGTTAGCTGCAGGGCTGGGAACATCTACACCTTGAGACCTCTGCATGGGTGAGGAGTCCAGTAGACAAGGATGAGGTGCTAATGGCACCTGGGGAAGTCAGTGGCTCTTGCTGCTGCTGCTGCTGACGCTCCGATGGTGCCAGAGTGCACTCAGGGAACTGCCGGGTTATACGTAGGGCATAACCATGATACACCTAGGGCATAGGCAAGGTGCAAGGGCACACCTAGGGCACAGCCAGAGCGCAAGTGCGCTGCCCCGACTTCCAGGCACAACAGCTGTCCACAGCTGTTCCACAGCATAACTCCTCGGTGTCTCAGGAACCTGGTGGTGGCGTCAGGTCCCCGACCTGCATCGGGCCACACACCGTTGCTCCGGCCTCAGAGGCTCCGCCCGCGGGCTGTCCGCCCCAAGTCACCGAGCAGCGAGGCGAGACCTGCGGCATGGGATGGGCAAACCCCACGGCGGGTGGGAGGAGTACGGACTGAAGGAAACGGAATACGGAAGGAAAAACTGACAGCCTGGCTCCTGAGAAGCCCATGGTGAGTCACGGCGGGGGGAGAGGCGGCGGCGCCCTCTAGCGGTGGCGGTCAGCAGGACGCGGTGGTTGTCACATGTCGGAAAGTCCCCAGCGGGCGCTGCCGGTGGAAATCCCCGGTGGGGGTTTTTTGTTGTGTTTTTCTTTTATTTTTTTAATCCTTTTTTTTTTTTTTTACCCTATGCCCTGGCTCTGAAACAGAAAGGGAAAAAAATACCCCCCCAGAAGCTCTGCTCAGCCTTTCATTCCGCGGCGGCGGCGGCGGCAGCAACTCCGGCGCGGGGAGGGGGCGGCGGTGGGGAAGAAGGGACCCCGGCGGGAAGGAAGGGAGAAGAGAGCCCCGGCTCGTCAGGGGTTGATGGATCCCGAGCTCGGCTGCATCCAACCGTCCCAGCCCTGCTGCTGAGCAGGATTTACCAACAGGCTCGACCGGAGGAGGAGCCGGCCGGCGGAGGGGTGAGCGCTGCTTCGGGCACAGGGAGGGGAGGCTGACACGGCACGGCGGGGCAGCAGCGGGCTCCCGAACCGGCTCTGTCTCCCACGTACCGCTTCCAGGAGAGCTCCGCGGGGCACCGGGAGGGTTTGGCCGCCGTGCTTTGGCCGCGTTTCGCCCGGCACCAGAGCAGCTGGCGCTCCGAGGGGTGCTGAGCGCTGGTCCCTTATTGGTGTCTGGAGGCTTTGTCCGGGCGGTGGGATTGTGTCCTCTACTGAGGTCTCCGCAGCGCGGACCTCGGCTACACCGACCTGCCGTGGTCATAGTCTTGTGCTTGTGCTTTTAGCGGTTGCCACTGCTGGGAAAAATTTGCTTTAAGCTTCTCTTGAAGCTGGCAGGTGGTGACAACAGCTGTCGCTTCCAGCTTTCCTACACTGAGTTCCAGCAGAGCGGTGAGTTAGGGAACTAGAGTGTGCAAACCAGACCTGTGGTATATGGAGGGCACCCTCAATACTCAGCATCTTCCTTGGGGAAGAGTAATAATATGTTTAGTTCTGTACCGAGCGCTCAGACAAAGACCCAAGTGTAGAAATCCGCGGGCACCGAAGGCGTGCTAAGCATGTTTATTTTAGCGTTGTCCTAGCACTTTAGAGAAACGAGTTTATTATTGCTGTTTTACAGATAGAGGACAAAAACTACAATAACTTTATGAAGCCACTGGCTGATCCCAGAGCAGAATTCAGCTTTCCCAAACCCAGCATCCTGCGTATTACATGTTCAGAAAGGATGCTGCCTCTGTTAGCTGTTTAATTGTTGTTTACAGAAGTGCTTTTCTGAGAATTCATAATGATTACATGTCAAAAGGTTGTAGTAGTGTAGCATACAGTGAAGCACAATGGAGTATAAACTAATATAATTGTAGCTGAGCTTTCTGTTCTTTAAATCTGTAGCTTAGGTGGCTATTAAATTCGTTGAATCATAGAATCATTTAGGTTGGAAAAGACCTCTAGGATCATCAAGTCCAACCATCAATTCTGTTTGTTTCATCACATTGTTTTTGAAAATAAAGGTTGCTTAGGCTTTGCCTTGATTGACATTTAACAACCACAAATAGCTTAGTAATTTCCATGTGTGGTGGGGAAAATATGCCTGTAGAATATAATATTGAATAATGTAGTTTCAGTTAATGCTTCTGTAAACTCAGTACTTTTTGTTACTTAAAAGTCCATGCTGGTAGTGCTTAATCATGTGCTTAGTCTTTATTCATGTAAAAAAATCCCACTGACTCAATGGCTCTACTTGTAAGGAACTCAGTATTTTGGTCATTTTGGTGCAAAGTATATCTGTAGTTATTAAACAGATTGATAAGACTTGTTTATATTTCATTTCTTAAACCATTGCTCCATCTAAATATAGGGTTACATAAATAGCACATGTAAAAATTATATTGGTGGGTGGAGTGGATGAAAAAGTGTGTTCTTTCTATTTTAAGGCTGTATGTTGTTGGGGGAATGATAAGAATATGCCATGTTTATTGGCTAAATGAAAGCTTTTCCATGTGTTGCAAGATGTGACAGCTCTGAGCCCAGTCCCTAGTGCTCTTACAAGAGCAGAGGAAAAACTGTGTGAATAACATTGCCCTGACTGAGCAGAGAGGACTTTGCAGAGTCTGGTGTTTCACCCGCCTCTGTTTAGGGCTTGACAGGACAGGCACTGAATCCATCAGCTGGTTTCTTGAAGAGGTTATAGAAGCTATACAGGGCAGCTCTTGGCAGCAGGAGTTTGAGGTCCCCTCTTACCCTGTCAAGGTCCTTTCCAGCACTCCAGGTGGGTGGCTGAAGTGGATTTTGCCAATGGCATGTCTGGGTGAAGAGGAGAGCAGCTGGGAAGGGCATGTTTGGAGACCTTCTGTGCAAGAGGGGTCTTCTGCCTCCACAGACCTGGGAGTGCCTTCCTGGTCAATCCATCAGGCTGTAGTCCTTCTTCCTCTCTCTGGCCCTCTAAACTCCTGTGTCCATAAGAAAACTTCCAAATAGTGGTATAAACCAGTTTTCAGTTGCTTTTTGTCTGCTTCTACTTGGCAAGGAGTGTATCCAGACCTTGATATATGACTTGATATTTGTCCCTAGATTCATAATCGCAGTGGTGACCAGCTGTGTTCTAAAAATTAGGCATGCATACTTGTATTGCCTTAATAGAAACTTTGCTTTGTTTTTAAGCAGACCAGTAATGAACATGGACAGCATGGAGAGTCTCTCCATGTTAAAATAGGTTGTTGGTGCTGTTACTGTAGTGCATGGGAGTTTTGAGGGATGCGGTCCCTACGTTTGTCTCTAGCTCACCACAAAGTTAGTGTGCTCTGAATAAGTATTTTAGAGAGTGTAGACAGTCTGAGGTTATAGGTTTGGGGTTTTTTGTTCTTCCTGTTCTTCCTGTGAGGCCAGAGGTACCGAAGAAAGGGATGCAGGGCAGAAAACATTACATGTCCCACTGTGGAAAAATATTGGGGTTTTTGAGCCAAGTGGAAATGCTTTTTCAGCTATGTTGGCTTACCACTGAGTAATAGCAGCACTGCAGTCTGCACCCCCACACATGGCACAAGCATCTCTGTGCAGGAGCTCTGCCACTCACAAAATATAAGAAGCCTCAAGAAAAATAATGTAAGTCTGTCCTTGAGTACTTCCTCTGCAACAAATTCCTCGTATCTCATCTTCAGCCACTGTAAGTATGGGACAGTTACTAGTATGGCATGTAATTCTTAGGGATCTTCTTGTACTGTGCCAAACATCACTTCTCAGAATGTACAGGCTGTGGAAATTTGAAATGGTCATTATCTACTTTTTTTGGCATGTCATCAAAACAAGAGCTTGAAACATGCTGAAAGTTCACCGAGTTCATATGGGATTACACTGTGCAATTATCAATTAGTCAGGTTTCCAGGATAATTTTCCCTTCCCTTGATCTTGCTTTCTTTTATCCTTACTTTGATTTAAAGGGGTTTTTTTTGAATGATGATGCATATGCCTTAGCTGTGAATAAATTTTCTTTAATATCTCAGTAAATGGTCAAATGATCACAGTAAATGATTGGAATAAGCTGGACAGTGTCTAGATCTGAGTAATGCAGAAAGCCTGATGGATATGAGCTTTAAAAATCGTCTTCTATGTAAGGCTCAGTGGACTGCACGCATCCTATGCTCATCTTCGGCAAAACTGCAGCCAGAATCCCACCCCTGAAAGTACCTTCTCAATCTCTGCAGAAGTGATAGTGCTGTGATGCAAGGACAGTAACATGCCAATAAAAGTATCCTTTTTCGTTTCAGATGTCTTCTAGAAACATGGCTGGCCAACACATCCTTCCTCAAGGTTTTTATCAGAGCAATATGCTGAAAGCCATGAAGATTAGAGAAAGGACACCTGAAGATCTGGTCAAACCTCCCGGTGGAATAATTCACCACTTCAGGACTATGCACAGATATACTATAGAAATGTTCAGAATGTGCCAGTTTTGTCCTCAGTTTCGGGAAACTCTTCAGAAGGCCCTGACGGACCAGGCCACCCAGGCATCACTGGAGCGGCAGAGGAAGCTCAACTGGTGCATGGAAGTAAGGAGACTTGTCCCTTTGAAGACTAATGGTAAGTTATGAACATGTCTTTGCACTCAAAATGAGTACCAAGAATGTAGCACCTTCATTAATAGCACCTGAGTTCATATTACTGAAACAGAAGCACACAGCTTTAAAAAAGTGGTGTCTTTTAATCTTGCTTTTATAAAGTAAAATTTTTTTCACAGGATGTACTGTCCTGAGGCTGTAGCAGACCCCTGCCCATATCATGGTATTATGAATAGCCTGAAAATTTCACAGATATTTGCATAGTACAGGTAACCTGTGGCACATCAGAGTAAAAGTTTTGCTCAGGAAACTCGACTTGCAACCCATTGCCTTTCTGTGAGTCCCACTCTGTTACGTTCTGGCTGCCACAACAGAAGCACTGAACAGCCATTAATGCCAGGCAGGAGGAGACTTCAGATGCTTTGAGTGACAGGGATGCATTCCTGTGTATATATAGCAGAAGTAAATATCTTGCCATAAGAATATTGTAACTGGCAGGCAAGGTTCATTTGCTAATCCAGATTTAATAGTGTTCTGGTGGGAGTGTCCTGGATGTGGAGCCTCTGGGAACCTGACGTCTCTGGCCCTGGAGTCAGCACCCTGTGGCCGGCTGGCTTCCTCATCCTCAGCTTCCTGCTGGGGTTTGCTGCCTCTTGCCTTTCCGCAGGGCTCACCTGTAACTCCCATGTGGGTGACTGATAGCTCTCTTCTTCTTACACAAAGTTCGCAGTGCCCATTTTCTTTCAAGTGTCAGTGCTGGCTTTAGGACTCGGCTTTTGGGTTACTTTGTGTGTATTCCATCAAGTGCTGTCAATGAAAAGGTACAGCAGCAGTGCAAAAAATCACCTGAACTGGTTACATGTGTCCACAGTCTTGAGCAGGAAACATTTTCACATGACTGTAGGAGTTGCTGGGCATTTCACATTCAGTGGAGGAAAGATCTGGTAATGGCTATGACTTATGGTCATAAAGCTGCAAACTTGGATTCAGGATTCCCTACAGCACAGATTACTCCAAACCAGGAAGGTAGACTGGGACAGTGAAGACTCCAAGGACATGGAAAATACACATTCCTTGCTCAAAGAGCTAATCACAGTGGTTATAGAAACACTAGGTGTGGTGGACCTGCAGCCTCATTGAAGTCGTTATGTTATGTTCTGTGGATGCTTCTTTCATGTCTGCTGATAGGCATGTTGCCTTTATCTTCCTAGTCCACATTGTTCCCATCCTAAGTTCTACTGTATTTCTCAGTCTGATTATATACAGCTGTGTGGTGCAAAAGCCATAAAAATAGACCCACTGTCTAGATGTCACTGCCTTAACCTAGAAGAGCCTGAGCCTAATGTGTGTCACTTAATTGTCATAGAAGCACTGACCTTCTGGTAGGCTTCTGTGGGCTGCCTTTGCACAGGCATAAAACTCTCGTGACTGTAATTATGCTATGCATGTTGATCATGTAATCTTGAACCCAGAAGGACTGGAGTTGCAGCAAGGGCAGGCAGTGCTCTGGTGGTACTAGAAAGGTAACATCACTCCATGTCCTGCATCTTCAAAACTTCACCCCAGGAAATACATTCTAACAGATTTACTAGGAAAACAGACAATGTGCATACTTTTTGGCCAGGGCAAAGGCCAACAGTTTTGGAATCCCCCATCTCTTGTCGATAGGAATCCTGCAGAGGTTAATATTCAGTAACTGTGACCAACATACAAGAAATATTAGAGCAAGTTGAGGGAAGGCAAAGCAAGGGCTCAGTTTGTGGTCCCCTCATACCCTGCTCAGGGAATGAACTCAGCTTCAGTTCAGTACCTTAGGGTCATTAAGTGCATGAGTAGAAGGAGTGGCTTTGGAAACCTGTGGTTTATGCAAAGTAGTTGCATTGGGGTGCTTTTGCAGGAGAGAGAATGCAGACTGGACTGAAGGAAAGGATCCCTGAAAAACCCTTCTGGACATGCTTCTGTGTGACCTGGTCTAGGGAATCCTGCTGTGGCAGGAGGGTTGGACTAGATGATCTTTCGAGGTCCCTTCCAACTCCTAACATTCTGTGATTCTGTGAAAGAAAGGACAGAAGCCTGGAGAAGCCTTGTATTATCCCAGAAAATACCATGTTGGGGTGGTCTTTTTTTTTTTTCTTATCTCATGTGGCATGAACAATATTTTTTAAAGCATTTAGCTGATTACCCCATAGATGTGGGAGGAATATATTAGTTCTTTCAGTTAATGGTGGGCTTTCTTCAGAAGATTCTGGGGGTTTTTTTTGAGGAAGGTTGTAATTATTGAACACAGAGCAAGTATCTCCTATAGGATCTTTCAATATATGTTTCACCTAATATGTAAATGAGTTTGTGGAGTGGTGGGGGGTTTTTTAATTAAAAAAAGCTCTTTTGAATCACCACACATTTCTTTGCAGACATGTGAATGGAGGATAGAAGGAAAGCAGTGGGAGGTATAAAAATTGAAACTGTTGAAAAAAAAATAAAAAAATAAAAATTCCAGCATCTATTGGCTGTCAAGATTTCACTTGTATAATGAATTGGCATTCATTCCAGCTCGCTCAGCCACACCCCCTGGGAAAGTCCAAGGGAGGCTTTGCTGCTCAGCCCTGCATGCCACAGAACAAAAAGTACAACTGTTGCTCAATTGCTAGTCAAAGGTGTGGGGGAATTCCAAGTGCTGTGTAAGGAATTTTGGGCAGTGCTTCTCAATAAAGTACTGAAAGAGAGCTCTCAGAGAGAGAAAAAAAATAAAAATCTTATCTTTGCTCTAGATTTTGCAAAGCAAAAATTTTAATGGGATTAATATGTCATCTTCCTTGCTTAGAAGGAAACCCAGTCAGTTTTTCTGCAGACTTGAAGTGTGTTTTGTGAGACAGCAGTCAGAAACCAGAAGGCAGGAACCTGATATGTACTGAGTCCATAACATTTTGTGAAGTGTTGAGTAGCTATCAAAGGATACCTTTTCCAGGATCTGCAGTCTGATGCAGGTTTGTCTCTGCAGTTTCATAGAAAGAGTACCAAAGTGTTCATGAATGGTATAAATGACTTCATAATGCATGTGGCAAACTGGCTTTGTGTTTCATGGAGGTCCTTTGGATGGTTTTTTTCCACATGAGAAAAATCTGGTTGCTTTACTATGATTGTTGTCCTCTATTCCAAGGAAATAGCTGCGGTTTCTTAGCATTGGGTGAATCTGTTTACCACTGTAGTAATCCCCAGACTGAGTTTTGAATATGAGGATGTGACAGCAATGATTCTTGATGTCTCCCTTTCAGGGGAGACATCCTTTTTTGAAGAAGATAGCTAGAGATAGAATTTGAAACCCAGCCAGAGGCATATTTTGTCACGCCTTTTAATTAAGTTAGTTAACTCTTCTGATTCTCAGTTTCTTCCCCTCTGAAATTGCAGAGCATTGCTTTTCTTCCAACCTGTAAAGAGAACTCTTTCAATGCAAGGACAGTGTCTAAATGAAAATCATTAATGTTTCTCATTTATTTAGTTTTAATTTTGTGGGTTTAAAAACAGTCCTGTAAATAACATACTATCAGCCCAGCATAGTCTCAGTTCAGAGAGGAAGGCAAGAGGTGTTCCTATGATTCCCATGACATAAATCACCTATTCTTCTCTTTCTATCTCTTCTTTACTACAGTTCCTCCATCAAGCACAGCCAAGTGCCAAGCCTTTCAATGCTCATCAGGGGACAAGAAGCTAGGAGTTACTGTAGTGTTTTCTTGGTGGTTTCCATATCTCTACCCTGTGCCATCAGATGCTGATGAGGGAGATTTACACGTTCTTTTGTAATTTAGGATAACTTTCTTGTGTGTTAAAGCTATTTCAGCTTTGTTTGACATTTGAAGTTGAGTCCAAAATTTAGTTCATGATATCAGTCAAAGTTAAGTAAGATAGAGAAGGATCAGTGCTGGATGACAGCTAAACACTGACAAAACCAGCAGAGAGGGGACTTCCTTCCTTTTGACTGTGCAGAGAGCTCATAGCTCTTGTCTCCTTGTTAAAATCCTTCTGTCCGAGGCTTAGAGGGAAGTGCACAGGGAATATGCATGTGCACAGTGGAACTGTAAATCCTGCACACTTGTGGGGTTTTAAGTAGCCATTTAAAAAGAAGGATCTCTCTCTTTTTTGCAGGTGATGGAAACTGTCTCATGCATGCTGCATCACAGTACATGTGGGGTATTGAAGATATTGACCTGGTGTTGAGAAAAACATTGTTTAGTACACTCAGGGAGATTGACACACAGAACTTCAAGCTCCGCTGGCAGCGGGAAGCTGTTAAATCCCAGGAGTTTGTAGAAACAGGACTCCACTATGACACCCGGGTAAGATGGCCTGACAGAATGGTGCTGTTTTCTGAGTGCTTATCAGAGTTCATTTGCTTTTTGGCTTCATGGACTCCACCATTAGTGGAGAGCAGAAATAGTCTTTCTTTGGAGGAAATGGAAAAATGTGGTTATTTTGAGCACTGCTGTGCTGCGGTTGGTTCCTGATCTCCATGTCTTTGAACCATTGTTGACGGATCTTTCTTTTCTCAGAACTGGGAGGAGGAGTGGGAATATCTCATTGAAATGACCTCCCCAGAAACATCTGGGGCTCGAAACAGGCTTCCATATAATGCACTGGAAGAAATCCACATCTTCATCCTTGCTAACATCCTCAGAAGGCCAATCATTGTCCTTGCAGGTGAGTTGCCTAACCTGTCATCTCACTGTTCTACTCTGTGCTGTGCTGGTAATCTTACTTCGATAATTATTGTTTTCAGGTAGATGCATTTCAGAAGAGAGTGTTTCCAGCAATTGTTCTAAAACACCCAGACTATGGGGGTTTTTTTATCACCTGTAGCATATACTTATTTGTGTTTCTTGGTGTTTTCTTTTTGTTCCTTATGCAGATAAAGTTGTGCGAAGTTTAGAGTCAGGCTCCAGTTTTGCTCCTCTGAACGTTGGTGGTGTTTACTTGCCTCTCCTCTGGCTAGCTGAAGAATGCTACAGATACCCAATTGTGCTCGGCTATGACAATATGCATTTCACACCACTAGTAACCGTGAAGGACAGTGGGCCAGGTATTTTTCAAGTACCTTGTTTCATATTTATGTAACTTCAGTATCATCATGATGGGCAACAGCCAGCTGAACACAAGCCAGCAGTGTGCTCAGGTGGCCAAAAAGTCCAACAGCATCCTTGCTTGCATCAGAAATATTCTGGCCAGCAGGACTAGGGAAATGATCCTGCCCCTGTACCCAGCACTGGCGAGGCCACACCTTGAATACTGTGGTTATCTTCGGGCCCCTCACTATAAGACAGACATTGAGGTGCTGGAGTATATCCAAGAAAGGTAACAAAGCTGATGAAGGGTCTAGAGCACGAGAGTTATGAGGAGCAGCTGAGGGAACTGGGGTTGTTTAGTCTGGAGAAGAGGAGGCTCGGGGAGACCTTCTCGCTCTCTAAAACTAACTGAAAGGAGGTTGTAGTGGGGTGAAGTTTGGTCTCTTATCCCAGGTGACTAGCAATAGGACAAGAGGAAATGGCCTCAAGCTATGCCAGGGGAGGTTCAGGTTGGATATTAGGGAGAATTTCTTCACTGAAAGAGTGGTTAAACATTGAAACAGGCTGCCCAGGAAAGTGGTGGAGTCACTGTTCCTCGAGGTGTTAAAAAATGTGTAGGTGTGGCACTTCATGATGTTGTTCAGTGCGCAAGGTGGTGTTGGGTTGACGGTTGGACTTGATGATCTTAGAGGTCTTTTCCAACTTTAATGATTCTATGCTGACAAAGCATTTAAAATATAATCTGGTTTAGATTTGCATCATTAAAGTTAAAATGAATGTAAAAGATTCCTTTGGAATATGTTCTTAAAATGTAAGCACAAGCAGCTTTGCCTGGAAATCTGAATGGAAACTAAAGATTGCCTTCAAAATACTGATTGAGGGTAGGTGGCAACTCACCTGCTTGGAGGCTGGGATCAGTCAAAGGGTGGCCTCTGCTTCACTGTGTTCTGGCCTCCTTTCCACACCTTATCATAAGAGAAGTTTTGAAGGATATGGTCTCACAGCAGTGTGCCACTGCCTGGCTGGGATAAGGAAGTATGTGCTTTGCCTTTTTTAATGCATCTCTTCTGAATGAATAGCAATTCTCTAGGTTCAGGTTAGGCCATCATCCCATGGAAGGGTGTGTGAAACTAAGATCTACAATGGTGCTCACACTGAGAAGAAAATTCCTATGGGTACATTAAAACTCTTGTGGGATGGGTCTAGGTTTGTAGTGCAGATGTGTCTGTGTCCTCCTCCAGTAGCACTTTTTAGAAACTGCTGGCCAGCAATACTCCTTGCTTTCCAAATTTCAGGAGCAGTGGTGACATCTCTGTGTGGTTATTCCTGCCTGCTAAAATGTGTATATATATATTTGCTTATCCATCTTGTTTCCCCACAGAAATCCGGGCTGTCCCTCTGGTCACCAGTGAACGAGGCAGATTTGAGGATTTGAGTGTGCACTTTCTGACAGATGCAGAAGAGAGGGAGAAGGAGCAGCTACTAAGAGACTACTTGATAGTGATAGACATTCCAGTGCAGGGCTGGGATCATGGTACAACTCACCTAATTAATGCTGCAAAGTGAGTGTCATTCCTGTTTCTTCAAAGTTAATGTTGTTTATGGAGGTGGGAGAAGCCGAGCAGCCCAGTGTGTTCCTTTGACCTTTTCTTCCTTCCACAGTAGCATGTGTTCACCCTCTGGAATATGAAATACTGGCATTAGTGTTGACATGCTTTGAAGTGGTATGAGCTCAGATCAGTCTCAAATGTAAAGGCAAAAATGTCTTCAGACTTAGCAGACTGAAATTAATATTTTAGAAGAGTAAACTCGATGGATTAATTTCACTGATCTTTAGATTACACAGGAGGGTGGCTGAAAAGTAGTTAACCCCAGGAACTAGTTAAGTCAAACTCTTGCACTTTATGTAAGAGTACATTGCATAGAGGGTGGTTGGTGTAATTTTGACTGCCCTAGGGAAAGTACTTCACAATGTGTTCTTGGAGCAGATGGCTTGGCACCTTGGGTTGTTGCAGTGCAGCAGTGGGCAGGAAGCTGTGGCTGGTGGAGGAACCAGCATCTGCACCTGTGCCCCTGACGGTTGAGCATCAGTAATGTGCAGGGCATAGCGGAAGCACCCATTGGCTTCTTGTGCTTAGGAGATGCTGGCAGTGGTGTCCATCCAGCCACCCCACAAGTGTGGGAGGGGAGCAGCTCCCTCTATCCTCTGTCTTTGCTTCCACTACCACACAGGGAGGTGTCTTTATGCTTTTGGGTTCTCCTGGTTTTGGAACCTTGAAAATCGAAGTCCTCCTCAAAGGATATATGCATATGTAAAGAGTAGCAATGGAGCTTCCTTAGTCCCACTGCACAGATGTGTTCTGGAGTATTACCAGTAATGCCATCTCCTCACCCTACCAACTGTACCATGGTGAAGCTCCAATGTGGGGTTTTCCCTGCAGTCAAGGGCAGATGAGGAATGGTATGATGGATGCTAGAGTTAACACACACAGTACTGAAGCCCCATAGTTTGTTTAAAGAATTCTACTGGTAGATGCAGACCCAACAGGGGAAAATCAGGAACAGATTTCATGATAAACAGTATCATGTAATGCTGAGCCCACTGTAGGAAGGGCTTGTTCTTAGTGTGGACTGGTGAAGAAAGGGGTCTTCTACTCTAATCTCTACTCAGCTGAGCACTCATCTTCAGAGGAATTCAGGATCTGGGTTTTCTTCTTTTCACTTCTGAGAGATTGTGTGTGTTATTTGAGCAAACAGCTCTGAGAGAAGCCTTACCTAGAAAATCCTTTCAAGAATAATTCCATTTATCATTGTGCTAGATCATTTCTTTAGGTGTGAAAATCTCCATTTGACATCACTGAACACCTGCTTTTAAAATAATTTCCATTTACAACAACAGTTTAGTGTCCTGGATCTTGTAGCTGCATAATATGGATATGCATTGAAATCTACATTTCCTCCCCTCATTGCTTGTATTTGTCTCCACCCTCACCACATGCTCTTTTCAACCACTGATGCAATCTTCCCTTTTTTTGGCTGTCAGGTTAGATGAAGACAACCTACCCAAAGAAATAAACCTTGTAGAAGATTACTTTCAACTGGTACAGCATGAGTACAAGAAGTGGCAGGAAAACACCGAACCTGCTAGAAGAGAGACCTGCTCCAGGAACAAACAGGAACTGTCTTTTTCTCAGCTCTCCCTCTTACAGGTGAAATGTGAAACACCAAATTGCCCTTTCTACATGTCTGTGAACACCCAGCCCTACTGCCACGAGTGTTTTGAGCAGAAGTCCCAAGGAAGCAGAGGAAGAAAGCATACCTCCAAAACAGCACCTGAGAAACTGAAGGCAGCTGGATCAGGCTCCTCTGGTGTGGACATTTGTGAACCTGTGGGATGGACGTCTGAAGGGCCTGTAACAGGGCCTCGCTCTGCACCTCCAACTGCTCCGAGCATTTTCCTATACAGTGAGACCACAGCCATGAAATGCAGGACACCAGACTGCCCCTTTACGCTGAATGTGCAACACAATGGGCTTTGTGAACGCTGCTACAACTCCAGGCAGCTTGGTCCTCACAACAACTTGGATGACTGGAGACATTCAGACTATGCCACATGCAAGATGTGCTGTCAGAAGGCCAACAGGACCTTCAATGGCATATGCAGCACTTGCTTCAAAAGGTCTACAGAGCGGTCCTTAAATGGCAGCCCTGCTTTCCTGCCCACATGCCACCAGAGATCAACATCTGACCCATCCCAAATCACGCAGAGCCTCCTCCAGCATTCCTGCCATCAGGCTCCCAACAGCCGTGACAAGGAGCCCCTGCCACCAGCACTGCCTCCCGAGGAGAAGAGGGGAGGTAGCCTCTGCAGGAAACCTGGCTGCAAGTTTTTTGGGACATCACAAAATGAGGGCTTTTGCACTCTGTGTTTCTTTGAGTACAGGGAAAACCAAGGTAAGTGGAGATGAGCTTTGGCACATTTTAGTTGCAGATCAACCTCCTCAAGCTACAGAGCTATGCATGCACTGGGTGCTGAAAGGGCAGGGGGTGATAGAAACGATATGGAGCAGCAGCAGCAGGCTGAGAAGGTGTGTTTTTTGGCCATTACTGTCCTGTATAGGACATACGTGGTAACAGCATGGGAAATGTGTGGAAAATTGTGCAAAACTTCCCTTTCACTTTCATGGAAGCAAAACTAGTTCAAGAGGGGGTGGGTTTTGATCCCTCCCCACCACCCACTCCAATCATGGTTTGTTATGAATTTCCTTCACAGCTAGACAATTCAGTGAGGGAAAAGCTATTGTACTGATGATACTGAAAACTAGTTATGTTAGCAAGGCTTTTAAAATGCTTGGAATGAATTTGAAGATCTGTATCTGTTCTGGATGTAACAGGTATAGCACCGGAATAACTACTGAAGTCAGCTTGATAAGCAGAGCAAGTGGAAGCTGACTGTGGATAAAGTGCTTGTATTTTGGGGTGTATTAGGAGTAATTAGGAGGTTTTTGGAGTGTAATTAGGAGTGTATTGTTGTAATGTACCTTGAAATATTTCTTGATAATATCATGTGCTTGCATACCTGAGTGTTTAAAGGCAGACCTTCAAAAAGATCATAGTCTGTGAATAAATCACAGCAGGAAACCTTCATCTTTCATGCTATTGCCCTGCTAAACATGCAAAGAGCACGTGGGTATAAGGGCAAAAGGCACACATAAGAGAGAGTTATTGCCTATCTCTTAAGATAGGCATTTCATTGCTGACAAGTGTGGCAATACTGTGCTTTCCACATAGTTTCAAATTGGGGAACTGTCATGCAATAGCTGATTTTCCAGCATTGTTCACAATGAAAATTTTTTCCTTCCAATTGTGGAATATGTAAGGTTGCTTCATGAGACTAAAAAGCATAAGGCACTTTTTCCTATTAAGCTCTGTTTTTCCATTACCCCACGCACCTGAAATGGGGGAGGCCAAAGGAAAGTGTCAGGGTAGTTCACAGATGACTTGCTGAAGCCAAAGGTGAAATTCCTCTTGACTTTAATGGGATCTAGTTTTCCCACTGAAGACGAGTTTTTCCCAAAACTGGGAACTGTTTCAACAGCTTCTGATACGAAAAACAGGCTGTATTAGCTCTCTTGTTTATGTAACATGGAAGAAAGTGCATCAGCTGGAGGGGTCTCAGGATTGTCCAAAACCCATGTTTGAGGCTAGTAGATTTTTTAATTATTAAACAAATTTTTACTCTTAACTGGGGAGATTTTATAGTTGCTTTTGGTCATCAGATCTACTGGGCACATTCAAACGCCTTCTGTCCTTACTTTTGCATTGCAGACAGCACTTTGCTACACCACCAGAGGAGATCTCAGAAGAAGGCCTTGGCAGCAGCTCAGCCGGGGACCTCCGCTGCCACCTTCCATAACACGGTGTCCTGCCAGAGACGTGACTGCGGCACACTGGGCAGCACAATGCTTGAGGGGTACTGCCAGAACTGCTTCATTAAAGCCCAGAACCAGCGATTTCAGGAAGCCAGGAGGACAGAAGAACAGCTGGTGAGACAGCCAGAAGTAAGTGTGAACTTCTCAAAATCTTCCTCTTGTTTAGCACTGCACATTTTTCTCTTGTGAGAACAATGCACAGTAGAAAACCCTCAAATGATAGCATCCTAAGTATCACAGAAAGACAAGCATAGAGTATCTCATGATTTTTACCTGTTGCAACTGAGCAGCACTCCTAAAACTCATAGAATCATTTAGGTTGGAAGTGACCCATAAGATCATCAAGTCCAGCTGTAACTGCCAACTCCAAGTTGTTCTCAGTTATGGCTATCGTGGCCATGTTCAGTTTTACCTCAGCTGGGATTTTAGCAGCAATCTCAGTGAAAGCAATTGGACCAACAGTTGGTTTGTTTTCTGGCTGGGGAGAGATTTTCATTCTTACCCTTAGAGCTATGCAACTGCATCAAGGGGATAGTCTGCTTCATGTTACCTTTTTCATTAAGCCCATTACAGACTTCTTTGGTTCCATATTTTTTTTGTTATTTGTTTGTTTTGGCCCTTTTAGAATTGAGAGTTAGCAAAGATAAAAAACATTTTTTCTAAGAAGTGACAAAATTCATTATTTTCTTTGGAAAAGCCCAACTTGGCTCTTGCTGTTGTACTTTGGAGAAGGAACATGTGTCTCCAATAGCCCCCAGTGATTACATGCACAAACCATGAGCAGAGCTGAAAGTCTATGAAAAGCCACTTGTGCTGCTAGCATAGCAACTAACAATGTGTTTTAACTTTATTTCAAGAGAACGGGACAGCACAGAGATTTGCAGCGAGCAGCACTGAGTAGCCAGAAGAGACAGTGTGCTGTGGCTTCATGTAGAAACAACCTGGCCTGCAGGAGCAATGACTTATGCCCAGAGTGCCAGCGCCTTGGTCAGCTTCCACCATCGGGGACTGCCAGGGACCCAGCAGAGGAGCCCCCGAAGCAACGCTGCCGAGCCCCAGCTTGTGATCACTATGGCAATGCCAAGTGCAATGGCTACTGCAATGAATGCTACCAGTTCAAACAGATCTATGGGTAGCCAAGGAGAGCAGTTGGTGAAGAACAAGAAAGTGATACCAGAAACTTCCTTCGCTGAAATGGTGCTATATCCAAAACACTTAACAGTCCTGGGAGTGAGGGTGCAGGGGGAAATAATAAGCTGTCTGCTGGTGTCCCTGTTTATTCCCAAGAACAGGAATAAATGTCTGCTTCCTCTGAACACTGCATACAAGGACTGCTGAGAAGGGCAGATTGCCTTCTGCACAGAGCTGTCATTCGTGACTAAGCTCCTACAATGCCATATTTAATTCTTGGACTTCCCAGGAGGAAGTGTGAAGCATTTGAGTCCAAACAACTTCCCAATTCTGCCTCTTTCTCGATACCTCCCCTGCTCCTAGGCGAGGAGCCGCGGCTGCTGTTGGAGGTGCAGGAGCTCTTTGCATTGGTGTACCTCAGGTAAAGGCAAGTCTTCCCTGAGAAGTATCCCCTAGGACAGGTTCATGCAACTGGCAGTTGATGTCTGAAGACTCTTGATTTGGGTTGCCTGTGTCCTTGCTGGTGTCCTTACAGAGCTCGTCAAGGTGAGAGCTCCTGCAGGCATTCAGGGTGTTAACGGCAAGTGGCTCTATGTTTGCAGAGCCCTCAGCAAACCTCAGCTAGAAATATCAGCAGTGGTCTGCTCCTTTAACATGCTTAACCTAAGGAACATTTAGATTCTTTTCCAAATCCCAAGACAGCTGGAAAGACAGGTGATACGGAAGCAACTTTCATGAGTACATGGATGTGGTGGGAAAACTGAATCCTGCCATCCCCTGCTCATATGGAAGGAATTGCCTCCAACAGACAAAAAGACTCCAAAGCCATTTGCCTTCGGCTTTGGTTCTGAAACCAGAGCAGCTCTCTTCTCTTGCATTGTAACTGTCAGGATTACATATGCTGCTGTTCATATCCCCTCACCCACCACCATATCTGTCACACTTCTTTCTTTTATCCTTAACATGATTCTGTTACCATGCAAATGGCTTGCAGCTGGTAACAGAGTGCTTTAGAGTCCAGATTTTACTCCTGGAGTTCATGCATCCACTTCTCACTCTGCAATACTGTATTTAGTGACCTTGCCTTTACTATTGTGCCCGATACCTGTTTCTCTTCTCTCCTTTCACAACTTTTAAATTTTCAGAATCTGTTTTGCTGCTATGGTTTTGGAGGAGATACCTCTTCCAAGTTGCTTCTCAAGTTTAGAATCTTTTTCTAGTTACTAAGACAAAAAGGAAAGAAAAAAGAAAAAATTAAATAATTCATGATTTATTTCTGTTAAATTTTATATATTTTGTGAACCTTAATGTGAACATATGTTTTATTAAAATATTTATATTATTTGAAACAATGCAACTTGAAATTTGCACAGCTAGGATTTTTTTATGTGTATTTACTCTTTTGTTGAAAGTTACAAACTTAATGTATAAATGAAAAACATTTGCTGATATAAAGAAATAAATTATTGAAGGATTGAATTTGGTATTTTATATTGATGAGAGAGAGCATAGCTGAGCACGGGACACTCCCTGAAGAAAGCTTTTCTGTTCAGGATCACCATTCAGCATGTTACCAAGTGTTCCCTGCTTCACATGATGATGTAGCCAAGTGCTTTAAGGAGGTGATAACTTGCTATAAGTCTCTGCATACTCTCACCTGACATCATCATCCACTCAGGAAGAATTTCTGGTACCGTGGGAGACCTGTACAGTTAGTGTACATAAGGAGTTGGTTCCTGTCAATGCAGAGTATCTTGAGTATCTTCAGTCTCCAGAAGTACAAGTGTAGGAGAGTAAGGGTGGTGCAGGACCAGGCTACAAGGGAAACTAAGCTAGACTGACTTGTGTGCTTTCTTCATTCATTCATCAGTTATGCCAAGGATTCCCAACTGATGTTGCTTGAGTCCCACCTTGAGAGGTAGTGATGGCAGCAGGTGGTCCCTACCTCTGCCCAGCCATGCATGCAGCCCCAAAAGCAGAGGCCAACCCTGTCTTCTCCCCTCACCAGGGGCAGCAGGTAAACCCTTCAGCTTCCAGTCTTGGCACCTGGGTTGCTCAGTAGTTCCTGAAAAGCAAGCTGCCAACTGCTACTTCAAAAAGTACTTAAGAGCAGTGTTTTCTTCTCATCCCAAGCTCAGCCTGAACCACCCTACTGCCAGGGTATTTGTGCACTGTAATGCTCCTTCAGTGTGGCATGAGTCTGGCTGTACTGGCACTCAGATCTGTTTCAGAGCTCTACCTAGACAAGCAATACTGTACTCTACCATGACTTCTAGGTGTTGCCCATGATCTGAAGGAAAAATTAGGGCTGTAAACCTCCCTACCCACCCTATGCAGTTAGGAAAGAGGACCCTTTCCTAAAAGGCTGACCTTTGCTACAGACTCTTACCAGCTCCTCTCTGCCCTAATTAACTCTTTCATCCCTTCCAACTGTTCAGGAGCACACCTCAGCATTATGCTTCAGTGCTTTCCCAACTGAAAACCATGTAGATGTTGAGGGCCTGAGTACTTCTGTCACAGGTTAGCTGGTCCTTGTAATTCACTCGACTTTCTAGCCCGTGGTCCTGGATGCCTGTCCACCTTCCTGATGTACACTGCTTTTCTTACAGTCTGGCTCAGCTCCCTCTGGATTCACATACCCTTCATTTTGGAGCATGCTCCACCAGAGCAAAGCCTACTGGATCTACAAACCTCATCTTTGCAGCATATTCCTCTTTTTCAAAATCTGACTCCATTTATCCATACTTCCTTCCCTTTTCTTTACAGCTCATGCAACTCACATGCCGACACGATTCATCAAACCTCTGCACCAGGCACACACTTTGGTGCTGAAGGATCAGGCAAAGATGGGGGAGGATGTCTGCAGCCAGGCACCAGGAGATGGAGGCAGCTCATGGCATCCAGACTCAGCAGCCCCTGCTGGGTGAAAAGGCAGAGCCTCCAACGTGACACCTTCAGTGTCAGCTGGGCTGATTAACTCCAGTTGCTGTTAACTGCAACTTCTGCTGAAAGGAAGGATTTCAGATTGAATCTGAACCCTAGATCCCACTGATTTTTACTCTGCTACTTTCTGGGCTCATTACTCATAACCCTGAAGTCACGTGAGGCTTGTCTCATTCTGAAGCTCCTATGCAAATGAGTGGCCAAGCCTGTTTCTTGTGATTTGCTTGTGTGGGAGCATTAAAGCTAGTAGAACCTTTAAAAAAAAAAAACAACCTCTGGTATTTCCCTGATGTCCTTAGGGGATTTTGACCCTCTGATGCTTTCTGCTCTTTGCCCAGACAGCTCTTCAACTTCATATATTTTTTTCCTTCCTGTTCTGCAAAAGAGAACTTTTCTTTGGATTCTCCCTTTTTGTCACCACTTCTGGAAGTCTCTTTGCTAAGTGGCAAACTTTTCATAGCCAGAGATTCTTTCGTAGCAGAAAGGCAAGACTAATCCAGAACAATTGGCTTAACAACTACTTGCATTGCACTGGAATTCTTTATAATACAGTGTAGGGATTGCTGCACAGGCTCTGCTTACACATCCATTTTGTTTAGGGAAGGGATGCTTCTAGGTGATTATATGATGATCTGAATATTATCTATGTTTCTGGATTTCTCAGGGATCTACCTATTGTATTAACAGATAACTTACAATATAGAAAAGAAGAAAGGTCTAACTACGTGTTCATTCTAGAGAGAATGTAGATTTAAATAGATCAGGTTGCTCAGAGCCCCACCTTGAATGTTTCCAGGGATGGGGCATCTACCACCAATCTGAGCAAGTTGTTCCAGTGTTTCACCACCTTCATTATAAAAAAATTCTTCCTTAAATCAAGTCTCAATATACCATCTTCTAGTTTAAAACCATTACCCCTTGTCCTGTTGCAATAGAAGCTGCTAAAAAGTCTTTCCCCAGGCTTTTGTTGGAGTTAGTGTAGATATAGGACTGTCTTCATACCTACCTTTTAGGTGACTGATTGAATTACAAGTGATAGCCATTTTGCCAGCTGATGTCCCTGCATGTGCTACATACAGACTGTCCTAATCTACACCATTCCCTTCCCCAGAAGCGTCTAAAGTTGCTTTATAACAGAAAACAAAAACTTTTGCCTGCAAAATCTGGAGCTGTTGATGGCATCCTTTGGTACCAAAAGTTAAATCACTTGTATCTGGCAACTCTGGCCTCTACACTGACAGAGACAGGAGTAAAAGAAAAGGTAGTTCAGTATCAGAATAGACACAGAAAAAACATGAGACCAAAGCTCTTGGAATGTGCTAAGGTGTCTTTCTTTGACCCTAAGCTACTCTTCCAAAGAGATACATCAGGGACTTTCAAGCTGCTGTGTCAGACCTGGTATTTCAGATACTCAGAATGTTGCTTTGTGTGCTAGCTCTGATGAGACTTTGACACCAGGGAGGTGTCTGAGCACCTCTGCAGTATGGGGATGGGGACACAGACTCACCAGAGAAATCCTCAGTACCTGGGGACTTTACTGCCAGAGGGTTTGAAGGACTTCAGGCAGTATTTGAGGGGGGCTGTGAAGATTTCAGTATCATCTAGAAGTTGGATATAAGCCTTTTGGATATAAATCTCCAAAACTTTATGCTGAGTATAATTTTGTGTGCTTAAGGCCATGAGACCAAAGTGCATGACATTAGCGTGTACATTCAATCCTTGCAAAATAAGTGATTCAGCATGGTGATATGATGCATGTTTTGTTCAGGTGAAAGCCACAGGGGAGCAGTGACTGTGTAATTTTATCCCACATACTTGAGCAGGACACTATTGTGTAATATGTACAGCACCAAAATAGAAAACCACAAGTGATTTTGTATTGTATTTGTATTTTGAATTGTAAACCACAGTTACAATTTCAGTTCATATTAGACTGCCAAAGCCCCTTAAAATCCAGAGTTAGAGGTACAGCCTTCACATCCAAGTGCTCTGTTTCTCTTGTGCTGGTGTTTAACACAGTGCAGCAAACCTGGCACTGGTGGGAGCATGGTCAATAGGCTAACATAAACTTGTTCAGTTATTTCTGTGCTGATGCTTTTTCCTGCATCATGTGGTGCTTAGGGACACAGTTTAGTGGCATGGTGGTGCTAGGTTGACAGCTGTACTTCATGATCTTAGAGGTGTCTCCCAACCTTAATTATTCTGTGATTCTGTAAATGCTGATAGCATCAAGTATTTATCAAAAACGTTGTCCTAGATGCACAGGAAGAAAGACAAGATGTTTGGAAATGGTTTACCTGAGTTGCTATTTCCCTTTACTCCCCTTTCTGTGACCACGCATGGTTATTTTGGAGACGATGGTCACTGGGTCTTACACAGTTTATTTCTCTAGCTGTTCAGTTTAGTAGGATGCATTTGAAAGTACCTCACAGCCCAACTCTGCTCCTGTGTGAGTGTTATCACTTCTTAACCTCTGACTGAACTGACTTGGTCAGTCCCACCATGATCCAGCAGCTGTCCTCCCACTGCCTCCCTGGAAGTCCAGTACTCCCACAAAGAGCTCTCACAGGTCCTTTTACACCAAATAGATGCTGTAGGAAACCTACTCAGCCCAGTGTCATTGTGTCTCCACTTGTCAAGATAAATGTCTATTGAAAAAAAAAGCCTGGATGTCCATGTACATATATGTATACACACATAAAACCGCACTGTAGTTAATGTCTGTCAAACAGAAACCTAAAATAAGAACAGGTAGTTTTGCTTGGGAGTTTTGTGGTGACTTCTTTTTGTACTAATGTTAATTTACAAAAAACTCCCTGTGTCTAATATTGAAAGGCAGCCTACAGCATGCTATCCAGACTACCCCCTCCTCCAGCCTCACTGGTGAATATTATGTATATAACCTCTCCTTGTTCTCACCACCCCTGATCTCTGACAGCAGTGCTTCTTTTTGTTATTGATTTGGATTTCTCTTTCTCTCCTCACCCCCCCTTCTTTTCTTTTTTTCTTTTGCTTAAACTCTAGTACACATCTGTGATGTTGGGCAGGAAGTCAGATTTCCCCTGGTGAATTACTGGGGAGGGTGGAACCTAGGTTTTGTTCTTTGGTTATGGCTTCATGTCAAGGGATTCATATGAGCTCATAAGACTGCACATCATGAGTTAGCCCAATTCCCAGCCAGTAATGTTGGGGGGGGGGGTTGTTTGATTGTTGTTGGGGTTTTTTTTTAAATGACTGTTTGGTGGCACATCACAAGAAGGGATCAAAATCCCCTTCTCATTTACAATGTAAAGCACAGCTGGTAAGCTGTGTTTGTGCTACAAGGAACACAGCTCTGTGAGGTGGTTGGCACTTTGGAACCAGTGGTTTATTACTGGCCGCTCTCAGATGTGCTGCTGATCAGAATCTGATTGTGGCATGAAGTGTGGCATAGCATGAGATCACCCCATCATAATTCCCACTTACTAACATTACTTGTTGCAGGGCTCATTTCGTTTTGTGCTGCCTGATTCTGGTGACAGAAGAGTGTGCTCTTCAGTGACACCTGGTAAACATCTTACTGCAAAATCAAATACCATTTATACTCTTGTGAACCTTTAATAATTCAATTGGGTTCTGCAACTTTATTCCAAGTATTCTGTAGGATAACTAGAATGGGAATTTGGCCAGCTATAATATAAAAATAGTATTTTACTTTCTTTTATATATTCTGGAGTGAAAAGATGCACCTTAAATTGCTGCTGTTGCCATCCTCATGCCACAATGTCATACCTATCAAAGCAGACCTGGTTGTTAAGACACTGCATCTAAATAGATGCATGTCTTGGTTGCTCATTGCAGCTTAATAGGAATTGGGTGTCTTAGCCTTTGCTGTGGTCCTTAGCACACAACCACTTAAAAGGCAAGAAAAATAGTGAAACTGATATTTCAGCATGATGGCTTATAGCTTATTTAGCCTGGCACTTTTATTACCTGCAATGAGGACAGGTCTTCTTTCTAAGGGATGGAAGGGCTCACAGTATTTTTCATTTACTTATTCTTAATGCACAGTCTAATAGAAAAGGATGATGTTACATGGCTTTTTCACAATCATGTGCATGTCTAGACCAGCCTCCATTTGCCTAAAAGAAAAAAACTCATCATTTCCAGAGACTTTTTTTTAAAAAAGGGAAGTTTGGGTGGTTGCAGTAGAGCAATGAATGATGGCCCCTGGCAGAGCTCTTCTCTTTGAAGGCTAGTGCCAGGTCAGGTGCTTGGAGGCAGGAAAGCCTCCAGCGCTTGCCGGTGCTCCTGTGCATTTGAGTCATATCAGTATTGTGCACCATTAAAGTTCAATATGCATTACTCAGATCAGACATGTAGCTCAGGCCCTGTCAGACCAAACCTGAGTCTATGTGAATGTCAAATTCAGATTTTTCTTCCTCTCACTTTTTCTTTGGGCACTCAGCAAGGAAGACCTATTAAGGCAGAATTTCATATCATTATTTAATTAGTTGACTGTCAGGTCACAGAGTTTGCTGTTGCATCAGACTTTCAGTCTTTGCTCATCTCCTCTGCATTGGAGCTACTCTCAATTCACTATGCTCTCAGTCCTCTATGCTCTCAGTCCTCAAACTGGTGCATTTTTTTTCAGAGGATTTGAGGTTTTCATGTGTCTGCACAGTGTAAGTTGACTACAACCAGAGCATCATCTACAAAGTTGAGTTACCTCACTGTCAGACGCCCATTCTCTCTGATCCAGGCTTACTATCCTCTCCCAGAAGAGAAGTCTGACAACAGCTATGACCAAGAACAAGCTGACCTTTACTGTGCAGAGTTTTGTTATACTTTCCACTGAGCAGCCATACACTCGCTTACAGAAGTGTGTATGTGTGCTGTAAATGACAGAGCATTTCCAGCTTCAACCAGATCCTGAAGGTGTTTGTTGTTTCATTTTGCACTACATCAAGACTTCTGCCTCATTGTTCCTCCACCCTCACACTGGGTCCTAGTTTGGCACTTCCTCTGCTCCCCAAGGCTTTGGAGAAGGGTCACAAGTGTGGCTTAGTAAAATTCCCAGCACTTAATGCTCCTCCTTCATGCTTGCGTTCTTAATCTTGCAGATGGCTTTATCTCTAGAAATGCAGAAGTCTGGATGCACTCTGAAAAGGGTTGAGCTTCCATATTTCACAGTATTTGCTCTTTTGAGTTAACAACAATTCCTATTTGGAAATAACTTTGAATTAAGCTGTCATCAACGTCCTGCAGAAATACATGTGTAGGTTTTATCTCTTTTTCTTCACTACTATGAAGGTTCAGCCTGTAATAATAACATCTGCAGCATAGCTGCTGGAGCTGTGTTTGTGCCTAACCTCTTTTTATTGTCATTCTCTTTGTGTTATGTTTCAGGGTGTAACTAAATATTTTCAGTTCTAGGGAATGTGTAGGCAGATCATATCAATCATGACTTAAAAAGCAATAAGCTATTTAGGAAATACTTGTTAGTATGTAAAAGATTTAATAAATCTCTGATTTAATACTGCAGAGATTAAAATATCGTAATCAGATAAAATTAACACTACAAAGTCTATAAGAAATGGAAAATAATCACAGGACACCACAGAGGTCAGTAAAACCAGGATGATGACTTTATAGACATGTAGAGCCAGTTAAGTATTTAATCCATAAACTCCCTTGTTTTGAGCTGAGTGAAGCAGAGACAAGTAGACACAAGAAAAAGTAGGAACAAGTTCTTAATTCTGAAACTGCATTAGAACACTCTCAAGATAGCATCAAGAACTGTGTGGAAATCCCCTGGATACATTTTGTAATTTTTTTCCGGTGAATCTCAGGATAACAAATGCAAGAGGTGAGGGTAAGTGGATGACCACAACCTGTGTAGGCTGCGTTTTGGTATTCTGCTTCTGTGGTGCAGACACTCAGGGTGGAATTCATCTCCATTGTCTTTCTCTCCCTTGACTGCAAGGAGCATCCAGATGACTACTCCAGATGTGGATGTTTACACTGTAAAGGTGACAAGTTTAATGAGATGAATCTCCCAACTCATTTCTAAGGTGGTGTTTCCTCTTGGGGAGAATTAGAAAATCTGGGTAATACACCAATTGCCTTTTACTTCATACCTTCCTGATTGATCAAGGTGATGCTTGGCAAATCAGAGACGCTCAAAACTTATGGCAACTAGTGCGTCCTGAAATCAGTGGGTGTTAGGCATTTAAATGCCTTGTGTATCCTCTGGAGCAATTAAACTCTCACTTCTTCCATTTATACATTCTTTCTGCATGAAACTGGAGGAATAACACTCACCTAACTCTCCTCAGGAGTTATGAGATTAGACCAATTCATGATTACAGTATGCACTGGCATCCTGAGATGAAAGATCTGAAATGTAAATAACAATACTCAATACTTCTATCTTCATTGAAGGTGTACTCACATCCTTCTAACAGCATAACTTCAGGATAAACAGCGTCTCACCTTTTGTGACTCCTCTTCCATGTTTCTGAAATCACTTTGTCTTGTTTTCTTTCAGGTACTCCATGGGAACTAGAGGAATCAAAATGAAATTTGCCCAAAGGGAGCATGTGGAACCAGATGAATGTCTCTGCACTAAACAACAGCAAAATAATAAGTCCACTTCATGACCCTTTCCTTGCTTATCTGACCAGTGTTCTAGAATGTGTTTGAGTTCTCAGCTAACTCCCAGTTCAGGCCCAATATGCTCCCAGTGTAGAAAACCAAAGCAAATGCAATTGTATCAGGACAGGGCTGTTTGGAATAAGTGTTAATGGCAAGATACTTGGCATTGATTCACTAAGGACAAATCATGCCTGACCAATTTGGTATCCTTCTATAATGGAGTGACTGCAACAGTCAACCAGGGAAGACTGGCTGATATAGTCTACCTAGATTTCTGCAAGGCCTTTGACATGGTTCCACATGACATCCTTATCTTTAAATTGGACAGATATGGATTTGAAGGGTGGACCACTAGGTGGATAAGAAATTGGCTGAATGGACATGGCCAGAGAGTTGTGGGCAATGGCTCTGTGTCTACTGTGGAGACCAGTGATGAGTGGTGTCCCTCAGGGCTCTGTCTTGGGACCAGTGCTCTTTAACATCTTTATTAATAGATGTAGACAGTGGGATCAAGTGCACCCTCAGCAAGTTTGCAGATAACACGAAGCTGAGGGGTGCAGTTGATACACCAGAAGGACCACATGCCATCCAGAGAGACTTGGACAAACTTGAAAAGTGGGCCCATGAGAACCATATGAGGTTCAACAAGTCCAAGTGCAAGGTCCTGCACTTGAGTCAAGGAAATCCTAGGCATGAGTACAGTCTGCGAGATGAACTCATTGAGAGCAGCCCGGTGGAGAAGGACTTGGGGGTCATGGTGAATGAAAAGCTGGATATGAGCCAGCAATGTGCACTTGCAGCCCAGAAAGCCAACTGTATCCTGGGCTGAATCAGGAGAGGAATGACCAGCAGGTCAAGGGAGGTGATTTTGCTTCTCTACTCTGCCCTCCTGAGACCCCACCTGGAGTACTGCATCCAGTTCTCAGGTCGTCAGCACAAGAAAGATGTGGACCTTTTAGAGCAGGTCCAGAGGAGGGCCATGAAGATGATCAGAGGGCTGGAGCACCTCCTCTATGAGGATAGGCTGAGGGAGTTGGGGTTGTTCAGCCTGGAGAAGAGAAGGCTTCAGGGGGACCTTATAGCAGCCTTCCAATACCTAAAGGGAGCTATAAAAAAAAGGGAGAATCTTTACCCAGGTAGAAAGCAATAGGACAAGGGGGAACAGTTTGAACCTGAAGCAGGAAAGATTTATATTAGACCTTAGAAAAAAATTCTTTACTCAGAAGGTGGTGAGGCACTGGAACAGGTTACCCAGAGAGGTTGTGACTGCCCCATCCCAGGCCAGTTTGGATGTGGTCTTGGGCAATCTGGTCTAGTGGGTGGCATCCCTGCCCATGGCAGGAGTGTTGGAGCTAAATGATCTTTAAGGTCCCTTCCAACCCAAACCATTCTGTGAATCTATGAATTGTTGCCAAAGATAATATATTCTCAACTTACATTAATAAGGTATTGAAGAAAATAGAGATTTCCTTTTTAGTCAATGGCATTGCATCAGAGAATACTCATCATCGATTTCTCTTTCTAACAAAGCAAAAAATCTGAAGTGTTGTCAAACAACAAGGAGAAATACTAGGTCACAATTCTCTGTATGCTGCTTGCAGTTGGCTGCAGACTGGTATGTTTAGCTTCTTTGATTCATAACAGAGTTGAGAAGTACCAGGGAATTTGATTAATAGTATACTCTGGGGGAAAGAGATGACCTACTTGTTTACTCTGAGGTTATCAAGGGAGATGAGAATAAACCACTGTGGCCTGAACAAGGAAGTTAAGCGAGAAGTTCATCTAGCTGGGGTTTATCTATTTCTCTAGTGACGTCTTGCCATAATCAAGGGATAATCACCTTCTTTGCAGTGTAAAATTATTCATATTAAAGATAAAATTGTGATCTCAGTGAGACCTGGGAAGTACCAGTAAAAGGCATAGAACTACTAGCATGAGAAAAAACCTCAGCAGCGAGAAACACAGAGACAAGAATCAGCTCTTGCTGATTCTTGAATTGGTTTGCTTGTATGTCCATGAATTGCATCATTCCCTTTTACTCTGGTAATGAACTGTGAACTCATATTGAGCTGTTTGCCCACTGTGCCCTCTACCCTTTTTGTTGTTCTCAGGATAGTTTTCTGATTTACCTGTTCTACAGTCTGACTTCTCTGCCTCCTCCGTTTTTACTTTTTTCCCAGTCTTCCTGTCATCTTTGGTTTTTATCAGTAGTGACTTAATGTTTTCTTCCTGGCCACAGATGAAAATGTAGAATGAGATCAAATCTGGCAGTGATCTCTGCAGAAAACAACAACAGAAGTCGTGTGCTGAGATCTCTTACTGCCAACCTATTAGTAATTCTGCTGGGGTGTCAGTTCTCAGTTTAAGGGGCCTGGGGTTTTTGCCAGCAAGAGTTTCTGTCCAAACATTGTACCTTGTGCATACCTCACAAAAGTCTATGTAATTGCTTTTGTCAACCAGGGTGGTAATTGGCATCAGCAAAGCATGGAACCAGGTTTATTTAAGAAGCTTTGTTTTCTTAACATATAATGACACTGGTTGTTCTGCTTCAAGCAACTGTTCTAGGATCTGAGGGTGTAAGTTGCATTCAGGAAGAAGTGATGTTGTTTACTTGTATCACAATACTTTCCATTGCATTTGTGTTTAATGAAATGTTAGCTACAGAGCCAGGATGTTTACTAAGCAGTTTTTTCCTCTATGTTTAGAATTTCAGTATCTCCAGAGGAGTTATTTACTACTGCTGAAATAAATTTGATGATAATAAATTCTTTATTACCTTTAGATTTGCCAACCTCTGATTTTACTTTGATGTGAGTGCAACTTGGGCTTGGGAAGATGTCCAAAATGTTCCTAAATTCATCCTTCTACAAATGTTCATGTTCTGTTTTGGTAAAGTGGAATTCTTTTGAAAATATCTAATTGTATTACACAGCCCATTAAATGTCAGTTATGAACCAAAAAAATCTTTTGGCTTGAGACAGAAAAAGACCTAGAGAGTTAACATGTAGTAGTATAAAGGCTCTCCAGTGTCATCAACCTCTAGTAGCCCTGGTGTGCCCATCTAATCCACTCAAAAAACAAGCAAAGCCAAAGCCTTGACAAAGTTTCACACCAGGGAACATTTGTTTTCAAACTGCGTAGTCCAGCCTTGTCTTCTGGCACCTGCTGCTAGACTTTGGGGCGTTTTGATCCCTGTATGTGGGAGAGAAGTACTCATGCTGTAAACAAGTCAGATGTCAAAAGAACAGATGGATGACACACAGGGTGCTGGGTTAGAGTTCAACCACCAAGTTTTGGCATTATGTGGCAAAGCAAGAAGGTCCCTACTCCCACGTGTCTGCACCGTCTACCCAGCTCCACTGCCATACTCTGGCTACTTAGCTGCAACAGCACAGCTGAGGAAAGGACCCTTTGGTCCCTCAGTCTGGAAAATGTGATGTTCTTTATTTTTAATTCTACTTAACTGCTGTGTTGTACAAGGGATAAACAAACTGCAAACACAACAGAAAAAATCTAATTTTTCCTATGTTCAACAAGAGAAAACAATGTACTACTGGTTTCCTCCATGAAGTCACTGAAAACTTTCAAGAGGAGAGAATTCATTTAGGGAATTATAATTCACATATCTATACCAAGGTTTACAAAGGGACACAAGTAAAAGAACTTAGAAGTACATAATCAGAATAAAAAGTGCCATCTAAGTGAGAATTAAATAGCTCTCAGATTAGTTTATATTTGGGAGAGGGGGAGAAGCTTGCAAAGAATTGAGATATTTTTAATTTTCTACCTAAAGGAAATGAAAAATTAAAAGTTTACAATAGACTAACTATCATCAGCTTCTATGCTATTGGGTGATCTGTGGTGAACAGAGGTGAGCATGACCACACCTATGCTTGTCTGTGCTCACCTGCTCCTGAGGTGGGTTGCTGGGTCCCCTTTGTCTAACTCCAAGTCTCTTTGCAAGGCAGCTTAGCTTGGATTCAGGCTGTATTCAAATGTCATATGTCCCATCAACAGTCCTTCCCAGCAGGATCCCAGGTGTCATGTTGCCACAGATATATGGTAGCTCATCTGGACAGAGCAGAGGGTAGCCCATCCACAAAGGAGAAATTAAAAACTCCTGTAGTACAGGGGATATGTCTATCTCTGAGGTCCTGGCCCCATTTTGGTGGGCTACTCTTGGAGCCGGCTTTGAAGGTAACCTAATGGAAGCCTGTTAAGGCCTTTTCTCAAGAGAAGCATCCTTTAACTCAGATTTCCCTGTCCCTCTCAGCTCCAAGACTCCAGGTTGCAACTTACACGACTGAGGACACCTCAGGATTACTTTTCTCCCATAGATTCAGGCCTGATAGGTCTGAAGAGGTAATTTTCTCTATGGAGGCTCTGCCTGGGGAGAATCCAAGCAGTGCTCTTACAAAATCATTTGCAAAAAGGGTGTTTTCCCATTTGTGACTACAGGATATTACCATGTTACCTCTTTAAAAAGAGGGAATTACCAAGAAAAACATCACCAGCTGACTCTCAGGTGCAGGCTGGTGGGTACAGCCTGGGTGAAGCAGCCAGGGATTCACACCAGTGTTCAGGTGCTTGGGCAGTTCAGTCATGCTGGGAGAGCTGCAGCAGATCATGGTGCAGATAGCACCCAGCCACCTCACCTTTGATTAAACTTCCATTTCTTTCCTCCTCTCCATGTATTTTTTGTGCCAGGAGCCACCAGTGCTGCTACTTTACCCTGAGGTCTGTGTGTTTGTAAACTGAGGTTGGTTACCAGCAGGGCACTCACACAGGTCAGGGCATCTATCCCCTGGCAAAATCTCATTTTTTCAGGTAGTATCACATTTTCTCTGAATCTTGAAAACAAATGTCTTAGAAAGTCCCCCATCAAGTGTGTTTCCAGCACAGGGCAAAGGAACACCTCAGTAGTATGTCTTCTGCCTAGCCCAGCCACCCAAACTGCGGTGAAGCATGAGCCAAGTGTGAGTTTCTAACTGCTGAAACTACCTCAGTCACCCACAAGGATACAACTTTTTTTGCCACTAAAATCTGGTTCATCCCTTTCAGCCTTTCTCAGAATGATTCCCTAGAGAACTGGAGGAGCAAGTGTGAACAGACAGACTGCATCAGGCACTCAGAACAGACCTGTGTGCAGAGCTTAGCCTTGCTCACAGCAAATGAACTAGGGTATCTGTGCTCTAAATATTTCCAAGTTTTAAAATGTCATGGGGAATGTAATTACAAATTTAAGAGAAAACACTCTGTGTAATTGATTTTTCCTGGAAAATTCTGATCAGAGTGCAAAAAGAGAAAGCAGATTTTTTGTTTTGTCACTTTGGTGGGGTTTTTAACACAGTAACTTATAATTTTAAAATTATCTCTGTCAAAACAACATAAGTTTTTTGCAATATCATTGTACATAATGTCAAAACCTTAAGTCTTTACCTAGCACAATACAGTATTATTAAAAAGTTGGATAAAAAGGACAGTGTATATTTACATTGTACCTTACTTTCTTCCATAACTAACATAAGGTACTTAACCAAAGGAACTAGTGAGAGGAAAATGAGGTCTTGCTTACCACACTATTGATCTTGTCACCAGAATTGTTTATCATCTAAAGATAATAACTGCAATTAAAAAGGCTTCATCTCACTGAATAACAGTGAGAAACAGGAAAAGATAAGTCACACCACACCCAGAAACTTCTCTTGCACAGTCACAGAACAACCTGAGTTTCCTGAACAAATGACAGGTGTCTTTTTTCAACCTTTGAATACTCAGTTTTTTCCTCCTACTTCTAGCTTAATCAAAGACCACGTGCAAAAATCTTAACAAAAAACTTCATCCTTAAATACTCACCCAGACTGGACAAGTCTGTCCTCTATGCCCACTGGCAGCATGGTGCATGGGGTCATCTCCGCAGAGGGTGTCCCCGTCCCACCTTCCTCCACTCCTCCAGACATGCAGTGGTGCATGGGATGCTGTACCACTAGGCCAACTAGCAGCTTCTCTACTACTTCTGCTTGGACCATCTCCAGATTCTGCTTTCCAGAGGAATGTAAGTACAAAAGCATATTTTACTTCATTTGTTCAATACCCACTTGAGAGCAATGAGGGATTACTTCAACAGATGTCCCCTAATTTTTCCCCTGGTTATTAATTACGCATACTCCTCCCCACCCTTTGTCAGTGAGACAGTGGAAACTAGCCACTTGTGGTGGCTTATCTGCACAGATTTCATGTGGCTTGTCATCACAAGACAGGCTTTGATAAATTGTGCAGCTCTTTTGCAAGTGTTTTTTTCTGACTTCTGTCAGTATATTGTTTTGTTCAAAGTACAAGATTTCCACAGATACATGCTTTAAAAACAAATTCTGCCAACTTTTAGATGGTATTTCTCCTCCTTAAACACTACTCCCATAACACTACTCATGGATGTACCTTCCTTTCCCATAAGAAAACCATTCTCATTCCTCAGACACTTTATCTAGTTGCTTTTAAGCGCAAATGCTTGTACATTAGTCTCAATTTTTCATTTCACCTCAGGATGAGTTGTTTCAGACACAGCTCTTATCTCAAGCCACATCTCTCCAAGCAACAGGAATATATTGTGATATTTTTTGAAAATGTCACAGGCACTTCTGTCCATTTCAAAAGGTATTGCTGCCAGATGACATATAAGAGGCAAGCCTTTGGCTGGAGCAGCACATCATGCACACTTCGATATCCTCAAAAAATACCTTCAGTTCCCACAACTCCACTGTCTTCCAGGGGCTGACAGGTCTCCACACCTTCACTGTGTGCATGGTCTCCTACTTGCTCTGGCATCCTGATGTTTCCACCTCTGTGCTTTCCAACTACAGAGGCTCATTGTCATGTGCCAGTGTTGGGATGGGGCTGGGGACCCCGAGCCAGCCAGGGTCTTAGGGCATCACCAGTGGTCAGCACAGCTGCAGTCACGCAGTGAGAGTGCTGCCACACAGCCAGCTGAGAAAAGTTTCTTGTGGGTAGATTCTCCTTCCCAGTTCCTCTTTTAGCCATTTTTTGCCTCCCCTTTGGTTGTCACAACCTCCTCCTTCCTGCTTGGCCAGCAGCTGGCCTGTCTGTCCATGGCATTTTGTCTTCCCCTCTGCAAACAAGCACATTGTTCCTTGACCAGCAGCCATCCTGGTCTGCCACAAATGTCTGGCTTTCCAGTGTATGATTCTTATTGTCCAGCCCCTCACACCACAGCTGGTCTGTGAAGGCCCAAGGACTTTACAGTTCCTGCCTGTCTCTGCTGACTCTCAGTGCTTCTTTGTCTCTTTAAGTACGTATCACATCAAGAGGGAAGAAGTGTTTGGGGTTTTTTTCTAGGAGGTTATTTAAAGCTGCCTGTTGCATCATTCAGAAATGTTTCCACCAAGTGATTAGCAGCCTGCCCAGCTGTGAGTATTTTTTATTCACTCTGCACTTAGGAGCACCCCCGGGCTTTGGGCTTTCTGCTGAGCTAGTTGCAACTTATCACTGCTGCTGTTTTCAGTGGAAAGGCATGAAGATGTTGTCATTTGGGGAGAGATGTGGGAAGGCCTCAGGAACAGCTATCCCCAAGTGAGCTTTGGTCCATACCCTCACCTTTTGTAGGACAGATCAAAGGGTGCCTCACCTTAGTGGGTAAGGCAGGGCTGGTTCTCCTGCTGCCCAACTGCACCCTCTGTATTTTGGAGAAGTGTGGGTATACAACCTTACCTTGCCTCTTGTTAGCCAGAACAGTCAGTGTTGCAGCCTCCCTGGAGCAAGATGAGGTTTTATTTCTAACCATGAGAAAAGCATAGGACAATGCTACCTAATGGGCAGTGGAAAAAAATATTCTCTAGACCTCCCAGGGAAACAAACTATCATCTGTACTCCTCTACAGACATCTTTTATACCAACATTTTCTGAGGTGTCACAGCCTCAGAGGTACGAATATACTCTTTCTCCCTCCTCACTTGTGCCAATCAGCAGCATGCTCTCACATGTCCAGTGCAAACACCAGCCTGCACGGGTCCTTTAAGACCTGCTGCACTCTGCTTAGGTGATCAAGGCTAAAAATGACAAAAGAACTTGAGAGAATTTTTCCCTGAAGAATCACTTCCTGCTATTGAACAACATTTTTTTCTATTTCTTTGGCCTGAGAGAACACATTTGTAAATGTTTCCTCCCTCTTCAATAATTTCCTCTGTGTCCCCTCATTGTATAAAAGGGGATCCAGATGCCTCCTGATCTTTACAGTGTCTGTTGAAGGTAGAGAAAAACACTGCAAGTTTCAGTAGATGACAGTCATGCATTGTAAAGTCAAATAAAATATTCAAATACCACAGCAATGACCAAGACATAGCTATGTGGTCTATAACTCTTTCTTCAGAGCTTCATGAGAAATTTGACCCATGTTTCTTTCTAAAAGCAAAAAAGAGGGATAATACACTTTAGATGGCTCAGGTAAACACCACATACTTGACTGAACACTTTATTTGTGGACTACATTGCTGTCAGCTTGAAGGAGTCAGACAGTTGATAGCTTTCCCAGTGATCAGTGTCACTTGCAGGTTCTCAAGTTCAAACCCATCACTCTAAGTGCTGGTTTAGCAGCACAGCAAAGGAAGACCTGTCTACCTAAGCATACTCATTCATTGATTAAAACTGCAAAAGGAAAGTATCAGAGAAGAATCTTTTTTCTTCTTAAACTTCATGCAAATTTTGGTGTTGAGACTGAATGTAACCCAAACAGCCATTAATGTTCTTACCATCCCAAGGGGCACCACCAGCCAGGGAAGATGCTGTTCATCAACACACTTCAGTTGTCAAATAAAGGAGGCCCTAAAAACTCCCACTGCTGCACGCTGCCTCTCTTCCTTTATTTTTACTGCTTGCCATCCTTTTCCTGATGAAGGTGTCACCTCCATCTGCTTACAGAAGGCTGTACAGAACAGACATGGCTTTGCCTGCTGCTTGAGATCTTCCATTACCATCCTTTCAAATCTGAGTGAGAGAAGTACACCAGCATCTGAGTTAACACCACAAGCTTTTCAACAAAGCTTCCTGACAGATCTTCACTTCAAAACTTTTCTTATACCTTGATTGTAGGTGGAACAATCCAACACCAAATATAGACAATTCTTGAAACTAAAAATATAGAGCAGCTAGGGGTATTGTGTGTGGTTGAATAAGGGGAAGTACTTGACCTTGTGGTGCCCTGGGTTCCAGATGAGCAGTCCTGAGCCTGTTGAATCAGTATCTGACAGCTCACTTTTTCATCATTGTTCATCCTTGACATTATACTTCACATCTTTAACTTCATAAAAATGTTTGCTGATGGGCATTCATGACAGCTGCAAAAGGTGTGCAGAACAAACAGTATGTACCTACAAGGTGCAAGGAATAGCTGCTGCAGCACATTTAACATACTCTTACTTTCACCACATGGAGAAAGAACGAAATGGTGAACAAAATATTCATTACGTGGAGAGAAGAAACAAGAGCATCGGAGTTCAATTTCTTCTACCTAGCATTTAGTTGAATTCTTTCTATAGACCTCTGTCAATAAGGTGATTTTGTGGGTTTACAGAGGTTCAAGGCAGTTCCTGAGTCTCCCACAATTTTCCTATATAACCTAGACAAATCATTTAACCTATCAATGCTTTAGTTGTTGGGGATTTTTTTAGTAGCATTCCTAGAAACACTGCATTGCTTAACATTTTCACATACTAGATCAAGTGGTTGCAACGTTCTGTGATTCTGTGATTCTGTAATGTTCTTTGGAAATGTGTATTATATATACAGATACCTAATCCTGCCTCCTAGTGGGAGTGCAGCAAACCAAAAGCACCATCATCTCCTGAAAGTGGATGTTTCTGTAAGAGAAGATGATGGTCAGAGCTAGGCTCATAGCTAGCAAGCAATAAAGAGAGGTTCAGAATCACAACTCGCTGTTTAGCATCACAATGGGCAGTTTCATCCAGGACTGACTAAACAGGGATGCAAGATTAGTTTGATGGACTGTTAAAATATCACTCATTTGCCTATTTTAGAAAGCTGCAACCATATATTTCCTCTGAATTTGCATGAGTCGTGGTTCTGTTATTAGAAACAACAGACAGAACTCTGGAGGCTTACGGGCAATCAATACAAATGGGCAAAAAGCTAATACATAAATTACCACTAAGCATAGGGGAAGTCTCTAAAGTATGCATGTGTAACTCCTTATTTGCATCATCTGAAATTCATACTGATTTCTACTTCCATGGCATTAATAAAAATTAAGGGGAAAAAAAGGGTTTGCATAATTTTTATGAAGTCTTGTAAAAAGTTTGCAGTCACTAGTTTCACACAATATACCCTGGAGAAAAATCCTTCCTTTTACAGAAAGACTAAGATGAAGGCAAAAATTTTATTAAACTACTTCAGCCTCAGCTAAATCTTATCTCAGACACTCTCAGCTGACCCCAGTGGGTTCTTTTTGAATATAGTAGCTAACAATCTAAATTAAAATCTTATTGCAGAAACAGTGAAAAGTTGTGCAAAAACATCTATACTCTTTGCCTGGAAATACACTACACAGTTTTGAAGACAATTGTCATGGTCAACAAGATACACTAATCCCTTCTTGTGGGACAGTTAACTTATTATTCATTGCCTGATCTCCATGCCGTTCTCCACCACTGTTTCTTTATAACCCCTGGCAGTGCATACCAGAGTCCCCACAAGTGGCATCAACCAGGAGCTCAGCCTAGCTGGGCAGTATTTTAGTACCACAGTAGTCTTCCAGGATATCCCAGTGATTAACCCAGTCCTTTACTGAGTGTTTACATTTCACTGCTTTATGTCAAGAAATAGGAATCCATTTAAAAGATTTTACTACATATGGATACAGAAGCAAAGATCTCCTGTCACTGGGCACTCATCAAAATGCTTGGTAACTGGGATGCAGCGTTGCTTCAGAGCAGCCAGAACTGCCTTGAACTTCTCCTCTCTTAAGATGAAGTCAGAGTTTTCATTTACTCATCTTTCTAATCTGTGTAAAACCAAAAAAGCTTCTCTACCAGGAAAAGAAAAATTCCTTAAAACAAGTAATTTAGTTGCCTGGACAAGAATGAGACAGCTTCAGGAACTGTAGGTGGAAAGAACTGCCATATGAAGACAGTGACTGATTTTCCTCTTCCCTGTCTGTAAGGCCAGGTTTCCACGTTCTTCCTGTGAAATCAGCCTGCATATTACAGTATCATTACCATGATTAGAAAAAGCAGATAGTCAGGAAGAAAATGCATTACAAAAATTAGTCACATCTAAAGTGGTTGAAAAAAACCTGACAGAATACTTCTGAAAAATAAAAAAAAATTAGCAGCGTTATCAAAGTGGTATTTCACAATATCACATCATTTCTTCCAAAATAGTATTTGAGAGGAAATGAGAAATACCTGACATTATCAGATGATCTGTTTAGATTTCACACTTTAAAAAACCCAGCCAAAAAAACAACACTGAAACTACATGGTTTTGTTAAAGTGGAATTCCTGTGTGAGTCCAGATTAGCCTAATTGCAGGTCTAGATTTCTTTTGCTGAATTGCTATCTCTTGCCTAACATTCTTTGGTGACAAGTTCAAAATTCATGTTTCAAAAATTTCAAAATCTTTTATGAAAGAAAATCTTCAACCTCTTTTAATGATTTTTAATTTGTGTTCTTAAAGATTATTAACATAATTTGATTTCTAAATGATAAAAGAAACAATATGATGTTTAATATGCAATGTTTCTTACACTGTGAGTGTTGTAGTTCCTTTATGGATTGGATCAGCAATTTCAAATATGACAGATTAAAGTATTTATATCCATGCATACACCACCTCCAAAAATGCAAAATTAGCCAGGCAACACCTTGCTGCAGTCAAATAACATATTGGAGGTTTTATCCTCACCTTGTTGTCCAGGGTCATTGTGTCACTGGGACTGTGTTACAACTGAATGGGACTGCTGTAATTTGTGACCTGGCCTTGGGGATATGATCTCTACCTGATGGTCACCTTCTCTGTCCTGAGGTGCTGTACCCCTTACTGTGCTTGTTGTTGGCTCAAAGCAGTGTGAACATTGAAATACTCACCTGCAGATAACTCACCTGTGTAGTTGGCACAAAATTTCACTCTCGCCTTAACTTTTTATCTACCTGATCCACTATCCACTGATCTGCTGAAATCATTGCCCCATTTCAAGTTTCACTGCAGATGTATTAGGTTTATTAAGGTCTACCTCTTCTGCACATCTTCTCAGAGACATTAGAGAATGGTTAGATGTGTCCAGGCTGCTCCCATGGCTGCAGAAATTCTGGGAGCCTTTCCCAGTGCACCCAGGAGCAGGCCCTTCACAACTGAATGCTGAAAGAAGGCTCAAAGCCAAGTAAACACAATAATTTTTTTTTCCATGATTTTTGACAGGTCCCCTGAGATTGAGGAGAAGGAAAAAGACTGAGAATCAGCAGGGGGAACATCAAGGCAAGAGAAAGGAGAAAAAGTAGAAGGTGCTCCATAAGGGAGCAGATACCCCATGCAGTCGATGGAGAACCCACAATGGAGCAGATGGATATTTCTGAAGGACTACAGCTTCTGGAAAGCCCTCACCAGAGCAAACTGTTTCCTGACAGGAACAGTAGACCATGGGTAATTCACAGTGGAACAGAGGAAAAGGTATGAAGTGGAAGGAATAGCACAAAGAAACCACTATGTACTGTCCATACCCCGCCCCCCCCCGCCATCTCACACCACTTGGGGCAGATAGAACAGTCTGGATTGAAGGAGAAAAGTTGAACCTGGGAAAGAGGGAGAGGAAGAGTCTTGTTTCAATGGTCTTCTTGTTTGTTTTGGTTACCCAAAACTATTTTAATTGGCAATAAATTAAATTTGTTTTCCCCAGCTGAGTCTGTTTTACCTGTAACAGTAACTGTCAAGCAATGTCTCTATCTTTATCTTGGCCCACGACTTTTCTCTTCCTATTTTATCCCTCTGTCCTACTGGAGGAGGAGGGGAGGAAGGAGGGAGTGAGCAGCTGGTTGGACATTTGGCTGTTAGCCAAAACTAACCCACAACATACCTCTTTTCATATCTGTGGACTTCTCCTTTGTTGGAAGATGTAGAGGTGTGCTACTTTTGCCTTACCCTTCTTCTTCCACCCAAAAGCATGGCTAGCACTGTCATAGGCTGACCAGTATTCCGTATCTGGGACTTCTAGCAGCATCTGAAACTGAAGCAGAAGCTCCTCCTCATAGTGCTGGCAGGAAATGTCATCCTTGGCCTCCCCTAGATGCAGAATTAGACTGCATCTTGCATTAGGGGAAGCTTGGGACCAACATGCTTATAATCAGTGCTGACCAAACTGTTCTGTTCAGGCTGATTTTGTGAAGAGCTATTGCACAAAAATGCACTGCACTGCACCCCACAGCCCTCATTATCTGGGATAGCCCAATCAGCAATACACAGAATATCCAAGATTGCTTTCATAGCAGATAACCTTGTCAGGGTGGGTTGTCCTGCCTCTTTGGCCTGTCCACAAGAATTTGTCCATAAAAAGACTGACAGAGCTTATAAAAATAATAATGCATCTTCAATATGGATTTTAGCAAAGTATGCGTGGCCTCTTATTAGTGAATGCAGCCATCTAGTGGTTAATTCTGCTTCAGGCCCTGAAGTTTTCTAAAGGGAACTGTACTGGAAAGTAGAGACCAAGAGAAGGAGGGTGCACAGCAAAAAAAGTCCCTTCCTCCTTTTTCAGTGCATGAAGGTCACCCCTCAGGTCTACTTGGCCATCTCAACTTGTAGGTGTGGGTAGACTTTTGAAAAAGGACCCATGGTAACCTCTGGGGACTGAATGTACACCAATATCAGGCAGGTAATTCCTCACAGAAATAGCAATAGTTCTATTGCTACTTGTATTAATTCAGTGTTTATGTAACTACGTACCTATAAAAATCCCATACCCAAACACTTGACTTCCTAGCATATTTTTGGTCCTTTTCCTTTACAGATAACAGGTTCATTTCCTAAACAAAATATTTTGTTACTTATTTTCTGAAATAGTCCTAGGCTATTTTAGCATTTCTACTTTGGGGCAGAGAAATGCTGATTCAAAAGTTTTAAAGATATGCATGAAACAGAAATAAAAAAGAGCAGCATAAGGATGCAACAGCATAAGGATGATAGTTCATACAAACTAATTCACACATCTAAAGCAGGTTGTGTGGGAATGCTTACCATTTAATTAATAGTCAAATAATTAAAAGGAAATGCAGAAGAAACTGCAGAAATATCTAACCACTGATGTAATTCGTATCACCAGATGAATACTAGAAAAACTTGCTAGTAGGCCTGAGTCACAGCTTCTATTTCCTGTTACTATCACAAGGTAATAGAATTCAACTAATTTTCCATTTCTATTGTATCTTCTCCCTTCTCCTTCTAAGAGACACTGCCTGCTTCTAGCAGTGATAAGACCTAATGTTTAGATTTACTACCAGGGGTTAATATGCAAAGCAAAGTCACTGCTAAATCCTGTGTCTCACATTGGGGGGTGAAGGGAAAAGGCTGCACCTTCAGGGAGGAGTTGACAGGACAGGTGACCCCAAACTGACCTCCTTTCACCCTGCACCCCCAACATGGTACACAAGATTTAGCAGTGACTTTGGCCTGCATACCAATCCTTGGTACTAACTGTAAACATCAAGAAACATCACTATTAGAAAAAGGCAGTGTCTGCAAAAACACACTGCTAACTTCAGAATGTTAATTAAAAGATTTAGCTGGAAAGTAAAATCACCGAACAGAATTAGTTCTGTTCTTACTCAAACCAGGACAACTGCAGAGATAAGTAAATATTCTTCTCACCAGTCAAAATCTCTGGATCAGATCACAGTGGGGATTTAAGCAGTGAAGTGACAGCTAACACCTTTTGGGGAGTGGTAACCATTCACCCCAGATGGAGTCCCATTGAGAAAGTCAACGTTTAGCTATTTTATTATTCACAGAGAATGAGGTGGAGCTCCCAGTTTTAGGCGGGTGCAAAGAGTGAGGATGAGCTCAGAACTTGTCAGCATCTCCAGATAAACTCCACTCCCCAGAGAGCTACCAGCATAAGGCTCCTGCCCAGCAGGACAGATGGCATCAGGCTTGTGTCTCCATCCTTCACATGAGCCATAGAAACATTTTCTTCCAGGCTCTGCCCAGCCTAGCCCTCCTTTCTGGATGGAAACTTTCTTGTGTCTGTAAGTGATGGTTATCACAGAACTGGCCAGAGCAAGCAAGTCAGATGCTAGGTCTTGAGAAATGAAAAAAAATATGCCACCTATCTGCTATGGCACCTTTTAGTATCAGAGACATCTGGGCAGCTCAGGCATTTTCTGATATCTGTGTGCAGTCACTCCTAATACTTTTAGTCCCTGGGGTCCTACTCTTTCAAAAGAAGCACCCTGTCTTTGCCACCTAAAGAAAAACAGGCATAAAAATGAGAGTAATTATCTCACATTGAAAAAAAGTGTGTCATTTTGGATGGTAAATATCCTCATGATATCACTCAGAGTTCAGTAACTATTTCAGCAAAGGCTGAAAGTGGCATTTGTTGCAGTCTGTGACAGCTTCAAAGAGCAGCTTGCTACCCAAGTGCCTCACTGTGATGGCTTGGGGTCACCAGGCACATGCCAGTGTGCACAGAAATTCACAGCCTGACAGGATATTTGTGCTTGGAGTTTGCTCATAAATATTCTCTGCATTTTTACAGAGAACTGACACTGAGGACTCTTAGCTGGGAGCCCAAAGTGATTATTTTTCTAGCAAACACAATAGTCAGAATTCAGGCTGGTGTGAACACCCTCCTAAAGCAGGCGTAGGGAAAAGTAATTCAAATTACTTTGGTGAATGACTGATTTCACCTGATTTCAGGGAGACCATGGTTTTTCATACAGTGTAAGACCTTAGGGTCTCCATCATATGTTTCTTAAGGTGAAGGAAATAATCTAGGTTTTATGTCAAATTCCAATCTGGGTATTTTCATGCAGCCTACTGGAAGTTTTCCAGTAGGTTCAGACACTGTTGCTGCTAATGCAACATCTAGTTACTGTCCCAGTAGTTGTCCACCTCTGTGGTATGCTGTAAATCAACTCTTTTATCAGGACTTGGGCAGTGTGGAGAGGTGAGAAATAAATTAGTGTACAAGGTGGTGATATAAGATTCTTTTTGAAAAAAAGCTGCTACAGTGGAAACATTTCTGAAAGTCTTTTCCAAGAAAAGTGCAGGCACAAAATTAATCCTCAGGGCCAGATGCCGGCCAGCCTGTTCTTTCCCAGGTCTGGCCTAACTCCAGAGCTAGGGCAGTGCAGTATGACTGACAGAAAGTGAGATAAGGAAACAGGCTTTCAGTCCAGAGCTGCAATTTCTTTGCAATAATCCCTTTGATGCTGTTGCCCTCCTGCACTAGGTCTGAGGCCCTGTGCTGTGAATGTGCCTCCAACAAAAAGAGGCAGAAACTAATCTCATACTGTTCAGCCACTTTATCTTCTCTTCAGTGCGTGAACACGCCAAACCAATTTGAGGAGACAGCAGCTTCCATCAAGGATATAATCATTTGTAATTCCCTCTGTACAGAGGAGTTTAGGAGTTGGAGATTAGAAGCTGAACAATTGTACATGATTTTTGCTTTTGTGTGCAAGTGGGGAGGCAGGAGGGGCAGATTGGCAGGCACTTTCTGGTTGAAACCATCCCAATTTGGGTGGAGCAAGCTTCACACAGTTCCAACTGACAGTTTCACTCTGTCATTAGTCCAAGGGAAGCAAATTAAACTGCCAGCAGTTGCTACAATTAGACATTAATCTCTGCCTCCCTGGTGATTAACTCCTTAATGCCACACTGCCTATCAAACAATTTGTTCCTCAGCCACAAAGATGGATTTCTAACAGCTTACTGTCTCCATTGCAAGCTGTAAGCGAGCAGTGGTTTTTCTTCCCAAATCAACAGCTTTTGTTGTGGACTTGGCATAAATGGTACCATCTCCTCACCCCAGGACTAGCACAGAGGCAGCCAGGACAGAGGCAGCAGCTGGAGAAGATGCCTGCTCTGGGAGAAACGATGCATCCAAGAGAGATGGAGATCCATGCCATGGTTCTTAAAGTGTTTTTAGAAGAAAGACGGTGCCTGCCAAGGTACTGGTAGTGTTCATTCATGTTTCCCTCGTGCCTTTGGGAGGCCTGAACCTGATTCCCTAAGGAATAGATAATCAAAATGCAGTTATAATGTGGTTAAGCTTTTCAGTAGCTGGACAGGAGCCAGAATGTATCTCTACAAGCTAAAATTATATAGTTAGACAAGAGTAATGTTGGTCTTGAATTAGTTGTAAAGGAATCACTTAGGCAACTACTTTATCCCTAACTCAAAAGACATGACATATCAAGTATTTTTGCCCATTATTCTGACATCTGTAATTTTACAGCCTCTCAATGTATTTATGCCTGCAGTTTGCTCATAAATATTCCTCTCTCTTCAATATTGGGCAGAAAGAGAGAAATCTTGAAAAGACATAGGTGATGAAATAGTGCGTTGTCAGAACAAAGCTTACAGTTTCAGATCAGTAAACCCCTCTTTGGCTGCTGCCTGTTCCTGAAGGTTTCTAAATACCACAAGTGCCTTGCTTTTTGACAGGCGCCAGCAGGTAGAGTAGGCACAAGGCCATGGGAGCCCTAGGTTCAGCTGCTTCTCATAAAACATGGCCATAGCACCTCCTCTCATGTTGAGTCTCATGGCTTCAACTTCTACTGGTCTACAGAGTTAGCACAGTGATGAAGATGCTCACGTGTCAGAGAAAGGAGAAGACATGGGGAACTGGATTATAGTCACCTCTGTCCATGAGCATGAACATACATACATATTTATGACTATATAAAAGTTCTTTAATGTATAAAAAAACCCTTTGAGGCAACACATAATCTTAGGTCTTCCCTCAGGTAACCATGCTAATCTCTCAGCTCAGGTCAGTGATTCCTTCCATCTCTTGCTTTGCTTTTTTACTTACCTTTTCCCCTGCAGTGTCCCCACCTCAGGAGGGAGTGTTGAGTGTCACCTGGCAGAAGGGAGCAGTGAAGGCTCCAATGTTTGAGCTACCCAAGGCAGCACAGGAAATTGCACATGGCTTCCCAACTTGGATGCTAGCAGTACATCATCTAGCTGAATTGATAAATGTAAGAGGGTTACCAGCTCCCTCGGTGTCAGAATTACCACTGTTTAGTTTAGTAAGTTCTTGGTGTCTGTGTTAATGGAGATGTTAAATTATAGGTCCCACATGGAGAAAAATGCATTTCTCAGCCCTGAAGTCTATCTAACTTTCCAGCTAAGGTAATTTTAAAGAGCTGTTCTTGCCTTCAAACACTTCCTATCTTGTATCCTTAAAAGGATAGCTGTCCTTTCTGATTTACCCAAAGTGGCTTCTAAGGTAACACAGTGTATGAATGGCAGGCAAGACAGGGAACTTTTCTTTGCGTAGGTTTCCTGAGACCTAGGCTGGCTGACTGACTATACCTCTCTTCTTTTAATTTTCTGGGGACAGAATAATATGTATTTCAAGATCATGAGACCTCTTATTGAGGGCATTGCTGCAGGTTTGGGATGATGCTGTGCTGCAATCAAGAATGAAAAGGCACCGAGGGGCGAGAACAGGGAGAATCTCATCATCCATGTGCCCCGCAATGAGCTCATCTGCGTTGAGGAGCTCAGACTCTTTGGATTGTGCTCTCTTCTAGACTACGTATTTTGATTTGTACTTTTGTTACTTCATCTTAGCAACACTTTATTACATAAGCCACTTTTCTTCCACAGGTAATTAGTGCAGCCAGCACTCCTACTGAGCATAAGAACCTGACAGCATCTAATGTCACCCTGCTAGTTCCTACTGTCACCATGCTCATTAGCAGCACCAGTGTAGCCACCTCACCATTTGTGTGTTTGTTCTCTTACAGGTCACTCTCCCTCACACACTCACATGCAACACGTTCTGCATCAGCAGCTTTGGAAAATTGAACCTTTCCTTCTCTAATCTACTGAATAAAAGTGGGTTATTAAATGGCTCCACAGCTTCCCCTGTCCCCAGACCTTAATAGCTCTAAATATGCAGAGTGTCATTGTAATGTGACACAAAAGAGGGAAATTACTCTCTCACCTGTTGCAAACATGTGCAAACTTTGTAAACATCACAGACAAATTTGCACTGAGGCATATGATGACAGGACTTGGCCAGTCCATTAAATGATTCACTGTCAACAAATTGAAAGCAGAACTGAGATACTGAATTTTGTTTTCAGTCTGAGGTTCTAGTACTTTTGAGTAGAATCCCACACTGGAAAATGTGTCAAAGAATATATGGAAGGGAGATTTCTACACCTTTCTCTGTCTAAACAGTCAGCTGATATATCACTGCTCCGTATGTGTGGTCTGCTTCTGCGCTGAATCAGCTGTGGGCTTGACTTTGAACAACATGAGACCCAATTTTACCCATAATAGCTCTGTTTGCAGTTTTTAGCCCTCTGGGAACTTTCAGCCTTCTTGCTTAACACATTCATATTCAAAATACCCTCAGGTCATCAGACCTGTAACCTGAGCATGGACAGCTAAAACCATAAGGCAGAAAAGCCAACACTGTCGCTACAACATTTTCTCCATCCCTTCCTATATGGGGAAGAAGTGATTTTGTTTGCATAGAAGGAACCAATTCTGTCTTAACAGAGCTATGAAATATGAACTATTTAGCAAATTCATTCCTTAAGTTCGAACTCATCTTACCATTGAGTCTTCTAGGTCCTTTATTAAAATGTCATAGTGGACTGCTTTGGGCATATGTCTTTGGGAAAAAGGTAAAACTTTCTATTACAGTAGGTGAATGTAATATTTAGAACTTCCAAGACAGTTAAAGTGCAGTTGGCCCCTATTTTCTATAGGCATGTTCTACATAAATTGTGTTAGTGGAGATGGGTTTCTCAAGGGATCTGAAGTGATCTGGGAGCTCAACTGTCATTAAAAAAAAAGCAATAAGAATGGGAATCATTTGCATATCTCTGTTTAAAAATCCACCTTTTCTCTCTTATTTTCAGAGAAAGCTTCTCTTACATCAAATGGTAAATTAGATTAGTTCCAACATAAACAAATCAACAAGAAACATACAAATGTCTGAGAGACTGAATTCCAGCCTTATGCATGTGAAATGCTGTACCTGCACTTCAAATTCTTGACCTAACATTGCTTTCATTTAGTGCCAAAAGGGACATGAGACAGTTTGATAATTACTGGCTATGGGAAACTTTTAAGAAATTTTTCAGGTTTTCAACTAAATTTAGTAGTTGCTAGGTCTGGGGATGTTAAAATGCTCTCTAAGACCACCAGAACATCTGTACTGTTGTCGACGGCTCTTCCTTCCAAAAAGCAGCATAACCTTTGTAACCACAATGTTTAATCAGCTCTGCCTACTGAGGAAACTAACCAAGGGCATGTGCTTATTGTTTGGCAGGTAATCCCAAAAAGGGATTACAATCTCTTTACTACAAAAACTAAGTCTCTAGGAATGAAATAAAGAGAGGTCAATGTAGCTATTAATAATACAGAAAGCTAAGGTTGTTTTCTAAGTCAAACAACTAAGAAGAGTATAACTTCAAGAATCAACCAGACACAACCTCAAAAACTAAGTTGTGGTCAGCCACTGAATTTTATATGGGAAGACTCACTGATCAACTTTTGAAGTTTTTATAGCCTTACATAACAAAATATTATTTGTCCTACATAATAAATAACTTCTCATAAAATGCTGTTGAAAGAGTGAAGTCCTCCCTTCTCACCACAGACACAGAAAGGCTCAGGCTCCTCTCATGGTTTGAGCAAGCAAACCAAGATGTGAAAAATCCTGAGTGAAATGTCCAGTGTAGATCATAAATACATCAACATTTAGAAGCTACTATTCTGGCAGTTGTATTCAATTTGAGAAAGCAGACTGGCTTTTCCAGAGCAGCTTGAAAAGGGTAAGATCCTTTTGATTCTTGTGAGATATTTTTAAAAGAGTCATGGAAAGCCCTAACACTTTCCCACCTGGGATATGAACTTGCCTGGTACAAGATTAATAAATATGAAACCTTTGTGCCTTCTGATTAAGACCAACACTCATATCCACAGCTAATTATTGTTTACTTGGATTTGTTTAGGATAAACTTCAAAGAACTCCAAGGCATGGTAAGTTGCATCTGAACTTGTGACAGTCTTCCTGGTTAAAAGGAAACACTGTATTTGGACCATTTTGTGCCTTAAAAGAAAAATCTACACAAAAAGGTATAGGTCTGTAGAGCTGAAGAAGGTTTATTTATAAGCCTGCCTAAGAACAAATTTTCCCATGAAGGTTTTTTGTGCTGATATCAGATGGTAACAGAACCAATAAGTACTGGTAGCCTTTCTGAATGCTGCAGTTAATTCTTAGTCATGTCCCCTACTTGTCCCCTACTTTTTGCAATATGCATGGCAGGATGAACTGAGGGAGTCTAGGGGTTTTTTTGTGGGGAAGTGGGTGAAAAACTCCAGCCAAATGACTAGAATGGATCTTTTCTCTAAGAGATCTGCATGGTAGAAGTTAAGCTCAATGAAGCATAAAGCAAAGAACCAGATGAAGGAGTTCTTGTGCTGCAGCCTAAGCTGAGACTGTGGCTGCACATTTAACTTCAGTTAAATTATGTACCTTTGACTGCACAAGGCAGAATCCCATCATCTCTGGAGAGGGAGATATTAATGAACCACTTTATAGGTTCGTTGAGCTAGAAAAGCACATAAAACTCCAGCCCTTGAACTGCCTTCCACAAAATGTAGCCAGGGGGTTTTGCCATTTACTTTCACTGGGAATGGGCTTACAAGTAGCTGTAGGGGCTACAAATACAGAAAAATGTGCACACTAACACACATTGGTTAGCACTTCTGGCAGCCTGATTGAAGTAGATTTCTTCAGCTTGGCTGCTGGGGAGCACCACAGAGATGGCTCTGCTGGCTTCCAGTGATGTCACCAGCTTTCAGGGATTGATGTGTAGTGATTCAAGCAGGGAGACTAATGCCCACCCATATGCAATGGGCAACGTGCAAAATGCAAGGTGTGTAGGCAACTGCAGTGTAATTAGAGTCAGTAGCTTCTCAATATAATTTGTTTCATTTATTTTCTAATAACTCAATTTTTAATACGTATATTCTTTTTTTGGCAGTCCCTGGATCCCTGAGGGTCAGCCCCAGCTTGTCCCAGGAAAGGAGATCCTTAGCCCATGGAGGTTTCTCAGAGTCAGAAGATCTCAGCAAATCACTGGGTCATACAAACCCAGGTCTGTATGAAAGCTCAATCTCAAAATCACCACAACTCAGCAGTATAGAGTACAACTCTCATAAATCTATTCAAAGTTAAAAGAAAAAATTACTATAAAACCCCATTCCTTAAGTCTGTACATAGTTCTAAAATTGCTACCAAATTTCAAAGCTTCTAATTCTGCCAGAAGCCCCACAACCCAATATAGCCACTGTTATTCCAAAAGCTGTTGCCTGGTTGCTGCTAGTCTCTGTGTTCTCCTTCACACACACAAACATTAGAACCTTGCTGTTGTTTAATACAGGACAGAGCAATCCCTGAGGGGAGAAAAAAACCAGAATAAATGTATTTTGTTTACTGGTCACTTGATGAAGCTCTCTCTGCTACCTGGCACCTCTGGCTGTGCATACACTGCTATCTGCTGCACAGGCCGGTCCCTGACCTGGACACTGACAATGTTAGTGTTTTCCTGGCTTTGTACAAGATCCATTACAAGATCCAAACCAAACCCTGCCATGCCTGAACCAACACCCGTATGATTCATCATCCCCCCATGCAACATCAACTTGTTGCTCAGTTAACCAGAACAAACAGACTTTTGCTGCGTGGCATTTTCCAAGACACCTAAGGTAGTCACTGCTGGGCCATAAACTGGGAGGATAATGTACATGCTACCACTGATAATGCAACAATGATAGTTATTCTGGTGTCCTTGGGGCACTGCTGTAAACCCAGTACCAGCACCACTGCAACTGATCATGCTGGGGTAGGCTTCAACCTCTCTAGCTTACAAAGCTTGAGCTTTCAACTAGGCCTGCAAAAAACAAAAACAAACAAACAAAAAGTGGTGCTGATTTCTGCTAGAACACCTGTAACTCCCCAGCAGGTTCCATGCTGCTCTGAAACAGCAACAGAAGTTATTGAAAATATTCTGAGTATTTTGAATGTGCTTCTAAGGAATTTATTTCGTGCTATAACAATTGCTCTTTCTCTGAAACATGGGAAAGGGCACAAAGGGCAGTATTGCTTCATCTGCTTCAATCACTAGTGTCTGACATGAGCAAATTGGGATTTGGGAACACAGAGGAGTAAGAGGAAGCAAAACAGCTACTTCACTTCTGTTCAGATCAGGGTGGTGGTGTCTTGGGTGTTGCCTTTGAGGAGTGGCTGGGTTGGCATCCTGAGGAACAACAGACTGATTGCTTGCCAGCTTTAGCAATTAGTTACAGCTAAATACACAAACATCTATGGTTTCAGGGTACCTTTCATCCTCCCAACAATTCTATGAGATGTTGTTATCCCCATTTTACATAGAAACAGATGCTTGCAGGTGCCAAGTGATGCTGGAGGATTACAGTACTCTGTTCCTGAACTCACTGGATTGTATCCCTCATATCCACACATGTAGGCAAAACTGAGGTTCCTACTCATTAAAATCACAGCTAAGCTCAAGCCCCTATAGGTTGCCTTTCCTCCCAAATCCTCACATAAAACAAGCTGCTGAAAGATGATGAGCTTCCTGAAGCAAATTATAACAAAGAATGCCCGGTTCGTACATGCAGCTCGCTCAAAATCTTTCCCTGTAGTACTCCCACATGGATCACTAGCTTACAAGATGTAATTGAAAAGTAACATTGAAGGCAATCCATTGTGGTACCTGAAATACCAGCATTTCACTTCATGATTAGCAGCTGTTTCAAGCTCCTTTTGAGGTTCTTCCTCACTGTTACATTTTTGTTATAAAAGGCTCTTATTTTCACCTCATTCTCCTCCACACCACTCACTCCTGTTCATCCCTTACTGACCTGACCAGTCATGGTCACTCCCACACTAACTTGGGGAAAAAAAGGAAAAAAAAAGGTAACCCCTGATGATAGAATCACAGAATCACAGAACTGATAAGGGTTGGAAATGATCCTCGAGGGTCATATAGCCTAACCCCTTGCCAAAGAAGGTTTGCCTAGATTAGGTTGCCCAGGATTGTGTCCAGGCAGGCTTTGAGTCTCCAGAGAGGAGGACTCCACAACCTCTCTGGGGAGCCTATTCCAGTGCTCCTTCACCTTCAAAGGAAAGAAGTTCTTCCTTATGTTTAGGTGGAACTTCTTGTGTGTGCCCATTGCCCCTTGTCCTATCACTGGGCACCACTGAAAAAAGAGTGGCCCCATAAATATTTATAAGGAATGGTACAATCCCCTCTCAGTTTCTCAGCTTTTCATCCTAGGAAAGATGCCCCAGTATACTGTCTCTCCAGTAGTTCCCTGTCTATCTTGAACAGGGGAGACCAGAACTGGACACAGTATTCCAGATGCGGCCTCATTAGGGCAGAGTAGAGGGGGAGGAGAGCCTTCCTGGACCTCCTGGTCACATTCTTCTTCATGCACCCCAAAGAATATCCATTTTATCATTTCTCTATGGCTTCAGGGTTCTTTCCATTGGATACTTAGGGAAAGCCTTCTTTGGGCTATGGAAGGATGAACTGTCCTAGATTTCTGCTATCAGAAGACTTCAAGCATAATCAGACGAGCGGAAAAAAATGCGGGTTAATATTAACTCACTGAGCTGGAATATATAATGTGTCTTAAACATATGCATTTGTCCTTTGCCTCTGCCTCCTCCTTGACTGATAGCTGAAGAATTTCCAGTTAGCACAACAGCTCATCACTCGGTAAACCTTTTAGTCCAGAGTAGCTTGAAAAAGCTTTAACACTAATAACTCCTGAAGAGATATGAGCAAAAAGCTTTGTGTTTTATGTGAGACATAGCTGCTTGCTTGTGCTGCAGTAAAAGCTCTTACTAAATCAGCAACATTTCAGCTTAAATCATTTGCTAATTATACAATTATAGTATTCCCTTTGCTTGTAATCTATCTTGTACTACAGAGGGAACAAAGGAAATGTCATGGATGCCACCCTGGATTGATGCAGAAGCCAACACTTTACAATACATTATCTACAGCAACAGCTTTGGTCATAAACTGGTTGTGTTGAAACATCTCCCATCATTAAGAAAGAGGCAGGCTCTGATTCAGCTTTGTCTCTGGGTCCAGCTGTGAGTCCACTGCAGCCTTGTCCCAGGATTTTTCCTCATGTCAGTACAAGGAGACCAATGTGACATGTGGTCAATGGTTCAAGGTGAGCAGTGCAGTTAGTGACTGGGTGTCAGTCTCAACATGGCTCCACTTTAAGGCAGCATCTGACCTAGCAAAATAAGCTGAAACTCCCTAGTTACAGAGCTTGACACCTGGTACTCTCTCTTCAAATGGAGAGGACATTCACAGTGCCCACCAGAATGGACATTTCTTCTACCTTTTTGCTTCTTTACATCTAACTGCAGGATTATTTTTCTTTCCCACATTAATTCATATTTCTTTTTCCCTGTAAATAACTACCTTAACAAAAAATAACTTCTAGTTATTCACCAGAATCAAAGCTTTCATAAAACTTATCCCCAAAATTCCATTTACTGGCAGTGGTCAATGAAAGAATTGCTTTTCTGCAATTTATAGTTTAATATTTTGACATTTCCTCCTATTGTGAGATAGATTTTAGAAATCTAAATAAAAAGTTACTTAAAAACATAAACTAAGGATTTACTGAGGTTATTTTTATAATGTTAAAGTCCTTTTGTTTTGATAAGATTAAAAATTCCATCCATTAAGCATTGGTTTTGTTGTTTCACATGAATAAAAATAATACCAAGACAGAGTGCCTAAGTCTGAAAATGAAGTGTTACAGCCTGCTCTAATCATTTTGAATTGGTAGACTTTATTAAACTAAACAGGTTCATAAAAGTTGCTTTGGGTTTTTTTTAATCCAAATCTGATTTTTTACAGTGGGAAAGGTTTCTATATTAATTTTTTCCCTAATTTCTATTTTAATGGCCACCTAATCTCTTACCAGCTCTAAAAAAACCCAAGAAAACTGCAGTGTATAGAAACAGAAACAGGCTGGCAAAGGCCTTAATATGAGCCCATAAATCTCTAATTCTATAAATTATATTTGTTGTTAATAATACATTCTGCTAGTCACAGATGATAGATCAAGGGCTGTTAAGGGTAGAAGGAAACTCTTAATTACACAGATGAAGGGAAAAGCATCCTTTTAACACCCCATTGGAGATATTCAATTATTACCATTGTGATGGGCAAAGTTGTTCCTTTAAATTACCCTCATGAGGTTATGGTCTTCCCTTAATTTATACCCACATGAAAAGAATGGATGGCTTTAGAGTTGTGAAACCCTTCTCTTACACCAGCAAATGAGGAGGAGGTGAAAGCATCAGAGGTGGTTCATTTTGATGGGCAAGCAATGTTTCCTGTTGTAACCTACTGAGAAGTAACATGACCCGTCAAGGGATGTCTACCTGTTCAGATGTGGTAAACCAGAGCCTTTTTAGCAGTTGGCTACACCTTTCTTCCTCACTTAAGTTGGTGCTAACAACCCCCCTCACAATTCAAATATCCTGATTTTGTCTGTGCCAGAACATTCATAGTCATTTACTGGTCATTTGAAGCCAACAGGAAATTTTTATTGACAGGCTTTCAGAGGTAAAAATGTAGGTTTTACACATTTTGAATTTGAATCAGGAGTTGCAAACATCTTAAAAATCTGTATATAAACCTGCAGTGGCTTATGAAACACATGAAATAGGTCACAAAACTTAAGCAAGGAAATATTTTAAAATATTATTATTTGTACAGTTTTGGTATTCAACCTTTCAAAAGATCATGACATTACTGAACAGCGTTGGTTTCTTAGTGCAATTTCTGGGTCATCCAGGATGAGGTAGGGGTAAACAGAGAAGCCCTGCAGAAGAAGGCACCATCTAATATCTAACATCTATGATTAGGGAAGCAAACAAGAGAAAAGGACATCCCTTACTGACATGTTTAGCTTATCATTTCACTCTAGACAAATCACAGCTGCCTAACAGCAGAAATAACATCCAGGCTGAAACACTGTAAAGTTTGCATACTGCTGTCTTGCTGTCACATCTCAGTTCCTCCTCTCCTTCCATTCCTACCACATCTCCATTGCACTTTCTATCCATTTTTTCTCTGTGGCTTTAAATACATCATCAGTGAGTCTACAAGAGAAAATTTATTAGGCAATAGGGCTAAGAACCTGCTGGTGGTGACATAAAATAATTTCCCCATATTGCTGCCTGACACTGACCTACACAGCATGGTCCTTTCTGGCCTCCTCCTCCTTTTTGTGGGATGTTTACAATCTCTATTGCAAAGGGTACAACTCTTAATTGGAAATTAGGGCAAGAGGGTGGAGGCTCCTAAAACATAATTATAAAGCACCATGATATGTCCCAGGACTGCCATGGGAAAGCAGCTTCCAACTTTAATTTCAGTGCTGTGATGGCTTCCCTACCAACTGTCTCACTGCCCTCCAGCAATTCTGGAGGAGGTGTGCTCCAGCACCAAGCGCTGTGTGGCTGCACTGCCTGTGCCTCCTGCCTCTTCGATGAGGAGGTTTGGAGCAACCCAACCCTAGCCTAAGGGGAATTTTCTACCCAAGAACTGATACTGAATGTCTCATCCCCAGCATCTCAGCCCAGGGTTTTCTGCAGATTCAGCTCCTCGAGACTGCACAGTGTATTTCTTCATGTCTTGTGACTGTAGAAATACACCAGTTGCCCTAAAGCTGGAACAGAACTTTTCTGTTGCCCAATCAACTGTTTCATGCTGAGCTTAATTTTCATGAGAGTAGATATTCTAGATGCCTACTATTTGCATCTATACAGCATTTTGGCAGTCCCAAAGCCTGATGGAAATTGGTATTTGAAGGGTATCTTTTCATATTTTTTGCTTACAAGAGAAGGGTGTTAGCACTACTTATCATAGCCTTGAGGGAAAAGGAAGCATGATAATAAAGCTCTGTAAGATAGACACAAGTATTCCTTATTCAAATGGCCCCTGCATGTTAGTTCAGTAAGTATTTTATTGTCTACATCTTCATTTTATTAACATAGACTAAACGAAGCTTCCTAATGTAATGGAACTAAACCACCTGTAGAGCTGTAATGAGGCACAGATCACATTTTTAGTGGCAGAAAATATGGCAGCAGCACTGTAATTATTTGGCATTTGTCACCAGTGCCTCCCTGGTTTCAAAATACTTTTCACAGGCTGTCAACAAGTCTACGTCTGTATTAGGCTTGCCAGAGACTCTCAAAACAGGGCAAGCAAGCCAGGAGCTCATATACAAGCCCAGTCATCTGCAACTTAGTCTTCTGAGATCTCTCATCTGATAACCTTCAAAGTTGTGTCTGTCTCTGCATTTCACTCACAGTTTGCTTGTTATCACAAGTGACTTGAAAGAAAGAATCCCTTTAGATTACATTGGCTTTACATAAACTATACTATTGGTTTTAGTAGCAAAACAACTACTGTATTTACAACAGCAGAACAAGGCCAGTATTGGGGCAAGTGATTATTCACTAAAAAGCAAATTAGATATCAGCTTGACTTTAAACTGTCAGATTTGTCATTTATATTTCCATACACCATAAAATAAAAATGAAACAACTAAAATGCTGTACCTGCATAGTTTTGAAATAAAGTTTAAGTATTTCACTTCAAAATTCTATTATTCTAAAATCTGGAAAAAAGTTATACTGGGAAAAAGAAGCTGAATTTTTGTTTTTGGCTGAAGTAGCCAAATAAAAAGAAACAAAAAAATGACTTAAAGAAACAATCATTTAGGCTCTTCAATATCAAGCTTCTTGATTATTTTTTTACACAGTAGCTACAAATAAGTATAGCTCAGGTTGGAGCTGGTTTGATGAAGTGAGGTTGCTGAAAATTAATCCCCATTTCCAATATTAATCCAAGCTAGTAGCCCACTTGTAGTAATGTTTAATACCTTAGAACAAAGCACCCTTTCCAAAGACATGGACTGAATATCATCTGTGTAATATTCTATTTAAACTAATACTATATATAGGAGGTAACCCACTATGATGCCTGAAGCCATCTTTCCTCCTTGGAGCTATTTTGTTTTGATTGCTTCATGTCAGTTATGCTCCCATTGCAGGTTCCAGAGCAATCTTTGAGCTGCATTGCTAGAAGGAGGTAGAAAAGTATGTGGAGAAGAAACCCTCCTGCTTTTTTTGAATGTTTAAAGGACTCATTCCTGCGAGCACCACAGTTTCCAAAGTGCCCTCAGGAGCTTGGGAGGTGAGGCAGAACATGTCATTTCAAGTCCACCACAGCAAAAAGTGTTTTAACAAACAGTTCTTGTGTCAGTATTTGTCTCAACTGTGCAGATGGATAACTGAAGAAGTTTGCATTTATCTTGTCCTTCATTTTTCTTTTTTGTTTTTGCAATGCTGCCCTGTGCTGTCCTGGATGCTGTTTAAGCATACAGTGCACAGAAATGAGCAAGGATTCCATCCAGCCTGCTTGCACAGACAGGATGAGGAGCACCATCCAGCTCAGAATAATCATGCTCTAGGCTGGGCAAGAGAAAGCAAGGACCTGAAGGATGCCTAGGGCACTACTGGGGATATATATGTTATACATGGGAGTATCTTCAGGAAGGCTGTAAATCTTGACACAGTATATTTTTGATTTTACAATAATATTTTTCTATCTTGGGCTAACCACCTTTGAGTCATCAAGTCTCTAATCCTCATCTGCTCCCCACCCTCAAACCTCTCAAATGACTGAAATGGTAGTTTCAACTTACTAGTAGCTTGTTTAGGACTGTAGGCTAAAACTGAGGGAAACTTTCTGCTCAGGTGGGTAACCATCCCATCCTGCTATGAAGGCACCAATCATACCACACAGGGGTCAAATTAGTCCTTTGGGCTTCCCCCCAAACTCCCTTCCCTGGCTTCTGTAGGAGGCAGAGGTCATGGGCAGCTCCTCCTGTGTACTGGGGGACTCGGAAACCAGTGCCAAGGAGATTTGTGAAATATGTGCAAATTTGTAAGTGAAAACCTGCAAGGCAGCAGAGATAACACACTCATATGGGTGGGGGGGGCTGCAAAGGTAATCTGGCTGCTAATCACCTCAAACCATTTTACTGTTAGGACTGCAAACAGATACCATTGGGATCCATTTTTGCACTAGACTGGATTTTCCTCTTGAATCTCAGTTCTTGTTTCTTTCTTCTTTTGAGGGTTAACTCTAAAGCACCCTGAGAAAATCTTCTATTCTACCTTGCCTAATGTCAGCAAGATTTTACTTCTTCAAACCCTTTTATTTAAGAAGCAAAGAGGAAGGGTTAAGGGATAAAAGCCTGATTGTATTAAAAAGCCTAGTAGTTTAGAGTTTCAGATATGAGCATGGCAAGCATGGGTGTGCTTGTCAGGACAGGGTGTGGTAAAACTGGGAGAGCTTACTGAAAACCAGCAATGCTTTATAGAAGTGAGGTGAGAAAGTTCCCATATGGGAGAAAAAAAGAATGAAAATCTGAAAATAATAGTGTAAACCCAAATATATTCTACATAACTGTGGTCCATCCTCATCCACGCTCAGGTCAATGGTAGACTGATCAGTGATACAAGTATGTATATGTGTATATGTCTTTATGTAATATTTTTCCTTCATTGTTTTTCTGATTTGCATTTTACTTATTTATTTGATGTTTTGCTAAGGATAAGGCTCTAGGGCACTAGATATTTTGTAAGAAATGGGGAGCCAGTCTACAGTCAATAGCTGAGTGAATCTGCTTCTTTATTGTTTACACAGTTCTGTGGAAAATTCTGTTTCTCTGTTTGAACTTCATTTGAACAATTAAGGGCTATTTAAAATGCTTTATGATGGGTTCTCCATGGATACCTAATATAATTTATTTTCAGTATGATATGATCATTAGAGTAGGTTTTTATAAGACCATTTTTACAGAAAAACAGATGGCTTAGGCAAACAGTGGCACAAGTTAAAGGATGTATCATAAAAGCTGTCCAAGAGAGGGCAGTTTGATCTACTCCCATCACATTTATCATAAACTGTAAAACTATTTTGAATGTTGTTCATGTGAATTGTCCTCACAACCAGCAATCACATGTAAAGTTCTATAATGCATTCACATTTTCACTCTGATCACAAAAAAATGAAAAGAAAACTTGAAAAAAAAATTACTGCATCACTTCATATGCAGGAAATCTGTGGAACTAACCTGTGTGTGTAGGGGGGCATATAAGCATAGATTTTAGCACTTAGCATTGAAGAACTTTGCAAATAAAATTTGGGCCTAGGCATTATTATGCAGCTGCACCAGAGTAAAATTTTTTTCTTGAACCCAAAATTTCTAGCAAAACCAATATTTTGACAGTGAGGGAAAAGATAAAGGAAGATCCACTTCACTTCATCTCTCTTTCCCCATTTTTAGCTATATAGCAGTCTTTCATTTCTCAGTTTTGAATTTCCAGTATGACTCAGAAGTAACTCTTTGATTGTTCAGTTCACTGCCCTTCTAGCAAGACGGTTTGATTCCTGCTTTCTGACACAGTGTACAAATGGGCCTATTCTGCTCTCCCTTATAACAAACTTGGTTTCATTCTTTTCTTAAATCTGCTCATCTTCAGAGTACACACAAATCACTGAATATAGAAATGTGCAAGCAAATGCTCCAGGAAATCAAATTATAAGAAGTAATAACTGTTGCAAAAGTAAGATATGTCAACAGGAAAGATGAATCTTTTTACTGCTACTATGTTGTGTATCTAACAAAATGTGGTTTAATTATGACCAGATTCTGGCACAGTCAATTGTCTTTTATTCTGAGGATGATCCTGTCTGCTGCTCTTCTTGTTGCTTATCTTGTACAGACCAGTGTCCTACTCCAGAAATGGCAGAGCTGCTGAAATCAATGGAACATCCGACAGAGATACTATTGATTCAGAGCACATGTAAACAAAGGGTCTGCACTTCAAGGGCAAAATGTCAGGCTCAAGAAAATCAATAAATGTTTTGCAAGTGATGTCAATGAGGTCAAAACTTCATTCATGGCATTAGTTCATACAAGAAAATATGCACAACTTTAATACCACTGCAAACTAGATTGCATTTAAATTATGCAGGCTGCATTTTAAGAACAGATGGCAGGTGCCTCAAAAATGTATACTGAAATATGAACATATTTGCAGAGAAAATTCAAAAGACCAAGATATCCACATGTTATACAAACTCTAGCAGAAACACCAGAAATTAAACTGAGTATATTAACTTACCAGAACGTTTTCATTATTTCTTTTGCTTCAGTTTGTACATGTAGGGCTGCTTTACATTCCACTTTTTCCAGCACAATTTTTCCTTTGTTCTTCAGTAGTACAGTTGAATTAGAGAAAATGGCTTTGCTGGAGGATGTTCCCCTAATTCTTAATTTGATGGAACAGTAGCAATGCCTTTGACAGTTAAGTGTTTACTTCTGTTGTTGTAGCAGACCTAATGCTCTTGAAAGCCAAACCTTGCAGACATCTGTTCTTTCCTGATCTCTCCTTAGCCTTGATGCTGGGCACAATGAAACTTTAAGTCTGTCATTGTTCTGCTCTTAGAGGTTAGATGCCCTTTTCTATATAAGAAAGACTTGGAGTAAGAACTGTGCCAAAGGGAGATGCAGAAGTAAAGGTATGTCTTCTCCTCCTCTAATTTCTCCTTTGCTTGAAAATCCAGGCTTTCTGATGCTAACTTAGCTCAAATTAAACTAACAATCTGGTTAGTTAATAATCTACTTGGTCTGGCTGTAGACTAATTTAACAATTTAGTTTGCAACCCAGTTAGCTGATAACCTAGTTAGTTAATAATCTTGCTGAGGCTTATTCTTGTCCTCTGGAAACAGCACTGGTACAAGAGGTTTGTACTTTGTCTCACTGTTTTTCCGCTGCAGTGTGTAGGATGTGTTTTTCTAGGGATCTGTGGTGGACTGGCCTAGCATGACTGGAAGCAAACTACCCTGATCCTTCTGCTTGTTGGATACCTACCCAAGCCTTTCCTTGGGGCGGGTGGGGGGTGCTGAGGCGGGGAACCAGGCTAAGATCCCTCTTGTTGTGCTGGTGTCAGCAAAGGTGCTTCACTCCTCGCCTCTCCCAGGAAGGGGAAAGTGGGAGTGGGGAACGGGGACTGGAGCTGCACCCTGCAGAGCCACAGCCACCAGCCCTGACTCTGCTCTGTCGCTCTTAGGGTAGAGGAGGATGAGAGAAAGGAGGTGGTGAAGCTGCTGCAGTCAGCAAGGGAAAGGAGGGAGGAAGGGGGACGATTGCTGGATATTTTCTTTGCTTTTTAATTATGCTTTGGCTTTTCTCTCTCATCAAGGTTGGAGTCACACTCCAAAACCTTGAGTTTTGTACCTTTCCCCACCCCCAAAGGCTGGGGCAGTGTCCAGCTAATGTTAAAGAAACTGTAAATGCAATCAATTTTTATTTGAGTTCTCTTTTGCTTCCTCAGGGGATTGCCACATATATTGGAGCAAAACCACTGAGTGGAACTACACTGGCTTCCTATTTGGTGAACAGGAGTGTGTTACCCTCCATGCCAAAAGGAGCTGTAGCACTCTATAGCACAGACTTGTGTGTATACTTACTTGACACCATATAGCCCATAAGCAAACAGAGCAAGTCCAGTATTCTCATGTGCTTGTGAACAAGGCCTCAGGAGACAGACAGAATGGGACTGAAGAATAGGACAAGTTGTTCTGATGCTCCATTTGTAAATTACTCTCCCCTCTCAAAATCCAGCCAGTGTACCCAGGTGCTCCAAGGTGGTGCCTGAGAAGAGGAGGCTTTGAGGGCTTCCACACTTCCCCATGCTTAGAAGAGGATACAAGCTAAAACTCATTTTTGAAACAATATATAGATAACCATCATTTATTAGGTATAATAAGCATAATGAAAATATTTCTGGTTTTTTTTCCTGAACAGATAATATTACACAAAGAATTGCAAGCCACTTTATGCAAACTGCTTTCTTAACTCTGTTTCATTTTAGTTTCCTTCCAGCTAAACAAAATATTCTTAATGTATTTGCAAGTTTTTGTCTAACTATTCACTGTTGCATATGCTCTCTCCATAGGTCTGAAACATCTCTCATATTTATTGGTCAAAGTTAGAAGACACACTAGAAAAGTAAATGGAGTTAACTTCTTAAAAAACCCCCACAGATTAACTTCTGCACCATTATTAATTTTTAGATACCCAAAGTTTTTACTGAATATTTTTTCTCTCTCTCCCATTTTTTGCAGTACAGGACATTTGGCAGGGCACTTTAAGAAAAGTACACATAGTGACAGAATTACAAATATGTTACAAGCTATTAATCCCCTGTAGCTGAGGATTGCAATGAGACTTCTCATTCCACATAGCAAAATTATCCATTTTTTTTTCACTGAAGAGTTAAGAAATGTAACATTATAAAGTTAGGATTAACACAGCAGAATCCAGGAGATTCTTGAGTATTCTTCATTCCTTGCAATATATCACAGCTTGCCGCACTGTGGAGTCTAAGATACTGAAAGGTATTTCATGATGTGATTTTCTCTATGACAGCCTTAGTATGAGGTGGTAAGGGGTATTATGCACAGTTACAGATGACAGTATACACTTTCAACTCTTAAAATATTTATGAACTACAAACCAATGAAAAAGGAACCTTTTAACAAATGTTTGATACCTATATTCACACTGCTCTAGCTCAACTCCTTATGCTATCTTGTGTTCTTAAGTCTTTCCTGACCCTCTGCACTGGATGAAAGAGTTGGACTAGTATAGCAGAGCTCTTTAAAGTTATAGATTTTAATACAGCAGATGAAAGAAGCAGATGCCCATGAAGTAAGCCACACCATGAGCCTCCTCAAATGAGGTTTGTAAGTTACAAGGGTGGTTTGTAATCCTCTATGCCTCTGCCCACCCTGTGCTGCTGCCAGCAATGGCATGTCAGGATTTTTAAAGGCTTGCTGATGTGCCTTGCTTACTTTTACAAATATTTAGAAATAAATATTTACATTCCACATAGATGGGTAAAAGTCAAGATGCTGCTTTTGGCAAGGGGCTTTCTCTCATCCTTTTCTTACCCTGTCCCTATGGCTTAAGTGAGGGAATGAAAAATGGAAGCAAAACTATGAAGTGCTAGCTGACTAATTTACTGCTTCAACAGTCAGTGGATAAAAGTATTTGTGTCCTGGTTTGGGTTAAAACAGAACTAATTCTGTTCAGTAATTTTACTTTTTAGCTGAAGCTCCTCTAAGAAACTGCACTTTCTGAAACTAGCAGCATGTTTTTACAGACACTGCCAGCTTCTAGCAGTGATAAGGCCTAATGTTTAGATTTACTGCCAGGGATTGGTATGCAGAGCAAGGTCACTGCTAAATCTTGTGTCTTCTGTTGGGGGGTGCAGGGAAAAGGCTGCACCTTCAGGGAGGAGCAGACAGGGCAGATGACCCTAAACTGACCANAAAGATTATATATACAAAATTGTGACTTTTGTGAGCTGCTTTCCTTCAGGAAGTTGATGTATGTCATTTTGTTTATTGGCAGTTTAAAAAAATTTTTAGAATTTAATGAGAACTATGAATATATTTAAAATGCAACAGAATCCACATACACCCCACTCTTGGGAATGAATGAGGAAACACAAATTTTTTTTTAATGTTTAGACTTTATCTAACCAAGATCAGATATGAAGGTCCAAAAAGAGTAGACAATTTTATTGCAGAATGCCAGTACTGGTTTTCTACACACATTTTAAAAGGTTCCAGTCTTTTCTACTAACATCTGATGATGATATTCTGGGAAAACATAGCTAGTGTATCAGATATCTCTGGAATAGGAATATATTTTTTGTGGTGATTATGGGGAAGAGTAAAAATATGTGGGCTTCACGTTACCCAAGATCTGATCTTCATAGTTAGGAAGGCAGCAGAAGAAGAATCCCAAGCATATTTCCATAATGGCAGTGGTCCAGCCAAAGCCATAGGCCCAGCTGAACATATTGATTCCCGTCATTTCAATTTCAGTTGTGAACTTTACTGGATAAATAACCAGGCCCATGACGGAGAACACAGCTGAAGAAACAGGAGAAAACAAAAAATGTTTAAGCTAACACCCACCACAATGCCTTCCTCCATAATACCTGTAGCTAAACCCATCCATCTTTTGGGTTTAAAAATCAATCTACTCTCATGGCTGACTTTTTATGATTTTTCATAGAGATCTTAAGAGCACACATATCAAAGACTTGGGTATAGGATCAGCTGAGGGAAATACCAGTTCTAGTATGGATATACTTGCATAAGCTAAACTTGACTTCATAAACTGCCTTACCAGCAACAAAAAGCAAGCCTCCAATCCCACGTATGAAGTTGAACCGAAGAGTGTCAATGGCGAATGCTATGATGGCCAGAGCAAAGCAGATGACAAGAAGTAAAAAGCCAACCAGGTATGTGGCAGCAGCAGCTCTTCCCCAAGCTGAAATCAGAAAGAAGATACATTAGAAAGGAACCAAAAAAAAATCCCTTGCAGTGTTTTCCTCTGGTGTGTAATGAAAGGGTTATTTTAAACAGCTGTGAAAAGAAGGTCAGCTCCCAAGAAAGCAAGCCCAAGAGCTTTCTCTCCTCCTCCCATAGGTGAACATTTGAGTTCCACAAGAAATCATTCACTAAGTGCAGAATGCATAAAAACAGCAGCTTTGACCTCTCATACAGAATGTGAGGAGTTTGTATGCAATCTTCCTCTTAAGATTTACCATTTAATAATCAAGACAAAAATTACTGTGAAGGCGTAAGAATGGACACTCTTCTTCAATAACAAAGATCATTACTTCAGCAGATGCTATAAAACCAGCAGGATTTTGCATGGACAAAGAGAATTAGACTGTCCCTGAAAAGAATTAAATTCTTCCTTAAAAAAAAAAGTGATTATACAAGCATTACCACTTTGGGATGCAAATTTAAAGGTATTGTGATACTCCATACATGTGAAAACTCAGTGGTTCTGCCTTTTCAGCCTTTGTTTAACTCTGTCTTAAATGGAGCTGAAGATTCGGAATCTCTTTTGTAAGGAAATTTGACCTCTGCTTTTGATTCAAAGTCAGAACTGCTTCATTGTGAAAAGCTTGTTGATGATTTGAATGCTTTCATTTTCAAATTGTATATCTTTATGCTATAACATGTCAGAGCAAAGCATATTTTGTTGGCATAACAGCTGGGAAAAAATATTCAATATTTTAAGTCTTGAGGGGCAACTACTGCTCAGAGAGATCAAAGTGTTTCCTCTTCTGAATGTAAAAAGCCCACTTTGACACATCTTAAGTTGTGTATGTAGATGGAGTAAGCAGTTATAGTCTGCCAAGCATCTACAGACATCGCCCCCTTGCTTACACTATGTTTGTAAGATGTTAGCTTCTAAACAAATATGTACAGCAGCAATGCTGAAAAATTATCACAGACCAAACAATCCTGATGATAATTATAATGCAACTCAAATACTGTGCATGCTCTTCAGTAAAAGTTCCCCCAGGAACTGTGTAAGTTAAGACTTTTGATACTTTGTTTCCCTTGAGCGTGCAAGTAATAAAATGCAAAGTGTCCTCCCTTCCCTCTGGCCAGTGCTGTGTAGGCTTTAAAGCCACTGTCCCATCCCTGGTGAGTGACACCTTGGCATTCAACCTCTTTTCCTCCAGGCCCCACACCACCTCTACTATTACACTAGAAAAATGGGTCAGGATTTTCCAGCTCTTTTTTTTATTCCCACCAGTCCATCAAAAACAATTTCCCTTTTTGTTTGCTTTTCACCATTCCCCCTGTGTTTTATGACCCTGCTTCATTCTAGCTATTGCATTACATTTTCAGTTTTATGTTGTGTTCTTTTTCTTCCTTGTGCCAAAAGGTTGCTGTTTGCTTATAGGGTTTTTCACCTTCATTATTTTTCCTGTAAAAAGTCAGCTGCTTGAGAAGACTGAAAGGGACAGCAAAGATATGCCTACGTCTCATTTTCTAGCCCAGTATTTCAATCCAAACTCTTTGGAGAGTTTGCAGGAGTCTCAGAGAGTATGCAATGTGGAAGCACAGGGGGAGAGTAGAAGGTCAGGCAAAGTATTAAAGGAAACAGCCAGGAAGAGGAATGTCTCATATTGCCATGGCACAATTTATCCTGTTGAGGATGCTCCTGCTCCCCTTCCTGCCAGCCCTCCAAGATAGAAAAAAAAAGGGGGCACATGGTCATAAGGAAAGTTGCACAAGCAGTGGTGACCTTACTGCTCTTGGGTACAAGTGTTACAACTTCCAGCAGAAGGGTGAAATGACAAGGACATCTAACTGTGAAGGGGTTTGTTAGGTGCACAGATAGCTGTGGTTAGGCATTCTTTCCCAGAGCACAATGCAGCTGCCTACCCAGGAAGTGCTTGAGGCACTATGAGAGCTAGGGGCTTCATCTCACCCACTGCCACCACCACTGCTGTGGGCAGCAAACAGTCTGCCAAAGCTCAGCCTATCTTCCCAAGTGCAGCTGATGGCAGAGAACCATCCCCTGACGTGGGAGCATTGACGGGGCTGGGGGCTCAGGAGGTGGTGCCAGGTGGTCGCAGCCATGTGTGGTGGAACCTTGCCCATGCCACCATCATCCTCCTCCACTGGACTCACTCAGGTGTTTTTCCTGAAGAGGTGTTGCAAAAGCTATGACTGTGAAGGTAGATTGAGTGCACACCCAGCCCACTGGGCACTGGCTATATGACAAGAAGAGACATGTCTGCTACAGGATGCCTACATCTTTAGGAGGCATTGCTTAACCACCTAACAGCCAATCTTGTGACTCACTCCTACCACAGAGGAAGAAAAAATAACTCAATCTTGGAAGAAAAGCAATATACAAGTAGGGAAAGAGTATTGCATGGAAGAGTCACCACAGGTTTTTTGAGGAATGGTACCCTAAACTTCATCTGTTCTTCACAAAAAGTAGCAGGTCTCAGTAGTCTTAAGACCACAGTATGCATGCATGTTGCCTTTCTAGGATAAAAGGTAGCAGAAACTTTGTGGAGGAACATCTGCAACTGTTTGTATACCTGTTGTTATCTTCTGCCAGCCAGGAGCACTAAGAGTAGCTTAGTGTCTTTACCAATAGAAATTACTTACAATTCTTAAAAAATACAGAATCAGAATAATTAAATTGTTCAGAAAACACTGACAAGCAAGTAGCTAAACTGATCCCAAATATTTTCTTATTTTCCAAAGTTATGTGTTTGTTGTTGTGTTTTGGGTTTTTTGTTGGTGGGTTTTTTTGGTTGTTTGTTTTGGTTGGTTGGTTTTTGCTTTAACATAAAACAAAAGCATAAATAGATTGTTCTAACTGCAACACTTTTTCTTTAAAATGTGAACTCCAGGCAAAGGAATTGTCATAGGTGCAACACCAGCTCAAAGTACACTTGACACAAGAGACAAGGCAGTTGAAAGCTGAAAGGACCTAGTCCACCTGTCACTAAAATCAAAAATGAAAACAGAGGGAGCAACAGGTTATAGGACATCCAGCTGAGTCTGTGAAAACATTCAGCAGTTTGTGAGATCTATTTTCTCAGGCCTCAAAAGTAACAGTGATGCTCTGACATCTGGCAGGATCCTTTAATATTTTTGTGCCTGTCCTTTTTCTCTCCTTTGCATCTCCTCTATTAACTGAAAGTCAATGTACACTATGAAGGGTTTTGTAGGAAGCTACACACCATCCACTCTTGAAAACTCCTTCTAGCTGGCAGTTTTCTGAGCAATTTTGTCTTAAATTTTGACCTAGCTATCCCAAATAGGCAAAAGGAACCCATATTTTCATGCCTATCTCAAGCAAAGCAAGGACAGTGCTTTCATTTATAGAGTTTTGTATGTTAATCAGTAATGATTTGTGAAAGTCTGAACTACCCATAGTCAATGCAGTAGTATGTGGCTGCTGGAAAATGAAAATAAGTGCCTGCCTTCTATAACTCCCTGCTGTGTGAGAAGACACCTGAGCTAATTTAGAGACCAGAAAGAGCCCACCCCGCCAGGGCAGAGGTCACCATAGCTTGTGAGCAAGATAATTAGCTGAGACAGTATACAGTAATAATTCAGCTTTGTTACTCTGCTGTAAAAGCTAACTCAGCTTGAAGGTAGCATGATTACCTCTTGTATTGCACCATCTAAACACATTCTGAATATCCTATTGCTGACTGCAGCCATAGGGAAGCTAATGAACTTCATTAACGATCTAGGACTAAGAGTGTCTTCAGTTTCCTCCTTTCCTGATTTTACTCCTTCATGTGTTTTCCACTTTTCAGAAGTGTAACCACTGTCTGTGCTTCACACACAAGGAAATAAACCTCCTTGCTCAACACCAAGTTGAGCAAAAACTTTGAAACAGCGTTTCTAGTTTTTCCTTAGCCTGTCATGTTTCGTGCTCCAAATGGTGCCTTCAAAAAAGGGCTGTCATGCCTTGAAAATAGCATGGCTAGTCTACTTCTCCCCATAACAAATATAAATTTCTGATTTTCTGGTGTATGTGGTTAAGAACAGGTGAAAATATTCACAGTGACATTCTCATGTTTTTCTTGTTCTGGTACCCTCAAACCACAGGAACTTCTGACCCTTTCTGTTTGGGTGACATTTTCTGAAAGCAGCCCCAGAGACTTCAGAAGTACTTCTCCTGGTCTGATCAACACAAATATATTTCTCTAAATTTTCCTTCTGCTTGAAGCTAAATACACAACTAGAACTGGAAAGAAAAACAAATGTCTATTGCCAGCTTGAAGACAGCAATTGTCTGCGGGTTCTTTCTGACTGTTTGTTTTAACACATCACCCACTGCAGTGAATTGTGTAGCAATTTTAGGAAGGACAGTTTTAATTCAAAAGAAACAGAGAGGGCATGGGAGACAATGTAACAGGTTAATATTTTGTTCTGTTATCCTTCTTACCACCAAGGGAAAGAAACACAAGCCCTGCAGTTCAAGCTCCAGTGTTGCAAAGCAATTCTTACAAGAACTAAAATCTGCCCTGGTGGTGATTCATCTGTGCTGCACGTAACAAGAATGTTTCCAGGCTGAGTTTGCAAAGCTCAACCTGCTCTACTTCTCTCTGATTAAAGGGAAAGAACATTATTTTGGAAACAAAGCTGAACTCACTTAGGTTTCTCAACCTGACGTTCTTTGTCAGGGTGTGGTGAGTACTGCAGAGCATATGCTCCACTTTGAAAAGTAAGTGCTTTGGCCAAGTTTTATCCATTTCATTTTGGTTTGTTCTCCTCAAGAAAGCTTCCATGTGATAGTAAGGAGCAGAACATGGGTTCTCCTTAGCTAGAATCTCTTTTGAGATCATGATGGCACACCAAACTCATTAACCTGCACCTCAATTTATCAGCCAAAGGGTCACAAGCTGTTGGTGTATATGCAAGCTACTGTTGTCCAAGACTCTGGATTCCTAATGTTATTTGTGCAGCCCTGGACAGTGCAAAATGCTGTCTTCTGGAAATCATGACTCTATATGTCAACTATGGCAAATTTCTATCTCTTTTTTTCTTTTTCTGAAAACAAGCAAACTTGAAACCTCTACAGGTGTTTGCTGATCACATGAGCTGGCATGGAAATACCAGTGTGCATGTGTTTGTATACAGCCAAGATAAATCAGAAACTATTAAAAGCAGCTTCTTATGAATAACCTGTACGTGCAGACTGAAAGCTATTGACTGAAAATAATTTCAAAGGAAGGCTATACAAATGAAGAAAATCACATGATAGTCATGGATAATTTATGAACAGAATAAAATGCGGGGGAAAAAAAATCAAAAGCACGATTGGATGTGTTTGTTCTCTGAGCTTGTATCCTCATTGTATCTGGATCATTCTTAAAACAACTGCATTCTCTGAATGTCTTTCCTGTAGGGAGTCAACAATAGATGTTTTTCTTTGATTTATTTTGGGGTTTTGTTTGTTTTGGGAGGGGTTTTTTGTTTGTTTTTGCTTTTGGCTTTTGTGTGTATGCTTATATCATTTGGAGTGGAATACAAAATTTCTGGTCCTTCTGTTTGGTATTCTTTTCAGTAACTCCATTCATTTCCCCTAGCATTACTTCTTTAGAATTCATTGGCAGTTAATATGGATTTCTCATTTAATAACAGAGTATTATTTCATACCATGGAAGCATGGAAGCTGCTTTTATGTGAGCAGGAAACAGCTTTTAAGTTGCTACTACTAAGAGACAACCATGGAAGCAGTGAATGACCTATTTAGGTTCACACTAATATAATGTAATTGCAAAACTTTCTCAGTGATAGTATCAGGTCCTATATAAATGAGAAAGGACTAGGATTTTAGGACACTTACCACATAATGATTTCAAATGACAACAGTACAGAAAAGAACCTTTATGCATACGCCATCTACCAGTAAAACACAGAATATATTAGCAGAAAGCAGTGTCTTGAACATAGCTTAATGCTAAAGTGATAGCTCAGTTTGGCTTCAGGGACTTTAAAGCAAAAACCTATTAATTCTTCACCACCAAATTCACTCACAAACATATACAGACAAAGCCTGCGCCCAAGCCTTTATGTACTTCTCCAAAGCTCTTCTCTTACTGAAGCAAGCAATTCAACTTAAAAGCTATTCAAACTTGAATTTGAGGGGAGGAGAAGTTACATCTTGAGGGAGTGGTTCAGTTCATCTCATCATAAGCCCAGGCATGTACAGGCTTGACTTAGAAGCTGGCTTCTGCAAATCTTGTATTAATGAAGGCTGGTCCCTGATGCTTACTTAGTGCTAAGTAGGCAGAAGTGGCAGAGGGCGTAGAGCCATCATCAAAGGGAGCACTAAGGGAGTAAGTTAGCTATTAAAAATAATGCACACACTGTGCCTGAGAATTAAAGGTTTGCTCATGAGAGAGTCAGGGAGTACACTTATCTCACATTATCTTCAGAAGTAGTTGAATATATTGAGAACATGTTGGGATTAAAGCTCAGTCTTATACACCTTAATTCTCTCACATTCTTTCCTCCTATTTTTTCCTATTTATTTTACTTTCACTTGGATGTGTATATGGGAGTTGGGAGAGTCAGGTGAATAAAACAGGTATAATATTCATTAATCAGTACATACACATGAGCTCAGTTAATCAGAGTAACAAGATCCACCTGCTCCCTGACTACCCCTAAGCTAAAGGTTGTTTAAAATATTATATGCAAGTTAAACAGAATCAATTTCCATGATAACGCAGGCTATGAACTAGGACTTTTAATTGAAACAGCAGAGTGGAACCTTTCCAAAATGCTTTTTAAGTTTTATATTCCCAGGGCCATTTGAAGCTGAAGAACACTGAATTTACATCTCATTTCCATGTGCACCAAGTATTGTTCTCACTGTTGATCTGAAGTTCTCATGCTGTGAGCAAAATTTGTCCTGAAATCTTGCTGAAAGTTGCCTTTTGCACTAGAGAGTTTCTAGTAGAGAGTAGCTGTGAATCTGAGTCTGATTTTCTATTAGAAGCAAAATCGTACCATGTGCAAAAGAAAAAGGCCAACATATAAACAGAAATAGTACTTTGTGCTCATAAAATACTTTATAAGCTCTATTTACTCTTTTTGTTAATGAAATAGCTTCATCACTTTCTGCTTATTGCTATTGAGGTTGCTAACTAACTGCACAAAGACTTCTGATGTTTAGGTCCTGATTTGGGCACAGTGTGCATATTCAACCTAACAAATGATGCTATGTGTATTCAATTTTAAATTAGTACTTCAGCAGGACTGTGTGTGATCTGAAGCATTATTTAGTAACAGTAGGAGGAAGCCAGAAACCTCTGGGACATAGGCTACCATCATCACTTCACAAACTACCTAGATTTCCTGGGAACATTTGACTGATGAGAGATGTTGTAGTAGTACTTGACAAAGAAGAAACATGGCATTACAATACTCACTGACTCAATGTGTTAAAGCTTGATCAGAACAACACAAGCTTTCAATAAGAAGTGATATGGAAATGTGAAAAAAATAGTTTTCTGAGGGCTTTGTTTCTTGTCCTGCATAATTCCTTTCCTGCTTAAGAAACGTGTTTAACTCTACTGTGGAATTTGAAGTCTGTCTTGCAACCCTTATCACCGTTCAGACTATGGAGAGGTTGTTATAGCCCTGCTGTATCAGATTACATCAATAAGATAGAGGAAGAGATGAGGTGAAGAGAAATGAGAGGTTAGCCACAAGTTTCCACACATTTTCAGCAGAAATGCATCCTGTACATGTGTGAGTGAACTGTACCCTCTCAAGGACTTATGGTCCTGAGGACACAAAGTGTTGAGGATCTTCACAAAGCTCTCAACATGAGCAGTTTATATCTCCTGATAAGAAGATGAGAACCCTCCATGTGATTGCTATTTTCCCACTCAATTTAGCTGTAATTATTAAAGGAAGTTTGGATAATAAACAGTGGGATGCCATCTGCAATTGAGTTAATCACTAAAGAGCATAACTATTATTTAGAAAAGAGTCTGATTAAATGAATCTACCAACAAATGCATAAAAGGACAAACCCTAAAATTACAAAGGTAAGCATGTCAAGAATTGCACCTAAGGAAGGAAAATTCTCTGGGCTTGAATCTCTTCTCTTATAGCAACAACAATGTGTCTTCTACAAGCTGGGGAAAAATCAAATTTATTCTTTCTTTCTTGCATCAGAGGTCCTTACATATACTGTTTCTGTGATATTTTCATTACTATATACATTTAATTGAGCCTGTATGTTCTAGCATTCTAAGCTTTGAATAATGATTGAGTATTCTACATTATTATGTAATTAATCTTGTAGCCTCATTTCTTACTGGTTAGTCTCAGGTAATGTTACACTTTTAGGACACTGCTGACAGGAAATTCTGAGGGTCTCTATAGGTAGGAGCTAGAAGATGGTTACCCATTTTTAACCTGGAAGGCAATGCAGGGAGGTGTCCTTTCCAGATGGCAAAATGACACATTACTCCACTGATCTCCACAGCCACTAATCCCCACACCTCTTAGGAAAAGGCTGTAATTGAATACTATGGTGTGAAAATTGCTGAAGAACTGGATTCCAGTTGTCATGTGGAAGTGCCTTTCCTTTTTTTTCCCCCCAAGTTCTCTATTTGCACAATGCAAATGATCCAAATATTTCAATCTAGATTTAAATCCTGAAGCTTGCAGTTATTATGATGGCATCCATGTGCATCTACACATGAAAAAGTTGCAGAGCTAGAAGGAACATAAGGTAGGATAAGTGTAGACATGAGTTTTTCATTATACTGTATATCACATGGGGATTAATAAAAACATAAATAATTTATTAATAAAATTTAGTTTCTCCAACCAAACCTACACCTTTAAACATCTTCAAAGGCTGCAGTGGAATAAATTACACACCGAAAAAGTGTCTTAGGTCTGAGACACACCTTGTTCAAGAGAGGTTATATAGCCAAAAATCAAGAAAAACAAAGAAATTCTGTGCCAGCTTATGAAGGGATTTAATCTCTGCATTTTTTTTCAAGTTCAGCCACATCCCAGGCAGATACATTCATTTTGTGCTCGTTATCTAGCCAAAAAGTCTTTGTCTCTGTCTTTGTAAAGTTTCAAGCAAGTTGTAAGCTTGAGACTATTTATTCCAAGTGCTAGAATATTGCAGAGCTACATTTTGCATCTCTTAGCCCTTCATCCTAAATTCCATGCATTTTGAGCAAGTGCCCTAATGCACTAGGTATTTTTTTCCTAAAAAGTTCTATTTATTTGAGCTATAAATGCTTGAAAAGCAAAAGACTTCTGACAAAGTCTGGATGAGTGTTATGTGGTTAAAGCAGAAGCTCTGAACTCTTGGAGAAGATAACAGTGTATAAACTCATCACGTTCCCACCTTCCACAGAGTTCATAAACTTTGCAGAAGGCCAAGGATGTGCAGGTGCTTTCACAGAAGATAACTGCAACAGTGGAGCTACTCTAGAGGCTCTTTAGGAAAAAAATAAATGTACAGACCTCTTGTCTTCCTTGTAAGGTTTTAATTCTGCCAGTTAAAGCAACTGTTCAGAGACTCCAAACTCCACTGGTGCAACCAGTCAAACATTCAAACTTCTTCTCTTCCAATATGACTGACCTCAGTGATGGGGGTTTTTTTCCTTCTGTCTGTATATACAAATATGTTAAGCTGAACAGTAAAGATTCAAGGGCAATTACAAACACTGCACGTGGAGAATTTGATTTGGATTTGCACATTATATTGAACAACTCCCAAGAATGTTACAGTTGCACCTAATTTTGATAGGTGTCTGTAGTGAATTAAGATAGCTACCTTGTCCAAGTCGTGTTGGGAATACTTGCTGGTAGGTGCTGAGGTACACATGAGTATCATACATGTCAGTGAAACCATCCCCACAGGAAGAATGAAATTGAGAACCTACTCAGCCTGTGGCAGATTAGTCAGGCAAGCTGAAAGTGAAGCCCAGAGGAAACAAGATGGGGACTGTGGAAAGGGAGGGGCGAAAGAGAGAGTTTATCTCAGAAAAAAAACATTAAACACTTCTGTCCTTTCTGTTTACATCATATCTTCTGTCTCTGTGCTCAGAAAGGCATGTAATTACACTTTATTTATCCAGCACTGTGTTTAGCTTGAAACAAGACAAAGTTAAACATCCCACAGAACATGATGCTGAATGCTTGTTTTCTACAACTTCTCTGAAACACTGTGGATAAATATAATCTTAGAGTTATTAAAAACTTAGGTTTCATCACTGGGGCAGGTAGAATCAGGCTCAATACAAGATCTGGATGCTCACAAGTGAGATGCTGTCTCACAGCCTGCTTTTTTCAGTGAAATCCAAGACCAACGCCAGACACCTGCACCTTCCATGGGGAAAGGCAGGAGCCCCAGAAGAAAAATGCCAACTCCACACCAACTGAGCAAGATCAGAATGGTAGGAAAAATGGGGGAGAGGCTTGGACCTGTGTACATCTCACCTCTGGAGAGAGGGTGTCTGAAAGAAGGGGCTGGAGAGTACCAGGACTGTGACATGAGTTTGCACCCTTAACAGTTCTACAGCCCTCTTATAGGTTGTGGTAACACACCCCTGCAATGGCCAAGATCTACACTGCAGTAGCATCATCTTGCAGAAGCAGAAGCCTGGCAGCATAATCCACTGTCATATGACCTATGCACACCTTTTTTACACACTAGCTTTATGTACTTCCTCAGTGGCTAAATGGCTCCATTGTCAACATGTGTCTTACTTCTGGAATTTTTTTCTAGGTTTTCTTAGATTTTCCTGGATTTAGTAAGGTAGAAGAGGTCGAATGATAGATGCATTGAGAGCATAATGAAGTCATGCAGCACGAATGGTGTTTCTAATGCTTTCAGAAGCATCTGTTTATTCTCCAATGTACATGCTGGAGAATATTCTGCATGTATGTACTTAGTCCAGCATTTCTGCCTTAGCAGTGATGGATTTACTGTGGAAATGATTCATGGTAACCACAGACATTGCAGGATAGTCCACACAGAGAATGACCTCTCTGGTTTGTCTGTAAATGCTATCCAGTGGGAAACTGTGCATATGGCTGCAGAATTTAAGCACGTGACAGTGAGGCAGGATAAGGAAGAAAGTGAAATGCCAAACAACCATGTAACATCTAGAAGGAAAGTGAAACTTCTCTTGTATTACAAGAGAAGCAAAATGAAATTTCTTAGTATTTTCTGTCCATCTGGCATTCATGACACAGATCAGACTTAACCTGGAGGTCAGAGGAGGGCTCACTTTTCATGGAACCCCAGGACTGAGAAGGTCTTTGGTGAGCCTGATGGTCTCTCCTGCTCTCCAGTGCCACATACCAGAGGTCAATTTGCTGGCTTGATTTATAACCAGCCACACGGCTGATGCAGGAGCTCTGAGAGTAGGACTGGGCTTGGCGTTTAATGGAGCAAGACTTGTCCTGGAGCCCTACACGCAGAGAGGCCTGCTACAAGTAACTCATTATAGCTGAATTTTGTGCATAGAATGCAGAGTTTGACTATGTATGATAATCTTTCAGGAACAATTTTGAAAATAAAAACTAAACACTGAAATTTCTTCTGCAAGTGTTTTTACACTGATTTTCAGGAAAAGTAGCTGAATTTCTAATCCTTAGAGAAAATGCTCTTCCTTTTAATTTGAATTAGCATAAATTGTGAGAATGCTTGAACTTTTTTCCTGCCTTAGGCTATCAGTTGATCATTCACAATAACTTTTTTCAGACTATTGATAATAGCAAAAAAATAGGGGGAGGGAAGAAGAGAAAGAGACAAAGAGACAAAAGGAAAGAAAAAAAGAAAAAGGAAGGAAAGAAGGAAGGAAGGAAACATCTAGAGTGTTTCTTCTCTTGGCATATTCTCCCGTATCCAGTGATTTAGATCTTTTCAAGCTGAATGCTTCACCTAGGTCAGCATGTTTAAAAGCATATTTAGAAAACTCAGTACAAACAAGAAATCCTTTCATCTTTTAAAGCTTTCTTTCATAATTACAAGGAGACTTTTTCACACGACCCACCTACAAGCACAGTTTCAGGGCAGCATTCTGCAGCCTGACACTCCCTGGGAATATCTTCCTACTATCTTACGTTTTTACCTCCCCATTTCTTGCTAGCACTCAGGATTGACTTATCACACTAATGCTTGGACATTCAATCAGCAGTAGCTGTTAAGTTTTAGAAAGCAGTGACTAGTGAGGAGTTACTGGCTTCTTCTAAGAGAGGAAGAAAAACTTAGTTGCTGTAATGTTTTCTGCACTGGTACATTACCATGGGTGGTTTTTTGTACTATGCAACCCATGATCTAAAGCAATCAGGTTTCTTTCTGCACAAAAGTGAAGGTGTTTTTCTTCTTCACTCTGTTAGTCAAAAGTCTTGATGTACTTCAGTGACATTCCTTACTGCCCAGAACTTCATATATAAATGTCAGGTATTAGGCAATATGGTTAGAAAAGCCAAGGCAAGATGAGCTCAGAGATGTGACCCACTGCTTCACAGACTGCTCTCCTACCACCCTTGCAGACGCTTACCGTAACCCATGAGGGACTCGCAGGTCCAATCCCCACCCTGCTCAGGCCTTCTGCAGCTCTCCCATAACGACGCTTGCTGCACATAGGGCAAGGTCTGCGACTCCAGCCAGCCCCTGCCCGCCAGTGCAATGATACCAAAGATGACGCCTATGCCCAAGAGCAAGGGTAAGATCCATCTGCATCGCGTGTAATCAAGGCCGTACTTCACCATCTTCCAGGGTGAGGGGGGCTGGTGGGATGAGGGTGGTGGTCTCTGCCAGTCTTGGTGACACGAAGCAAAGGGTGCTTCTGCAAAGCTCCTGGAAATCGAGAGCTGGCAGGTATGAGCGCGTGTGTAGATGTTTGAGAAAAGCTTTTTAATCAGGAGAGACACATCAAGGAGGGAGGGAGAAAAGGAGCTCCACCTAGATTCAGATGAGTAAGAGCTGCTGCTGAGCAATAACCAGTTGAGCTGGGGAGAAGCTGTGAGGCTGGGTTTATCTGTGGGATCCTTCTCTGCCTTGCTGACTAGGTAACGAACCAGGTGCTGTTTACCCTTGGCATTTAACGCTTTCCTTCCTGCCACTCCCCACCAGCAGAAGCATCTCACAGCTGTGTTTATACCTTTCTGTCTCCTAAGGGATTTACATTAGAGTGGGTGAAAAGAGGAGACGAGCCAGAGAACTATATGGATTAGAGTATGGTTGCTTCTGAAACTTGCCACTTGGAGGCTGAAAGCTGCCTTTCTTGGACTCCACTTAAAAATAAAATGGTACTTTATTTTTTACAATTAAAAAAAATTCCCCTAGCTGCTATAAAGCTAAGACAATAAAGAATATGTGACTACTCTCCGTTTTTGGAACACAGCTGCAGGGATAAAAAAACTAACAAGGTTTATCATTAAAAATATAGTATAGTCTGAATATAGCCTTAGTGGGAGAACAAAAACTGAGCTTTGATTCTATTGTGCTTTACAAACACTCCCTGCGTGTAGCTCTGGCTGTACATGCACTGCCCTGGGCCTGTCAGAGCCTGTCTGCAATGTGCTGTGAGAGCAATGCAGGGATGAGCCATCACCTCACCATGCTCCAGCAGGCCACACAGCTGAGTGCTGGGCAGAGTTTTCTGTCTGTCAGCTCAGAGGCAATATCACCAAGTTCGTAGCACTCTCTCTTTGAACTAACACGTGTTACAACCCAGTGTTTTTGTAGGGCCCAGACGCATTTACATCTGGAAGCAGCTGCACCCCTTGCCTATCAAAGCTGGTTTCTGTGAAACATGGGTAAGCACAAGGGATGCAAAGCATCCTTTGCTCCCAGGTGGGTTTTGCCAGGTGGGGTTGCATCCAAGTACCCCATTTACTTGGAGAGATTTGCTATTCTATTGCAGCTTTCATGGTGAAATGTGAGATATGCACTGAACTGCAAATTCCACAGCATTTTGCTGAATCACAATGACAAATGTTCACAAATAATAAATGGCCTAAATAAAACAAATTAATAATTTGCACTGAACTGATACATTGTACAGGAGAGTGTCTGAAAAGACATTGATCTTGTGCAGACCCAAACTGGAACATCGACAGCAAAGAGCCACAGCACTGTGAAGAGGTAGTAGCTTCATCTTGAAAGCAATTTGAAGGGCTTAATGTGACACTGCCTTATCTCTAATCAGAGATAACTATTCAGCAGTGGTGTGGCTGCTTTGCCTCTCCCTCTCTAGCTGGTTGGATTCTAGCTAGCCAAAGCATCCTGCCAGCAGCTCCCCCATAGTAGAAACATGGCCCAATATCCCTGTAGTTGTGAAAGGTCCATCAGGAGTGTTCAACAGGTCTCTGTGAGAGCAGAAGACATTTTTACAGATTTGGCCTTTAAATTTGAATGTCACTTAAAGAAAAGTTAACCAGGGAGACAAATCAACTGCTGTTTTGGGTTGGAAATAAGCAACAATCTGTCTTGGTTTGCGTTAGAATAGAACCAATTCTGTTCAGTGATCTTTACTTTTTAGCTAAATCTCCTCTAAGTAACTGCACTTTTTGAAACTAACAGCATGATTCTACAGATACTGCCTGCTTCTAGCAGTGATAAGACCTAATGTTTACTTCTACTACCAGGGATTGTTATGCAAACCAAGGTCACTGCTAAATCTTGTGTCTCATGTTATACAGGGAGGTGCTGAGTCAAAGCTGTACTTATGGGGAGAAGCACACAAGACAGGTGACCCTAAACTAATCATTCCATACATGTCATATTTGATATAAAACTGAGGGTCAATTTCTTCTTCTTCTTCCCCTCTTTCTCCTCTTGATCTTCTTTAATGATCAGCATCTGAGGAGAACTCTGTTGGTCCTGCCCTCTACCCTGGTCCATAAGTTCCTGCAGACATTACCAGAATCCAGCCCATGAGCCTGGTTCCCATCTGCTGATGAGGCCTTCTGCTGCAGTATCAGTGGTGATGGCAACATAGTTACCATCAAGGGGGGGTTGAGTTTGGTATTGGTTATGTACATATTTGTATATATTTCATTTTATCATTATTATTATCATTAAAGTAGTTTTAGTTTTATTTTCCAATCCATAAGTCACTCCCGCTCTCTTATTCCCTCTCACTTCCCATTGAGGGGTGAGGAGGGGAGAGACAGTAACAGGGAGCATCCGTCATTGGGTTGGTGGTCAGCCCAGCCCTGACCCTCCACACAATCTCAAATATTTTTTGTAAAGGACACTTTAGGGAATGACCATATCCATAGAATGTTATGTATCTTCCCTTGTAGTCCACATCTGAACTATTCACAAATTCAGTTATGATTAAGCTAAATATAATGTTTAAAATGCTATTTACTAGTTCTATAACACTACAATATGCCAATTCTTATGCACAGGTTTTTTAAATATTTACATCACAACAAATATTGTTTGAAGCTCACCCTTAGTAAAATATGCTTGTACCTGCAAACTATCCAGGTCTGTTTACACAACTTCTTTCTGTTGCCACAGCTGAGGCAGAAATTAGCACAATAAACTTCAGAAGACTGAGAGAACATGGATTTGGATATCACGCGTTTTTAAGATCACTTCAAAAGTACTTATGCACATGGCTGTAGATTGTAGCCCTTGCTCAGCTTTCTATGTTTTGTCTCTTGTCAAGTTTCAATTCTTCAAGAATAGTTAGAGTTTTCTAAAAACTCAGCCTTTAAATTTTTTTTTTCCTCAGAGAAAATAGCCAAATTAAGTTAAAGCAATTCTGTAGCTGAAGTTCAATATGAAGCCAAACACTGTCAGGTATTTGAGAGACAGTATTTGTTGAAGAATAACAACTGCTTTCTGAATGCTCAGCCATGTTTGAGGTAGGCACTGATGACTGAAGGATTTGTCATCAGTTTTTGTCATAACTCACCCTTGGATGAATGCATATTGTCACAAATGCTAGCATTTGTGAGATGATACCATATAATGTACTTATCACGCTGAGAAAGAAAGGTGAGCAGTGTTCAGTCACCATGGGTGTTGGTGACTGAACATCTTTGTCATCCTTAACTTAAAATCACAAGTAATCTTCCCATTCAATACAAAAGTAATTTGTGATATCTGGAACAGCAGAGAGGGCAGTGTGTTCACAGGTGACAAAATGAAGTATCTTGTGTAATTCTGTTCATCCACAACACATATGGTGACCTAGGGGTATTTAGTGCTTGGTCCTGCTGCCATGTGTCTCAGAAACCATTCCTCTAGCTTCCTTGTGCAGCACAGGAAACCTGTGTCTTATCTACTTACATTTCTCTCTCAAGGGAATGGCTTTCATTTACTGTGCCTTATAGGTCACTTGGGAACAGCACCAGTTACTTCTTTAAGATTTTTAGATAAGACATGCATGCCAAGCATATCTTTAAGGGTTTCTGTCATGAATTTTCACTTTGAGATTCTGCAGCCAAAGGTAGGGGTTTGCTGAAACTTGAGATATTATATGGAAATGGCCTCTTCAGTTTTAAATATTTGACATGGAATTGACTTGGGAAGTGGGCTGAAATGAAAATGAGGGTCTCCCATCAACATGTTCAACTTTTCCTATTGCCTTGATACAAAATGCCCAGTTGTGACTTTCCCAGGTTAGTATGTTTGGTTTTTGTTGTTTAGTTTTTAATATTTTTAGCAAGTTGTTTTGCTTGTCTATTGCAAATCAGAACAGAAATTTTCAAGTATTACACAATTCATTTAAATTCTTTTTTTACAATAAGTTCTGCTTATTTCTTGTCCTATGGGATTGCTAACACAAAGAGTGCTTAAAAATAGACTATTTACTGAAAAAGAGACTGTAATGGCCACACATCAGCTCCTGCTCTAATTATATGCCTCCATGAGTATTCAAAATGACAGTCAACTAATATAGTTTAGTCCATGACCATTTCCCAGCATAGCACACTGGAGGACAGGAGTGAGATGGCTTTTAGGCTCACAGTTTCATGTGAGTGCTCTACTCTAGATCTTTCTGGGCTGTAGGGAGCACAGTTTTCCCTTGTGTTCCTTTGAGGCTTAGTAATTTTTAATACTTATAAAATATTCCATATTCACAAAGATGTCTGTGGAAAATAACATATGTTGCCCACATCCCCATAAATAAATGAAAAACACTTGTCATACAAATCCTTCTAGTAAATATTGTCCAATCCTGCAAAGAGGAACCCATGAGGAATATCATTCATAGAAACATCTATACTTAGTAATTATGGCATCAGTACCTCAGCTCTCTAGGCTGCGATATACCTCTTAAAGTGTTTTGGTTTCCATCAATATATGTGCTTGGTTCACTGTTAATTCCTAAGGGGTTTTTCTGTATGTGTAACCCTTCCTGTTAGCACATGAGTGTTTTTATTTCTATAGTGCCAAAAAACCCCTACTTTGAATGATATGTTACTACACTGTCTTGATTATGTATATATTCTAGGTCCAAATGTCCTTAGATGCAGGATCTAAAGATCAGGTGAATACTTAAGAATTCTACCTTGTCAAGGAATTGTCTACAAATTTAGGCCCTTGTTACATCAATACAATATAAAAATACAAACTCCCAGCAGGGTGTGGCAGCTCTTTCCCATGTCCATGTGATTTAAGCATTAGTCATCCCATTCAGGTCAATAAGCCTTCCCTAGCACCCAGTCATGCACGTTTTTGATTGCTTGTAACTTCCCTTGAGATGAAAGCCAAGTGTGCTAGGATTCTCCTAAACTGCTCCTTCTTCTTCAGGGTTGGGTTAGGAGGAGCAACCCTGAAGCCTGAAGCTCACTGGAGTTGCTCAGTGGACTTTAGTGAGCACAGATTTAGGCTGCAGCTGAATAGACTGGTAGGTAAACAAGAGTAAAATGTTCTTCATGTAAAAAAAAAAAATAAAGGAGGGAATTATACAAACCCTCCAATTACCGACCAAGTACTTAGAAAAATCTAGAAGGAACAAAAATATTTCCCCTAATTGTGTATTTAAAACTTAGAGTAATTAAAGGGGAGGAGGGGAACCCAAAAACCAAAAGCAACCCATACAAGCTGTCAGAATCCAAGATGGTAACTATGTTTTAAAATTAAGACTTTTAGGGAAAAGGACAGCTAAAAAAAAAAATCAGGAGAGGGATGAATCTGTCTTTCCAGAAATCAGAAGCTGCAGACTGGTTTAAAGCAGCAGTGGCCAAGAGGAGATTTGCTCTCTGTAAAATCATAGAAGAATGAGTTGTTCAAGATACAGAATGCTTGTAGGACAGTGCTGTATGCAGGCCATGCGTAACCTGGGGTTAGAAATGGGAAGGTTTCTAATCACAAGAGAAGTGGAGTCTTCCACTTAAAATAGTAGAAGAGTACTCCATCTTTTTCTCACTGTTAAAAGTTCTTGATCAGTGTAAAAAATATATGTGGCAGTTTTGAGTAAAAAAACCCCAACCAAACAACCCCCAAAACAACCAATAAACAGGCTTCCCATATCTGTGTCCTCCTGTAGCAGTTTACACACTTGAAATGTTGAGAGTTTCCTCTCAACTTGTGATGCACTTAAGAGGCTTTGGCTTAGCAATGAGCTTTCAAAGCCCAGCACTTCTGATGAAAGCACACAGATGTGTTTTTCAGTGTATACTCAAGCTTATTTGACTGGAAAATGAAGCTGTTGCCTCCTGGACATGAGGCCTTTAACTTCATTCTGTTAACCAAATAATTCATGGATACTGATATTCACATTAAGAGAAGGAAAGAGTGACTATTTACTTGAGTTTATGAAATGTATCTATGAACCACAAACACCACAGAGTTTCTACAACCATCAGTTACAACAGTTTTAATTAAGCCACCACATTTGAAAGGAGTGCCACATACATTAGTATCACTTAAGACTAATTAATGACTATTTGCAATAGCTTTCTCCTGAATATCTTGTGTAACATGCTGGTTATGCTTCTACTCCTCCCAGTATATTCAGAGCCCAGTTTATTTTACATTTGTGCTTTTTTTGACAAGTTATGACAATGCTTATAAAAAACATACAAAAGATTTAAGTTATGCTCAGCTATATTACCATACCATCCTCCCTCTCATTAGGAAGGGTGTCCATTTTCTTACATCTTTTCCTTGCACAGCAAAAGCTGAGAAGGAGATTTTCCAGGTGTAGGATTCTGTGCTGTGTTTTGAATTCACTAGAAAGTAAGTATTATCATTAGTCATGACATAGGTAAGCCTACAGAGTGTTTCCCACCAGCCAGTACTGTACAGAAAAGGAAAAAAAAACAATCCACACATTTTTCACAGAATTCTCTTCTTCAGCAAGAATCAGAAATACAGTTGATTGTATACCCCAGGACTGAGCTTGTAACACAGTTCTGAAGTGTACAGATGTTCACACTCTGTAAAGCTACAAAATACAGGTCTGGAAAGGACCTTCAGAAGTCATCTAGCCTGTCCAAAACAGCATCACATGCAACATGTAGAATTACCAAATTAGAAAAGGTGTTACAAAGCAGAAATTTATACAATATATAATACAATACTGGGCATTGAAAAAACTTAGTTCTGAATGACTTGAGTTTTACAATGTGCTGGTTAACGCTTCCTAAGTTCTATTTTGTACATGTGCATGAATACATATAGCCACATACTTATCCTCTTCCCAAGTACTGGGTTCACAATAGTAAGAAATAAGTCCCAAACTGTTCATTACAGAATAACACACAGCATTTGCTTTCCACTCTACCTGTACCCTCCTTGGAAATCTGTCTCTGATAGAGCTACTTCCTCCTTAGCTGGAAGAAGAGCTCCCCAAATGAGCCTCTTTCTTCCCCTGCTGAAGAAAGCTCTGACGAAGATTACAGACCATAATTAAATCTGCTGTAAGCTGCTGCAGGTCTATGACCAACACAGACACAGCTCAGCCTTGCTGGAATATTTATTTGGAATCATTGGCTCCAGAAACACAAGGTAGGAGCTAGCATAATTACTCCCTGAGACAATGTCTGTACGAAGTTTGCACATGTAAATTGCTCACAGAACTGCTTTTCTATTTTTGCCTGTTATCCCTAGTGACTCACAAAGCATCCCCAAGTTCATTGAACTCTGAAGTACCTATAGGGTGCTTTAGAAACTGTTGGAATTTTTTAACACCTTATACTAAGATTACCTTCCAAAGCATGGATGACAATTAAAACATCGCAGTTTTTAAAAGGTAGACATAATAAACTGTTTCTACTCAAAGGTCTTTTCTAAATCAGCACCTCTCAAATACCATGTAAAAATGTATGCAGCTTAACATCTCAAATTTTATTGATTCTGTCTGACAACATATTCTAAATTATATGTGGCTGTTATGGTTTGGTATGGTTCCATGTACAAGTCCTGCAGTGGCCACAACACCACCAGTAAGTGCTACATTAGCCACTGTTCTACACACTGGCTCCATGCTGTAAAGGAAAGTTTCATTCAACAGCACCAACTGGTGGAAAATTAATTTTAATTTTATTTTCTCCTTAATTCAAATAGCTAATAATAATAGTCCAGTAACAGGAATAAGAAGAGATTTAGCCAGCAGTGAACACAACAGTCTTAGGGAAATTCCTTCCTTGGGACTGACTTTGGTGGACGAAAAACCTTCCTGGGAAGGTTTCTTTTTTTTCCAGTTTCATTTAAGGCAATTTTGTCAGAAGTGAAAACAAAATAACTTGCAGGTCACACTAATGGTTGTTTAAAATCTTGTCTCTTCCTTCCCACACTTGAAACACTACATCTTTATTCATAAGCAAATGTTTGAATAAAATAAGGATGACTCAAATAGTCAGGAAGGAGAGGAGCAAGCAAGCCACCCAAACAGAATTGACATGAGAATACATAAATATTGCCTTAGGTAAAAGCTATTTGCTTAAAGATGTCCATGTTTTTACTAATTTATTTTCAGGGCTAGTAAGAAATACTCTGGAGAAATAAGGTGGGGTTTTTTTCAGTCTCATATAATCGCACCAAATTTCCATCAGAGGTGCTCCTTGGTTGTTTTTGACAGCTGATTGTACTTGGATTTAATCTTTCAATTTAAGTATGGTGCTCTTTCTGGGGAGGAGTAGTAATAAGTAGGCTTGATGTTTCCCAGGACTTCATCTTCCCAGTTGGGGAGGCAGCAGAAGAAGAAAGCACAACCTATTACAACAACAGTGCTGGCCCAACCAAAGCCATAGGCCCAGCTGAACATATTATCTCCCGTCAGTGGAATTTCTTCTGTGAATTTCACTGGGTAGATGACCAAGCCTATGATCTGGAAAGCAGCTAGAAAGAAAAGGAAAGAAAAGTAGGAATAAATTACAATGAATGTATTACATTTCCCACTAAAGAAAGGTACCTGGAGATAGCTACATATCATTTTAAAAATATATAAGGATTAGCTTCAGCTCTACAGTCAAATTTTCATTCTTACAGAGCTACCTGACTTCTGGCCAAGGGAGATCTCTACACCTATCTGACTGCACAGCTACAGCTGTCACTGCCAAGTTGTTAAGGCACACACCTTTATGCTGTGACCAGCCCTATCCTGCAGTCAGTCACCTCCTGCTTGTACAATAGGCCTGTCACTGCTCCTCCTCCCCTTGGGAAGGTGGAAAGCACCCAGGGCTCTCAGCTCCCAAGTCTTAGCATGTGACATGCAGGGTCAAAGGTGTTGGTTGTCCCCATACACTGATTTGGGAAAGTGCTAACTGACAAAAGCCACTGGAGCTTCCTTAATCATTATCTTCTCAGAGGGTAAACAAATCTTCCCTTTTCCCCATGAAAATGAGTCATAAACCAGACAAAGACAGGTTGTTTCATAAAGGAGGCTCCATCCAGCATGTTTTTCTGCTGATGCCTGTTTTACATCTGAAATAACCTTGTCTTTGTGCCCAGCCTTACCGACAACAAAGAGCAAGCCTCCAATTCCTCGCACAAAGTTGAAGCGGAGTATCTCAACTGAGAAGGCAATGACTGCAAGGGCAAAACAGATGACCAGGATCACAAAGCCAACAAGATACGTGGCAGCTGCTGCTCTCCCCCATCCTTGAAAAGAAAAGAAGAAAGATGTTAAACACAGCCCAGTCATTTCAGGTCTTTGGTTTCCTTTAATCCCTTTTGGTTGGAATCCTTTACTGTAAGAAGCATGCCCTATAACAAAGCAATATTGGATGCCTCCAAAGCACACAAGTGCGGAGCAGGGAGGCACCGTTGTTGGTGGGGCAGAACAGAACTCCCTGTCCACTAATTTGTCCTGTTGAAAAGAGGGATGTAGTGCAGCATGGTAGTATAAAACTTCCAAACTCTGTATCTGAATAATGCACGTACAGCAAAATCAGCATAACCAAAAAGAAATAGATTTAGAATAGCTGAAGTGAGAGATCTCAAGAGAAAAGGTCTTGAAGATAAATATGCATTCATAGCTGGAAAATTTTATAAACAGCTAAAATGTAGCAGGTGGAGGAGAAACAGCAAAATCTGAGGCCTCTGAATCCATATTTTGACATTTGATGGGCCAGGGTGGTGCAGATTCTTAAGATCAAGCAGGCTGGAGAGGCTCAAGCATGAAGCAAGTGGTGTTATGCCAGAAGAGCAGCATCAGCATCCAGCCACCACAGGCCAGGGCAAAGGTAAGAAAACCTCCCAGAAAAACAGCCAGCTATTCCCCTTTCACACTAATATTGGCTTGTGAAAAGGCCTCCTTGTGGCCAGATCCTGTCCCCTTTAGAAACAAAGCAGGGCTTCAGGTGAGCCCAATGCAAACAAGAAGCAAAGATGTTCCTGCCCTGGAGGCAGGATACCTGCCCACAAGGGCCAAACCCTACCGGCCAGTGATTTGTTCTCCTGTCAGCTCTCACCACAGCTCACATCCCACATCTGCATAAGGTGGATTTCTACTTTCACACATTCAGACAGAGGTAGGGCCAGGTTCCTGAGCTCCCTCTAACACAAGAATAAAGACAGCAGCAAGATCTCGGTCAGAACATTAACAAATAAATAAATAAATAAATCTTTCATCAGAGCTCTCTGTTCCCACACAGCTGAAGCAACTCTAGAGACACGGATTTCAACTTGGTCTCCATTCTTTCTGTGCAAGAACTAAGAGGAACAAGACACTGAGGCAGAGAACCTTTACCTAAAGAGTTAAAATCCTCCACCTTAACTCATTCTACTAGTTGTATAAATGGGGAAAAACTAGTAATTTGATACAGAGAATGCAGTAAAACTGTCTCAAGACACCTTTACTACTTACATCAGTTTTCTCTCTGAAAGCAAAGCATTGTTTTACAACCATTTTCATTAGATCAGTCTGCACTGGTTTCCTTCCCCCCTATTCCTACAGAAAAAGCAAAATATAGCAGCCACCTATCCAGCTACATCTTGGCCCATCACCACTGCCAGGACTGAAGACAGTAATGCTGGTATGAAAGGGGGAAGGAAAAGGATTTTTTCCCCCCTCTCCCCTGTTGGAGCTACTCAAGACGGCAAAAGTTTTTCGACTTAGTTCTCCTTCAGCAAATTGTGTGTGTTTCATACCCCTTCCCTAAGAGAGGGCTGCAGGGTAAGAAGGGAGGAAGGAAACCTGATGAGCATCTGGAGATCAAAACTATGTCAGTGGTCTGACAACATCTTTTCATACAAAATATTCTCTGACATATGTAATGCAGGTACTGGATATTGTCTCCACGATAGAATTTATTTAAGAAAAGCTAATATAAAGGAATATTTATCCACTGTAGACAGCCAGCCCACGAAAAGTGATTCAGATTAAACAGCCTAAGAATGCTATTTATTGATAGTTACCCAATTAACATAAAAGCATGACAAGAAGGAACACACAATTACCAAAGCACGTCCCTTTCAGATGCATTACATATACTGGCACAGTATCCGACACCAAGTCTAGCATCTGCCTGATAAAATTAAGGTTGCAAACTCAAACACACTTACAGGTTAGACACCTTGAGGTTTGGTACAAAACAAACTGGAGGAGATACGAGCTAGAAAGCTCCCTGTACTATCTCTGCTATTTCTGTATACCCTGTGCTTACTTTACAAGTGTTTAGCAAGCTTCTTGGATACAAGTCAGCCCTGGCTCTACTCACAGTAATTTATTTTCTTGTCTCCAGCAATATGAAAATGACAACACACAGCTGTAGGAGTTGTCTTATCAGTAAGATTAATATCAAGCCAGGTCTTCAGAAAAGGGCAGTAGTAGACACCACCATTATGAAATTCCATGAGTTTTTTGCTCATGTATGACCAAGCTCCGTGCTGGTGACCCTGTACCTTCTCCTGCTGGATTATATTCTCCAGCAGCAGTTATCAGCAGATTGATACTAACAAGACCTGACAAGACTGAATCATAGGTAGTGGCCACAGCACTGGATGGATCTGTTCTGGGCTGAACTAGACAATAGCCATTGAACAGCCAGCCTGCCACATGAACATTGGTGGGCAGCAAAAAGCTCTGGGCTTGTATATATACACACAATATCAGAGAAATCTCAAAAAATAACCAGAAGTCTTTTAATAAGTGAGTGATGGAAGAGGTTGAGGTGGAAGGCTGCTCTCTCACCAAGCATACAGTGTAGCCTGGCACACTCCTTTCCCACACAAACCATTGCTCCCCTTACCAACAGGGAGAGCTTTCAGCGGGGGGGTGCAGCAGGGCTCTGACTGAAACTGCTGTTTCTCCATGCAGGATCCTCCTCATCCCCATACCTATCAGGTCAGGCTTTCCCAGCTCCTTTTCCTCCCAGAGGCTTTCAAGAGCTGACTGAGCCCCCACAAGCACCCAGCTCTGCTGTGTTCATCTGCAAGATCCTCTGCCTATGGCTTGTGGCTGCCAGGAGGGGAGGGGTGCAGGTTTACACTCTCACTGGTTTTGCTGCCTAAAAAGTGGACAGACCTGCTCATACTCTGAGAAAGACAGATGAGCCTCAGTTTCTAGCTGGTTTGTGCTTGTAAGTACCTTGTAATCACAAGACATTTAGCCAGAATTTAAGTTTTCTATAGAAACAGGAAATTCTCAGGTCCCTTCATTTGGCAAAAGAGATTATTGAAGTAGGATAAATATAATGCCTGTTTATGAAATCAAACAATAAGGCCACAGTAATTTGGGGCTGCATAAATAGGAGAGCAGAAAAGCAGAACAGTTGGAGGTATTATTGCTCCCCAGGTCAGTTTGCCTCAAAGACTCAAGGTCCTTGCATCTAATCAGCAGAAAAGTATATATCAATTAGGTGGTGTTGAAAGAACACTAAAAAAATCCAACCAACCAAACAAAAAGCCACAACTGTTCAACTGTTTGGAGGCTGAAAGTCTATAATTATTAGGAAGGATTAAGAGTTTTATCACATAGGTTAACGTTGACTAATGATGATGATTAATAATGAAACGCAATTAAGATACAAATGTTATGGTGGAAATAACTAGGACGAGTTGGGATTATTTAAAGTTGATGATAAACAGCAGTAATATGATGAAATAAAACAAAAAAAAAAAAAAAAAAAAAAAAGAAGAAAAGGCAACAGAGCCTTGGTGTTAAGTATATTTCCTGATTTTAATTGGCCATGCCTTAGCCTTACCAGGAAGGAGATTGAAGCTCTACACATCAGAGGATATTTAAACCTTGATTTCCCTTTAGAGATGAATAAAAGGGCTGGGGGAAAAAAAAAAACCTAGCAGGAAGATGGACTGCTACAGGATTTGAAGTAACAAGCCTTTCTCATCTTTGTTCATTTCCTTACAAATGTAGAAGCTAGTTTGGTAGCTTGTGAATAACTGGAATGTTAGGGTTGAAGTTCTTACCATGACATGCATAGGTGAAGCACATTTTCACACTGTAGTTACAATATTTTTCTGTATATAAACAGCAGTAGCAATTCTTGTTTGGCCTTGAAAGCCCATTATATAAAATGGCCCCAAATACCTGCTTTTGTTGAGGAAACAGAAGGGCAGTGGACTGTGAGCAAGAGGGTACTGTCAGTAATATTTTCTTGTTCATGTAAAGTGCAAAATTCCACGGAAGCAGGACTGGTGAGGGGAAGCTATGTGCATGCCCACAGAGGGAACACAACAGCCCAGAATAAAAGGTTTGCTGGGATGGGTGTTTGGGAATTACTGCTGGGAATCACTGTTCTGTTTTGGCTTTAGGAATGCAGGAAAAGCATTTGGTGTCCTAACAAACTATTAAATAAAATCCCAAATTTCACATCAGCTACTTGGTTGTGCCAGGATCTTAGGAGAGGCACAATCTTATATATAGCCAACTTTTAACATCTCCACGTTGCAAACAGTGGAAGTGCACCTGCCTGGGGGCCAGGAAAGACCATGAGTAAGGACACAAACCTTGCCTGCTTACTGGGATCTTTTACTGGGGAGTTACAGTAAGTGCTTTGTGGGTGTAGACAGGGACATCAATTGCCGCTCCTCTGCCATTAACATTTCCTGAGTGCTTGCACTAAGCTGACACTATAAACTAAGTTATTTTGCCTCAAATACATGCTGACATTGTAAATTGGAGAGAAGGATAAAAAGAGGCATACTGTAAAGATAATTGTACATTGAACATTCCTCTGGTCCCTCAGTGAAGTCCACACATGCACTCAGCTTCACCATTCTGTGGAATCAAAGTCCATGCCTTTAAGGACATAGGTACAGTGGCAGAGGCACGGTGAAACATGAATCACAAAGGCTGGGTTCCTACTTCTAGGTTCCACCCCACTTTTTTTTTTTTTTTGGCACTTAGTAAGAATCCAGGTGAATGCTTCCCTTTTTCTAGGTTGGCTGTTGTGTACTTAATGAATACCAACTGGCTGCTAGGAATGTAAGAAAGAGTTAACCGCCATGGGATCACCTTTACTGCACACATACACACCCATCTTTTACAGTGACAATTCAAAGCAAAGTTGCTGGGAGCAGCCATTCAGAAGCAGGAGGACATAGCTACCTACAAATATTGCTCCTAAACTCACAGCCTCACCACTATGAAGACAACCGCTCTCTCCAAGTAACCACACTGCTATCAATCCTTGTCGTACCTGACAGCTTACTGATATATTTTAAACAGTCAACAGTTTAAGACTAAGTTCCAATTTAAGTCCAGACTAAGTCATCTTGAGTCATATTGTAATGCAGTAGAGCAGCTCTACATTGCAACATTTTTGTAATATGCAGACATTGTCAGTCAGCTACTTCCCAGGCACAGACCAGTGTAGAGCTCTAATAAGGGTCCCAGCCTCCCTACCAAATGACACCCTGCTCTTCTTTTTCCCTTTCCACTTATTCCCTCTCATGTGACATTTGCAAATGTTCATGAAGAAGCAATGAAGTTTGGGAGACACTCCTATTTGCAAATCTGTCTTTATTCCTGCCTCCTTCCCCCTCCCCCCCCCCACCCCCCTTTTAAAATAAGTTAGTCATCTGCTTTTTCTCTTCCTCTTAGTACACATGCTGCAGCTCAGTTAAGAAAATGTCTAGAGGAGCTTTCTGTTAAGAGGGATCCACTCTGAAGTTTTCGTTTTACCAGGAGAGGCACAGGATGGCTAGCACATAGTATTTATTGCATGCAAAACATAAGTTATTTCAATTAATTAACTTATTTTCCTCCAGCAGCACTGTAAATGCCTGCTAGGCATTTTTTTCCCTTTTTAAATGCCCTTACCTATTTTGAGCCTAATTGCATTAGCATAGAAAAAAGGAAACAAAATAAGTCAAACCTGAACTCATATATTATATCCTGTCTCTGGATGTAAATGGTATTTGGGTAGACAGTGGTATTGAGGTCATGAAAATTAGAGAAGAGTCAAAGTCAGGCTGGTACAAATAAGCCAAGAATTTAAATAAGTTTTGTTTTACATAAGCCAAGGCTTAAATAAGCAAAGTCAAGGATACTATTCTTCTGACGGCTTGTTAACTAGAAAAAAATCAACCAGCAGGAAAGCCACTTTTGCCCCAAAACACTTAGGGCTGACACAGAGCACACACCCATCAGTACTCAAGGAGAGGAGAGGCAGTGTTACTACAGCAGAAAGTAAATTTCAGCAGCTCTACTGTATTAGCACTTCTTCCACACGCAATGCAAATTCCAGCATCTCTGTGCTAGCTTTCTTTTCTGTTTAATGGAGGAGACAGATAGTTTTATTAAACTAGTTAGATTTCTTCCATTTACAGTAAAACCTGCAGTCATCACCTGGCTGAGACACAATGCTCTTGCACTGTATTCAGGATTTAGTTTATACATATGAGCATTGCAAAGAAAAGCTTCTGGAAGTCAGCCCACCGCAGCTGGGCAGCAAGGGATCTGTGCAGGGAAGCAGTCCTGTCTGCAACACACCCTTCCACTTCCCAGTCCCCAAAGTACCCTCATCCAGGATCTTAAGGCGGGTCTGCTTATTTGTCCAGAAATACTTTGACAGAAAAGCAGAGGTAATCAGATCCACATGTTCTAGCAAATAAATAAAAAATAAAAGCCCCAGAAACTGGGAGCATGCAGTAAGAATGTTACAATTGCGATGCCAGATACAGAAGCAGCTCAGCAAGTTAAAACAGAGGCACAATTATCCCGATTTAGGCTCCAGTGCAACACAGGTATATAGAGGAAACAGCTTTTTTTTTTTTTTCCCTCCCTGCAAACCCACATTAGGCCATTTTAAGCTGCAGATCAGGAGGCATCCTAATAGCCACATTCCCTTGGCCAAGCAGGAAGGGTTAAGTTAAGGTGCTTTGTCGCCACGGGTTGCTAGGGTAGGACAATTTTACTATTGTCCAGGTGTGGTTCTGCGTAGGACACCCCACATGAAGGTTTCCGATTCCATCCCCACCATCAGAGGTCACTGGCACAGGGAGTGGAAGCCGGCTGGTGCCAGGTGAGGCTGTTGGAACCGAAGCCTGCAGATAGCTGGGGAAAATTGACTGAAGAAGGGACTTGTAGCCAGCTGGCTCTCTTACTCTGGTTACAAAATAACTTTTCAAACAAACGAACAATAAACAACCACCAACACCCTGGCTTCTCAGAGCTATACCGATAGAGAAGATTGCTCTGAAGCAGCCTAGACCTGTATTTCTTCACTGGTTTAAGCTCTGAAACAGCTTTAGCACTGCTTCTACAAGGGAAACTCCATCCCGGAGAGCAGCTGCTCTACAGCAGAGGTGTGGACATCGTCCGAAGTGTTGTTAGCACCCACCGCACTCGCTACCCTCCAGCCGCCGTTGGCGGGACCGTCGGAGGTCTCCTCACTTACCGTAGTCCATGAGGGACTCACAACTCCAGTTGAGGTCCTCCTCACCCCGCGTGCAGCTCTCCCACAGCGACGCTTGCTGCACGTAGGGCGCCGACTCGGACTCCAGCCACCCCCTGCCCGCCAGGGCGATGATGCCCATGATGATGGCCAGCCCCAGCAGCAGGGGCAAGAGCCACCGACACCTCCAGCAGGCGAGGCCGCATACCACCATCCTGCCCGGTCGGTAAGGCACCCAGCGAGCCCGGGCGTCGCAAGTGGACAGAACGGGACGGGATGGGATGGAGTGGGCTGTTACGGGAACGCTCCGCCGGGACGGGAGACTAGTCCGCACCGGCCCGAGCGGGTTTTGAAGGCGCTGTGGGAGGAGGGAGTCCCACCCACATTCCTCTGACTAAGCCTGGCGGCGGCAGCGGCCCCGACCGGTGCGGAGAAAGAGAAGAAGGAGAAGGAGAGGGAAAAGACGGAGAGGGAAAAGACGGGGAGGGAGATGCAGGGCTGGGCCTCACTCCTCATCTGGCCCCAGCTCCCCCTCAGTCCCCGAAGACTTCAGCCTTTCCCTCTCCCTCCCCATGCTCAGCCGTGCACTTAATACCTTTGCCAGCTGCCACCCTCCTGCATCTCAACTTGCTTCTCCGTCATGGCCCTGCCACAGGAAAACAGTAACCACAGAAAAACTTTTGGTTCTCTCTAGGTTTCACAAGCCCTGTTCTCCTCTGGGGTCTTAAAGCTCATCTTTCTCCTCTCTGTTCACTAGATAGACAGAGCAGCATTACCCAATGTTGATCATACCGATGATGTTAGCTACTTCAGGTACCAAGAACTTGCAACAAGTTGTTTTGCAGTTGAAATGGTCAGCTTCTTGCCCAGTTTTTTGACAATTTTAATGTAAACAAGAAGAAGAAAGAAATAGATTATATCCAAGTCTGGGGCCCTCAGCACAAAAAAGACATGGACCTTTTAGAGCAGATCGAGAGGAGTGCCACGAAGATGAACAGAGGGCTGGAGCACCTCCCCTATGAAGGCAAACTAAGAGAGTTGGGGTTATTCAGCCTGGAGAAGGCTCTGATGATACCCTATAGCAGCCTTTCAGTACCTAAAGGTGGCCCAAAAGAAAGTTGGAGAGGTACTTTTTACAAGGGCAGGTAGTGATAGGATAAGGGGTAATGGCTTTAGACTGAAAGAGGGTAGATTTAGATTAGATGTATGGAAGATGTTCTTCTCTGTGAGGAGGATGAGGCTGTGGATATCTCCTGGGTTGAATGGGACTTTGAGCAACCTGGTCTAGTGGAAGGTGTCCCTGCTTGCTGCAGGAGGGTTGGAACTAGGTAATCTTTAAAGTCCTTTCCAACCTAAGCCATTCTATGATTCTGTGAGGAAGGGAATGTGACATTATTAACAAGGAAGCCATCACTTGTCTGGTATCAAGCTGGACATTAAACAAATGCACATTTCCTAATGGCCATCTAATGAGTGTTTGAATCATAGACTCATAGAATCATTAATGTTGGAAAAGACCTCTGAGATCATTGAGTCCAACCATTAAATTGCAATTGTGCTTTGGCTTCCAACCAAGCTGTGCTGGGCACAGTATAGGAGAGGTACTCAGGACCCATACGCCCTGATCTTTCCCCATGTCATGTCTGAAAGTGCATCCTCAAGATGACTAAAATAAAGGCTTCCCCATTTCATGCCATGAATGAACATCCTAAATTTTGGTCATGGAAGAAACACTTTGCAACAATAAGATCTACACACATCCCATCACATCATCCCATTGCCCAGCACCAATGCAAACTCTCATCACATGAGCAGACACATTCTTACCACAGGAGTAGGGCTGCCTGTGTTTTGGCCACATAACTCATACATATTTGGTCAAGTCTTGAAGCAGCTTAAAGGCTTAAGCAAAGAGGTCAACAGAAGGATGAATCTGTGAGGTCTGAAAAGCTGTAAAAAAATACCAAGTAGGGAGGGTGATATAGATTTCATGGAGGATGAGGGCACATGAGTTCTTACTGGAGTGCACCAAATGGGATGTTTTTTACAGCTTTGTCAAACATCATCAAACTGTGCCCACCATCAGTTCCTCAGAAGATACTCAGGAAGGTGTCATATGAGAAGGGATGGTCAACTTCACTTGAGTACAGGTTATTGGCAAATTTTAGGGAACATATTTTGATACTAAAATCAAAACAGCAAGATGATATCACCACATGTAAGTTGCAAAAATCTCACAGAGGTTACCTCTAACCATGCAGAGTTTCAGCAGTCCTCTCAATATACTCTTCAAAGTTCCCACCAGAAAAATCTAGGAAGATGCTGTATATAGCTAGAAAGTAGGTACTTGTAGGGACTTGTTAATACAATGTGAGTGAAAAATGGGATTGTGAGAAGTATTAATTCTGTCAATAATAATTAAAGTAGCTTTAAAATATTATTTGCATACTTCTTGCATAGCATGTGGCATTCAAAGAATGCAAATAAAAGCAATACCTAGGAATTAATGCAACATCTCAAAAACTTGGGGAAAAAATATTTTAAAATTGATGCTTTAAGAATTTCCATTTTTTAGTACTGATGAGGGACTACTTGCCATTTAACTATCTCAAGGGCTTTTACTGGCAAGTGCATATTGAGTGCAAAATAATTAAAGGCTGATTTTAAGGTCTTATCTATCTTTGAATAACTTATCTGGAAAAATTTATGCCCTGCATATTCCTGCATAGGAAGTTGTATTGTGACCAGGTATCAATTTACTGTTTAATCATACACACACATATATATACTTTTACATACATACTTTTTATTTATGACTCTTCTTATGCTCTTCAGTTCTTGCCATTCTTTCCTTATAATACTAATTCAAATCATATCTATGTTAGTATTATTCTCCAAGCCTTGATTACCACAACTTTGTCCTTCTCAAATCCAGCCAAATAATTGGTACCACACTACAACCAAAATTATCTTCTTCCTTTACTCCTGATGGCCATTCCCACTGTTCAGATTTTACTCCAAATTCATAATAAAATTAAGCTGCAAATATTTTTTTCCTGAACCACTTGCAAACATAATTCATCAGCACAAAATTTTTGCATAGAGAAATAAGGGCAGAACTATGATCATCTCTTTTTGTCACTATAGCAGAACTTCATTTGTGCAGTGCTGAGAGGTGATTTTCCAGCAGCCTCACTGTCAGCACTGAAGTCATCTCAAAATGAGATGCAGAAGGTATTTTCTTCAGCACAAAAACTGCGAGCTATTGGAAGAGAAGAGAGGTTAAATTTCATCCTTTCTGCTAGAAATAGAGTAGGAATGCAACACTCAGGAAAGTGCTTGCTCCATGACAAGGTCAAAAGTTAGAGTTTCCTCAGTTCAGACAGGAGCATAATGTTGGCTTCCATTTTAAGTAGTTGCACAAATTGTTTCCCTATGCTGTGCCTGCATCTGGAGTTCCCCAGCACCTGGATGCTGCAGTGACTGGATGGGCACAGTGAGAAGCACCAAGGGCAGCCTCCAAGCCCACCTCTAGTAATATCAGCTCTTGTGGCCTACTCTGCTGTTCCCAGTGACCCCATGAAGAGATAAATGCTGTCTTCTCTCTTTTTAAACATCTGGCTTTTAAACAACTGGGAAATATAGCTGAAGTTAAAAGATAACACACCAAAGATCCCATTCTGTGTGACCAAGGGCCTACAACACAGTCAGTGAAGATATCTGCCTTCAGTTCCAGTGTTGCTTGGATTTAGTAGTGAGGAAATCCAGGAAACTAATAAACCAGTGCCTTCTGCAGCAAAAATGTGTATCTCCAACAACATATGCAGATTTCCACACCTCTAGGCTCTGTAGCCCACATCTTCAGAGAGACCAGATGGTAGGAGTCAACTCTGTGAGGTAGCAACAATACAAGCATGAAAACCATGTAGTGCTATGATAGTGGGAAAAGATGCCCTAATATGGGACAAAATAAACTGAGGTTTGCTTTATTAAACAATCAAAAAAACCTGAATCCATCTGGGCATTCTGGACTAAGCTGCTCTGTCAAAAGTATGTTATCTTCAGCTATGAACACAACTATGAGTTCTGTAGTAATTATGACAATCTAGACCCTTTTCCCAAACTTTTCTTTTACCATGGAAGAAAGGAGTCATAAGTTCCTCTTATCACCACTATCCTTACTTTTAATTATTTATTATGTAAAAAGCCAGATAATTTCATAATCTTTGGGGCTCCATAGTATAGTATAGTGTATATATATAGTATTTTTTCTCTGCAGCATAGTGAGGGATATGTCCCTTGAGGAGATGTTGCTTTACGTAGAGTAAATCATTTACCACTGCTGGCAATAATTCACCAAGCTATCAGAGAAAACCAAGTGGCGCTGACTGAAGGTCAGGGATCAGCTCCAGCCCAGATGGGTGCGGCTGGGCTCTCACAGGTACAGCTTTGAAACAGGCTAGTGGGAATCCACAGGCTGGTTTTCAAGACTGCATTTTGCATGGGGGATGCTGGGCAGCACAGTGCCAAGGGCACCCCTCTGCCCTGCAGCAGGCAACCATGGGGCAGGGCTGGTAGATCCCTCATGGCTGGGGTTCCTTTCCATTCTCTATTTAGTCTGAATGCATTTTTTTTAGCCTGTTTACCTCTCAGCTAAAATCGTTAGGAAAAAAGTGATGCCCACAGACTGAGTACCTGCTGTAAATCCAATTATTTTGTAACTCATGGGTGTTGTCCTTCAGCAGCATCATATGCTCACTTTCCTCCATGTCCAAGTGCCCTAATTCAACTTAATCTCTCTTCAGGCATCACAGCCATAATACCTAATTAGCACCACCAAAACAAGGTAGTCATTCAACCCATAAAACAGGATAGGGATGGGAGGTACTTGGTATAACCTGTAACAACAGCTCCAGCAGTATTTCCAGACCACACTTCAATTTCCTCATGTGTGCTGAAAAGCTGCCATTATCTGAATGTAAAAGAAAGTAATTTTTCTGACCAGCTCTTGCCAGTAGCCCTTGGTTGAACTCAGCTTTCATTAGAGACTCCTCTGGTGCTGGCACAGCTGAAATAACCTGGCTCTGTGCAACCAATGTGCTGTTGAGCCTCCTTCAAAAGCCTGGTGAAAATACTAGGACACCAGCGTGGCCTGCAGAGGTGTGACTAATTTTCTCATTCCAGCAAGAGACACTTTATGTGCCTCCATCTGCTTCAGATGACTTAAAATCTTAAAAATCAAGGATGATAAAGAGCCCTGTTCTTTCTATGCACTCTGTGCCTCTGATTGCCGTACAGGGTGTCATCAAAGTTCATATCAGCTCACTAACTCAGCAACTCCAGGTTTTCACACTTAGGTTGTGAAGAGGCCTCTGTATTGATCTGGAGTTGCACTGCATGAAATCCCGTCTCTGTTAAAGGAAATGGAAGAATTCCTGATGGCTGGGATTTTACCCCAGAGCTGTCTAGAGACCTCAGGTTCACTTAGGTCATGCACACACAATATTCAGGACCTTCAGACAGCTAGGGTCTTTGGGCTTGTTGTGCAACTTTTCCTCCTTTGTGTTACCCTCTCATTTACATTTTCAGAGTGTAAAAAACAGAAGGCATCAGACAGAGAACTGTGTCATGTTCTATATTAATCTTGCTTTTGTCCATAAGTCCTTTTCCAAGACTGCAAACTGACCATCTTTGTGGATAGTGTTAAGCAGTGGTAAAACAGTGCTTGCAATTACCTAGCTAACTGAAACTATTCCTGCAGGAGTGGCACCTTGCTGCAGCATGTGAACATTATTTCCTAGAGCTGTTAATATTTCTATTTGCACCACCCCTCCAAGAGAACTCAAGGTATAACATATATATACAATTATGCATGAAAATTCAGGGATTTTCACTGCTTCTTAGTTTTAACATTAACTTCCCTTTACTCAGAAGTACAGGGAAGACTTGCTACATCTTGCAGAGCAGCATACTCACATTTATTCTGAATTGTGTGTTCATGTTAAATAAGGTGAGAGAAGACATGTTTTGGGAAACACTGTATTTGTGCAGTACCAGATAAAGAGCTAGAAATGTAATTATTGTAGCTCTGATCTTCAGGGACACAGGTTGGGTTTTTTGCCCCATTCTGAGTGCAAGCATCAGATTTGAAACTCTGCCTGACCCTAGAGTTCTCCTACAATTACACTGTTTTCAAATGAGCATGTGTTGCTTATGTACTGACTCTTGTGTTGGCTGCCAGGCCTGGGGGTGCAGGCTGCAAGGTCTGGGGGCACAGTGAGGCTCTTGACCAGCCCTCACCAGCAGAGGGCAGGAGACACCACCCCAAAGCAGGGGTTAGGGTGCTGTGCGGCCGTGGGGACCTCCTGCCAAAACCTCCTCCTCTCAAAGGGGCTTATCGAGTCACACCACCCGCAGCCTGGCATTGCGGTATAAAGTCAGCTTATTCCTCCTCCTGTAGCTATTGGTTATTTAGGTGCTTAGCTACCCCTGAAGCTGCAGGCCAGGAAGCCAAAGCAGAATTCCTCTCACTCAGCTAGTTTAGACTGAGAGTGAAGTGAAAAGAAATGTCTGGTTGTCTCCCCACTGGATGGAGAGTCAACCAATCCACGAGGTTAGCTCCTATCCACAAACCTGCACCACAGACATGTGTAAGGTAGAGCCTTTATGCCTTCCAGCAGGAGTTTGGCACTGCCTTCCATCTGTGGGCAGTCTGGATTGAAAGGCTGAGGCTGATGGGATGAGATTCAACAAGGCCAAGTGCCAAGTTCTGCACTTGGGTCACAACAACTCCAGGCAACGCTACAGGGTTGGGGCAGAGTGCCTGAAAAGCTGCCCAGCCACAAAAGACCTGGCAGTTTTGGTCAATATCAGCTGGACATGAGCCAGCACTGTGTGTGCCCAGAAGGCCATGAAGGCCAACAGCATCCTGGCTTGTGTCAGAAATAGTATGTCCAGCAGGACTAAGGAAATGATTGTTCCCCTGTACTCAGCACTGGTGAGGCCACACCTCAAATACTGTGTTCAGTTTTGGGCCCCTCACTATAAGAAAGACATTGAGGTGCTGTAGTGTGTCCAGTGAAGGGCAATGAAGCTGGTGAAGGGCATGGAGCACAAGTCTTATGAGGAGCAGCTGAGGGAACTGGGGGTGTTTAGTCTGGAGAAGAGCAGGCTCAGGGGGGAACTTATCTTTTGCTACAACTACCTGAAAGCAAAGCTACCTGCTGTTGCAAAGTGGGAGTCAGTCTCTTCTCCCAGGTAACAAGTGATAGACCAAGAGGAAATGGCCTCAACTTGTGCCTGGGGAGGCTCAGGTTGGATGTTAGGAAAAATATCTTCCCTGAAAGAGTGGTTAAGCATTGGCACAGGCTGCCCAGAGAAGTGGTGGAGTCACCATGCCTGGAGGTGTTCAAAAAATGTGTAGATGTGGCACTTTGTGACACTGCATAGTAAGAATGGTGGTGTTGGGTTGATGGTTGGACTTAATGATCTTAGAGGTCTTTTCCAACATTAATGATTCTGTAAGTCTATTATTCTGTGTTAAAGCTCATTTAGGGAGCTGGAAGCCACTGTGTTATTAATTCTTAGCACTGAGATTTTACATATATATATATATATTTATTACTCAATATTTTTGAGGAAGGAGTCAAATCTAGACTTTTTCATTCAAAATGAGGAAAAGATATTTGGCTTGGTAGATTTACAGAAGCATTCCTTCCCACTGGTATTTGCATTTGCTTGCATTAATCTATTTTTCTTGTCTCAGTTCCTCCTTCCCCTCTGTTAATGCCATGCACCTCTTAAACCTGCCCACACAGCACTGTAGAAGACCATAATCTTTTTCTTCTTTCCAGCCTCAACACAGGCAGCTCTTATAAAATGATGTCTTTGATCTTAGCAGTGGCATCACAACCTTTTGGGATATGCTTTTAAATATGTGAAGGGTGTGTGGTGGGAGGATGGAGTCAGGCTCTTCTCAGTGGACCCCAGAGACAGGACAAGAAGCAATGGCTGTAAGTTGAAGCATAGGAGATTCCGTGTGAATACACGTAGAAATTTTTAACCAGTTCAGGTGCCAGAGCCCTGGAACAGACTGCCCAGAGAGGTTGTGGAATCTCCTTCTATGGAGATATTCAAAACCCATCTGGACGTGCTTCTGTGTGACCTGGTCTAGGGAATCCTGCTGCGGCAGGGGTTTGGACTAGATGATCTTTCAAGGTCACTTCCAATATTCTCTGATTCTGTGATTAATCTCCACATGCGCATCCAGAAGCAGACAGTGTATGTTTCATTGCACAACTCCACATTAAAGACCCTGTTTAGCTTTTATAAATGACTCACCCAATAGCTCAGGCCACCAAGGATTTCTAAGACAGTCTAGTCCTTAAGTACATGCACAAATGAGGGATCACAACCACCAAATTAGCAGAACATGTGGATGTAACACTGGTTTGACGCAGCACGCATGAACGTCAGTACTTTGAGTCATTATTTTCAGGGGCAAATCAGGGGTGCTGCTTCTTGCGCAAACACTTGTTACAGCAGGAGCTGCCTCTGTGTTCCTCCCTGGCAATGACCCACTTTGCTCTATTATTAGGAAAAGCAATATTTATAAAGAGTTAAAAATAATTATAATGCTGTGTCTTCTCTCCCTTAGTGCTGGACAGATAAGAGAAATTTCCATCTATTTGTCCTGCTGTGAAAGACTCAATTTCTTCTCATGAGCTTGATAACACTTACAGGGTTAGCTTCTCCTTGCAGAAACACTTCTGTACCTCTAATTTTAAAAGTATGTCTTTCTTGAGCACCTTGCTGTGGTAGACAAAGCTGAGTGCATGAAGATGAAAGAGGACTTTGCAGAAGGTACTGTCTGTAAGTGTCTAAAAAAAGGAAGAAAAAGTAATTATAAAAGTACACACACAAGCAGTATTAACACCACTATGCATGACCAAGAGTAAATGTTGGGAGCAGTTGGGAAGGGCTGGGAGATGAAGGTAGGAGAACAGTGAAACACTGTGCTTGAGGGGAGAAGTTCCTTTTGGCAAGGGTGCTTGAGGGATGTGTTGCTTCAGCTCATGAAGTGTGACAGTATCTACCCATTCCCCTCATGTACTGGTGAGCTTATACTTTTGTGCTTTAAAGTAGTAAACACTGAGATGAAAGCATCATACTCATGTAGAAAATAATGGAGATGGAGGATTTAGTTTAAACACTGTCACCAATAACAAGTAAGCACTGAAGATGTGCTTACACAGAAAGACAGGAATTGTAGGCAGGGGAAAAATATCCTTATCTTTTTGCTCCTCTCTTTCTAGTTTACACATCATACAGTAGATAGCAATTAAATTGAAATATAATCTGTGGTATACTGTGATCAGTTAGAAAAGTGAGACCACAAGAGACTGCAGTTGATCACACAATAACAGATGGGGAAATCAAACCTGGGACAATAAGGAATATTTGCAGAACAAATGAAATATCAACTTCCCTTCTGTTGCAGAGGCAAGAAAATAGGGGAGTGTTAAAGAACAATCTAAAAGGCAAATTGATGAGGGAAAGAACATATGGCAAAGATGGAAACTGTTAAATACACACAGAGGAAAATGTATGTTTTTAAATTGTCTGAACAGCATGCCTGCTTCTAGCCTTAGCATGCTTGTTTGGGGGTCTTTTTTGCCACCATCAGTGAAGAAATAATTCCTTGGATGTCTGTAGTATAAAGTATGAAGGACCTAGGTGCAAATTACAGGTGCAGCAAAATTTTAAAGAAAGGCACAATAGGCAGAGGAAAGAGAAAATGAGACTTTATCACAGCTAATCTGAACAAAAGTGCTACCAAGGTCTTTTTTACCACACATACTGTCGTAAAGGCAATTATGCCATGTTTAGAAAATGAATGCAATTAGAAATGGGATGAGCATTGGCTCTGTCTAGGGAATTGCTATATTTTTAAGTGCAGTACCCAGTGTCTAGTGTATTCTATCCTTCATTCTGCTGGGAAGAGATACAATAATCATGGGAAGAGTTGATAAACTACTCAAATACTGAGATCTCTCGCAACTACTCAGTCTGTCGGCACAGTCTGTTGCAGGGCCACAGGAGCCCAGTGGTGAGATGCAGTGCCCATGTGGAGATCTAGCCTACAAGTGCAGCTCCAGACACAGATGAGCTTGCTTCCTTCCTGTGGAACATGTAGGACCTCATATGTCCAGCACCTCAGCAGCCCCAAATGGTCTTCAGCTTCTGGGTGAGGTAGATGTGAGGAAGAAAGGTAGCCAGATCATTGTTTGCTGACATCCTCATTTTGGCATGTTCAGAACAGCATGGATGGCTGTGGTCCTCAACCAGCAGTGACTCCTCCAGGGCCTGTCTGTGAGAAGTTCATTGCAGATTCAGCACCAAGCAGCCCAGCTACTAACAGGGATGAGAAGTTTGCTTTTAAACACATGCTAAAACTGCAGATTTCTGTAAGAACATCAAGCCCTCTTGTTCTCTCACTCTGTGCCCAGCTCTTAGTCAGGAAGGTCCCACAGAGCTTGCTGGGACTGTCTTAGATTTGAAAGAAAAACTTGCCAGCTATCTGCCAGTTGCAGGGTTGGCAGAGGGTGACAGGGCTGTGGCTTACGCACAGGCTGCCCACACATGTAGTGGGATAAGTAGCAGAGATGTATTAACCCACCCTGGGTCCCATAGCTGGATTTACTGATTCATCTGGACTAGGCTGCAGAGCAGAGTGAGCTGTGTTCTCAGTAGAGATTTTTCTGGTTATGACTCATGCAGAGCCCTGCTTTTCTGCTCCTCTTCCACCTACTCTAACAAACAAGAGAGTTATAGGTTATAAATTCATAGAATAATTTGGGTTCTGCCTACTCTGGTAAACAAAAGAGTTAATAGATGATAGAATCATAGAATGGTTTGGCTTGAAAGGGACCTTGAAGATAAAAGATTTCCAATCCCCTTCCACTAGGCACCTAGTGTGTCTAGTGGGACACCTTCCACCAGAACAGTTGCTCAAAGCCCCATTCAACATGGCCATGTTACAGGTAAACAAATAAACAGCTATTAGTATCAATCAGAAGGAAAAAAAATAAATGTAGTGCTACACTTCCTGTATGCAGGTGCATCTGGATCTTGAATCCAACATCACACTTGTGCAATGGCTTGTGCTTTGCTACCTTCTACTCTAAAGCCTCAGTTGAAGCTCTCCATCTTCAGTCCTTCTTCTCATTTACAAAGAAGGGAGGTTTCTAAGAACTCTGCAGCCAGGGAAGAGTATGTGGAGAGGTTAGGAGGAAGAGATGGAAAGGCCAGAGGATGCAAGCACTAGGGTAATACAGAAGCAAATCAAATCTGGGCATTGGGTGAGAATTTGGTGACAGAAGTTCTGTCACCCTCTTTAAGATCTTTCTAAGGATGTAGGTGGGATTTGGGGTTTATTTGTAAGGGTTTTACATTTCTCTGTTTTAAGTGTGGGTATGTCTATGCATGTCAGCACAGTTAAAAGTAACCAGACGGAAGTTACAAGACTGAGCCAGAGTCTGAGGTTGGTGGAGGGCCCTCTTCACCCTACCCACAATAGCAAAATTGAGCCTGTGCAGGTTTCTGAAGGTGAACTTGTGGGCCCAACAGTCTTCTACCATTTGGTTAACTTTGAGAAAGCATCTTAATACAGGAGGCATCCACACTACCAGATGGGAGAGGATACTTGTCCCCATATGAGCCTGTAGCTGAAATGCTGCACGGCATTCCATCTTTTTGCTGGCTTAACAAAGGGGCAAAATCTGGACATAATCATGAACTCCTGACAACCTGAAAGTAGGGACTGCCTTTATAAGGTTCACTAAAAAACCAGGATCTCAGTGTCTGTTTCACATAGCTAAGCACAGCAAGAATTTAAACAGTAATAACACCACTGTTCATGTACAATGCATTAGGATAAAATCAGGATGCACAGCCAAGTGACTTAATCTTCTATGAAGATATCTTTATTGGGAGCTTATTAAAAAGCTGCTTTTTTTTTTTTTTGGCTGAACTGGCATAAGCACCTCAAAAATAGCAACAGCTTCTCAGTTTCTTGAGTATTAGGCTTTTGGGCTCATCTTTCTGAAATACTTAGAGGCTTCCTCTCCTCCATTCATGTTATGGTAGGGTTTCTTGGAAGGGGGTGAGAGAGATATTTTTTTGGTGTCCTAAGACTGCCACAGTAAAGCTCTTTCTTCAGGCTGGTTTTATTTTGTGGACATCTGAAACATTTGGGATCAGATGACATATTGTCAAGTAGGACAATGGCATTGCCATAATGAGCTGGAGGCTAATTTATAGGCTTTGCAGATGTGAATGCATTAGCATGCAAATCATGAGCGGCCCCTGCCTATAAATAAAATAACTTACCTTGCCAAGAGATGGCTGTCCCAAAATGTAATGAGTATTATAAATTACAGCCAGATTTTAGCTTCCATTGTATTCTTGTTTGTGCTTCTCTAAGGGAGCATTTAAAGATAAAATGTGTAATACAATGTGTGGCACAGGCAGTTATAATCTTTGCTGCCCAGTGGTATTATTACATTTTGCCAACTGCCACTCCTTCATTTGTTAGAAAAAGAGCTATTCAGACATGTCAGCAACTTTAAATAATATCTTACTACATGGTAGTATCCTGAAAAGGAAAGATAAACTTGGTGAATTCACTGAACTGTGGCTTAGGAGAAGTTTTCTGTTCACAGCTCTGCCTCAGATATAACTCTTACTCAGACTTTGATTGCAGCCTTGGGCAAATAGTTTAAGCAGTTCATGTCATCATGTCTTTAGCTAAGAAATAAGCAAAATGAGATTTTGGTTTACCAGTGTTTTCTGTTTAGTGTTTTGGGGTAAAGCCTATCTTTACTGTCTGTATTTAAAGGGTTGTAGATGTTGGCACATGCTAGATGCTTCTGGCAGCAGAAATAACAGCAGAATTAGCTCAAATTCTATGGGAGAAAAAAATCTACATTTCCCTTCCCTTCCCTTCCCTTTTCCCTTCCCCTTCTCCTTTCCCTTTCTCTAGGAACTTGATGAGAAGAGCACAGTGAGACTGTTCTTACTGATGAGATTGGCTTTATCAAGCCATGAATACATGCAGTGCATGTCTCTATGCCTTTGTCAGCTTCCTACCACTCCCTACTTCCCCAAAACACATTTTAATGACAGGAGAGCAGAAATAGCAAAACTGAGGAATTCCTACAAGTTTTGTCAAAACACATTGCCTTGTGGAGGAAAGAATCCCAAAGTATCACCTTCCTCCCCTAAATGACTAACTCTGCAGTGAGCTCAGAGAGAACCTCAGAACAGTTAACTTTTGGTGCTCATAGAGCTACTCATTTCTTACTAAAGTCACAGCTTTTTGAAGTTTGTTCCAGTGGAAGAAAAGTCCTCCTGACAGTGAAATAGGCCTGTTGGAGAGAAGGCTCACTGACATTTTTGCTTACTTTATGGACATGCCACAGCAAGATAAGCCTTTGCCATCTGCTCTACCCCGACTGTAAATGGATAGAACCACCCAACCAAACAAATAAAACAAAACACAAGAGCATCAAGGAGATAAAAGTGATTTAACTGCCTGTATATGCTCCACCAACACTGCAGCTTGCACTGAAGATGTTCTTTCTTATGATTCAGACACAAATCACGAGGGAAACTGTTCACACACAACACAGTAAATTTCCTGCTGAATCAAAGTTTTCTTGAAGCAAACCTGACTCCACAAGAGGGTTCAACTGTACTTATATGAAATTATGTGAGCTTTATGTAAAGACTGACCTTAAATTTTTTTATATTGTTTGCAGCTCAGGCATTAAGGCACAAATGGAGTGTGAATTATTTAAGGGATAATGCCCACAGTGGAGGAATGTGTGAGGCAATAAATAGCTTTAGTGGGTAACTGAACAGCACAGCAAGGCTCTGAGATATCTCAGAAGCACAGGAGGCATTCCTTGAAAATACATCCCAGAGCCATGTTCAACATGGAAAAAGTTAAACAAACAGAAATGTGAAGATTGTGGTTTTCTGGCCACTCTTAACTCAGACTACACACAGGAGTGTGTAATATAACTCTAAAGATCTATAAAAGGACAGGTTTTTGGGTTTGGGGTTTTTTTTTTAAGGAGAAGAAAAACCTGCCAGAAGGGCTGACTGATGTTAGGCTTTGGCAAGGGGGACAGTAGGCTGATGCTCATATAAGGCAAACTGGACTGTCAGGAAGTATGGGACAGGAAGGCAGTGAGAAGAAAGCACCAAGAGAGGAGATGTGATGAAGCACAGAGGAGCTAGGGCAGAACTAGGCAGAGCGAACAAGGAGGGTGGGACTGTGAGGAGACCTGAAGCTGGATGAGCATCTAGACTTTATCACAATACGCAGGCTGCACCCTCACGTTCTTCTAAAATCTGTGCTTTTGTGTGCACATTCTAACTAAATAGGGAATATATAAGACAGAATAGCAAAGAGATGAAAAATCAAAGAGGACAGAGTAATTGCCTTTTTTGTAAACTAGCTGTCAGGAAATCATGGCAATATTAATTTAGAGCATCTTTAATTCAAGCTAAACTTCAAATGTTATTCTACTTGTCTGAGCATTCATTAGTGTTTAAATTTCACACAGAAGAACTTCTGTGTTAAGATCTAATGTTGTTTTGTAAAATACATCATATATACAAAATTATTCTGAGAAATTAAGTACCAGAGAAGGCAAAAAGGTACTTTATCCTCCAATAAAAGCACAATCCTTTTCACTCCAGTGTGACTTACTAGTATTCCTATCTTCCCATTCCTTACAGGCCCACAAAAAAAAAAAAGGGCAAATCAGTGCAGCTACTGTGCTGCAGCCTAAGCTCATTGCAAAAGTAAAGGGCTATGGTAGAAAAGCCTCTCTCTTTTCATATCTGGGAGACCTGAAATCAGACAGCTCTGCTGGTTGCAACTGTGTCAATAAAACATCAGGGAAATGAGCTGCTGAGGTATAATCATGTACTGCTGAAATGAGTGAGTCTTACAGTAGTACTGCAGGCAAGGTATGCTGCTGGGGATGTTTAAGTTCAAGTGGTTACAGTCTAGACAACCAAAACCAAAACCAAACCTCAACAAGGGTCTTGCTTGTTCAAGTCTTGCTGCCCTCTATGAAAGGGAAGGAAGGGTACCTTCCTCTGGTATTCCTCACAAAGGTGCTGGTGAGCCTGTCTTCCAGCTACAGCCCCCTGGACCTAAAGTTTTGTGAGCAATTTTTCCTATTTAAATAGGCTGTCACACGTACTGAGGAAAATCAAGCCCAAGCTTCTTCAGCAAGTCTGGTCAGCCCAGTCATGGGGGTGCTTCTAGGAAAAGAGTAATCCTGAAAAATCTGGCTAAGCACCATTTCTGAACAATAGAGTCAGGTGTTTTCCTTGTTATTAGAGGGTAAATTTTAGTATTTTGCAATTAAACTTGAAGTTCTCAGGGACACAGCCCTTCTCTTTGGTCCACACTATCCAGCATCTGCACCACACAATGAGATCTCAACCAAGCATATCATTAAAATGGCCAAAGCATCTGTAACACTAGTGATAATGACTAATAGCAAATCCAAGTGATTATCTCAGAGTCTAGCATGCCTTTGTCTCTTACTTTTCAACTGTACATATGGTTGTGTTTCAGGATCTTAAAAAACAGAGCAGGTGTATGCACGGGCAATATAGCTATGGGAAGAGATTTCAACTAGCACCACGTTACCCTTCTTGGCTACTGAAGGAGCAGAGCCATAGAAGCATGGACATCTCTTTAGGCAAACATGCTGCTCCTTAAATCTGCTTACTAGCCTAGACAGAGAATTGTACTAATACAACCATATTACTCTGGGTATCTTGAGTAGCTTGGCTTTGCTTACACACTTCATGACTATGTTCAGAGCTGTAGATATATCATGGGATAGAATTTTGATTCACATAATGCCAAAGATCAGTAGCACTACCTCATAAAAGTCACAGAATTATGCTGCATATCTGCCGCTGTATCTTAGCAATGTATAACCACTGCATCCTGCAGATACTAGACCTGCATAGGATTCTTCTGACTTCCAGTTGGACAATGCTTGAGCTGTGCAGGGGATCATCAGAGCTGAGTTCTAGGCTGCCTCTACCACTGTAGAGCCAGGACATGGCAAGGAGGACTTATGAGTTGCAAGTGTGACCATAGACCATAGATGTCTCTTTATGGCAGAAGACAGTTTTCTTTGCCATTGTCCCTACTTTGTACCTGGACTTAATTTTCTTAAAGGAGACCCCAAAGTACGTGACTAAATGTGACCTCTTCCCTATGCAAAGCACACTCAGTGTCTGGCGGGACATGGTTACTATGTATTTATGTGCTTATCATAGACAACAGAGACAAGGATTGACAGACTCCTGTTCATATGGAGACAGAGAGCCTCACACAAAAAGCATCAGTAAGCTGACTCATGATACTCTGATACACATTTACTTCAGAAGATTCGTCATGGCTTACTTGTTTTTCCATCTGCATGATCTTATAGGCAGACCTTAAGATGCTCTAGGGAGCCTGAACTTAACCTTTATTTCTCTCAGCCTGCTGACATAACCACTGGGAACAAGTGTCTAGCAGCAAAGAATCCATTTTGCTTGCAAACAATGGACAGTGAGTAAAAACACAAATAAATGAAAGTCTTGATTCAGTGGCATTAGCATCTATGAAAACACTGTAGTGCTGATGATTTAAACTGCAAAGGGCTTCCTGTAGAGACCACAGAGAAATTAACCAGCAAGTTGATGATGCATATACCTAGAAAATAATCTAAAATTAAAAATTAATTCAGTTTCATCAGTGGGTTCCTGAAAATAAGCAATTAATTATTTACAATGAATACATGCATAATTATCTTCTAGTGTTCCACAGGTCCAAATGATCTCTCGTACATCATTTCTACATTAAAAAAATACCTCAAACACCATCACAGTCCTTTTTATTGTTTTCCTGTCAGGAGGAAAAAAAATATCACAGACTTGAAAAGACAGAAACTGCCCCCGTACTCATTTCCACTAAGCACATCACGAATAAAGAGGAAGCAATAGGTGGGGAAAAATCAATCATCACTTCAATTTGTGCCTTGACTTACAGCATCACGGTTCACTGGCAACCCTGGCCACTAGCTATTACTAGTTTCTCATTACAAGGAAGGTGGCAGAAAATGGTCAGGGATAAGAAACTTTAGGAGACTACCTCTACTTTTTTTTTTCTTTTTTTAAATCCTCAGTCTTGTAGCTCTAGGCATTCCCTATCTGTCTCCAGACCTTCCTGGCATCATTCTAAATCCTTTTCTTCAGACACGAGCTTTATACTTTTGCCTTAAAATGCAGCTATGGATTATGCATTCATTATACTTCGAAACACAAGCAGGATCTGCCCTTGTAAGTATTTGGATAAGGGACAGCCTTTGAAAGCCCAATATCCTATGGGAAATGCTGTTGCTGATTCACCAGGTGCCAATATTCTATCTGGTAATTTGCAATTGGCACTCTTCCAGTTAGCAGTAGGAGACATAACCACTAATGCTGCCAGCTGCTACCAGGACTGTCTTTCTTATCTGTTACCTTTTTCTTTTCCTAGGCCGTTTGCTTCTTGTATCTTTTCAAAGATTCTGCAACAACACAGTATCATAAAATCACTGAGTTAACATTAACTGATGCAGTCCCAAAAAGGGCAAGTAGCATAGCCTAAAGACAGGGAGAAGACAAACTGAAGAAGGCAAGAGTTTTGCTAGCTCGAAAGCATTCGGGGGGTGAGGAGGAAGGTCTGAGCTACCAGAGTGGTTGTTCTCTCTCCCAGGGAAAGGTTTGTTGCGGGGCGACAGGGATGTGTGGCCTTCTCAAGGCACAGGCGAGTAGGTCACAAGAGTAGGTTGAGTTGTGGCCTTCTGCACCTGCCAGCTGGGGAGAAAGGAACTGACCCTGCAGGGCTCAGAGCCGTTTATTTGAGCACACAGTTTTCATAGTATCATCTGCAGGCCTAGCTCCCTGCGTCCCCCCACCCCATGTGGCAGCGCCTGTGGCTCCGCGGGACGCTGCGGGAGGGAAGAGGTTGTCCTGCGGCGTGGCTGCAGGGAGAGGTGCACGGGACCGGGAAACACGCACCCAACCCTGCAGCCCCACCGCGCTCAGCAGCGGGACGGTGGGAAGGCAGGACAGGACAAGGAGCAGGCCCCAGTCCTGAAAGCGTCTCCCAGCCTCTCCCGCGAGTCCACCGGCTACAACGGCAGAGCCTACACCGCAAGGAGACACCAAGCCCACCCCTCCCGCTTCCTGGGGGCAGGCTGGCAAGGGCTGCCGGCGCCCGCGGCCCGTCAGTCGCTATGGCAACCATCTGGGCCGCAGCCCGCTTGCCCGCGCCCTGCTTCTCCCGCGGGGGTTACTGCCGCCGCAGGGTTCAGGTCTGGCGGCGCCGTATACCGCTCTGCTTTCCGGACCCTGCAAGGCCAGCGGCAGGCACGGCCGTTGTCTCTCTCTCCGGCGCTGGGAACTGGCTGCTCGCACGCCCAGGGTAGGGGAAGGCTGCAGCCGCCGAACTGTGCCTGCGGCGGGCAGGGCTAGGCCTGGCCATAGACCGGCTGCGCCACCGGAGCCTGCCTAGGGTGGGAGAGGAGGAGGAGGAGGAGGGACTCTGCAGCAGCAACAACTGACGTGTCCCTGTCATGGAGCTCGGCATGATTCATCAGCGCTGGTGGGGCGGCAGCGGGGTGCCTCGCACCGTCCCCGTGTAGGCACGGCCGCGGCAGGGACAGCCCCAGCACCGCTTTGCCGTCCGCACCGCCCTCCTCCTCCTCCTCCTTCTACTTCTCCTCCTCCTTCTCCTCCTCACCGCTTGCTCCTCTGCCCCCGCGGCTAGGCGAGGATCCCAGGGGAGACAAGATGGAAGAAATCCTGCGAAAGCTGCAGAAGGAGGCGTCGGGGAGCAAGCACAGGGCCATCAAGGAAAGCTGCACCTGGGCTATCGGTAAGAGGGGTGGGCAGTGGTGCCACGCAGACCCCGCTGGGGCCGGGCTGCCCGCAGGGGCGCGGAGCAGGGCATGGTCCGGCCCTGCCCGTAGCTGTAAGGAGCAGGAGCCTCCGATGGAAACGTTTTATAACGGCGGGGACCAGGAGACCTCAACAAACTTGTTCCGCGCTGGCTGCTGAGCCTCCGGCAGGTGGGGAGGAACGGGAGCGCTTCGGGCTGTTCAAAATGCCCGGGAGCTCCGAGCTGCTGGAAGGGGTTGTGGCACCTGCTGGCGGTCTCGGAGAGCATTCGTGTCCCTCGCCTCCCCCACCTCCTAGGTCTGCTTCGTGTTTTTTACGAAGCAGGTAATGGTTATCAGTAGCTGTTAGCCTCTGTGTATTTTGGAGGGGTGTCTTTTCTCTAAGAGTACCCTCCCCCCCGCTGCGTACATCGGAAAAAGTCGTTCAGTACAGTTTTCATTGCTGGCTGTTTTAAAAGCTGGGTTTTTTTCTGACCGAATTCCATGAGCTCTTTTATCTTTCTTGTATAAAGGAAATAATGATCAATAAAATTAGTTTCTTTAAGGGAATATGAGCTTAGGTACAATTCAGCATCCACCTATTTTGAGAGATTGGCTGTGACGTGAAGTGCTTTTAATGCTAACTACCTGGAATACTAGTCAGTAAGATCCTTAGCTTACATCAGCATTACCGTGATACTTAAAACTGATTTAAAATAGTCCTTTTTATTTGTACATAGTTACAGTAATCTGTGGTAGTTCATACCTGTTGCTATCTTCTTACGGGCCTTTCAGTTTGATGTTCCATGGGTGCTTCATTAACTATGTGTTATCCTTGCACAACAGTCATGCTAATATCCTATACTGTCCTAGTTTTAGTATGTACGCTGCCAAAGTGCTGATATGTGAAAGGGAGTTCTCTGAGGGAAGATGGTACTTGATGCCTTCTCATTGGGCACTCAGTGTCTTGACAGATTCATACAAAGCTTTGGTGACTTGGAGCAGCAGTGGTTGTTGTTCTGTCAGCTGGAGTAGGTATAAACTTTGGGTTCATTGTTTCGGAGATTGTAGCCAGATGTATTACCATTGTTGAAGTCAAAAGTTACTTTTAAAAGCCCTGTTGTTTCCTTTGATTACACAGAAACCTTGGATTCTCCTGATGCTGCCAAGATACCTCCATATCAGCTAAGGTAAGAGCATTTAATGTTGCATCCTGTGGAGTTGTGAGTCTTTGTAAAATGGAAGTAAAATTTTGAATTAAAAGTGAGGTAGACAGGTGCGAGCTGAATCTCTATGATTTCTTAAGTTTGTAGATATATATATATATCTATCTAACCTGGTAGTAGTGGATAATTTGGCCTCTAGCAGTGACTGACACATAAGGAAATGTGTTAAAATGGGCATGAGTATGTATAATGGTGACAGTTGGCTAGTAAGGTGGCTGTCTCATGATCTAAAGAGTTTTCCTTCTAAATTACAGCCTTCAGTGTAAGTGATGATGCTTCTCAGTCTGCTCAGTGAGTTTATTTTCTTCTAAATCTAGACCAGGTTTTGTGGAGTAAAAATAAATGTTATAGAAATTGAAAGGTTGTATCATTCTATAGCTAGGACACTGGATAGGAACTAAAATAATAGTTTCTATGTCTACTTCTTTCTTTAGCCTGCTAGCTTGTCTTAAGTCTTCTTCCTGCCTCCATCTGTATACCTATAAAATGGGGAAGGTGGCACTGTCCTTATTTGTAGAGCTATTTAAGGTCTCATTTTGGAAATTCTGATTCCTGTGGAGAAAGTTAATAGTGAAAATTACTCACTATCCCTTCTCACAGAACCATTAGGAAGCATCAAAAGAAACTAGCAAGTGCACTGTTCAAAGCAGGAGGACACTTTCAGACACTTTATGGTTAAGGTATGAAATGCTTAGGCTTGCCTTATGAGAGATGCAATGGATGCTAGAAGTTTGCATGGATTCAAAAAGTGCCTCAACAAATCTATAGAAGAATTTGATTGAGGTCTATCAAATGCAAAGATACCCCTTCTTATTCAGAAGGACTTAGTCAGAGATTATTGAGTTTGTAGGAGTGTTGCTATAAATTTGGCCTGTCCTGTAGCCCTCCTAGATATCTGCTGTTACCTTCTGACAGAAGTGACCCTTTCTTACCACAATATTACTCTTCTGGGAGTATTTTTATCACCTCATCTCTCCCCACTGCTCCTTTCAGATATGGTTGGTGCAGCTTTGTGCAAGGAAAATTAGGGACTGAAAAGCTAGTCATTCCAGAGCAGTGATCAAATAGGACAGAATAAGAGCAGTTCTTTTGCTGCTCTAAAATCCTGTCAGCTGCAGTCCACAAGGGGCCTCAGTCAATGGGGAATGGATGTAGCACACGTCTGACCTGACCAGTGCCAGCTGCATACATTTCCAGTACAGGTTGGGCAGCTGAGAACATCTGGATGAGTGATTCCCAGTAGCTCCATTAGAATTAGATTGTTTACTTAACACTGTGTTTGGGGAAAATTTGGCTCTTTATCTTCCCATTTATCACCCTTCCTTCATCTTTAATGTAGTGTATGATCTCTCTGGTTTTAAGTAGTATTCTTATTCCCTGTGAATTAGTCAGGTGTTACAACATTTCTTCCTTTTTCACTCCACTAGTGCCTCTTTACCAGCATGCCTACCTTTTTTTCTTCATCCTCCAGTGTTCTTAATGTTGTATTTGTTTAGGTGGGGTTTTTTTTCTACATTAATTCCTGACCTTTTTAAATCAAGCTAATGCCTTCACAGATGTAGCTATGATGAAGTTAGCTCCTGACATTAGACTTGTCAGTAACAATGCATTCAATATTACTGGAATTTTCACAAAATGAAGGATGCATTAGAGAACTTGAGTAAAAGCTTTTGTCATGGGGTCCTTGGCATAGTTCTGCAACCTCAGTCAGTGTGGGAGATGTTGCTGTCACCAGTACTCTTGAGTCTTCTCTTTGTCCTATCACATTCTGGCACACTGGGCCACATCTTGGGCTAGAGTTCACATGCATTATATGCAAATTAGACAGAAGTTGATCTTTGCTCAGTATTTGTTAGGAACCAAGCCATCACAGTGCTTTTCTTCAACAGGGTGAAAGAATAGCCTTGAAAATAGAGCAATGGCAATAAGCAGAAATGCAGCCAAGATTGATGTAGGCTGGGGACATCCTGACCATGCCCCTTTCCTGCTTTCATCTTTATAAGTGTAGTTTATGTCATTTGCTGTAACATAGGTCAGCCCCTGGCTGCTCATCTGCTTTGAATCTGATCTACCATTCAGCTTTTCTGCTATAGTATTTTTGAGTGTAGTAGCAGACCTTAGGGATGTGTTCTGGAATATTCCATGATAGCAGAGTTAGACTGAAGATAAGTATAATCTTTCTACCACGTAACTACAGTTCACAACTCAGACCTGAGATTCACAGCAGCAACACCCTGAAAGTGTTAAAGGCAGTGTGGCAAATAGTTCAGGAGAAAAATACATATTTGTGAGGTCTCTTCCAAGAGCAGCAGCTGAAGGAGGATTTGAGTACTGTCTCTGCAAGGAGGATGTTCTAGCTTGTTTAGGAGGAGAAAGTTTGGTGTGTTCTTGGAATATACTGGATACAAGGAAAGGACATCAGCACTTCTTTATAGTTTATTTGGGAAAATTCCTGATATAGGGCATACTGCACAAGAATGAGGGACAGAGATTCATGAGCTGTCCTCTCTGGCTAAGATAGACACTGGCTTGGTTTCCAAAATAGCAAATCTAGTAATCAATAAGTATTGTTTCTGTTTTTCCACAGAGCAGTGCCTGGCTTCCACTAGCAAGTTGTGCTGGTGTTACTGCCATTTAACAGATTGGCCATACCCTTACTTAAATTCTTTTAAATTGGCCATACCCTTACTTAAATTCTTACTTAAATTCCTTCTGGAACTGAAGAATGAAGTCTACTTATGAGAATGAGAACATGTAATCTGTATATACCCCCTTTTGGTTTTGTGTTTTACTTATAAAATAAAAGGCTGTTTGCTGCTTTTGACACTCATCAGTAGATAAGTAGAGGTTCTTCATAATATTTTCATTTAAGACCATAATCCTAGCATGGGAGTGGGGGTGACAAGATATCTCTGCATTTCCTCAGACCATGACTAGTTGAGTTCAAGGTTTTTTTCCATATGTTACATCAGCTACATACTTATCTCCACAGTACTGTTGGAGTAGGTTACTTCTATGTTCTGGCTTGCTCCTCAGCTTTCTTGTGCTGGGCCTCTGTTACTGAACTATGGGCAGGCTGCATTATAGTTCCCTGAAATGTGTGCAATTAGAGTGTTCAGCTGTAGCATTTGTATGGGAGAGGTTTCCAGCACTTGTCTGGTAGCAGTTTGTGTAGCATGTGCCCGCTATGTCTGGGAGCCCCTAGGGTACTTTTGCTCCAAGGGAGTTCAGTGACTGGACATTCAGCCTGGAATGTCATTCTTTAATTAGTTTGATAGAGATCTGTTGGGTATATCTTCAGGGAGCTGAATGAGACTGTTTCACTGTTCAGCTTCCTTTGATGTTAATTGGACTTAAAATTCCAAATCCCAGTTAATGACCTTGCATATTAATTCTAGTGAGGGGCATTATTTAAATGTCTCACAATACAAATCTCCAACAAATACAGAGTTTCCTCTTAGAGTCCTGTTAGCTCTGCCTTGAGATTGGAATATGTATGCACATTTTTGGTACTTTAACTCATGATCAGTATATGGAACAAGGTATGAAATAGTGAAGAAGATTGAAGTGGACCAGGATGGAAATGACCTTAGGTCAGTTCAAGACTTTGCCATAGACATCCTGTGAATTCTTGAGAAGAGAGAGTCACATAACCCATTGCTAACTGGTCTGTTGTTGCTTGCCTAGTACAATGTTTGTCTCTGATGAGCAGATGTTGTGAAGGTTGCACATGTATTAAGTACTTAAGGAGGCTGAATGGATGACTTATAAATAATGAATTAGATAAAAGGAATTGATATGCTAGTGTTTTAATTGCTGAATTGATCACATGGAAAATAGCTTAACAGACCTTAATGTTATCTGCCAGCAAACAATTATTTGCTACTAAGTTGGGCTGCATTCACTTCAGTATTTTCAAGATGACAAATTCTTCCCCAAGGCCAACAAGCTACACTGAACAAGTTTCTGTCTTCTTGGCTAGTCCCTGGCCAGTTTCTCCATTGTGATTTTAGAGGCTGAAATATGATCCATAAAAGGTAACTGAAGAGACACAAGAAAATGAACCTTGAAAAACAGTGTTTGATCAAAGCAATTTAATACTCATGAGGATTATCTACATACCAGCAGGTAAAATGAGGTTACAGTGCTTGCCAGTCACATACCACTTTGAAAAAACTTGGGTTTGCCAGATTTTCTAGGAATGTTTTATGTAATTAAGTAATGCTGTATATAGGCTATGTAAAAGTTAGTGGTTTTATCAGCATGGACTTGGTGCTGCAAAGAGGAGCTTGGTTGGGACTTCTGAGGGGGGCTGTGGCTTGGTGGGTTGTTTAGCTGTTATGTTTTGGTGTTGCTATCCTCATTGCAACCTGGAATATTATATACAGAATTTCTTAGCACATCCCTGCTATTCTTCATTAGAGTTTATTATTATTATCCTAAAGAGACTTTTCTCATAGTTCTGTTTCCTATAATTTCCAGGTCTTACTACTATCTTGTCATTACTTTTCTTCTAAACAGAACAATGGCAAAATATTTTTTCTCTTTAGTCACAGTGGCAAGAAGCATCACTGCAGACTTGAGTTTGAGCTGCTCTGTGGTGCTTATGTGGCTGTTGTCTGTTCACTCCCAGAGAAATGTGGCTGAGTGCAGAAGATGTATAGGCTAGACTCAATAGTATAAATTGCTGTTCATGCTAGTCTGAAGTTTCCTCTGTGGGCTTTAAAATAATGGCCTCGAGAGGTATTGATGAGTGAGGCTCTCTGGCATAGCAGCTGATGTAATGTGCATTTCTTCGAAGACCCAGAAAGGCTTTCCAGATCCTTTTTATCTCTTCAGCATATCTGTGTACTGCAATGTTCTATACCTAAAAGTTGGAGAAAATAATTGAAATCAAATGGAGGTACAGGCTTAAGCCTCCAGGGCAGCAGTTTGGGTTACCTGATCCTGACTTTGAGAGGTGCTAAGCAGTTCCACGTCCTGTTTGTGTTGGAAGCAGTTGCTGTGTTCATTACTGCAAAAGTTTGTGTCCCTCTGGTATTTCACATTGGCCTTTCAAAACCAGCCAGTATTTCTGGAGATTACAGCTGGAAAGTCAGAAATCAGTGGTGAGCAGGGTCCTCTGTAATAATCAGCCTAGGTCCAGTTCTGTCTCTCCTGCTGGCGTCCCAGTCCTTTTCATTTTGGTGCTAGTTTTTGAGGGGAGTTTGTGAACGTAGGAAGCCAGTGCAATGAAGAGTTGACAGAAACTTAGCTGAACTCTGAAATATCTTTCCTCTTTGCATTTTTTTTCTGTAGTCATGGGAATTTGGGGATGAAATTGGCAGTTCTACTCTGCCATTTACTCTTGCATCTCTGGCTTTGCATCTGACATACTTCTTGAGAAGCAGCTACACCTTACAAGCTCTTAAATAAAACAACATGCTCAGTCATTTTAGCTTACATGTGCTCAAAAAATAATAAAAGCAGTAAGTGTGGTGTATCATTGCCAAACATCCAATGCCATAGAGACTTCCAATGCACTTAGCTTTGCAGATAACTCATCCTGTTAAAGAATCTTGAGATTTAGGATGCATTTTGGCTTCTCCATTGTGAATAAATATCTGTGATTTCATAATTTCATTCTTCTCCTACCTACTGTATTTTGTTCCTCATTTCTCTTAGTTCCTTTCTACTGTGAGAGTAGATAAGGAAGCTGATTTGTGTGTGTGTGTATATATACATATATATATATATATATATCTATATATATATATCTATCTCAGACTCTCTTGGACCAGCTGAAGGAAGTGTGGAGGGAGGAGTGACTGTCTCTGAGGATTTTTTGGGGGGGATGTTTTTAGCATACCTCTGTTTTACTCTTTCTAATTTTAAAAACACTTCCTGCTCTTGCTGCTACAACCACCTGGCATTAAGTGCTTCTGTGCTTTCCTCATGAATGTGGCTGCTGGGTATGTGACTCATGCTGCTCAACCATTACACAGTCACTATCTGGCATTCAGCAAGTGGCTGGTGAGCTCCCTGACAGGCACCTGGCCAAGAAGAGATTGTAGTGGCAATGTGGATTGCTGAGCTGCATCTCCTGTGTTGGCAGTTTAAAGGCTGATCCAGACTTTTGGGGGCATTTTTGTAGCCCATTTAGTGTTTTGAATTATGTTTTTTCTCTGCTCTTGTTGCATTTCGAGTTTTAATGTTGAAGGGTGGCTGAGGGGAGGAGATAAGTATTTAGAAAGGCAGTGTGGCACAAGTCTGATAGAGTTTTTTTTGATAAATCTGCATGTTTAATCTGGGATATGTAACTGGCCTTATTTCTTGTCTGATGGGCAAGTATTTTTACCTCTGCAGAACATTGTTCTGGGACCCCAAAAGACAGAAGTGTTGGAGAGGAAAGGGATGAATAGGGTCAATTTCCATCATTCCTGATCAAACTTCCCCTGTCAAGAAAGGATTCCAAAGGTAATGGAAGGCCTCCAGGTCTAGGAGTCCTTAAAAACCTGTCAGCCTGGGTTATGGCCCTAGAAGGTATCCAAGAAGGCTTGGTATTGTCATGGGAAAGGGTGCATGGTTTCCAAAAGATTATGCATGTTGCTTTTATTTGTTGGTTTGTGTTATGGTAGGGTGGGAATATGGAGCAGCAAGGCTGGGCTGAGCTGCCTATTGGGGTTAACCCCCAACATTCAGTTACTGTGGGAAGTACATAATTAATTTAGTGCAGGAATAGCATCAATAAAAAGATGAAAACAGCCATAGTTTTGATTGCTTGTCTAACTTGTAACAGCAAATACTGCAGAAACATTGCCCTGAGGGTCTCAGGGTGCAAATGGGCTAGCAGTGTGTGTATTTTAAATGCCTGATCACTTTTAGTGCTTGCAAAGGAGAAGAAAGTGAGAACATCAGAAGACTGTTGATAATTGCCCTAGAGAATGAAATACGGTTGTGTTGGGGGGGACACAGGACTGGATGGGAGCCAGGGCGTGGAAGAAGTTGCTCTGAGATTGGGGATTGCTTTCCTACTATATGAGGTTTTGAGGTTTGTCTCTGCATGGTCTTTATGTGATGCTATGCAAGTCATGACTCTTTGTTTTGAAAATGAAGGAGTGAATGGGAATAGTAAAAGTCTTCTCTGAGTTCTTTTATTTACATTCCATGAAATGTAATAAAGCTGCAGGAAATACACTACCTTTGGTTTTCTTCGAGTGTTTGCTTGCTTAAGAAATTGAATATGGTAAAGTGCAGTGAGTATAAAATTACATAATGAATTGCAAATGTGGGAATATTTTTAACAACCATCCCTTATTCTGACAAGGTTTAGCATTGCACTGCTGTGAAAGTTGAATAGAATTGCAGACTGCAGCATTAACCTTCAAAATGTAAGTAGTAGTGACCAGAAATGTACCACAGAATTACAGAATCATTGAGGTTGGAAGAGACCTTTAAGATCTTCAAGTCCAGCCATCAACCTACCACCACCATGTCACTAAACCATGTCACTAAGTACCACATCTGTCTGCTTTTTAAATACCTCCAAGGATGATGACTCCACCACTTCCCTGGGCAACCTGTTCCAATGCCTAACAACTCCTTCTGTGAAGAAATTTTTTCTAATATCTAATCTAAACTTCCCCTGGTGCAACTTGAGACCATTTCCTCGTGTCCTAATTGAGAACCTCATTCTTCCATTTCTTCATTAAACTTTTGTAACTAGCTCTAGGCCATCCAGCTGTAATGGAGAAAATGAGATCTATGCTGTAGTACCTCTGTGTCTCTTTTCTGTCCCCTCAGTCCTACCCAGTCCCAGCACTGTAAAACTTTTCCTGATGGAAGTTTAGATTTTATAAGATGCTGTATTTGTTTTTTTCAGTGTACTGAAATTTTGAAACAAAAACATTTTCAGTGGAAAAATCCTTAGCTTCCCTTCCAGGCTTACCAAATATAGGAGAGGTTTCATGGAACAGCTTGATAAGCTTTCAGAATTGTAGGCTGAGCAAGTCCAGTGTGTGCTGTGCCTAAGGCCAAGAGATGTACACTAAGGGTAGATACTCAAGAGGATCCTCACCTCATCTTCATCCTGTACTTCAAATGGTAATCAATTAAATCACTTAAAGGTTACAGATTGCTTTATAATGAAGACCTTGTGAGGTTTATGTCATCAAATTCCTTAAAAGCAGAGTTAGTCTATACTGTTATAACTTGTGAACAAAGGACAAAAATCTACTGGGGTGGCTGTTCTAGGGAGAGTTAAATTGTGTCACTGAGAGATTACACCACAGCATTGGAGACTGGAAGCATCCTGATTGTTATTTTGTCCTTTATACACTTTAATATTGTATACAGTCTTTTGTTGTCTCTCTTCATCTCCTCTCAAGCAAAGGTACATTGTCTGCTTATCTTTCTTGGTTTGTTCTGTTTCACTTTCATCTGGACAGCAGTGTCAGACTCCTATCTAGGAACTTTGTGTTTGTGCTGAAATCAAGATGTTATTAATGAGTGTAGCAAGGCAGCAAATGACCTCAGAAGTGCTCTCCAGCTGAGTGGCTGTGCTGAGCTGTTTAATTATGATTGTATGAGTTCTGTGGTCTGGGCTGCATTAGGCTGGATGGAAGATTAAGATGTTCATCACATTTGCCTTTCCCATGTGCAGAGCTATACTTCTGCTGTTCTAGCAGTCCATTTCTCTTGGAAAGTGTTTAAGTAACAAAAATCAGAAATGCCACTATCTCACTTTTCTAATAACAAGCAGCATTAAATTGCAGTCTAATTCAGTGTTTCAGGTTGAAAAATTTTTTAAAGTTCTAGCTAACAAACTGTGTAAAGTTCCATTTAGGCACCATTCCTCACTTTTTCCCTGTGTCATTAAGCATCCTCTGATAAGAAACTCATATGCTTCCCTCCAGAGGCAGGTTAATTTAAGTGTTGGGTGAAGCAATTGCTTTATGTCTTGGTTTGAAAAGCAAAAGGATTGAAGGGAAGAGGGAATACATGAAGCAAGAGGAAGGAAAAATGAAATACTGAGCTGGAGGAGAGACCCAGAGGGAACTCCAAGAGAGACCTGATGTCAGCAGCTGAGGTGGGAGAGAATCAGATACAGAAAGAAAAGGAGAGTTAAACCTCAACCTAGATGAAAGGAAGCCTTGCCATGGTAACTGGATTGAGTTTGTACTGTGTGGGGAGATTTTTAAAAAAAGAAGCTGCAAGTGGTGAAGAATAAAAATGAAAATGCTTTCAGTCAGAAATTATGAAGTTATTAGTGAAGATGGAATCTTGTCTGGCTCTATGAGAGGCAAGTCTCTTGCAATGGGAAAAGCGCACACAAAAAAACAACCTGGAGTAAAATCCTGGGCCTGCTGAAGCAAGTCAGAATTTATATCAGCATAGTATGACAGCAGTTTCTCAACTGTTTGTTTGGGACCTATAAACTGGAACACTGACTGTTTGTTTGTTCTTATGTAGCACTGTAACACCAAAATTGTCTAATAGTGCACAATCACCTTGTAGTAGTACAGCATCACAAAGAGAATTGATTGTTCCTTTCTTTTTCTTGAAAATGAGGGTTCCAGATGGAAGGCTTCAGGTTTTGTCTTTTATCATACTGCACTAAGAGGTCTCCAAGTACTATGAACAAATTTGTATTTGCATAGAGGTACAAATTCTAGTGCTGGAGGGGGTCTGTTGTAGTCATCTGACTTACTGCATTGTGGAAGACTTGCCCTGTATTGATATGCTGCAAACTCCAAACTTGTGTCTGAGCTCGTAATGCTCTTTTTAAGTGGGACAGTCATATCTGTGCTGGAGATAAAACTCATACTTTCTCCAGCGTATAAGCAAGGACTTAATATCTCTTTTCTTCTTGAGGAGCTGTTGCTTGAAAAGGGCTGTATTTATTTCCTTGTCCTCCTCCAGTTACCTCCTGGTACTTAAACCACCAAGTTTTAAGTACTTCCATTATGAACCATAAAGTTGTTGGTGGACTCTTACCAACGTTCTCTAAGCAAGCACAGGAAAGAAGAGGTATGGATATATTTCTACTTGTATATATGAACCCATGTATATATAAACTGCTGGAATGTGTTTTACACAAATTAAATCATCCCCTTTTGTGTAGGGACAGTATTTACTTCTGTTTGGTTTTTTTAACCAGCTGGGAGTACCTCCAGAATTTTGAAAACTCATCTTTACTGTCTGTTTTCTCACGGTGGGCCAACTTTTCTGCTTGCCTAAGTGAGGCTAATGGAGTTACGCACTGTGAAACTTTGTTCATTTCGAGCAGCCAAGACTGAGAAGCTCTATCTGGACTGTCAGTGTTACTCTGACTGCAAAATGTCACTCTGGCTGTGATTGTTATCCTGCCTGACAAACTTCTTAGTGTATCAGAAAACAGCAACAGCGGTGAATCAAATTCTTATCTGTTCTGTGACTGGGCTGTGAATTATGCTATGGAATGCAAATTATGTGCTGATAAGGCTCTGGGGTTCTGAATTTTGCTTCTTCTGTGTAATTTTCAGGGGGAAGATAATGCAGAGAAGCCTTATTTTAATCTTTATTTTTAATCCTTTTTTCTGAAAATTAATATGGTTATCACCATTTGCATGACAAATGCTTCATTTATAGTGCCCCCTTCCCTAAGATAGTAAGGTGGAGGTGAAGGTGGGTCACGAGTCTGTGTTCCAGGCACTAACAAGGAGTTCAGATTGGGCCATTTCCTATCTTCATTACAATTTTTATCATGAGAGTGACTTAATGAGCCATTAATTTCTTCTCACTAAACACTTTTTCCACTACAGTGAGGGTGGAAAGATTTTTATGATCTCTTCACTTGGAATAGTAATCTGTCTTGTTCTGACCTTTTTGACAGTCTATTTTGACTGACCTGTCATAGCATCCCTTGTGACAGACCTGCAAGGAAGGAGGTAGGTTGATGAGCCACAGCAAACTCAAGATGACTAGAAAGGTCACTGTAACCCAGGGTGCTGAATATCATAAAGGCTATTTACATTCTCTTGATTAGTTCTGCAGTCAATGAAGCTGACAGTCATGGAGTAAGGGAGAACAACCTGTGCTCCTGGAGATACTGCACTTGGTTTTATCTCTGACCTTTCTGCTTGATCCTGGACAGGTCACTTGGGATTCAGTCCTGATACCATGGAGGTCTAGTGACAAACCTCCAGGTAGTCTCAGTAGGAACAGGACTGAGTCTTTATAGTCTTTTTGTAGTTCTTGACACTCTCTGCTTGCTCTGGTTTGCACATAAGAAGGTCAACACTTAGCAAATGCTGTTTTCTCTAATGGAGTGCCTATTAGTGCAAAGGCTACTAGTTTCTAGTGCCAATAGTATATATATATGTGTATATATATATAAAAAATTTTATTTAAATTAGTCTTCTGGGTCAGGGCAGGAGGGTGATTGGCATTCTTTTTTTTTTTTTGAGGGCAAGGGACTGCTATCATACTATACTCACTTGTTCAGTATTTATGTGTTATACCAGATTTGAATCACAGAATGTTAGGAGTTGGAAGGGACCTGGAAAGATCATCTAGTCCAACCCCCCTGCCACATGATTCCCTAGAGTAGGTCATGCAGGAATGTGTCCAGGTGGGTTTTGAATATCTCCATAGAAGGAGACTCCACAGCCCCTCTGTGCAGTCTGTTCCAGTGCTCTGGCACCTTCACAGTGGAAAAATTTTTCCTTGTGTTTACACAGAACTTCCTGTGCTTCAACTTGCAGCCATTGCCCCTTGTCCTGTCACTGGGCATCACTGAGAAGAGCCTGACCCTGTCATCCTGGCACTCACCCCTCACATATTTATAAACATTAATGAGGTCACCCCTTAGTATCCTCTTCTCCAAGCTAAAGAGATATAGAGAATAGAAACACTGTGATTAAGAAGGCTGTTTCATGTCTCTGCAATTACTTTCTGTGCTATAAAATCATTCTTCCAGACCCTTGTTCTGCACTGGTTCTCACTATATCCTTTGCATAGATGACCTTAGACAAAAGCAGCAAGTAAAGGGTGATCCCTGTCTGGGAAAGCACACTACAGCCAGGATCTATTATTGCTACATCCCTTTTTTTTGGGTTTTTTTTTTTTTTCTTTTCTCTCCTGTCGTCTTTTTTTTATTGGGGGGGGGGAAGGGAGCAAGGGGGATGGAATGTTTTGGTTTGTTTTGTTTTTTAAACTGAGCTGTCTTTTGAGAGCACTGCATTGTGGACATGGGCAAACAATGCTATTAATCTGAGTTTCAGCATAGTGCACTCACATATCTAAGCACAGCCTTTCCCTTTACTGTCATTCCTTGTTTACACCATCTCAACTTTGTTCTTCCCTCTAGCTTCTGTTTTCATTGCTTTGTTTCATCTGTCAATGCCCAGGATATCTTACCCTGAAGATTTTGGTAGTTTCTGTAGAGTAATGTAAATGGAAAACATTCTTAAATGTGTTTTGAAGTATTCTGATGTGCACCAGCTTGTTCTGAGAACTTCACATATGTAGAATGTCTTATATGTGTGGCACTACAAAACCTGAATGAATTGCCACTTGCCCATGTAGAACTGCAGACAGCGAAGTAAGCAGTGAGATCTCATGGTGAGAGCACTCAAAAGAGGGTGAAATTATAACAGGGCTGTAAGATATAAGAGGAAACCACAATCTCTGTCTTCATGGCACTCTTGAGACCAAATTCTGGTCTGCATTATCTCTTGCACAGCCATATTGAACCCAGTTCTTAAGTGGTAGTCTTTAGTAGGGACTAATTGTGTTACATCATCCTGTCCCATCCTGCCTGAGGATTATCTGCTGTGTCCTTCTGTGTTCTCATGCTGGCAGATGATGCATTTAAATGGCAGGCTGAGCTGAAGCGTGGAAGATGTTCAAGCTAATCAAACATTGTAAGGTATCTCTGCAGGTGTTTTATAGCTGTAGCATGGAAATGCTAAAGATTTAATTGACTGAGTATGTAACAAGAACAGGAAATGACACAATGGCAGTTCATTTTTTCTGAGAACACAGTGGAAACACAGGCCACAGCAACCTTCATTAGATTTTCAGTTAAACATTTTTACCAAGTATGGGAAGTTCAGCTAACTGAATCTGTTCTAATTTCCATCCTCCTCTTTGTCATTTTTTGCTCTTCATTTTGGGAGATATTTCAAGAAGCAGCTTTCATTGTTCTCTGCACATTGCAGTATGTGATGACAGATGGTAGGCAACATGCTGATGTGCAGTGTAGCTACACATGAGCCATAGGAGTTCCCACCTGTCTTCATTATAATGAAACTGAACTGGATCAACTCCAGTGACTTTTGACTGCCATCCCTTTCCCCTCTTCTCCTAGTTTCCATCCACTTTAATGTGAGAATGAATTTGTGGTGTATTAATAATGCCCCAAACATTTGTATGCAGTTGCAGTGAACTGTAGAAGGTCTAAAAGAAATAAAGTGTTCTGCCCTGAAGAGGTGCAGGTCTAAATAATAATTGGGCTTTAGCATCCCTGCAGTTAATAGGTATACACTAGTGTGTTGTTGTTTTGTCTTTTTTCTGGGTGTCTGGCTGGTTGAGTAGCAGTTAATGCACAGCTCCCTTGTTTTGTCACCTGTTGATCTACTAATTTCAGATGTGATTTGAGCTCTTCCCCTGATGGTGATTGTGATAACTTCTATTAAAAGAGAGAGTATGTCAAAGTTACAATGTAAAAGTTAGCACTTCAAAATGCTTTATGGGTTAGAGATGTATTTCTGTGGTACTTCTCTAAACTAGAAAGTTCTGTCACAATTCAGCTGCATGTTACATAAGTTCCCAGATCCAGGCAAAGCTGGCAGCTGATAGATAGGCAGTAGCCAGATCTGTACTGGCTAGAGGATTACTGTCTGAAACCTGGAGTAGATGTTTTGGCAGTTTCTGTAGATCTGGGTGATCTGACACTCGGAGGAAATATTTCCTCCATGTTCTAGTTCAAGCTGGTTTGGATGCTAAACTCACAAGTTTTAAGAGTCCTTTTATTTGAATTGATTCCAGAAACATTGAAGAAAGGAGTGTCTGAGAAAACTGGGCATTGTACCTGCCCGTTTCTCAGAATATCCTAAATGAAACAAATGGTTAGCTTTTAGTTGGAAACCTATTTTAAGATGCACATGTATTCTGCTTCAAATTCTGTAGAAATCTGTGTAATTCATGTTTCTTTTAAAAAGCTTCTTGTGATGTTATGCCAAATGGCCTTTTGCAAATTTCCATAACCTAGAAAGAAGGTACAAATATGAAGAGACCTGCAAATTCTCAAGAGGTCTTTGCTAAGTCCTTGCCAAATTTAGAAGCTTGCTAGATTGCTTAACTGAGCCATGCTTATGACTCTCAGTCTTTATCATTAAAGGAAGGGTTGTGTTTCAAAGAGCAAATAGCAGATTTGTGCCCCTTGGTGTAGTTTGTGATTTGTGCTTATTTTGGGAAAAATGGAGAGAAAGGAATACCAACCGAACATACCCAAATTGCAGTTGGCTTTTCATAGTGGACATTCCATCCCCTCTGCAAGCAGGATCCACTGAAGGAGTTAGAAGCTGTGTTCCACAAACCTGAGATGGCCAGTGTTTGGTAACCTCCATTTAAATATTTTGAAAAGCAAATTCAAGTTGTAGACTGCCAGTTTTGAGGGGAGGTTGGTAGATTATGGGCACACTGTGGCAAAGCATAACTTTAGGTAGCTTTGCCAGTATATCTGAAACTCAAGTAACCACTGCTCCTCTAACCTAGTGTTTCTCCTTAGCTAGTTAGAAAGGGCAGATTTGCATGTGCATGCTGGTCTATTGCATGTGTTTCATGTCAGAACTTGAACCTTTAGAGTTGTAGGAGAGTTACTCAATGCTTTTATTTTTGTATACTTTTGGGCAAATAAACTATTTATCATCGAGTCAACTGACACTAAGTGAATTCAAGTCAAAGGCAGCTCACTGGAGCAGAAGAGGTGAAACTTCATTTTGGTATTTTTAGAAATTAAACATCTTTGACTCTGCTTTGAAAAGACAAAGGGTTTGGGTGTCTGGGTGCTTTGAGACTTGACAAAAAGCACACCAAGTGGAATAAGTGAGGGCTTTTTGGTTTTCAGTTGGGTAAGAAAAGACTCAACCAGTTGTTTTCTATTCTTTCTTACCTTGCACACATTGTCTCCATGGGGAGAAAATTAATGTGATTCTAAAAGGGCTTCTTGGGTTTTAGTGCAGACTGTTGGAGAACTAAAGTTTTAGGGCCGGCATAGAACGGTTTACTATAAGCAAGTATGTCTGTAGAAATACAAAAATAGATTCTCCACCTGCAGGTAAGTTCCTCTTATCAGATGTGACCTAATGAAGTTGCAAACCTTCAGGGAGCCTATAGTTGGACATGGGCTGAGTATCTGTGATCAGGAGTGAATTTCCTGCCAACTAGCAGGATTTGCTTAAAGGGCTTGTGGTTATCACATCAAGGCATTCATCAGATGTTGCAGCCCTTCTCTGTTAAGGAGAAGGGAGCAAAGAGAGAAGTCACAGTTCAAGCATTGTTTGGTTTGTTAACCAAATGAAAAAAATTCAGTATCTGAGCACCAAGTTAAAGCATCTAAAATACTATCCTAACTAGTGATTTATTTTAATATTCAAAAGTGGTGTTTTTCTGTAATCAGAGTATAGCTTAGTCATAGTTCTGCCACATGCTAACTCCAGTGCAAACCAAACTCGTTAGTGTACATTTGCTTTTGTCTCCACCATTTATTGTTGGAGAGAGCTAACATGACAAGACACACTGTGCTGTAGAGGAGGCTCAAAACTTGGCTAATAGAAAGTGGATTATGAAACTACTTTTCTGGCAACTTGAATACAAAACAGAAGGAAGTGACAGAACTGTAGTGCTTATCACACTGAGCTGAAGGACCACTAGTGATCTGTATCCCTTGTTTATGTTTCACACATTCATGCATGCACACTAAGGGGTCATAGTTGAGAAGTATTTTGTGAATTTTCAATGAAAAGGCCATTCTTAACAGTATGTGAAGAAATATGCCAGCTTTCTTTAGAGAGTAAAAATACTTCACAAAATTATGAAATTCTCCTTGATTACTGGGTGGTTATCTTACTGAAAGTGATACAGCCTTTCTGGAACATTCCTGCATTGTTCCCTCTCGCTTTTATTTTTTTTAATTTTCCTCAGGGAGAAGTGTCTCCTTCCTCTTCAACTGGCTCTGGAATCAAAGAGCATGAAGCTGGCCCAACAGGCTCTGGCAGGGATGCAGGTATGGCTTTAGAGTGAGACTCTGTTAGTAGGTAGTGGGTGTAAAGGAAATCTGGGCTTTTAATTTAAAAATTTCTACAGAAAAAGTGTATATCCTCAGGTGGACCTAACAATAATGCTTGTTTTTCTGGCTTTTTCCAAGTAAAAGAAATCTAATCAATCTGAACTACTCAGTCTGAAGTTCAGTCCATCTGTAATGAACATACACCTATTTATGTTTGTGGTCCTCATGTCACTCACTTGCTAACAGTACTTTTCCTCCTGAGGATTTGATTGCATCCATTATTAGTCAACTTCTAAATGACACAAAGCACATCTTTTCAGTGATCATAAGTGCCACCTCCACTGTGCTTGTGCTCTGTGTCCTGTCAGAGAAAGTAGGATGATATCTGTCTGTCTCTGGTTGGGCAGGGTATCTTAAAGCACTAGCTTGAGGCCAGGATACTAGCCAGGGAGTGGTGTGGTGGTGAGTGGTGTTATTTTTTTTGATTTGAGGGTGGTGGTGCAAGGGCTCTGCTCTTCCATGATTCTGAAATGTTGATAAGTTTTGCTGAGGGCATTGCTTGTAGTGGTTTATGCCCTTCTGTGTTGATTACTGGTATCTGCTCTCTTCTGGATACTGGAGAGGTGAGATGGGGAAAGATGATACCAGAATGGCAGCTGATTCAGAAGATGTTAACTGTCCCCTCATCATGGCACAGATCTCCCAGGTTTTCTGTACTTTCTTATTTTATGTTGTTGAACCAATTTGAAATTTGTACATGGAAAACCTAGCCACTATAGTCCCAAACACTAACAGGTTTAGGTGTAGCAGTTCAGAATAGAACTGGGGAGAAGCAGTTTTTAACTCAACCTGTACATTGCTATTTTCTCTCTGCAGAAGCTCCTATCTGATGAGAGGTTTGTATCCGTGGAAACAGACTCAGATGAGAAGCAGTTGCTTAATCAGATGCTGAATGCTGTCAAAGTGACTCCTTCTCTCAATGAAGACCTGCAGGTTGAAGTAATGAAGGTTAGTGTTTCACACACACCAGTGCTTACAACAGAAGATGCATGACTGAATGCTGGGCTTAGCAAACAAATTAGTTGTTGCCTTGGAAATCTTTACCTTAGGACAATATTTGATTCCCTCCTTCCTGCTGGCAGGTGTCAGTTGTTTTCGTTTCTACTTAGTTCGTGTTTCCTTGGCTTAAGTAGGAGATAGTTCCTATTAAGAGTCAGTGCACTGGTGGTCCCAGTTTCAGCAAACTGGAACAGGACAATCAGTTCACTTCATGGGATTTCACAGATAAATGACTTGTATGTTCAGAAGTTTGTGTTTGGTATTGAGCCTTAGTGCTCATGAGGTGGGTGGTGTGCAGGTTTGTAATTTGGAATTGTGTGCACATAGGTGCTTTCTAGCTGGTTAGCTGTATGTTGTCTTTGTAAATGGTGGAACATTGTTTGTTTAGGCACCAAAATGTCCCTGGATTAGGTATTTTATTTCTTTCCTATGTGTCACATCCTTGTTCTAACGCATATATGTTATCCACTATGAAACTGCTTTGTACTATCTCTGCTCTTTGCCATGCAAGATGACCACCTGGGTGCAATATGCATTCAGTGTCAGAACATACAGAAGAGCATGGCAGCAGAAAAAAAGGGAGGAGTATTTGTGTGCATTGATACCTGTTTTATGGGAGTAGGCTTCTGCCCAAGTACAGGTTTAACTGGTGACACCGAGATCTGTATTCCTAACCCAACATGCCTCTTTCATCTCTACTAGGGGAAAGGGGAAGAGTTAAGAGGTAGCACTACTGAACCAGCAGGTCTCTCTTGATATGCAGTAATTTTTTGCAAGTCACCTCCTGAGTGTTGCATATTCAGAATCTGCTTGTGCACTCTTTCTTTAAAAGCCATGACATGCATCTGTGAAACATTGCCCTCACACTGAGAAGAATGTGAGCACTGTATTTCACTACAAATAGGAGTGAATATCCTATTTTGGGGTTTGTTTGGGTTTTTTTAATAAATGTTCAGTTCCAGTTTAAGCACAAACAGGAAAGGGGAACATCATCTTCATTCCACTGAATTAAATTTTGTTGTACAAATCTTTTTTTGGCTGAAAACACAATGAAATGCATGTATGGTAAAAAGCAGGCTACATCCTTATGTCCTGTGATCAAAGCAAAGCTTCTGTTTTGATTTAAATATTTAAGGAGACCAAAGGGCCAAAACATACTGTAATCAGGGCAGTAAAAACTCAAGCATTAAAGCTGAGTCTTGCCTAAAAGTCAATAATGTAGAGATCTTGTTACATTGTAAACTGAAGGTTACAGATGCCACTGCAACACTTGAATACATTGTAGCTAACCCAGGCCTGACTGTTTTTTCAAGTAGCTGGTGTCAGCAATGGGTTTATATCCCTGGATCTGCTAAAAGACAGCATATGATTGTACATTAGACTGTGTTATTCTATCTGGAGGAGATTAAATACGTCTTTATCCACTGCAGTTTTTAGATGCTGCTAAGTGTGAGCAGGTTTGCATGAAACTGGGTCAGCAATGATACTGGCCTGGTCCTGTGTGACTCGCTGCACAGTTGCACTAGACTCACAGGTATTAAGAATACAGCCATCAAAGATTATACAAAAACTTTTAATTATGCAAAACAGATGTGCAAATAAGGGTGCAAAAGTACAAACAGCAAGGACCTTTTTTTATTCTCACTAATGTAATAGTGACTTTCATTTATAAGTTGACAATCTCCTTAATAATGCAGTACCTCTTTATCTGACTGTGGTAACATTATTCTCAAATAACAGCAATAAAAAATAGAAGTTAATGAATAATTGCAGATTAGTAGATGAGTTCTCACCCAGAAATAAGCTCTCCAGATAAGCTAGATGCACTGTAATATTATGGGTGCTGACACTAAATAAGCTGTTTTTAAAAAGAAGGCATGATTGATCATTTAAGATCTCCCTTTCTGCTGCCTCCTTTTGTTTTCTTCAGTCACAGATAAAGCTGTGTCATGTAATCCAATGCATGTCACTGCTGTCTGTGTCCATATTTCTCCCCAAAATTACAGCTAACAAGACAGATATTTTTCAAGCTAGAATGAGAATAATTACCTTTTGTGAAGAAATCTGAGTTCTCTGGTTGGATATCTTTTAAAATATTAGGTCTTTATTTCTCTATTCTAACATTTGTGTTTCTTGAAATAGACTTGGGGGTTTTCTGGAATCAAAAGATACTCTTCCAAAGTGACTTGAGAAAGAGAAGACTCTTCTAATTCACATTATTTACCTGTTGTTCATGGTGAGCAGCTATTTGATTTAGGAAGGGTTAGTTAATTCCCTAGCTTCTGGTAGTGGATTAGGTGCACTGCTTGCTCATGGCAAATTTTTCATGATTTTTTTCTGTAGGCTTTCAGTGAGGAGTCAGCGAGAAGTCTTTTTAATCTGTGGATCAGGTTTAATGAACCCTTGCTAAATCTGCTGTGTGATGGCAATCCTTTCTTTTCGTCTCTTCACTGATCTGTTAATACAGCATTTGGGAACTCCCCAGTACTACTACTAGACAGGTCTTGTGATTTCAGTGTACATTTTGAATATATTCAGAACTGAACTTGGAATTAGACTTCTGTAGTAAAACTTAGCTTGTGTAAGGACAGGTAGAATGAAACAAAAAACTCCGCCTCTGAAACACTTTATTAATGTTGAGTATTTGGAATTGTTCTTTCCAATATTGGTACCATAACACTTTCAAGATGCAAAGTGATTCTTTGAGTACTGAGAGATGTCTCCTAGTCTTTATTAACTATTTTTTCTGTAATGACTAATTTGATCAGTAGGGCCTCAGTTACAGTGTCAAATCTGTCACTTGAAAGGTTGCTATTGAAGATCTAGAAGGAGTAGTAGAAAGTTTATGGACAATTTTTTGTTTCTTCTTAGGCTTTTAACAATCACAGCTGACCTGGTTTAGGTTCTGCATAACCATTATGTTACAGGTTCAGGAAGGTAGTCCTGATGTAGTGCAAATATTGAATTAAACTGGATGAGCAAAACTTAGTGTTATTTTTTTCAGAAAACTTGGCAGGATCTTTATTGCCATTCAACAGGAAGCAAAACCTTTCTTTTTTCCCAAGACATAGAGTGTTTGACAGGGGCTAGTTAACTTTTTTCTTTGGATCTCTATGACACAGAACAGATACTATGTATTTGAAAATTATCTAGACTGTTTGATTTAAGATTTTGGCAGAACACAACTGTAAAATCCCAGCCTCCATGGATAATATGCTGCACCTTTTTCTTGAATACTGTTAAATGAGCTGATCACTGTAACAAACTCTCACAAGCATATATATCTTCTCATTGTTTTAAGGTTAATATTTTTGGTATGTCTTTCCACATACAACTTGGTTATTAACAGAGTATAATTTGCAACTGTTCTGCATTCTCTTGAACTGAAAAATTAAAGGGAGGAGGAAGCTGCTCTGAAACAACTTGGATTCAAAGGTATATGTAAACTATGTGAAACCATGTGCTATTTCTTTAAGGCAAGGCATGTGTAAGAGTTTTATATAGGAGTAGAAAGTGATTTTATGACCCATTAAAAAAAAAAAAAGAATTAATTGGTGGAACAGTAAAAATACAACTGGTAAATGGAGAAGGAGAAGAGAGACTGTCATTGTCAGGATGAGAATCAGCAGCTCAATTGCTGATGCTTCCTGCTAAGCTATGTATTTCAATGAATGTGTAATTTTGGAATAAGAGACATGTTTTCCATCAAAACATTTTATGCACTGCATTATTGCAAACATTTTTTCATTGTAACTTGCAATATAAGTTGCAGTCCAGTCTCTTTCTGAGCAGGGAAGGACTATGTTTCAAATAAAGTAAAAAATAAATAAACATTATTGAAGTTTTATTTGTATGCTTGAATTCAGAACTGGTTTACAATTTAAAGTAACGAGAAAAAATTAATAAAATGATGAAAAATTTATAGAAGACAGTTTCATCTGGATGTGTTTGTTAACTCTGGTAACAGTGGTGCCTGCTAGGAGCTGTCATAAGCAATAACTAGGTTTTTGTGCCGTCCATAATTCAGAGGTGTGTTAGTGCTCTATGCTGGTAAAGAGAGGAGTTTGTGAGGACTTGCATGATGTCATACAAATAAGATTTTTATTTTTTTTTGAGATCAGTCCTGCCCAGGTATGCTTCTTAGTGCTTCCTCCACTTACCTTTTAATAAGTTAAATTATTCTAATGTAGGCCAGCTACAAATCCAGACTCTTGGGTTTACTTTTTTTTTAATTTTGCTAGCTACTTTTTAAAGTAATTTTATTCCTGTGCTTAGTTATAAGTAATCAGGTTAATTCTAATGGATTGAGTGAGTGACCTACCTTGTGTGTTTCAAGATAAGCTCATCCTTTCCCAAGTTAATTAGAACTATGGTAAATGCCTAGTACTCGTAATTAAGATTGTGATTAAAGAGCTCCCCTGGTATTTAGGTGCCTGGCCATTGTAGCAGGAACTGCAGCCTTGAATTAAACACGTGAGCTTTCTCCTTAATGGGTATGGAACAATGAGAATGGTAATGGCCTGAATATGGCCAAATAGATACTGGATGGAACCTGTCTTAAACCACTTAGTGCTGGGTACAGTATCTCAAAAATCCAGCCTCTTTCCCTCATCTGTGGCTCTCCTCTGTTTGAATTCATAGCCCTAAATAACCTCTGTGGGTCTGGGCAACCATGTGACTTTAAAAATTTAAGCAGACTTACTCCTGCAAAAGTTTTAGCTTTGTCAGTGCTTCCTCAGCTTGGAGGTTATGAAGGTTTTTTTTCAGACAGAGAACATGTTGGTTCTGTCATTTTGGAACCATCCAAATTGGTGTGGCCTAATCAGGCACAAAAGGCAGTAATTTGAGGAATTCTCTACCCTGGGGCTGAGGTGAAGATGAGAAAGGTAAGAGGGCAGGATTCCTGTCTTCAGTCCTCTGTGATCATTCCTCCTGCAATCAGGGGTGGATGGATGCATAGCAGAAGGGTTCTTTACACCAGGTTAACTCAGCAAGTTTCCAAGTTTCTTGATGCATGACTGGTCTGTGAGAAGAAAAAAAAAACAACCACAACCTGTGATACACTGTAATCAAATACTTTATTACAGTATTCATGCTCAGGAGAAAATAGTACACAGATTTTGCTGTATATGTAGGGTTTTCTGTTACTTTGTAGTGCTTGTGACTGGCATACTCTCTTACAACGATGGAGATTTTGCAGAAATGAGGAAATGTAATTACTGTTGGAGTTTTATCACTGAGGTGTTCTGTACTGTGCAGCACATTCAAATAGTGAGTTATTGGGTCATACCTGTAGGTTTTTCAGTGCAAATGTGGGAAGTAGCAAGTCCCTAGCTCTGGAAAATGTAATTTAACACCTGTCCAGTGGAGAAGTACAAGTTCTTACAGACTTTGTTAAGTCTTAGATACATATCACAAACCTGGAAATTGTTTAACCATTACGAAAGTGAATTTGAAAGACACTGGATGATCACAAACCCAAATACGGGAACTCTTTAACTTTCATATATTGCCATTTAATCTTTTCCCTGCTGCCAGACATTATTGCTTACTGGAGGGACAATGCCAGATTACACCAGCCAAGTTGGCCATGTAACAGTGGCATGGAAAGGTCATTCCCTATAGCTTTTATATGCAAGTATGGACGTACTCCAGATGTGCCACAGATGCCATCCACCCAGCTTCAACTTTCTATGCTTATGAACTTCCCATGATGATGGCTACTGCCACTATAGCTATTAACAACATTTGGTCCCAGGGTAGCTGAGGAGAGAACTTGTGTCCTAATAAGCTGCTCCAGTACTGCCAGCTCTTCCCTAGAGGTCCTCATGTGTATCTCTTGTGAGAGAGGAAAAAGATGTGGAAGCTTCATGGGGCATAGTAGTTCATGATGCAACCACAAAACCAGATTATCTGGCTTTTTAGCATCTCTTTCCTGGATGCAGGTAAGGAGATAGTCTAGGATAGGATGAAATCCTCTGGCAGGCCAGACAGCCTATGGGATGGCACTTCTTGGGTTGTCTTCAGGCTACCTTCTTGCTAATTAATCTAGTGACCTGAAACAGTAATTTTAAACTAGCTGTGGTAAAGTACATTGCCACACAGAAAGTTCCCTTGATGTAGTTTTGGTGAAACCTTACATGTATCTGAGGGTGAGAGAGTTGTGTTCCCTCTCCACTGCCCAAAAAATTCCCTTGCTCTCAAGAATACATGTCAGAATTATCATCCAGGGGATATGCTGGTTCTTTTTATCTTGACAGCTCTGGATTTACTTACATCCATGTGTTGACAGCCTTACTAATGATTTTGGTAGTGGATATGTGTAACTTCATTTTTATTTCACAAATCAGAGAATGTTAGGGGTCGGAAGGGACCTCTGGAGATATCTAGTCCAACCCCGCTGTCAGAACAGGTTCATCTAAGAGGTTGCATAGGATGGTATCCAGATGGGTTTTGAATATCTTCAGAGAACTCTTTGAGAACTCTTAAACCTTTTTGTTAGTATTTTTCAATTTGGCATTTGTCCTTTTTCAGTTTTCTTTTACTCAGATGTATATGTTCTGGTTCATAAAGTAAAGCAGTATAGCTAAATAGGCTGTAACCTGTGAAGGGGGAATTGCCATCTTAGCAATGCTAGTTAGATTTTTCTTTTTTCTTTTTTTTAATCTTTTCTGCTTTTAAGTGTTAAAATTCTTAAGATAAAAGCCCCTGTCAAAGCTTCTAAGAAACCTGTTAAATAACTATGAAGCAAATGCTTTAAATAATTTCTTCTCCTTCTACAACTCTACTGATAAGCAGAAGTTTCACTTGGTTTCAGACTACTATAAATAGTAATCAGCAGTGGTTCTGTTTTAGTCCAGTGAACCAATAAGAATCATCTTCTGGGAGCCTTCAGCATGTCACCACTGATAGATAATATGTGAGGCTCTTCTATACCTGATATGGTCCTTTTGTTTGAAGCCCTGGGGTGTTCATAATGCTGTGCACCATTGCTGCTGCGATAGCAAGGTGTTTTATGGGTTTACTGATTCATGGGAGACACTGTCTCCTTTCCCTCCACAATTAAAATCTGCAGGTTTGTACAGTGGTACATGGTGACACAATGTACATGAGTTCATTAATATACTTGTCTCTCTTGCCCTTGTTTTCTTTCAAGGCTAAAAAATGCAATATGAGCAGGTTACTAGTTATTCTGCCAAACAGGAGGATTCCTTCTGTCCAAACTGTTTTGCAGAAATACTAGATGACTGCTTTTAGTGTCAAGTTACTAGATAAAAAGATTGTCCTATCTTGTCTTCTGGCTGGGTTTTTCCTCCTGGGAGGAAGACTTGAAAATCATCCAAGCATACATTGTATCCAAGTTCACATGCTTGGAATGAAAAAAAAAAAAGTGTTTGAGAGTCCATATCAATTAAGGTCTCATCACAGTAACACACAGTAAAAGGTGATTTTCAATTTGTTTTGTGCAGAAGATGTTACTAGGAGTTGCTTTGTAGTTTTTAGTTCTGCCTCCACTACTAGTGTTTGCAAAAACAAAATGTCATTGCCCAAGAAAACCTATCTTTCTTTAATTCTTTTTTAAATACAGACTGCTTTAGTTAGTGTTGTGAGTAGTTAAGCAGCCTATGCCATAGACTGTGTGGAGACTCAGTGTTTTTAGTGGATCTGAATGATTAAGTTTGGTTTGGTTTGGTTTGGTTGGTTTTAATCCCATTTTCCATCCAGTAATCTAAAAGGGAAGCCTCATGTCTTCCTGTTTGTTCCACATAAATAGGAAGACACGCCAATTGAGTGTCTGGAGTATTGCCAAGACTGTAAATGAGCCCTGCAGCAGCACTGATGGAAATCATAGCTGAGAGCAGTCTTGCACATTGATCAGAGACCATCTTTCAGATCTGACAAATGATTTGTGAGAGAAGGTGGCAAGTGGAGTATGCCAAGAATATACTGGCTGATAACTTGTTACACTTCTGTAATGTGAGCACATCAGATCATATGCCCCTTGTCTAGCTAGTAGGTTCCCAGATCTCATTTTATGCAAAGAGTAGTAGTCAAAACTTAGCAGTCTTTTTGCTGATATTCCCTATTGCTTCATAGCAAGGTTTTGATCATAACTTCCTTCCTGCTCTTGATGTCTGACTTTTCTATCATTCACCTGTATTGGACATGTGTCACTGCTACTAGTTACCTGTAGCAGGTAACTGGCACTTGCAACAGAAAGGATTAGGCATTTATGTGCAGACTTTTCACAGTTCAGCTCCATAAAGGTAGAAAAACATAGAGGGAGAAGAGATTTTGAAGAGCAAGGGCTTATAAGAATGCCTAAACTGGTGTGTCCTTCCGTGCATTGTAGCATACGGCTTCCGAGTTCCAATCTGTGGAAAGCATTAGGCATTAACAAACTACAAAGCCAAGATGGTACAAGAGAGCAGAAAATCATGTGAAGCAAATGAGGCTTCACAAGAAGGGAAAATCAGGACAAACAAGCTGCTGAATAGGATTAGTCATGGGCCTGGCTGTCCATCTTGGCTTTTTAGCACAGTAAGAAGAGATTTTTCAGTGGGAGGTGACAGTTGTCTCTCTCTGGCTTTAGGATCTATGCACTACACTTGTGTTTTACACAGCAGTGTATGGAGAGTACCAGTCACAGTAGATCACCTTACATTTCCACTCCTTTTCTTTTCAAAGCAAGGTGTTGAATGGGGCTTTTAGTTCTTATTACTCTTGCTGAGTTCAAGACAGGATAAGGTTTCCCTCACAGATTGGGGCTTATGAATTGTTTTTTGGCTGTTCATTATCAAATTACTGAAATACAGTTACTGGAATATCCTAGGCTGGGAAATCCTCATGTAATTGATGGCTTGTTTCACGTAATACATCTGTGTCTGTGTCACCCTGTATGCATTTTTTCCTTCCTCCTTTATTATACTGTTAGAAATGAATGGAAGGACTAATTATAAATCATGAAGCTTGTGGGTAAAATATGGATGGATTCTGGCTAAATTGTCTTTCCTTTAGTGGTCAGATGTATGAGGCAGCAATAAATAATCTATTGGGCTGTACCTCTGGGGCCAAAAGTTGCAGTTTCTCAGGAGGAAGCAATTTGATTGTGTCATCTCCTTTATCCCATTAACACCTAGTGCTGAGAAACTTCTGATGTCTGCTCTAAAAATGGAGGGAGCTGTGGCTAAAAGCACATGGGTAGGGAATGGAGGCAACAATGGATGAAACTTAGTTTGTTTTTCCTTCTCCTCTCTCTTTGGATTCTAGGTTTTGCTCTGTATAACATATACCTCCACATTTGAGCTGAATGGGAGTTCAGTGTTGAAGATTGCTGAGGTAAGTGCTTCTGTTGTACCATTGCTTGTGTGATTTTACATTCCTCTGCTACCTAGAGTGTGTCTTCTATACATACCCTAAAACTTACCTAGTCCAAATCACAATTCCCATCTTAAGGATGGGTGTTACCTTATGTCTAGTGTGAAGAAATATGAGTTGAACAGGGTTGCTGGGCTTGCATGGGAAGGCACTTTTGGAAGCTGACTATTAATTGCATATTAGAGCATTGCACTGTTTACTACACCTCATACTTTACTTTGCCTTTTGCAATGGAAAAATTTCCTTGAGTCCTTCATAAAACAGCACTGTGCTGACTCATTACCTGGTGAAAGTCTAAAACTAATGAAGTCTCCTCGAGAGGTGTGTAGGCTGTGATGTGTCATGTTAACACAAGTGCCACATTGTGCCTTGTTAGCCTTGTGGGGTAGCGTTTTTCCTAATACATCCAAGTAGAAGTAAAAATTAAACCTCTAGAAATATAGTTTCCCATGCTGCAGTTTTTCTCAGTAAACTTTCTAACATAGAGGGCAAAAGCTGAATTAGCCTTAGTGCATCACTTGCTGTAGGTAAAGAGCTTTAGCTTAGACAAAATACTTGCTAGTAAATGTATTTAATGGCTCTAAACCATTCAGATTTCAGTCTTTTAAGAACACTACTTAAGACTGAAGGAAATAATCAATCGGTCATGCTCTGTGTGCTATAAGCTTTATCAGAAGTTGTATTTTCTCTCTGTAAATGTGGATAACAGGGTTGTTATTTAATTAAGGCTTTCTGAAAAGTGGCAGTTTTCTTTCACAGATTGGAGTGAAACTCTGCTGTTCTTGGTAGTTGCACTTCACACTCATTCCCAAAAGGCTAGCCTGGCTCTTAAAACCTTTGCCAGTACAGTGGTACAAATTAGCACAATGACAGTCTGTCCTTTTTCTGTTAAGTGAACAGGAGCTCTGATGTAGGCTGACTAGATGTGCCAGCAAAGCAAACAAAACTTTCATTTCCTTCAGGGAACTGGAACAAGCTGTAGTACAGAGCATGCATGTTTCTATTTGGAGTGTTTGGAGGTAGAGATATTTTCCCCACAGTCCTTAAGAAAATATTGCCTTGATGAATGCCTAAGTCTTTTGAATGAGCAAGTCCCACCAGGCACACAGATGCTTCAGGTTTCTGTTGGCCAGATAGTAGGTAAGGCAAAGACTTTAACAGCTGGGCTCAATATGCCTTTGTATCAAAATTCTGCAATGCATAAGCAGTAGGAAACAGAAAACTATTTCTGAGTTCAACATTTGCTTAGTCTTAGCATTTGTTCTTCTGACTAGCTCTAAGGGAAAGGTGACAGAGAGGAGGTTTCTGCTCCGGTGCCCCTGCTGCTTGACATTTCTTTCCAAGTCAGTTCCTTCATTTTCCTAGCCTGCCTTTTGTAGCAAAGTGAAGCCACTTCAGAATTGGAAAGGTGCTGCCTGAATTACTGATAGGACTAACTGAGGGCTCTCTCTGACAAACAAGGCTACAATCTGGCCATTTTGCACTACCTGATTGTTCTCAATTCATCTGTATAAGATAATGGCACCCCAAATCTTTCTGAATATTACCAGCTTCAAATTAAGGAAGCATCCAACATGAAGAGCACTATATTTTGTGGCTTGAGTATTAAAACCAGACTAAATCTTGCTCTGTGCACCTTCCCATGCTTGCCTAGACCCTTGCAAGAAAGCTTAGTTCATGCTATTACTTGTTTTTGTTACTCCCATCTACTTTTTGGAGGTTTGTTTTGTTTGACTCTGTTATGTTTCACTGGCTAACCCTTCTGTGTTTTGCTCTTAGTTGTGTTTTGCATGCCATAGAGCTGGAAGTCCCCGAATGCATGAAATGATCAAAATGTCCATTACACAACTCCTTGGGGCCCTGAGCCTCAATTTTACTGATGCTTCTTCATCAATGGCTTTTCAAAAGGTACCTTGCCCAGACATTTCAGAACACAGGCCTTCTGTAATATTGGAGCTCAAGTGGAAAGTACTATTGCTCATTAGCTGGTATGGGGAGGGGAGAGAAGGAGATATCAACCATGCTCTTTCCAGAAAGTCAGCCTACCTCTAAGAATGGCATTTCATCAACTAATTCAGGCACTCTGGAAAAAGACTTACAACTCAAGAGAATGACCTCAGCAGCACTGGAATAGTTTGGCATCTGTGAAGGGCTTTACATGGTTAAAAGGCTTTTGGGCTTTTGTCCACTGGAGTTCAGGTGACAGCTGAATGATGGGCAGAGTTGGTCCAGGCCTTCTTTTAACTTAAAAGACCATCAGTGACTGATTGGTCCCTAGCTAAATAAAATCACTTATTTATTTGGGACCATCTTGAAATCTTGAAAAAGGGCGACAAGCATGAGATATGCTGTCAGTTCAGTCCCTTATGTGCTGCAAATGCATACAACTGTAAACTGTTCTAGTGCATTGTCAAAGGAGATAATCAGCCTCAGTTTGTCATTTGTGTAGTGTTTCTAGCATCAGGTAATGAGTGATATAGATACACTTGAAGACCTCTGGAATGCTGTTTGTCTGTGTAGTTGGGAAATAAGGAGAAATAAGGTAAGAGCCATAATTAAGGAGCTTCCATGTTTGATGTCTTAGATCACTCAAGATACAGTTTGTATCCAAGAAACACAATCATGTTTTCATGTGCTTGGGGCTTTACTGAAATTCTGAGATGTGAGGTCAGCCAAAGTGGGGAGGTCTAAAGGGCTTTAGGAACACACCTATATTGTTTTCCACTCCACTCTAACAAATGCAGAAGTGTGCCAGCAGCAACATATTCGTCTTAAACTTTATAGCCTTGAGCCCACAGCATTTTTCTTAGTCAGTGGAATAGCTTGGTTTCATTTCAGCAGGAGGTAGGAACAAGCAAGAGTCTTGTCTGTGCACCTGTGTCAATATTGATGAAGCTATGTAATCAGATCACTTGAATTTTTCCCTGTTAAAAACTCACCCTCAGTGTAGAACTGTAAAAATGGCTTTACATCCTAAGTTTCCTTCTAACTCAAAAATGTACACCAGATGCATTTATGTATCTGTGTACATAATGAGGATAATTATGCATATACTCCTTATGCTTGTAGTTTATACCTAATCTTTTTTCATAGCTAGTTTAATCTGTATTCATGGTTCTTCTCACTAGCTATGTATCCAAATCATGGCAGAATAGAAACACAAAGACTGAAAAGTGTGTGAACAGTCATTTACTTTTGGGGGTATTTTTGTTGTTGGTTTGTTGGGTTTTTTTACAGTCACTGTTAATGATAAAGCTTAGTGTAGGCCAAAGGACCAAACCTGCTTCTTTGGATCACAGCCTGAGACGAATGTAACATACAGTTCTGTTGCAAACCCACTCAGCTCCAACAAGACTGTTACCCACTTAGTAGTTACTATGCAGTAGTTACAGTGATTACTGCAGTTACAGCAGCCCTCACAGACACCCACACCTCCCTCAGAAGGTCTGATCAAGGACAGAAACTGCATTTTGCAGTGTGCTGTCCCCAGGATCCCAGCTGCTATACTTTGGCAGCTATTTGTGTAATGTCATCTGGGACAAAAGTAAAGCACAACTCTGGTCGCAGCACAGTGTCAAAAAACTGCCAGCAGCTGAGCAAGCTGAGTATGGGGCTGGGAACTGGATGATCTATCAGTGTTGGAGAGTATACAGACTTGCAGAGGGGTAGCTCCAAATAAGTATGTAGAAATGAACAATTAAAGCTGTATTAAATGAATTATCTACACAGCCAAAATCACTTGGGTTTGACAGAGGGAGGCTTTGCCACTTTTGCCCTACCATTCCTGCAGCTGTGAGACTGATGAATTGCATGGTGCTTCTAGATGCTGCTTCCTCAGTTTTCCATGTTTCTGAAAACATCTAATGTACTAATAAAGCAATCTGAAATAGTAAGGAAGGCTGACTATCTGCATGTGAGAGACCTTGGTTATTCTCCTGAAATGTGTTAGTGGTGAGTTACAGTTCATATCTATGTGCTGCTATCTTGTTTCCTCATCAGGTTTGCATTGAGACATATGTATCTAGCTGTCACCAGCGGAGCATTAACACCGCTGTGCGGGCAACCCTCAGCCAAATGTTGAGTGACTTGACTTTACAGTTACGACAAAAGCAAGAAAACATGGTGAGCCTCCTGGCATCAACAAATGGTTCCATGTCCATGGCTGCACACTTTTTTTGTTTCTCTGAATGCAGTGTATTGTACTGGCTTGTTTTGCCTTATGGCTTTTATTTGACACTTCCACAATTAATCTTATATAAAAAGCTTTTGCTGGGCTCTGACTCTGCCTGCCTCAGAGCAGTCTATTGGAAACACAGCTCTCACATTGTCAGCTCTACTTGGCTGATTCTGGTTTTGGGTTTTTTATCTTCCATTAAACCAAAGAGGCTTTGTTCTGTTGTCAGCCTGCCTCAGCTTTTTCCATTCTTTATTTTGTTTGCTTGTTTTCCTAAGGTTCATTGAAATCCTTTTGCTGAAAGTTTTTGTGTGACAAATATTTACATAAACAAAACGAATTCTCAGCTGAGGAAAATGTATTGAGGGTTTTTTCTGCCTTTTTTATAGAAGTTAATTTAAACTCATGAAATTCTATGCTCAGCTATTAGCAAAGAAGCAAATTCTTTTTATTGCATTATTAAAATCCATGAGAGCTGTTTGAATGAAATCCCAGTACATTGTCAGTGAAACTGTAAATGTTCTGGGCATACGTGAAACTACATTAGCTTCTAACGTTTGTGCTGCTTTTTATATTACCAAAAAAGTACAATTTATGAAAGTCAGTTTCTATTTATCACTTCTATTTTGGGTTAGTAGATTGGTTTACTTTTGTCCTAATGAGCAAGTGCAGAACAGAATTAATCAGTTTAAATAAATTTACCTTCTGTCTGTGCTAAGTAGGTTCATTTTGCGAGTCAAAACAAATGAGAAAAAAAAAAAAAAAAAAAAAAAAAGAAATAACCTGTAGCAGTAGTTTTGAAATTTCATTTTGGGTCTGAAAGCTGAATTTTGTTAGTTCTGCTCATAGCTGAGGACTAGCTGAAAGCAGGTATGAGCTGTATTGAGTTCCTGGCAGTTTGTTGTTGATGTTTGTGAGAAGAATTTAGCTTGACCTGTTTGTGCACTAATAGGAAGAATCCTATAGTGCAGCTGAACCTAATGATGTAAGAGGTCATTTCCATTTCCTGACTGCCATTAATTGAGTTGGCACAGTACACTAATGATTATGATGTGATGAACTCTCTAATACTCAGTTGATTTTTAATTGGTTTCTAAGGACTTTGTGAAAGAGAGTTGGGGTTGTGCAGCTTGGAGGAGGCTCTGGGGGGACCTTTTAGTGTCCTTCTGGTACTTAAAGAGAACCTGCAGGAAAGATGAGGAGGAACTCTTTATAAAGGAGTGCAGTGATAGGGCTAGGAATAACAGTTTTAAACTGAAAAAGACTAGGTATAGATTAGATAGTAGGAAGAAATTCTTTACAGTGTGGGTGGTGAGACACTGGGACAGGTTGCCTAAAGAAGTTGTGGATGCCCCATCCCTGGAAGTGTTCGAGGGCAAGTTATATGAGGCCTTGAGCAACCTAGTATAGTAAAAGGTGGCCCTGCCCATGGCAGCAGGGTTGGAACTAGATGATCTTTAAGGTCCCTTATCAAACCAAACCATTCTATGATTCTTTCAGTTATTTTTAATGTGACTTACATGCCTAGTTATTACTGAGTTGTTTGGGGTGTAGGAAACTCTTAAGGATTTACAAATCCTAGGTCAGCAAAATGAGTTGTGAGTTCCTTATATCTAAATGAATGTTAAGACAGATCTTAAGAAATTTTTGAAAACATTTTGCAAAAGCTTCACTTAACCTAACAAACAAAACCCCCAAAACAGGTAAAAGACGTAGATTTGTTAAGAAAGATGTGCTGTTAAAATACTGCTTCTGCAGGGTTTTTTCTTCCCCTTGCACCAGTTACATCCCTTTTGTCTTTCCTCAACAGACAATTGAAAACCATGATGCCTTGCAGAAAATCAAGAGTCAAGGTATTTGTAACACTTTTTTATGACTACTTCTTATTTTAGTGACTTCTTTTTATTTTCCACTTTCCTTTCATCAGAACAGTACTGTTTGATGTCACAGGAATTGCATCTTCAGGATTTCTTACCTTCTCCATAGCTATGTTACCTGTGGCAAGAACCGAGATAGCCCTGTTAGCTTCTGATGTTTTCAGTCCTCTGTTCATTTGGACCATGGTCACGCATTGCACTCAACAGAGTAACATGATTTTTTTCAAGGTGCTGACTTCTGTAATTAAGGAGTTTCAGTGTTCTGGAGAAAGTTTTAGTCAGTGGCTTTAATTCCTAAATTTTGAAGCAGATTTATGGTATAGCACATGGAATCTGGGAATGATTATGGTGGTGTATTTGAGGCCAGAGATGTGTTTTATAGAAAGGCATCTTTTGACAAGGACGTCAGTAGTGAAGGTCTGTTCATGCTTGCCAGATTATTATTACTACAAGGTAATTTTTTTCTAATCCTCTTCTGGCTTATCTTCCAACATCTTCCCTGATAGGTAAAAATAATCCCTGCTTTTGACCTTCTCACTGGATTTCTGCAGGAGAACTTGTGTGGATGGAAGCTAACATCTTTGAAGTCAGAAGCACCTTCTTTTAAGATCAGAACCTTATCAGACATCAGAAGTTGTGTAGCAGAGACAAACTTCAGGGAGAGATACAGAAATTTTAGCTGCCATGTAGAAGTACTGGAGCCAGTCCTTTTTTAAATTATTTGTATGGTTATTTTATTAACTGAATTGGATTTCAGCTAACCTTCCATAAATGGGTGTAAGCAATTAATGCAGTCTCGGAACTTAATACTACTGCTTTTTCATTGTGTGGAGATCACTTTCCAGTCTAGGACTGCATCCAGCCCTACTGCATCTTCTCTGTGAATTTTGGCAGCCCTGCTCATTGCTTAGAAGCTCCAACCAGGTTGTAATCCAGCTACACATATGTAATGCCTGTGATCTTTGTCCTTTTTGGAGGTACTTCAGCTGAGTCTCTTTGCGATGATGTTGTATCTGTCCTCACTGTGCTCTGTGAGAAGCTCCAGGCTGTCATAAAGTGAGTTATTTCAGTTTACAATTTGAATTTGTTATGTGGAGATTGAGAGTTTCATTAATAATGATTTCACCATTGTAGTTCCGGAATTATGGAGCAAAACTGTGCTTAAATGAAGGATTTATTAGAGGCAGTATTGTTCATGATGCATTAATTTAATACTCATTTGAGATGAGAAGCTAATTTGCCTTCTTCCTACACTTTTCAGCTCAAAGATCTTCCAGTAAATCTAATCTATAAGTAGCTTCCATACAGCAACAAGATACATGTCAAAGGAGAAGTTTTCTGTCTTGAAAGCCACCATTGTAGAGAGGACAACAGTTACAAGATACATAGAAAAACCTAACAGAAACAGTATGCAGAATGAATTAATATAATCATTTTAGATCTGTGCCATTTACCCAACTGAAGTAATTTGCATTACCAAAGCATTTCTTAAATTTAAGAATATCATACACTCTACCTACTTGAAATGCATGAGCCTTACTTTTCAAATGCAGTTATTCTGGGCAGTAATAGGGTGTTATACAGTATTAAAAATATATATATACTTACATAAAAAATATGTATTAAAATATATATCTTGTTGGCCAGCATTGTACGGGTAAATGGTTACTCATGAGTTAAAAACTACTTCCTATGGCATTCTAGCATAGCTTGACTAATGGTCTGTTAAGAAGTAAGCTACAAAAAGCTTTACTTGTTAAAGAGGTGACACACCAACCAAAAGCAATGCAAATACTATACAGCAGCTATTTAAAAAAAATAGAACTATAGCAAGCTAGAAACAATTAGAAAGTTTTAAGGGGAAAAAAGTGTTCACTTGACAACATTGTTGCTGTATCAGTAAAATAAGATGTAACTTGTTACTACTGCCAGTTGCAAATCGCCTGAGTGGCTGTGAAAAAGCCAGTCTGAAACTGTTTTAAATGTAACATAATGTTGCCTCTTTGATTGGCCTGTCTGTCTCTGAAAGTATCCTTTATTGAACTCGAGGAACTGGGAAATATACCAATGCACGCTTGGTTTGTATTTGCTTCTGTATGCTTTACCATTTGCAGGAAACTTCTGGCTTTGGAACTGCCAGAGCCAAAGACAGCACAGACATCTCTGTGTGCAGCTCTTCTATAGACTTTTCTTCCATAAGTGTCTCTAATTACAGCAAGATTTGATAGGAGAGAGTGCCTTAATTAGCATTACCCAATCAGTGTCAGCATTTGGGAAAACAAAAGCATATTTCTGAATCTTTTAAAGGATCATTTCTTTTTCTGTTTAGTTGTATGCATGGCTACAGCACAATAAGAACAGACCTTTAAAAGTGTGTATCTTAACAATAGTAAGTGGTAAATCCAGCTGAAAGATTAATTATTTGTATCAAATTTTACACACATTTGAAGTAATAAAGATCTATCACCTGATAAGTATTATTCACCAAATTATAATTACTTTGGATTACTAGTTATGAAATACCAAAACTAAAGTACCTGACAGGATCTCTCAAAATCACTGAAAGTCTTTTTTAAAAATAAAATCTACAATCTCAGCTCCCCATAAAACTACTGAATTAGAACAGAATAAGGAATCTTCTAGATAAGCACAGGAAGAAATTCAGAGGACTTCACTGAGCCATGATTTACTTCTTGCTTGTCATTATGTACCTAGAGCATTAGGATCTGTAATTGTAAGCAATACATGGTAAAGGATTCTGATTGAGGAGAATAAATTAAATTAAGGTGGTTTGTAAAAGAACTAACTGCATGAGTTAGTAAAATCGTTTGTTTTTCAAGGGCAACTTAAGTATCTCCCTCAAAAAACTTTAAACACTTTGCTGGCAGCAACTTAACTCTCTGCCCTTGAGGTCAGTGAGGTAAGGTTTTAGTGTGCTATATTGCTAGTTCTAATTTCTTAGTCTGAAGATTAATTCTTTCTAAATTTCAAGCATATTAGAATTTGAGTTTGGGGAGGCACAACTGTAAGTGATGAGCACTTGGGACCACTGGTGAATTTGGTGACTCTGGAGTTTGTGGCAGCAGTGATACAAAATCACCAGCTATGCTGAGGTGTGCAGGAGTGCAACATTCATTTCTTACCTGCAGGAAAGCAGTTTGGTAGTAAGAGGCATCAGAGCAATCAAGAGTGCAGGAATGCCCTGTCCATGCCCATGCAAGTGTCAGCTGCAAGATGTTGATGTGTCTGCACTGATACACTGTAAGAAAAGATTCTGTGAAAGAAGGCTATATTTACCTGGAATGTGTGCATCCTTCCAGATAGGTGTGGACTGTAGTGAGGGAAAGGCTATCATCTCTAAAACACAAAATCAGACAGTTAATCTCTCCATAACATAGAGTTAGAAATCTGGCTTTGAGCATTGGGATTCACTGTTTTCTGCATGGCATGTGAAACAGGTACTATTCTACTTGGACGAAAATTTATCTATGTGAACACAAGGAATTCAGGCAGTGACAGAAGAGTAGGTGTTTTATATTCCTTGATTTCAGTTAAGAAAAATCCATTCTTTGTGGCTTCCTTTACCTAGCATCATGTATCAGAAAATAGATTCTTCCAGCTCTCATCTCAGACCAAAAAAGAATGATTAAATCCCAGTCTTTTTAGGAGTGAAAGCCAGAATATGAGTGCAACTGGCATAGGAAGGCCCTTTCATAAGGGAGACCTCAGCCTTGCTTGTCTCTTAAAACCTGCAGCTAATTCTGAGAGTAGGTACAAGCACATTGCTACCACTATATCAATTTCAGGTGCCTGTAGGAAGTTTCATGCTCTTTTTCATGAAGCTTATTTTGTGTTTATGGTTTTGACAGAGTAAATGGCAAGGCCCTGAGAGGCAGTCATGTCATCATGTGAGTTTCTGCCTGTAGACATTGACTTTTGACCATTGTGGCTGTCACCAAGAGAAGAGAAAAAGCAACCAGAAAGACAACAGCCTAAATGTCCCTCAGATTGTCTGAAGGCGCTACCCAGTAGTCCAAAATCTTGTGATTGTCTCTTTTTCCTCTGTTTAAGGGATCTTTCCTCCTCAAACTTTTAGAATGAATTTGAATAATTACTTCTGTTTTCTTCTTCCTCTTTTTTCACATGGATTTTTTTATTAGGTAGATCACTGCATGTCATCAGTACAAAATAAATGGGATGATAAAGGTGATGACACCATTGTAAATCCATGGAAAGAAGCAAAAGAAATCACTGGTGTAAATTGCAGTATAATTTTCAAGTGCACTAATGTAGTTATTTTAGAAAATTCAATAATTTTGTTTTAATCTGAGTGACTTACATCTTTTCTCTTTGCTAGTGACAATCGGCAACTTCAGCTTCTTTACTTGGAGTGCATCCTCTCCATGTTAAACAGCTCCTCTCCCAGCATGCACCAGCACAAAGGGTTCACTGATCTGTTATGGTGAGTCCCTCTGAAGATTAATGCAAATACTCAGTTTGTAAGTATAAGAGGGCCTTCTGCCCCCCAGCTGTACAAACAAATGAATATATATAATAAATCTCTGGATGTGAGCAGAGCTTGCTGTTAACCTTCACTATCAGTTCATTCTGCACCTCATAGATTGGGTTGGTTTGGACCTCATGCTCAGCTAGCACATTAAATCCCTGGAGTGAATTATCACTGTAGTGAAGTCTAATTTATTTAGCCAGAATAGAAAATCTCCTATGCTTTCTGCAACAGGTCAGATTGGTATTAAGTAATACCAATTGGTTTTATTGGTAATAGTTCAGTATAGTATTAAACACCCAAATATTCTGCTAACTGTGGGAGGGTGCTGTAGAGATTCTCACTGGTCTGATGCAGTAATACACTAAGACGGGCAAAACTAATGTCCACTGGTGTGCTGGTGACCAGAAATGCTTATGACTTGCATTATAAGGGCATTTTAATGGCTGAGGCTAAATGGTCTTCATGGTGCTTCTACTTTATCAAGAAATCCTGCTTTTAATACACTTAACCATAAAGGTCTGACATCTTTAGTGTTCATATCTACCTCTAAACTGTTTGTACCATCTCTTCTGAGCACCTGAAATAATCCTGTTCCCTCTTTTGTTTGCAGTAGTGCTTTTTTTAATAGTATATGGATAATTGAGTAATAGTAGGAAAGCAAGAATATACCTAATATGCAGTTCCTTGCAGTCTGTGCCCATCCTGTGACATTGGCAGGTGATTATGTTAAGAAAGATACATGACTGTTAATGACAAATGCATTTCTTGTCATTTTACCCTGTAATTTTTTTAAATGGAAGCGTTTGGCTTGGGCCCGATTCTAATGATGCAACATGTAAAGGTAGTCATAACTTCCCTTCTTGTCCCAGGAGAGTCAGTGGCTGCTGGACTGGGAGGTCTTTAGTCTGATAATGCTTGGAAGTGTTGCACAGAGATCCTGTACTGGGGCCTCTGGGAGCTCTAATGTAAGAGTGGAATTCTCTTTCATGGCAAACCCATTTCAGAAGCTTCTGCCCTTGAATTTCACCCAGTCCTTTGTTTATGCTTATGTGACTGACTCTGGGGCCATCCTATAAGCAAGGTGACTGAAATGATCACAGAATCACAGAATGTTAGGAGCTGGAAGGGACCTTGAAAGATCATCTAGTCCAACCCCACTGCCACAGCAGGATTCCGTAGAGTAGGTCACACAGGAACGTGTCCAGACAGGTTTTTAATATCTCCAGAGAAGGAGACTCCCTGACTTCTCTGTGCAGTCTGTTCCAGTACTCTGGCACCCTCACAGTGGAAAAATTTTTTCTTGTGTTTAGATGGAACTTCCTATGCTTCAACTTGCAGCCATTGCCCCTTGTCTTGTCACTGGGCATCACTGAGAAGAGCCTGACCCCATCCTCCTGATTCTTGCATGATTTTGGTTAAAAGAAAACACTTTCTGATTTATTTTAAATTTACATAATTTTGATGATCCAGTTTACACTGCAAATCTACATGTGTTTGTATTTGTAACTGTATATCATGAAGGCAAGACTTCAGGGGCAGGGCTTCTTAACCTGCATTGTTGCCAAGGAATATGCATTTTCCAAGTACATGCTTAACATGAATTGGAAAAAACAAAAACACACAAAAAACCCAAACAAAACCACTATGAAGACAGTTTAAACTTCAGACAATTTTGAATATATAGCAGTACAAGTACACACTAGTCTATTACCTGTCTAGTGAAGTCATGAGCCAAACTGATAGCTGTCTTTGTTCTTCAAGGAGCTGTTGACTGCAAGCACACAACTTTCTCTCTGGCTAACACTTTGTAGTGAGGTCTCACCAGAAGATAAAGAAGAGAGCGGACAGAAAAGATTAAGCTCTGTGTTCTTCTGGCAGTGTTCTCCATAGTTTGATACAGAGCACTTTGATGGGACTAAGATGTGAGAGGAATACATTGCTGTTGCAACCTGTGATTATGCTGGCTTCAAGGCAGGCAATTTTCTTTAGCAGTCAGTTATGTTTTGAAGTGTACCTGACTGGAGAAAGAAATGGAATAAGCAGACTCAAAGTTACTATCTGCTGTCTGATTAAATGCTGGTTTTCTTTCTATGACTTCAGAAGATAGAGCTGTTTTAGCCAGCACATTAAGAACAGCAACAACAGTTCTGGGGCACATAAAAATCTTGAGAAAATAAGATGTACTTACCTATGAGGATATGTTACTTTTTATGCTGAATCGTTGCTTGTCATTTGAGTGCTTGCTCAAGGTACCAGCCTGAACCTCTGAGGCATGTGGCTGAAAAGCAGGTTTGGGGCTGCATTCTCATGCAGGACTTGGCTTTTTAAAATTAGGGTCTTGCAGACCAAAGTAAAATGTCAAGTGTGTGAGTGCAAGGCTGAAATAACAGGTAATGGAGCAAAGTGCTGAGCTGGTTTTGGCTCTGGTTCCACAGAATAGTGATTTGATGGTGTGGCATCAATCACCTTGAGTGTTCATGCAGAAAGACAACTGAAAGAACAATGCTTTTAGTGTATAGTGGCATATGAAAAGTTACAATGCACATGTGGAGTTACTGTAGAGGGTTTTAATTATGATCTCAAAAGCCAGCAAACCAGAGGCTCACAACTAAGGGTGCTTACTAAAATACTTGCGTGTGCAGTTCATTGATGGACTCTTACTGGCCTTTTAGTTAACATACATTGGGTTTTGTTTGGTCAGATTTTTTTAAAGCTCCCATGTTGGACTGAAGTAAACACTTAGCAGTAGAAATCTAGAATTTCTATCTTGTGATTAGGTTACAGTCAATGAAAGAGGCAGTCATGCTATCCTGTAAAGGACAGCACTGTGCAGCAACATGAACTTGCAGAACCAGTACCATCCAAAAGTATTTCCATGTGTACTAACATGCAGATGCTGGGGAGGTGAAAAAAGCCTGGCATAATATGTTATTCTATCTAACAACTGCTGCTGACTGATCATTAAAACAAGAGTATGGATCTCACTTAACCACGGGCTATTTTCAATCTGTTCATGTAAGATTGTTTTTTTCCAGTTACCATCTGCTGCTTTTCTCTTTCTCAGGAAACAACTGTGTCCAACCCTAGTAGTAATCCTGGGAAATCCAATCCACGACAAAACTATCACCTCTGCCCACAGCAGCATCTGCCTTGAGGCTGATGCACCTTCCTCAGGAATCTCTGATCACGGTCGTGGTTCAGGTTGCTCCTCCACAGCACCTGCCCTTAGTGGGCCTGTTGCTCGGACCATCTACTATATTGCAGCAGAGCTGGTTCGACTGGTGGGGTCAGTGGAATCCATGAAGCCTGTGCTGCAGTCTCTCTATCACCGGATATTGCTTTACCCACCACCTCAGCACCGAGTAGAAGCCATCAAAATTATGAAGGAGGTAGGATAATCCCATGTGCAAATCCAGGCATGTAAAGCAAAATGTTTGTGTAACAATAAATGTTGCTGATACATGCATACCAGTCCTATTCCATGCCATAGCACTAAGAATGTTGAAATTGCCCTTTCTGAGCACAGCTGTTACAGCAAAGCCACCCTGACAAATATTTTTAGATTTACCAAGTCATAATAGCTATATTTATCTCCATAATGCAAGCTGCTATGGCAACTCTCTCAGTGTTCGTGCTGTGGTACTGCATGGAGCAGATCTTGCCGATGAGTCATGACTGCTCTTTTGGGTGAGATACAGTATAGTAATCCTCTTCTCAACTTCTTTGGCATCTTTCCCCACTCTCTGCTTTTTCTAGAAGGAGAAATTTGTCCTCAAAGTATGATATTCCAAGCAGTAAGATGAATATGTGCTTTGATTACATGCCAGAGTTTTGAAATTCGGTTTCTTTAATCTTTATTAGAATAACCACAAGGAAGCTGCTGCCAACGTCTTCAGTAGCCATGTCAAGACCAAAGCGTTCTGGCTTCTCGCCCAGTGCCTCTTACAGCACTGGAACTGGAGTATTGTAAGACTTCTTTGAAGTCATGGGTTCTTCCATTTCACATGTGCAGCTTTCTTCTCATGTTCTGGAACACAACGCAACTTACATAACTTATAGGAGCAGTGATCTCTCTTGGAGGATTTTTATTCTAGCTTGTGCATACCTAGACTGTTCTGTGTCTGGAGATCTCTCCTAACATCACACAGCCACCCACTGTTATTGTATGAACTGGTAGTCACGCTGGCACTTATCTGCCTCTGATTTTAAATAATGGTAAGATAAGAATTGGAGTTTAGGAAAAGCTCAGTCTAATGTTGTTCCTTGCAGGACATATGTTGCCTCTTTCTGCTTGTTAATATGAGGTTGTTTGTAAAGCATTCCCCTTGTGGACATTTCCTTGTGGACATTAACAGGATGCCACCCAGCAGGCTTAGTCAGAAGGGATCACTTTGCCTATCTTTGCATGACTATCATTTTGTAACTGTGTGACTGAAGAGAAAGTCTGCCTTTGGTGTATAATATAATGCAAAATACTTGCTGTATATTTAGGCATAAAGATTGTCTTGTGTGCAGTATCAGTTGAAACATATTCGGTCAAAACTGTAAAGGACTGGAGAACATTTTATATGTGATTTTTATTGAGTATTCTGCTCTTCTCTGTTTACTTTTCTGCCTTTAAAAAGAGGAAAGGTAGCTTTAATAAGTAGAACACCAGTGTGCTGTTTCCCTTTGCTGTGAGAAATTACAGTACTGTTACCTCAGGTTCCAGGGCTTGATAAAACTATGAATCATTTAAATAATGCTTAGATAATCCTCTAGTAACTTCTGTTTCCTTTCCTTTCAGATACTTGGCAGTCCTCGGCGGCTTTGTGATTTGGCAGGGCCCTGCTCTTCTGAGTCAGAATCCAGGAAGAGGTCTATTTCTAAAAGGAAGTCCCATCTGGATCTTCTCAAGCTGTATGCTTCGTTTCCTCCTTTAGCCTCTTCTCTCTTAAACCTGTGCACACAGGATGCTTATGCAGTTGTACCTTCAGAAGCATACTCAAATATGAGCCAGGGTATCTCCTTAGTTAAATAAGCTGTGAGAATGGAAGAGGAGAAAAAGCTGGTTTGTTACCAGTCCAGGCCCGTTTGTAAAGGCATAGCATGCAAAGGCATAACTGTTTTGTGGAGTTTTCCAAAATACCTAAATGTATTGGGTTACAGCTGGAAATTCTTGGATTTGGGCCCCTAAACTTTCAATGCAATAGCTGTGTGCTTATTTAGAGGTACATTTCCAAGATTAAGTCAAAGGAGGTAACGAGAAATTTAAACATCAGATTGAGCAAGAAGGATTCTCAGTTCTTACAAAGATTTTATCCTGCAGGTAAAATAATTTTCAAGACATAGTTGGCTTTAAATTTATCTTTAGTTGGGTTTTGAGGGCTTTTTTTTGGTGTATGTGCTTGTCTGTAAGGGAAAACGGGCTGTGCGTGCTGGTACAAATGCACAGCAGCTGTTTCCCTGGTTAGCACTCCCTTTTACAGAATGGCCATGTCCACATCGGAGGCTTAATAGTCTGTTCTAATACTAGTTGTCTTTCTCAGGAGTATTCTTACAAGATAATTTCACTTATTTTTTAACCTGGTTATGGAGGGATGGGGTTGGATGATAGTGACGTGCTTGCTGTATGTGCTGCATCACTTAAATAAGCTCTGGTTTAATTGTAGTATCATGGATGGGATGACAGAAGCATGCATCAAAGGTGGTATTGAAGCATGTTATGCTTCAGTGTCCTGCGTCTTTGCCTTGCTTGGGGCATTAGATGAGCTGAGCCAAGGGAGGGGTCTTAGTGAAGAGCAGATCCAGCTGCTGCTCCGACGCTTAGAAGAATTGAAGGATGGGACTGAGACAAGCAGAGACTCCATGGAGATCAATGATGCTGACTTTAGGTGGCAGAGGCGCATCCTATCCTCAGAAAATCCTGCCTGGGAATCAGGAAATGAGAAGAGTCCTGATATTAGCATTAGTGTTACCACAGACACTGGTCAGACCACATTGGAAGGGGATATGGGACAAACAACTCCAGAGGATAATCCAGAAAGTCAAAAAAACTCACTGCCATCTCCAGCTGGACATGAAAGCAAAGAAATTCATTATAGAGAACCAGAGTCGGAAACCATCGACCAGCCAGATGTTGTTCAGAGAAGCCATACCATGGTCTATCCAGATATAACTAACTTCTTATCAGTTGATTGTAAGACTCGGTCCTATGGATCCAGGTACAGTGAAAGTAACTTCAGTGTAGATGACCAGGACCTTTCTAGGACAGAATTTGATTCATGTGATCAGTATTCCATGGCAGCAGAGAAGGACTCGGGCAGGTCAGATGTTTCAGACATAGGCTCTGACAACTGCTCCCTGGCTGATGAGGAGCAGACACCACGGGATTGTCCAGGTCACAGGTCCTTACGTACTGCTGCTCTCTCTTTGAAACTGCTGAAAAACCAAGAAGCAGACCAGCACAGTGCACAGCTATTTATCCAGTCACTTGAAGCACTTCTGCCTCGGCTTATAGCTCTTCCAAGCATAGAGGAGGTGGATGGAGCACTGCAGAGCTTCTCTTCAACATTCTGCTCAGGTTTGCAAGCAAATATTTACTGTCTTAACCAGAATGCAAGCTGTGACAGCAATGGACACAGGTTCTCTTGTAGGATCTCATCTTCAGAGAACATAGCCACAATACTGGGATGTGTGCTTTACAAAGCACATTCCTCCACAGCAGCACACTTTATTTAGGGGAAAACAAAGTGAATATGCAAGCACCAATTCAAAGAGAGGTCAATCCATTGACTTTTAAAAGGCTCTGGATTACATGCTCAATCAATAGAGAAATTGGATTTTCTGCAGTAAGATACCTCTACCCTAGTTCCTGAAGATCTGTTGAGAAGGTTTGCATATGCTGTCATTAAAGAGAGGCTGGAGTTGCCCCTTAGCATGAAAAGGATGTGGGGAGGACCATCACCTGTTTTGAAAGAGATTTAACAAGCTTAGTATATCACTACATTACTCTTAGTAATGCCAGCCTTGCAAAGAAGGTGCTAAAAATTCCACAGCAGTAATCTCTTGAAAGGATAAGAAAAGAGGAGCCTCTCTCTTCTTCATTTTTTTTGTTTTCCTTAGTACTGCTATCATAACAGGAAATGCAAAGCTCAAAGCCCAGACCAAGTGAAAAATAGTTAAAATTCTTACCTTTTAAGAAATTAAGTATCTTCAGTTCTTTCAGGTTAGAACCTTTATGATCTTGACTTGATCAATCAAACAAAAAAATGCCATGCAAAGACTAACTTGTCCTGTCGATAGTGTATTTAAAATGTGTACAAATATTTGTATTCTTAGAAGGGTTTCTTTTTCCTGACAGTGGCCAAAGTGGAAATGTTTGTTAAAATATATTTCTATGTTTCTTTAACTTAATTCACCACAGTTGCCTTTACTATTGCTCCTCTCCTAATCATTGCTTCATTCATTTGTGCTCTCTCACACACATTAAACTCATACAGAATCATAGAAAATAGAATGGTAGAAAAGTTAGAATTGGAAGGGACCTTTAGAGGTCATCCACAAGCAGAGTCGTAAGGGTTGCCTCCATCATCATACAGCATAATTCAGATACGAAGCTGAGTGATTAAGCTGACATTCCTTATGTCTTCTTCAAATGCTACCCAAATAAGCCCTACCTGAGGAATATGGTAGATGAGATTCTTAAGAAACATTGGCCACGTTATATCACAGAAAGGGGATATCTTAAAGGGAACATTAATGTTAATTTTATTCCTAACTGAGGTGCTCTAAAGCATCCTTTCTGTCACAAGGGATTTCTTTTTCCTGAAAAAGGGTGATCTTGAGGTTATGTCAAAAGATAAGGAGTAGAACCCTAGCTCAAACTTCTGTGCACCTGTTCTCTCATGCATGAATGACTACAGTACTTCTTTTCTCTTTTGTCTGTCAGATCTCTTTAGAATGTTTTAAAGCATTGGAAGAGGTAGACTTGGCAGACTTGTAGATTTTAAGGCTAAACACAGCTTTTATTGTCATTCAATATGACTAATTCAGTGAGAAAGATGGAAGAATATCACTCGATTTCTGCATTAAGTCCATAGTTTGTGGTTTGTACATCTCCCTTAAAAAGATACCTAGTCTTGGACTTAGACTGTTTAGTTGAGAAAGACCTTTCACTTTTCTAAGAAAGCCACAGCTATGGCTAAATCTGTTCTTAAAAACATCATGTTTCCAGTCTGGTTTGGTGAACTGAAGATGCCACTCAGTAAGGAATCATGGAAAAATATAGGAGTGAGTTACCCTATTACAATAGCTTGGAAGAGGTATCCTAGTGTTTTCGTAGAGCTGTGGCTGCTACAGAGATGTGATGTTCTGTTCTCACAAGATCTGTACAGTTTATGTGCCAATTGGACACTTGGATGAAACTCTGTCTAGCTGAAACAGTCCCTCAGCTTTTTCCTCAGATCTTAAGGAAAAGTCCCTCAGCCCTCCTGAGGGGAGGACTTGTGTCCCTGCAGAGTAAGAGAGGCATGACTTTAGAGACCTGGAGAGAGAGAGAGAGAGACTTACTGAAGTCAAAACATGTCTGAGAGTGGGAACTCCCCCTGGATAGCTTCCAGGACACTCCTGAGAGACCTTATTTGACTTCTTTGTTTCATTTTTCAAATTATCTTATACTTTGGGAGGAAAATACATTAGCTACAACTTAGTAGTCTTTCCTATAAGGTAGGTCCTTAAATAGCATTGTAATATTATTACATTTTCATTGGATTGAAAAGCAGTGGAAGGAGGTAGGAATTTGAGGCACTGGCATGGGAGTGTAAGCCTGGAAAAAGTGAAGTCAGCTAAGCCTTCCTAATCTACAGTTTTCATCTTTCCTCAGAGAGTTCCTCTTGGTTCCTAGGTAAAACCAATGCCAAAAAATCCCTTAGTGATGCTGGAGTGTGATGTCTATCTTAAAAAATACCAGATTATCTAAAAATTCTCAACATTATCTTGACTTGCACAAAACATTCAATTTGCATTTTTTCAGGATGTCCTTTTACCTGGCCAATTTAAATGAACTCTTGTCTCTGATAAGACAGTGGACTAACCTCATGGTTTATTAGAGATGGCAGATTTTTATAATTAAAGTTGATGATCAGTATTCTCTTAATTTGGACATAACTATTCTCATGAACTGCAGTGTCAAGGCATTAATTCTAAAAATTGTGTGCCATTGTTTGAATAATCATAGCACTTCTTCTCAGTTTTGATTCCGTAGCAATTAGTGGCGAGATCTTTCTGTTGGTAAGCATCATTGCAGGTTTGAGCATCAGCCAGTCTTCTGCTTTTGAGATCTCAGTAACTCTCAAATGCATTTGTTTATTTTTCTATATTATAGAGGAAATTAGGGACCATATTTTTGTCAAACACTTTTGAGTGTTCAAATACATACCCACTATATGGTAGCCAGTCTTATGTGGAGTTACACACCTTCCTTTTTAATTGTAGTCTTCTGTAGGAGGTGGGATCATTTAAAAAATATTTTAATGCAAAATAAGGTGGGTTTGTTGGTTTTGTTTGTTTTTTTTCATCAAATCAATATATTTTAGCTACATCAATATCATGATCCTCCATCCAACAGTGTTAAGGTGCATCTTTGCCTTCAGAGGTGAAGGAGTCATTGGAGCTGCTCACAGGCTGCTTTCAAGCACGTTTGCAGTTTTGGTGCTAGGTGAAGATTCTCTGTTAAAGTTCACCACAAGAAAACTACCCCAAGCACATGCCAACCTGTTTGGGTATGGTTTGTGGCCAGCCCTATCGCCCCTCTTCCACAAAGGTTGCTCCCTTGAACAGCTATTCATTTTTTAGACCCACCCTGGAACAGTTACTGTCTTTCTAAATCCACCCTCAAACAGTTACTCACCTTATCCACGCCCCCAAAGTGACGACAGTGGAAAGTCCGAGAAGGCAGCAGCACAGAGCTTTCAAACCCTCACGAGGCAAGAAAAACATTTGCTTCTTTTCTGTGTGTGGATTTTTATTATTATTTTTTTAATGTTAATGATTTGTTGTATTTTGTCTAAGAAGAGGTATGAACTTTATGGTGGGAGGAATATATTCACAGTAAAACACTGCAGCAGTTAACAAATTACACAGCTTTGCTTCATTGTGTAACTAACCTTGGAAGCTATTTTTTTGTTTCATTTCAAACATTCCAATAGGATAAAGCTTACTCCTTAATATTCCCTAATTGACATTGTATGAATGGATTTCACAGTTGATGTGAAAACCATGAAATAGTGTGAGTTGTGTGGAGGGGTCTAATATTTCTGGATTTGTCACGACTCAAACTATAGATCATGGGGTTTCAATTAGATATTGCTCATACTTGATTTATGTTTTTCTACCAGTAGGTCAGCTCACTCAGAGGAAAATGTATGTGCTGTCCATTCTACCTGGCAAGAAGGGATGTGCCACTGGGCATGGTTTTAGATTGTTTAACACAAACAGCATTTTCAGGAGTAGTGAGTGCTTACAGGTGGCTTATGGGTCTGAGAACTACAAGTGCTCAGCTGTCTAGAAAGCAGGTCTTGTATGAACTAAACAGGGCTTGGAGTTGTAATGAGTTCCAGCCAGCTTGGCCCCAAATATTTGTCCCCATAACTATAGACCATGGAGAGAGTGGTGATTACAACCTGATCCTGCAAGGTACTGAGCACTCCAGTCCCCATCCAACAATTCACTTAGCCAGGACAGATTTGCTGGGAAGTAGAAGGGCTGTCACCTTCACTAGCACCTTTTGGTGCTACATGTGTTCAGTTAGGTTCGCAGAGCCTTTGCCTCTGCCCCTTCCCACTTCATCTTTCCAGTTAGCATGTCAGATGTATCCTGTCCTTTGCTTTGTAGCTGGCAGTCATCCACAAGAATGCTGGTGCTCCTTGTGTACTTCAGATTTAGCATGTTGCTTTGCTGGACTGTGACTGGAGTGTTCAGTTTGACACTGCCTTCTAGATGGACTACTTATTTTTGTATTCTCTGTTCTAGAACATTTAGTAGAGTAATTTCTGCTAATGATTCATTAACTATTCTAGCAATCTGTTGCTGCTGAAATGCTAGGGTTAGTTTCTGATTATTTTTTTTTTCCAGGCAAAATCTGTGTAAAATGTGAGAGCTCACATGGTGTTTTTGTTAGGTATGATGCAGTCACCAGGATTTGAGGGAAACCTAAATTTCAGCTTCCAGACTCTGATGAATGCAGATAGTCTCTACATGGTCTCACATTACACTCTGCTGCTCAACCTAAAATTGGCCAACTCAGATTACTACAGGAAGAAGCCTCCCCAAGCCCCTGTGTTGCTGGTGAGTTGGGGAATATGGGAAAACTGCTAAAAAAAGAAAATTTGTTTTGCTTCCTTTCACATAGAACAGCCCACACATAAAGACTTCAGGCTGCTTGCGAAGTGCAGAAATAGTAATTGCAAATGAAGCTTTCTCCAAGCTGCTTATGAATCTTGCATGATAAATGTCACACATCTGAATTACACAGCTTCTTTGTAATTTGAAGGGAATGAATGCTGTTTACTAATTATCATTAAAGTAGCAGATATTCTGATGGATACTTTTATCTTTAGATCTTCATTAGCATCATGTGATGCAGCAAGTATTGTTTGTGCACACTATCAAGGGCATACCTTCATTTTGCAACTACTTTGGAGCATGATGACAAATTTCTTGCTTGTTACTTTATTTATATTTCCACAGATGAAGACAGAAGTTAGAGTGAAAAATAATAGGGTTTTAGTAATATGAACTGATGATTTTTGTGGCACTGGGGATTCTTCAGCTGCTTGGGCTTTCTAAAAAAATTGTTTTGAAGACTTCAAGAGTTACAAAGCATGAATTTATGTTTTTCAACTAAGTTTCCCAAGAGAAGTCGTTAGAATTTTCCTAAAAATAAAAAAGTCTGTGATACATGGAACAAAAAAATGAGAAACAAATTTTAGCAAAATGTACCAGAATTCTTGAGCATCCCATGAGAGAATTTATAATCTAGAAGACCTTAACAACAGGCAGGTTTTAACATTACCAGCAGTTCTGTTATGTTCTGGAGCAGCTACAAGAGCAAATCTGTTACTCAAAGCTTCTCTAGGGGCAGCACTGTGCACAACAGGCCTCAGCATGACCCAAGTATTGTTGAAAATAGTTCAGATATCTAATTGAACCCCAGTTCATCTCTGGTGACTGTTCAATGCAGAAGGGCCTGAATGTTGTGCAGGCAGGATTAGGTATCACAGCTTCTTTTTATTGGAATTGAGGTCCTACCCCTGCCTTGTGGAAGTAGTGAGAGATCACCATGTCCTATTGTCACTGTGCATGAATTGTCATTGTAATTTGCCTCTTGCATGAACTACAGTAAGAGAAGTGAAAGCTCCTTGTTCATGTCATTCTCTACTGTAGAGACAACTTGCAATCCTTGGTTAATTCTTACCTTTGCATAACTTCCTTCATCTATTCTTGCATTCCCTTAAGCTTAGGAGCAGATCTAGGGGCTGAGGCTCATGCTTTAGGGCTTACTGTTTTACATCTGGCTTTTATGGTTCTCTGCAGAAGGAGTTCATGAAGCAGGTCCTGTCGAGTGGAGTGCTGATGGTATTTTCACAGGCCTGGGTTGAAGAAATTTACCACCAGGTACTAGAAAGAAACATGCTGGGGGAAGCTGGATACTGGGGAAGCCCTGAAGAGCACAGCCTTCCACTTATCACCATGCTGACCGGTCAGTACTGTGTTATGATGGCAAGGCTAACTTCCAAACACATGTCTAAAACAACCTACAATAAAACACTGCTTCATTGCATTATGTACATAACAGCATGCCATCATGCAATACGTGGTGTTTCAGGAAGGCATTGGTAGAGAAGGAATTGGACATAACAGCAGCAGGTACTTAAGTCTTTGTTTTGGATCAGATAGGAAGCATTTGAAGCATGGGTTTAAAAATGCACTGTCCCTGGGAGAAAGTGAGAGTAGGTTTATTCACTGAACCAAAACATCTCTAATTCTGTCAACTTTAGTTCTGGTAGACTTAGTACCTGTTAATGATAAGTTGTAAGGCTGCTGTGTACTTGATATCATAGCAAAGCCATTTCAGTGTGCCTGTGGTGCACTAAAAATATAAATAGCAGCAATCCTGGAATATTTGTCTCCCCTTGGTTCAGATTTGTACTTTGCCAAAGATATGCCAAATAACACTAAAGAGAAGCTGAAAACCTGGAGCACCTCTAACATGCTTAAAACCAATTCTTAGCTTCATTTGAGGGAAAAAATCAATTGTATCAGCTGAAAGGCAGCAGGATGTTTATCATATTGATATAAAATGCACTATCTTCCTGAATGTGCATACTGTATGATTGCAAAGAGGTAATTAAAGCAGTGTATGCAGACGGAATGCTGGCTTCAGTTGGGCCATTAACTGGTAATCGAAGGTCACTGCTCTGAAAGCTTTTTGCTGCTGATTGTATTGAGCTGGGAAGCTGAAAGAAATGCTTTGGAAAAACAGTGGCCATAAAGTATGTGGAGAAGAGTCAGACAGGCAGGGGCTGGTAGAAGGGAAATCAACCTGACATTCCTAACATTAAACACTCTGTGAGAAGCTGGTCTTCCATTGTGTTGGTGAAAGGGTTGTATGTCTTTTTTTGAGATGGGATTTACACAGATCTACTAAAAAATTGCATTTAGGACATAGGATCCTAGTGCATCCTGGGGACTCAGACTGAAGTCTGGGAAATCTACATAAACAAGGATTTGAAAGGTTATACTAAAACATGTGGAGACTGAAGGAGCACAGAATGTTAGGAACTGGAAGGGACCATGAAAGATCATCTAGTCCGGAACTGTAAGAAATACCATGAAATCTTTGCTTAGAGCTCTGCTGACTGTATAAATGGGGGGTGGGGAGGGAGACAGGGGGAGGCGGAGGCTTTTGACAGTGGAACATTTCCCCTCTGGAAGAAAACGTTAGTTATACTGAGCAATGCATAAGATGCTACAGCTCATGTTTATGCCAAGGCTTCAAAAGGCTGCCAGAAAACAGCAACTGAAAAGCATACATGAGAAATCAGGAGTTCTAGTCCTTGTTTGAACAAAGAGCCAGCAGGAGATGCTTTCCTTGTACAATCCGTGTATTGGATAGTAATTTGTTGTTTTCTCATGTTCTGGCAGATATCGATGGCTTAGGAAGCAGTGCAATTGGTGGCCAGTTGATGGCTTCTGCTTCAGCTCAGTCTCCTCTTTCCCAAAACCAGAAGACAGATGATTCTGTTGTTGCAGGTATTAAGATTGTATTGCAAGCACAAGTGTATCTACCAGCAGTGTGTTGCTATATACCATAAGCATATACAGATAAATTGTGGTTTAGAACAACAATTGAAGGGTTGAGGGAAGTATGTCAGTACATCCTACATGTGAATTGGTAGTCCAGCATGTGAAGAGCAAACATGACTTGGTTTATTACCACTGATTATAAAGCTGCTGCTGTATCATTTTCCAGTAGTAGTAGTACTGCATTTCTCACTCCAGGAGTTGCTTTTGCCCGATACCTTTTAATCGGCTGTTGGAAGAACTTGATTGACACTTTGTCCACACCACTGACTGGTCGCATGGCAGGCAGCTCCAAGGGGCTGGCCTTCATCTTGGGAGCAGAAGGAGCCAAGGAGCAGAACCAAAAGGAGAAGGACTCCATCTGCGTGAGCCTTGATGGACTGAGGAGAGCTGCCCGGCTGAGCTGTGCTCTAGGTACTGCTGCATGTGGGATGTCATGGCAGGCGGATAAAATAGGATGATGGTAACTTTCCGTGAAGAAATTTGGAACAGAGAAAAGCAGCATCCTTTTGCAGTCTTGGGTAGGAATCTGAACTGTAGGACTCTTTAGGGAGTGTGTCTGCTCTAGAGCATTTGACATAGCCAGCCAACTTTCATTGACACAACCTGTTGTTGAGATTGCTTGAGACTGGGGAGGAAACGCTGGTTAAACAGTAATTGTGTTGTTGCTTTACAGGAGTTGCTGCAAACTGTGCATCTGCTCTTGCCCAAATGGCTGCTGCCTCCTGTGTCCAAGAAGAGAAAGAGGAAAAAGAAATCCAAGAGCCCAGTGATACTATAGCTCAGGGTAACTATGTGCTTACATTACCTTATCTCGTATTGCCTGCAAAGATGCAACTGGAAAGTATTTCAGTATACATGGAAGAAGGACAGAGGGGAATTCACTACTGTGGACCACTCACTTGTAGGCAAATGGGATGTATGTCTAGAGGATTCAGTATATGTCCTGCTGAGCTAGGTCCTTACCATTATGTCACACTAATTATATTTTATATGAAACTGAAATCAGTGGAACATCACATAGCCCAGCAACATGTTTTAAACATGCACTTTTTAAGCTGAGTTTGCATCTCTCTCCCTGTCTTGTGTATACATCATTGGTTGTCTTTAGTCATCATCAGATGTTAAAAACTGTTTCTGAATCATGTTAAATAAACCTGGAATAAAAAAAATGATGTGTTTACATTATGTAAAAAGTTCTGCATCTCTGTACCATTACTTCAAACCTAGTGAAAGTAAAGTCAATTGTTGTCTACCTTGGCTGTTTGGAAACACACATAAAATGTCTCTGACGTCTGATTTCTAATGGTAAAAAGGCCATAAAAAACCAGTGTTGCACAAATTACCCTGATTTGCACTTAAATTTGGTGTCTTGGGAAAGAAAACAAAACTGAATAGGCCTGAACACAAACTAGCTTTTGACCACTCTGCTAGGTATGACTGAAGCAAGTTGGCCAGGCCATGCTGAAGCAAAGACAGTGCACGGGCCAGAGGCAAGTAGATCTCTTATATGAAAGGTTGCAAAACTTCAGGGTTTTTTCCATTCCAATGCAGCATGAAATCTAAGCTTTTCAGAGAATCTCAGGAAAAAGAATGAGGTCCAGATGCTAGTAGTTCAGATGAGGATTAGTTCTGCTCTGACAAGAGTATCCATAAACAAAAGCTATTTGATGAACGTTTGTGTGGAAATAGATGAGAAATCTGCAAACTTTTTTTTTTTCTCCTTAGCAAAGGAGATTTTTGGTAAAAATAAAGAAATATCCAGCCAGCTCTAAAGTGAACCATTTAGTATCACTGGCAATCTGCATCTGTTCCGTGGGCAACAAGATGTGAATTTGGGGGTGGAGAATAACAATCTGACATTCATTTTCTTCATGCATATAAATCACTCAAAAGAGATTTTAATTTTAAAAATACTTTGTTTATTAGGATGAAGTGGGTTTCTCTGATTTTTCTGGTCTAAAATTCATGTTCTTGTGTAGCTTTCAGACTGTATACCTTTGCCATCATCCTATACACAAACCAGTGTTTGTCTAAATCCTGGAGAAGCTAATTCTTTTTTTATTGCTATTTCTCATGCTGCAGTGAAACAGAAAGTGGAGCAGAAACTGGAGCAGATGGGGAAAGTGCAGGGAGTCTGCCTGCACACTGCTCATGTTTTGTGTATGGATGCAGTCCTTAATGTGGGCCTGGAGATGGGAAGCCACAATCAGGACTGTTGGCCTCATGTGTTCAGGTACTCAAAAACTTTCCCAAAAGAAACAGAATTTATACAGTTTTGCCTGAAATTAATGGTCTGAGGAAAAAGGACTTTGCATACTCTGAGATATAAACAATGTCAGAGTGAATTATCTGCCAGTATCTTTAAGTGAAAAGACCTTACTGTTTTCCACCACTATTCAGAGACAAAATCAACACTTAGAAACTTCAAAGTTAATAGAAAACCATGGCGGACCCGGGAACCTAAATAGGCTTTTCAAGCACCTCCACTCAACTGTTTGCTGTCTAAGCAAACAGGAGGACAAAGGCTGTAAGAAGGCAGGTTGTCTATATGTAATCTGAGAGTTAGAGATTATCTGTTTGTGATTTGAGGAAAACATCCTGTGTATCTGGTTCAGATGTAGAAATTGGTGCCTGTGAATTGGCAGCAGGTTTCCATGTAAGCTGGCTTCTTCCAGCTGTGTGGCAGCTGAGAGTTGTACTTGCACTATCCTTCTGACTCATCTCTGGAGTACAGACCCAAGCATTTCTTCAGTGAGCCTGGTGATTAATGGGGGGAGGAGTTGTTGATTTTTGGGTGTTTTATTCATCTTTCACTTCTCCTGTTTGTTCTCAGGGTGTGTGAGTACATCAGCACACTGGAGCACACCCACTTCAGTGATGGTGCTTCCCAGCCCTCCCTTACCATCACTCAATCACAGCAGGGACCTGGAGGGCTGCACCCAGACTCTGAGCCTGGGGAGTCTCCCCAGGTACTGACTCCTGAGCAGGAGACCACTCTCAGCAGCAATCCTGTCATTCAGCCGGTTTCTATCCAGGAACTCATCAAGGAGAGCAGTAAGGGCAGAGCTTTTGACTTTCGTGGAGGCAGCCTTCTGTGTGGAACCAGTGCTGCCAAGGCTGTTCTCACACTTTCCACACAAGCTGACAGGTAAAAGCCGTGCTGTCAGGAACTAGAATCCTTGCTTCCAGAACAGGAACAAAATGGACTTTTTTGTGGTGCAGTGGGCCCTGGTCTTTGTCTGTTGCAGCCACTTGCTTCAGTTTTGTTTCACAAGAGAGCTGCATATGCCTCACAATGAGCAGCTCCTAGAAGACCTACTTTTCTGCATCTCTGCAGTACCTGCTCTGCAGGTACTGGGCTGAGTATGTTTGTGCACAACAGTGAATATGCCAAGTAAATCAAATGCATCTTAAGAGCGGTGGATTTAATGCTTGCATGTAAATTTATCTGTTGTGTTCATTAAAGCAGATGAAATAAGTGGGTGTCTTGTCCTGACAAGAAGGGACTGAGTGGCAAGAACAATGTAAGCTAGAAGCATCTGCTTTTGCTTAGGACTGTGGGAACAGCTTGTCAGCCTGCCCCTGCATGTCTGGAGGAGGAAGGGCCACCAAATATGGCTACAGAATGGCTAGGTTAAATGTCCCTACAACATGGTCTGCAGATGGCTATGTCACAGGCTTTTTTGCTGTTTCTGCTATTCTTTCAGCCCAGGTTAAACTTGAAAATTTCCTGGATTTACATGCTTCTAATAATCTTTTTTCTTCAACTAACATTTTACATTCTTGATCTCTGCCCATAGGAGGGTGTTATTTGTAAATTCAGAGGAAAAAGTAGTGCATACTTACATGGCTTGTTGAGTTTGGCTCTGCATTGAAGTACCTTTTATTTAGGAAGCAGAGAATAGCAGTACTGTAATTTTAACAATGCAGGTTTTATTTCTGCACTTCTACCTCATTGTGGACATCATTAGGACTCAGTCATTTCATTAAAAGGAAAATTGTATTTGTGTCAAGTTGTTGCTGCACCATGTGAAATCTCATTGTGATCTCTCTGGAACCCACCTTCTATGTAAGCATGTTTGCTGGTTTAAGGGTACAGATTTTAACTCTTAAATCTGAGAGTTCATTGCAGCTGAAAGTAATAACTCTTTATATTCCAAAATAGCAGTCCAGGTACAGTAACTTTAGGTCTAAGGCTTGAATTAATTTGTTTTTCATGAAAGGGGCCGTAACTTCAGCTGGAGCAAACTGGTGTAACTCTGAAGTCAGTGAAGCTATAATGATATATGTTGCAAGGCATATTCTCACTGTCTTTTTGATTACTGGTTTATGAACTGCTTATAGCATTGAGATGCAGAAATGGGGAACTGTTGATTCCTTGAAAAAGGGACTTTTGTTTTTCCAGTACTGGAATTGAATCTTGGGAGGTTTCTGCTTGGTCCTACAGCAGCCTATTTTCCACCCTCCAATTAATAAACCTTCAGGATCAAAGTCTTTCTGTAGCACTGTATAAATGAAAGGGATCTAAATAACACAGTGTGTCACCAAAGGCAACATATAGCAGCCATGTACAGATAAGGGGTTTCTTCTTTTATATTTAAGTCTGCATCTCATGAATTTTTCAACTGGATTCTGTTAATTTACTCACAGGCTCTTTGAAGATGCTGCTGACAAGTTAAACTTGATGGCTTTGGCAGGCTTCCTCTACCAGCTCAAGAAGGCTTCCCAGGCCCAACTTTTTCATTCAGTCACAGATACAGTTGATTATTCCCTAGCAATGCCAGGTAAGATGTGTGGAGATCCCTTGCAGAGTTCTGTGTTTCATATGCAACTGTAGTGCTTACAGGACTTATTTTGTATTCTTCCTGTTTTATTTTTTCCAATTGAAATTTAAAGGTATAAGTAAAACACAGTATAAGGTCTTTCTCTAGGAGGTATCCAAAGTCTTTAGAAAAGGTTGAGCACTTTTTTTTTGACAGGGAACACACTCAAATCTACTATGAATCACTTCAGAGGGCATTCATTTGGTTTTTGGACTTCACAGGTGTTAATGATCCGCAGATACTTAATAACAGCGTCATTTTGGAACCTGATTCAATAACTAAACTTGAGTGAATCTAGACCTATGATCATGGAGTTAGGTTAGACATTTGACAGTGGGATAACCTCAGAAGTGTTCAGAAAAGAATGTTAAATAAAGCAGTGGGATTTGTTCTGCTTGCTCTTTCCTAGCAGAGTGAAGCATACACCTTACAGTACAAAGCCTGTAAATTTCCATTTTCATCACTGTCTCAATTAGAGCAGGAGGATTGGACACAAAGGAAGATATTTCACTTAAATCTGTACTGTGCCTTTAGAAGTTATATGAGTCATACAGGTTTCATTCTGTTCTGTGGCAGACATTGATTTTTATCTGGTATGTGTCTCCAGTACAATCAGTTTCCCCCCTCTCTGAAGTGCTACCTGGCATTTTCTCAATGTGACACTTCAGGTTGTTAATTTCTTGATCTTGCTTGTCTCCAGGCCTCAATGTTCATCACTTTATGTTTAATAAATAGTGATGCTTTTATCATGCATGTAGTAGTCAGACAACAGTAATAATGAAGTTAACATTACTTCAGACTTCAATCTACACAGGGCACTAGTCAGTAAAGTCCCTTGGGATAATGTTTTTGCAGGTGCTTGGGTCCATCAGTGCTGGTCACTTTTTAAGCATCACCTCCTACAAGCACAAGAGCAGGCAATACCGAAATGTAGGAAGCATAGCAGACGTGGTAGAAGGCTGGCTTGGCTGAACAAGGGTCTTCTCTTGGTAGTAAGGCAGAAAAGGAAGGTGTATGCTAAGTGTAAGCTAGGTCAGTTTACTTGGGAGGTGGTCACAGCACCAAGACTGATGGAATTCAAGAAGCGCTTGGACCTCGCTCTTAGGCACATGGTGTGATACTTGGGGTGACCTGTGCAGGGTTAGGAGCTGGACTAGGTGATCCTTATTGGGTCCCTTCTAGCTCAGAATATTCTATGATTACAATAGAACAATTAATTGCATTTTTAAAAAATATATATATGTTAAAAGTGGCAATGCCCCCTGATTACATCTTTCATTAGAGAACAAAGCACCAACATTTTTAAATGAGAGGATGAAGTGTCTTTCCAAATGTTCTAAGAGCAACAGAAGATGAATCCCTTTCAATAGGAAATAATGAATATTACTGACTGGGAAACAGAAAACAATTTTCTCACATTCTCTGCTTCATATCCTTTGCTTGGTAAGAAATGTAGGACCAAATGAAACTAAATAATTTGCAGTTTAGTTTCTTTCCTGTAGATGTCACCAAAGGTTTTCACAACTACTATTTTGGCTCCTAATACTGATTGTTTGACTCCTTACTTAACTTTTCTGCACTACTTCTCCAAGCTTTGGTTTTAGAATATTTGGAAAAAAACCACAAATCACATAAATCAAAATAAAGCATTCTTAATAAGTTGTTCTTAAAACTTGGGTCCATCTCCTGTTCTTTTACCCACACAGGCATTGGCTGTTTTAAGCAGATTATATTTTTTTCTTTTTCTCTTCTTTTTTCTCCACCACCTTCCTCATCCCCCAACTTAATACCAATAATTTCTAACCTGTTTTAAATTCCAATTTAGACACCTAGAGATGGAGCAACTGTTGTTGGTTAACTTCCACTTATTTTTTATACTTTGTTATAGGTGAAGTAAAATCTACCCAGGACAGGAGAAGTGCACTTCACTTGTTCCGACTTGGTGATGCCATGCTCAGAATTGTAAGGAGTAAATCTCGCCCATTGCTCCATCTGATGCGCTGCTGGAGTCTGGTGGCACCTCACCTTGTAGAGGTAGGAGTGGGTGAGAAATGGGAAGGTGTGCAAGAGGTGGCAGAGCTGAAGAAGCTTGAGAAGGCTTCATAGCTCTTAAAATGTACATCAACAGTGTCAAATCTGTTTACACTCCTGTTGCTGTATTGTATATACTGTGTTATATATTGTGATGCTGCCACTGAGGAGTGAGCTTTTAAATAAATGAGCAAGTCCAGGGACAGTATGTTGGGTTTTTGCAGCAAGATACTTCCTGTGTGTCTGTGGTGAAACATCTGAAAGGACCCTAAGAGGTTACAATTTACCATCTATCTGTTTTCCAAGGCCGAGGTTCCTTGCAAGTTATCCCTTTAAAGGATGCAGTCCTTCCTTTCTCCCATAAAGCCAACTCAGCTGGGGAGATGGTGATATTTTTCCCTTTCCTTCTCCTCTCTTGTGAAACCTGGTCAGTAGCATGCCAGTAGCAGGCACGTAATGGTTTTCAGTCATAATAAATTACCTTTCCTCAGCCAAATTTTCAGTCCTATCTGGTGAAATGCTGGTGTCTTGACTTCTCAGAGCTTTTTGATTTGTATCATTGGTGTGAATAAATGTGCAGTATTTCCTTTCTTTCTGTTGGTGAAGTATGTAGTGTCTACTGGCCAGATCTATTGAGAGGGTGTTGCTCTGGAGTAGTAAGATGTGCTGCTCAGTAAATTGCTATTGCATTTTATTTCATTGCCTTATCTTACAGTAGAGTTCAGACACTGAGGAGTCTCAATGCAATCTCTCTAAGTGAAGTAAAAATAGCAGAGAATAGTGGTGTTGTATGCTTCAGCAGCCCTTTATCTTGAAAAAGTGTCTCACTTGCCTTTGGAAGCCAGCCTGAGATCACTTGAAATTCTTCTAATGTTTTAAACACTTATATATATATGTTTTAAACTTTATATCTTTTAAGATCCCAAGCCAGTTTAAATTCAAGTACCTTCCACGTTTTTAGAATGTAGAGCTGGTCAGTCTTTTTGGTTGACTTCAGTGTAGCTGAGGGCATTCCTGGGAGGGAGCAACATCAGGGAAAGGACAGAATTTGGCATAATCTGCATAATTGCTCAAAAGAGTAACAGTGTATCCAGATTCACTAGTGTTTAAGTTTTTAATAGCTCTTCCAAAAATGATGAGAACCTTCTCACTTTATGTGAGAATAGTGAAATAAAAAATGACATTTGGTCATGTATTGGTAGGTATGTTGAATACCTTTTGGATACCTTTTTAAATGGAGAAATGGTCACACAATGAATCAAAAGACAACTTCCACTGAAGTTCTGTTCTGTGGGTTGTATTATTTAATTTATTTACTTTTAGATCTGTGCTTTTTGAGTTGTCAGCAAACCTTCATGCATCCATGTGACTTAAAGCACTTCAGCCTCAGTCTTTGTCTTTCCATGGCAGTACTCTCCCATTTTCATTGCAGTGAGGTCCCCTGTCATGTTAGTGGTGAATCTGTTTTTGGGGCTCAGCAACATGAATTGCTTACATCCTTTAAGAATCTCACTAAAAGCAAATTTTTTGCTTGGCCAAACTTTAATGTTCCTCTTTTCCCTACAGGCTGCCTGTCATAAGGAGAGACACGTGTCTCGGAAGGCTGTCTCCTTCATCCATGACATCCTCACTGAAGTGCTGATGGACTGGAATGAGCCTTCTCATTTTCACTTTAATGAGGCACTTTTCCGCCCATTTGAGCATATAATGCAGCTAGAGCTGTGTGATGAGGATGTCCAAGACCAGGCAAGTCAGTCCTGATCCGGGTGTCTATATCTGCCCTACCATGCCCATAAGAAGAATGGTCTGCAGGCTGCACTTAGTTCTCTTGAGAGTGTTTCCCACATTCCTTTCAAACAGTGCCTCTTAATCATCTTCAAGGAATCAGGAGGGCTCTGCCTAGCTTAAGCCAGCATTGTGGTGAAGCACAGAGGCACTACACCTGGCTTTAAAACAATTAAATAAAACATCTCTATCATCTAAAAAATATTTTAAAATTGATCTAGACTGACACTGTGAAAGCTAGGAATGTGTTTAAAGCCATCCTTACTCATTCTGAAGGTCTGTTTATGTGTCAGTTCTTGGTCCTGGTTTCCTTCTTTTAACCTCTTCTAAACTGTCTGCAGGTGGTCACCTCCATAGGAGAATTGGTGGAAATGTGTTCTACTCAGATCCAGTCAGGATGGAGACCCCTGTTCAGTGCCCTGGAAACAGTGCACAGTAGCAGCAAGTCAGAGGTTAAAGAGTACCTTGTAGGAGAATACTCTATGGGTAAGGAGTTACTGCACACTTTCATATGTGCTTTTGTTTCACTGTATTATTCCTTGGGGACACAAGAACCAACTCAATACACTTAAATGCCGTGCCTGAACAGTGGCAAGTAGCAGTGGCACTGCAATACTCCAGGACTGTACTGAAGTATCTGGTTTGTTAGTTGAGGTGGGAGAGAATGCAAAGGTATGGTTCTGATGTTTCTATCCTCTAGATTCTGGCAGATTTGTAGAATGAGAAAGAAATGCTTCAAACCTTCAATATTTTTGAGCAAAACAGTAGTGCAGGAGTACTGAGCTTGGCCAGGCCCGTGTTACTGTCCTGCTAGAGAAGGGAAAGCACACTATATAGAATCACCACTTCTCATGTGGACTGTCTTTCTGTTTGAAACCTATTGCTTTTATACATCAGAGTAGCTTAGTGTGATAACTAGGCAAGTACTTGTCTAGGCATTTAATCACAAGGCTGAATTGAAATTGCTAGCACTACTACAAACCATGTTCACTGTTGGAATGATTCTGCCTCCCTCCGAGAGATGTTTCCTTGTATGGAAATGTTCATCTGTTCTTTTGCCCCTTTAGAAGGTGTGTTTAAATGTTAAAAGTCACATGTAAGGAATATGGGTTTCCTAAATTTTGTCTTTCAGATCTGTTATGATCAATGGCAAAATGCAAGCATGTACAGCTGCTGAAGACTGATCATCTGCTTAGGAGAAGCAAGGATATTTTGTTACTGTGTAGTCAGAGTAGTTTTCCACATGACTGCTGTCATCTTAGCAGTTATCAAGAACTAAACCAGAAACCTCAACCAAACAGATGTGTCAGCTGCTGAGCCAAGTTCAAGAGCTCAAACCTGCTCTTACCACTTGGGCAGGCATAAGCTGGTGTTTCTCATAGACAAAGTAAAGGAGGGAACCTGTAACTACTCCTTATGAAGGTCTACATGAGTTGCCTCTGGAACAAAACAATGTTTTAATTCTAAGATAATTTCTTTCTCTGCCCCGAATAGAAGAGCTTGTACAGATTCAATTAAATTGTTGAAAACTGTTGGGAAATTACCTTTATGGGGTATGAGGAAGAATTCTCATCTTGTTATTTCCACAGGGAAACACCAGGCCCCGGTGTTTGATGTCTTTGAAGCATTTCTAAACACAGACAGCATCCAGGTCTTTGCCAATGCTGCCACCAGTTATATTATGTGCCTTATGAAATTTGTCAAAGGACTGGGTAAATGTTTTTAATTTCCTTTTATCCTATTAAGTCATGATATATGTCAAACTTGATCCTGCAGAAAAGGAGAATTTGGTTATGTAGTGCATAGTATGGTAGAGAAGAGAGAGGCAGTGAAGAAACTGAGTCCAGAATGCTTTAAAAAAGTAAAATCAAAACCAAGGGATTATTTTAGAAGCACTTTTAATGCTGTCAGTTCTTCATGTTGTTATAGTGATGGAGACCAGATGTATCAAGTCAAGGTGACCCTGCAAAGTAATTATGATGCTTCACCAAACTTAGAACAAAGGCATATGGTGTTGGGTCATTCTGCCCCCATATTCATGTTCTCTGCCTTGCCTTGATCATTAGAATTTTATACTTTTCACTGAACTGTGGCAATGTTGAGGTTTTTTCCCTTATGTAAATTGCAGAATTTCTAATGATTGATAAAATGGGATGGGTTTTTTTTATATATATATAAATTCACAGAGGTTATTTAGGTCTATAAGTGACTCCCTTTGATTTAAATGAAGCACCCAACTGCAGCAGATCTAGTTTTTAATATTACTCTTATCTTACTAAGCTATTTCACCACTGATTTCAATGGGGAAGAATTCAGCTAGTGATGACAGACTGGGATTGTAATTTAATGCAATAGAGAAACAAACTTGTATGTCTAGTACCAGTAGAGGGAACTCATGTTCCTTCTGGAGAACTTAAAAAGCCTATATTACATTTCTTTAGGTTTCTTACATTCATGAGATAAGTTTGTCCCCTTTATGGTTACATGTCAAAAAGCAAAGGTCTTTTTTTTTTTTGTACTAAAGGTAGTAAGACTATGGGATATTTCAGTACTGAGCAATAGCAAATGTATGTATGCATTTTAACATACAACTAAAGCATTCAAACTTCACTGGCTGACTTGGTTGATCTCAGTAGTAGACAAAACTTTAAATATGTTATGGAGGGAGTAGTTAAGGGCATAGAAAAAGCAAATAAATGTATGGAACGGAGAATAAAGTAGGTTTTAATTTTTATCATGTGGGTTCTCTGAGAGAAATACCTTTTAAAGCAAAGCAATGTTAATGTATATATGCATAAAGTAAAGCTTCAGATTTGGTACTGAATGGCAAAACATTGCTGAGAGGGGAGGAAAACAGACTGTGCAGACAGGGAAATTGAGGGAGTGTATGGAGTTATCTAGGGAGGAGCTCTGCAACAGGACACCTTGGAACTGATCTGCTTATTTACTATACTTAGTGAAGCTGACCTAGAAGTAGGAATCTGCTGATACCACAGTGTTAGTAATACATGTGATGCTGAGACACTAGAACCTGAGGATATCATACAGTTAAACCTGTGAGACCTTGACACCTAAATTAGCAGAAGGAGATATTGTAGCACAAAATACAAAATAAACTAAAACGAAGAACTTGTGGTAGACGAATTTTCCAGGGCACTAGGGTGCACATTAATGGAAAAAAATAATTGAGTGTATTAATTGAGCAAAGGGTAAATGTGAGAAAATAATTCATACACCCATGAGAAAAAGTGGAGTCAATATGACAAATGAGTATAAGGTATGATTAAGAACTTCCAAAGGCTTTACTGAAGTTATTTAATAAGTATATATTTATTAAAGCATTTATTCATATACAAGTCCATGTATAAACTGTGATGAACATTAGTGTATTGTGTGTATGAGAATCATCTGGTAATCATCCAAGAAGAAACAGAGGATATTTTCTGGATTCTATTCAGACATTAAGGCACAACTGAATGAAAAAGGAATACTAATGCTATGTTTGTTTCTCTTCTGTCCTTCCCAATGCTGCATTTGCTATCCCCAGGGGAAGTAGATTGTAAGGAGATGGGTGACTGTGTGCCAGGATCAGGATCTGCATCTACAGACTTGTGCCTTCCCGCACTTGATTACCTCAGGAGATGTTCTCAGGTATGATGAACAATCTAACCCAGGAACTAACCTGGCCTAGGAAACAGTTCTAACCTCCAGGCTTTGAATCAATGCTTAGATGATTTGTATAAACACAACAGAATCTGCAGTGAGCCTATGGTAATAATCTGCACTACCAGATCTGAAGGAATCTCATACCTTCTAGGCCAGCCAACGGTGGGAAAACTGCACAGATAAAGGTTCAGACCCAAGGAGCATGTGGGAAAGTGTGGATGTTTAAAATCTAGTAGTAATGAATTCAAAGCTGCATTCATTCTTCTTTAAAAAGTTATTGTAAACAGTGTTGGGCATGAAGGAATTAAAATAACCCTGAGAATTCTCAGATCTCAGGAAGAGCAAGAGGTTACACTCTAAAATGCAGCATCAGCTTATCTGTATTGTGAAAACATACCTGAAGCTCAGGGCAAATCTCTAACAAACAGTTAGAATGCTGACATGTTTCCTGAAATCTTGCATACAGCACAGATTATTATCCATCATTATTAGGATGATTTTTGTCTTTTTCTGTAATGTTGTTTTTATTTCTGTAGTACCTGCAAGTCTTTTTGTCAGACTCAGACCATTTTTTTCCTGGGTACCATACAAACACATAACAAAGGATATTACCATAGCTGAAAGGATTTAATATCTAAATGCAGAGGTAATGAGTAGATTCGACACACAGACTGAAAGAAGAAAAGAATAAGGCAGCTCAGAATAATAAACAACAGGCATATGAAACTGTGCTTGCTATCTTGTTCACCTGAAAAAACCAGTGAATATCTGTGTGTATACCTGATGTCTGTTCTGTCTATACACTATGTGCATCACACCTCTCCACCTCATCCTTACAAACCCCAGTCCACAGTGAGGCAGAAATATTTTCTCCTCTTTAAAAAGCAGCATCCATTTGTATCTTGTAATACCTTTTCTTTTAACTTGCCAGTAGAACAGGAATGACTAAAAAGAAATCCTGTCTGTATATTGCAAAGACATGATTTACTTTAGAAAGGCCTGGTAAAATACTGACAGCATCCCAGCAACAGCACAGTGCTGCAGAGTTTTTTGTGTTTGTTGTGTAATGGACAACACAGGCAATGAAACTCTGATGTAAACCTGTGCAGGTCCTTTTATCAGTATTTACTTAATCTTTCAGAGCTCCAAAATATTCTGCTTGTAGGTAATGGAGATTCTTAGGTTATAGGTGCAAAAGTAAGTAGTGACATTTATCTGGCACGCTCCCTTCCCAAAGATGTTTTCCTTAAATTGCTTTTCTCCCTTGACCTCTTACTTATCAATGAACAGAAGGCTTCTGACCTGTGGTTGAGTTGCTGGATGATCAGAACAGATGCTGACATTATGCTGCTTTCATAGCTTTTATTTTATTTTACATACCTGTGTTTTATGTGTTAACTTGTACAAACCTTTCCATATATGTTTATCTTTCCTTCTCTTTTCTTTTTCTTTTACCTCTCTCCTCCTCCCTCCCAAGTTGTTAGCCAAAATCTATAAAATGCCCTTGAAACCGATCTTCCTCAGTGGCCGGCTGGTTAACTTGCCCCGAAGAGTGCAGGAGCAGTCAGCCAGCAGTGAGGACGGTATTGAGTGTATCCTTTCTGACTTCGATGACGACACTGGTACGTGCACTGAAAGCAGTAAATGAAGAATTAATCAATTACTTCTTCCAGTTGTCACTGTAAATTTTGCCAACTGCTGAAAGGAAAATGGAGGGGGAGACTTCATAGTTTGTTGTCTCCCTGTTGTCTACATACGCACCTGTTCAGACATAGAGCTTGGAAGTTTGGGTCATGTCAGCTTCTTTATGTTAAAACACACAGCTCACGTATGAGAAAAGTACAACCCTTCTCTTGGGACAAGATAATATTTTGATTAACACTTCTTTAATGATCCTGATATTCATAATACAAGTAGTTTGTATTTCTGAGAGCTAACACAAAAAAATGCTTTCTAGACCACAGCTGAAGTAAAGATCGGTAAAACATTTTAAAGTCGGTATTGGCAGGCCTGCCTTTAACAGAAAAAATAATCAATGTTAAGAGTTTAGAAAGATAAAGAACACTTGCTTAAATATGTTTCTAAACCAATTTCCTGTGGTCTGTTGAACTAAATGGAGCATTTCTGAAGTACATAAAGTGCTATGACCTCCAGAAAAACAAGCAGCGTTTGTCTCCTGATTATTTGTGTGGCCTGTATGGGTTGTGGATTAATCAGGTGTTTGATAAACTAGATCTGCATGGGGCCAAGCAGTAAAGGAATGCAGCCTTACTGCTTTTGGCCTCATGATGGCCCTTCAAAGCAGTACAGTCACTTTGAATATCTGAACTACTGAGCTGTTCTGACCTGGCTGCCTCTGTGACTCCAACCAGGCAGAAGGTAGGCTGGCAGCAGGCCGACTTTTCACATGCCTCACCAGAAAGACTCTTGGTACCAACTTTTCTCTAGTCTATTCCATCACATGTAATTGCCCTGTTCCACTGCTATGCTGAATAAAGGAGAGAAAAGCTGCTCTCTGAAAAAAACAAACCACAAGTCACAGAGGTTTGAGTTTGTTTTCTTTTAAACAAGCAAAACCACAGAAAAACAAACAAACAAACAAAAAGGCCCAAACACCTTTTACTTTCATCTTTCTATGTTTGGGATTTTTTTTTCTCTCTGGAAATTTTAAAATGTTCACCTAGGGTGTGGGAGACCCAAGTCACTGAAGTCTCTGCTTTGACTCAGGCTTAGGACTTGACCTAGGGTCTCCCCATTTCAGGTGAGTACCACTTACCTACTGTTTTAAAGTGGCTCTGCATATCAATGTCTTGCTTGCTGTGAACAAAAATGCCACCCTGTAGCCAAAAAACCCCTGATTTGGTTCTTGTCAGAGCTAAACACTGAAGCTTTCATCCAATTTTTATTTAGCTGGTAATAGTATTAAACCATTGTTAGGCAAACTGACTTTACAAAAACTGAAGATAATGTTTCATCTAGCACTCCCATGCTGAAGGTCAGTACTGAAAACAGGGCAGTGTTTTAGCTTACTTTGCCATATGGTGGCACAGTACTGTATGTACAGTATGGTGATTTGTGCTGTTTCCTTATCTAGGAACATCATTAAAGTCTATATGACTTCAAGCAGTGTCACCCATATATACTGCCCTGTGGAAGTGGTATGAACAAATAAATTATCAACCTCATTACTATGTAATGATTTCACTGTTTTTTCCTTGATTCTCAGGAATACTCTTACAGTCAGCAAACTCAGTACACATTAAACAAAGTTCCATTGCAGCCTTTTTAATTGCTTTTGGAACATAATTGTCCAGTAAGCATCATGTGGAGACAGACCACATTAGCTTAGCTACCAGTGGCAGAGAAGATGGGCTTATTAGTGAACCAAAGTAAAATCCACTTTAGTCTAATATAGCCATGGCCTTAGTACGTAAGTGATCTGTGAAAAATTGAAGGGCAACAATTCCTAACCATCTTCAAAATTGTATTAAAAACTAGTTGTGTCCCATAATCTCTTAGAGAATGTTTGCTAATGTAGATATGAACTCACAGTACTACCTGTCCTTAACTGCTGTTCTTGTAGTTGCCCAGTTCTGCCATACCCACATTTAATATTCTTCTACCAAGACCTCTTAATATCTAAAGATGACATGTGAGGCAGCCTGATGATAATTCATGAGGCACTATTGCTGTTCAAATCTGGGTACCTAATAAAGCCAGTTAAATTATGGCTAGTCACTTTAGGAGCCTTACATAAAAGGATAACCTAAATCAGTACAATCCATTCTGGGCTACATTTGCAATAGCAGAGAATGTGTAAAATGTCCCATTAAAAAAATACCAAAACACTGCCAAGGTTAAAGAGACTGAGTGTGGGAGTAGTGAACTAAGAAAGAAGACCAGAACAGGGTGTATGTATGAGGAGGAAGGATGAGGTAAAACACAAACGTAATAAAAACTGGAAGAAGTTGAGACTATCGTTTCAAAAATCACTATTGCCCACAACAGTTACACCACAACAGTGAGCACACAAGAACCCATGATCTTTGATTTCTTAGTCTCCATCATTTTCTGAGGGCAAGTTCCACCTGCAGTCAATGCAGCATCTCATTCATGGTTTTTAATCTTTGTTTCCTTACTTGTAGGCCTTATCAATGTCTGGATTATTCTGCTGGAAGAATTAACAACTGCCATATCTAACTGTCCCCGTCAGCACCAGCCTCCAACTTTGGATCTGCTCTTTGAATTGCTGAGGGATGTTGCCAAGACACCTGGTAATGCAGGGGCTTGATAAAATGTGAGCTAGTAGAGCCCCAACCTTGAACCTCCTAGAATCCTAAAGCACTCCTGTGCAGTGTGTTACTTGTGCTAGAGCTGGACAGGGACATTCTCAAGTAGAAAGGCATTTTCTTAATGCATGATCTGTTGTTCCAGTTAGTTCATTGTTCTGTGTTGACAAAAGGCATCTTGTAAGAGTATGTTGAACATATGTTGCACAAATAAAGATGTGCAGTAATCTATCACGTTTGCCTAGTACTCTAGAGTGTTTGCCTAGTGTCCAGGAAATGGAAAAAAACATCATATAGTCCTGTAGACCTGCTGAGAAAGACAGCAGGTAAACAGTTGGCTATAAGTTCATATACTACCTCACAACCAGATCCCAAACTGCTTACCCCTCTCTCTTCAGAAGTGTCAGCCTTAGTCTCAAGCTTGGAACAACTTGGCAAATTTGCTGTGCATGTGGGCTTTGTAAGCAAAATTATACAACCACTATTGTGTTTATTTTAAGGACCAGGATTTGGCATTTATGCAGTTGTACATCTTCTTCTTCCCACGATGTCTCTTTGGCTCCATCGCAGCCACGGTGACCATTCTTACTGGGATGTGGCATCTGCAAATTTCAAGCATGCCATTGGTCTTTCCTGTGAACTTGTAGTGGAGCACATCCAAAATTTCATCCACTCAGGTATGTCACTGTACTGTCACATCTACTGACAGTAATCAGTGCCATGTTACTAAATAACTGCTTGAGGAGATGGTTTTATTGCTGTTTGGTTGTTCATGCATAATAAAAGAAGGAGAGGGTTGAAAAATTCTGTTTGTGGTTTTTTTCCTCTTTCTGTATAGGTTTTAGAATTACAGAAGAAATAAATTTGTAAAGGAGCTATAGAAGTTCATTAGTCCAGCCTTCTGCTCAGAGCAGGGCTGCCTTCAAAATTAAGTCCTCAGTCTATATTATACTTCAAAGAAGATGATACTAAGACTTTCATCATAAAGAGATAGACTATCAGAAACAGGGTCTAACAGAATTTCTCCTGTACTGCTTAAGTCTAGGCATTTCATATTGTTAACATTAAAAGGATTGCTCTTCTTTCAGTTTGATGTGATGCATGGTTCAAAACTGAACTCTACTGATAACTACATAAAAAAAAAAAAAATTTTGTGAAGTCCCTGAATAGCAGTAAGTGTAACAAGACTGTTTAGCTCTTATTAGAATGAAAAGACAATGATCTTAAAACCAATCTGTGTTGTTTCCTTACAGATATTGGTTATGAAAATATGATCAACACTATGCTGAAAGATCTTTTCAAGTTGCTGGTAGCTTGTGTAGCAGAACCAACAGAAATTATTTCCAGAGTTGGCTGCTCTTGCATCAGGTAACACTGTCTGTTCCCTCTGTTAGCATATTCAGAACCAGATGTTTTTGTATCTTTGAAGAACTTTTGGACTGTTGAAGTTGGCTAACATCTCAAAAGATGCCCACAGTGTATCTATCTGTTGTTATTTGTATAATGAATTTTAGACTTACTAACCTCTTCTTGCTTTTTTCGGTCTGCTTCAGAACCTGTGACTTTATTATGTGTATGATTCCCATAAAAAGTACTTGTACATTACTTAGTTTAGTCAATTATTAATCCTTAGGAAAAATAATCAAAAGTCTTACTGTTGGAATTTCCAGGTCTTTAGAGGGAAATAATACCTTTCACAGTCTTCTGGTTATTACAGTCATAATCAAAATAAGCACTGCATTATGTAGTTACACAACATGTGGCTATTGTCCTGGAAAATGACCACTTAAAGAGGAAAAGCAAAGGAAAAAAAGACAAACAAAACACACCAAAAATTCAAACAAATAAAAATCAAACAAAAATGACCAACCCCCTCCCAAAAAATAACAGCAAACAAACAAAAAAACCCCCAACAGTTAAAACTACTGTGTAATTACCAAAATAGGTCAGGGTACCAAGTGAGGAGATTGGATATCATTAGCTAGCTATTGAGTAGGCCTTTTGTTCTGCCTTCAATCTTGTCCCATTACAATTAAGAATTAGCTAGTTCTTCTTTAGCATGGTAACGTTTTCCTTTGTCATTTTAGATATGTGTTGGTGACAGCAGGACCTGTTTTTACTGAAGAGATGTGGAGGCTTGCATGTTGTGCCTTGCAGGATGCATTCTCTGCCACTCTGGAGCCTGTAAAGGTAAAGAGCCTTTTTGCTGACAGTCAGAATGTAATCACACTAGGTATAGACTCAGTAACTTTTGACAGGTTGATTTTTCTATTTCTGACAAGTTTTTGGGTACAAAGGCAGGAAAAGAAGCATAAGCTTTTGTTACTTTGTCAATTCACAATGAAAGGTGCTGCATCAACAATGGAGATTGAAATAATTTTTCTAACCATGTACAGGCACCACTAGTTGCTAACAGTCCAGACTTATTTTAAATTTCTCTTGCTAGTATGAGATCAAAGGAGTTAAGCAGGTGAAAACTTACCTTTTGATCCATTTCTTCCTCTGGGTTGCTTAGAACTAGACAGAAGACAAAGATGCTTAATTGATCCTGTAGGTGCATGCACCATATAAATTATTTCCCAATTCACTATCTTTCTTGTAACAAAAAATCCTGTTAAGTCATCACAGGCCAGAGTACATAAGAAGTTGTAGCAATGCCTTTGCACCAGATACATCAAATGCCAGATTGCAGGTGACTGACTGATGGTACTGGGACAACTTGCTCTGAATCTGGTAGAGGCTGGACAACACTACAGTCACCGACTTCATTTAACACACAGTGAAAGTCTGATGTTGTGTCTCTCTATAGAACCTGTTGGGCTATTTCCACAGTGGTTCTGAAAGCTTTAGTGGAGATGCCTGTGAAGTGAAGGTGGCAGCACCCTCCCTCTCACCAAGTGCGGAAGCTGAATACTGGAGAATCAGAGCCATGGCACAACAGGTACTGACTGACATCTCTTGAGAAGTCAGAGAACCTTTCAATCTTGGGGATTTTCTTTATGAAAGCACATCTTTACCACCACCTTCCTCACAAACCCTATAGGCACAGAATTAAAATTATTTGTTTTAACTGTAGTATTGAGAAAAAGGAAGAAAAAATAGGAAAAAAACCCCTTAAAACTGTCCCCCTGTAAGCAGGAACCAGGAATGCCTAGGGTGGGGGAAGTTGCATAGGTACCTGAGTATGACTGATGATAAGCCTCTTGTGTAATGTAGCTTTAAAAACAGCAGCCCTAGCATCCATCAGTGGAAATGTCTCTGACAGAAAAAAGCTAATAATAGTTTCACTATGAATTCTCATCAAGAACATTATATACACTTCTGATTATTCTGTTAGAGAATAGTAAATTCAAAGGACAAAAACTGCACTAATGCAGAGACACTGATATGAAACTAGAAAAACAAGATTTGTTCAAATTATCAAAGCAGAGTTTGAAGAGGAATGCAGATTTTTTTCTTTATAAATACCTAGGTATAAATTACAGAGAAAAATGAGTTATTGAGAACTAAAGGATAGTGCTGACATTTAACAAATGATTTAAAACTTAACACCAACTCCTAATCAGCATAGCAAGCTTGGAGACAACCTTCGAGGGTCCTTTAGACTACCCTGGAGGTTTTTCCTTTTATGAAAGTGGTTATATAAATCAAGTTCCTTGAAATACAGCAGACTGAACAGAATGACCTTCAGGGTACTGTAAAACTGTATGCATTGTATGACAGATTCAGCATGGGAAAGCAGCTGGGTTAAAAGAGCCAACAGATGTTTGATGTCAGTTTCTGACTTGATTGATCATACCTTGATGCTGCTTGAAAATATGAGACACAAAGACCAGGATTTGTGATCACAAATAGTGTGGCAGTGGCAGACTGTTTGAAGAGAAAAGATGTTTTAAAGTCAGTTTTAAAGATGCAGGACTCAAGAAAGCAGGGAATGTAGCATTTCTACTTTGTAGACACTTGTCAGTAGCACTGAGTCCTCCTCAGTGGGGATTTCACACAATTACTAATCTAAAAAGCAAAGCTACAGCATCCCCATTTCCCACCCAAAGAACTTCAAGTGAGGTGTCTTGTATCTTCGTGGCTGAAAGTAATCCTTCCAACAACCAACCTTTCTAGGTATAACAGGCTAACTGTGCAAACAGGTCCTTGTCTCTAGTATACATAGTAGTATACAGACAGCAGAAAGCTTGTTCTGATGTTTTGATATTATGCCTTATACAAGTTGAAAGAAAAAGATACCTGTCTTTTGCCCTGTGCTCTGCTGTGTGCCTGCAGGTAGCATGTGACTCTGAGGCTCTCTTACCAAAGCAGCATGCTCCTGGGGAGGTCTTGTCTGGGGGGTACTTTGCATTCTTTCCTAAATCTTCATGACAGAACTTTCACAATGCAGAAAATCCTATTCTTAGTCCTCCCCAAGGACCCAGGGCAAGTGCTAAGCTGACTGGTTTATGTAACTTCTTGTTTTCTAGGTCTTCATGCTGGAGACACAGTGTTCCCCAAAGACCCCTAGCAACAAGGAAGGGTTTGAACATGCCCAGTCATGTGTGCTCGTCATTGACTTGCCACCAGATAAGAAACCAAATGGGCATACACAGAGAAGGTAAAATATCTTCTCAGGAAAATACTGTGTCATTAAAAGTAAGATAAAAATGTTGTTAGGCTAGTAGAGGTGTGAACTGAGCCTAGCAGACTATGCTTCTCCATAGGTCTCATCAAAAATATGAAATACAGTGATCAAAAAAAAGATTAGGTTTTGTGACACAGGAGACAATAGATCACTGCTCTCTGTTCTCCCAGGGTTCCAGTGATCATACACTGGTGAGCAGGCATGCACAAGAGCTGGTTCCATTGTAGACAAGCCTTTGTCAGGGTCTATAATATGACCCTTAACCCTTAGAAAGCTAAACAAGGAAAATTCTTCTAATAGATAGTAAAAATTGGTGGGTTCCAAATATCTGAAGGATACATAAGGTCAGATAAGGCCTTCAAGTAGAGGAAATTCAGATTAAATTAAGAAAATAATTTTCATAGGAAATACTAGTAAATTTTTCTAGTGTTCAGATTCTTTTCTTTAAGAAGTAGAGCTAAAAATACTGGTTTGAAGGAAGCTTGGAAAGTACTGTTACATTTGTAATGATACCTGGCAGCCAAAATAGTGTCTGCTTCATTAATGGTCTTTTAAATTCACTATTTCTGCATTAAGAAAGTAGGAAAAATTAATAGATAAACTGGAGCAGTATAAATTGAAGGGAGCACATCCAAAGTTGTGAGACTGTCAATATATTGATCTTGGAAATGTTAGTTTTGCTTGGCACTTTATTTTTGTGGAAGTCCTTCTGTGTGTTACCACCTCAGGAACTCATGCATTTGCATGATAATCTAATCCTGTCAAAGACTATTTCTTTTTGCTTGCACTCAGTTGTTTAAGCAACTGCTGTTACATCAATAGGGCAGAAAGCTAGAATTCTACATTCAGAGTTTGTATTTGTATTGCAAGCTATGTAATACATGGCATGAAATTGTTATTTACTAGATACCAAACCTGCTTCTGTACTAATTTAGGCATTCTCATTCTTAATTAAACTATTGCTTGCAACAAGGAGCCAGAATGTGATTGTCCTTTGGGTGGACAAGAAGAAAGGCTGTGCTGCCTCTGTTCTTACACAGCTGTACAGAAGTTTCCCCAAGAGCAGGTGCTCTGTTGTCTCACCTTCAGAGAGCAGGCCCTGCTCAGAAATGAAGAAAGGTTGAGGTGACAGTCTAAACCCTTCCTTCATGATGGGAAAATACCTGCTTTATCCAGAGGTTTGCAGATCACTCCTCTTGTTACAATTAATGCAAAGCAAAAGACTAGAGTATTCCCCTCTCATGGCACATAAGGCCATGCAGTCTATCAGGTGCATTCACAAAGGTAATGTGGATCTTGCTTGTCTTTCAACAAATAAATAAATAAAATTTGCAATTAATACAAACTCTGAATGCTTTCAACACTGCACTTTGTCTAGCAAATGTTAAAACAGGCAAATGTTAGCCCAGAAATGCTCATTTTTCACAAAAAAGAGGGCTCAGAATTTGACTGTGCCACTGTTTCTCATATTATTTGCTACAGCAGTGCAGTAATATGCCACTCTTGCATGCTAGTAATTGTGGCCTTTCAAAAGTTTTATGTTAACCTTAGTTTGCTTTTGTTTCCTTAATGCTGCACTGTTTCACAGGAAGCTGGGGTAAGGGAGCTTTTCTTCTTCCTAAAAAGTAATAATATATTTCAGTTTGAAACTTTGGGCAGAATAAGAAAACACTATCCCTTAACCAGCTTTGGCATTGTGTGTTTTCACCTGTAGTTCTGTATTAGTTTCTTTTGCAATTGAGCAGTAGTTCAAACTGTCCTTGTAAATTGCCTTTTTGGCTATTACAAGGAAAGCAGATCTTGATTCTGGTCCTGCTTCAGAGAACAGGATTAGTCTTTTGAAATCAATGTAAACACTCATTTAATTTTATACATGCTCTTAAGAGCCTTTCTGAGTCAGAGCCTCTAATGATTTTTACAGCAGAAAACTAATTCCCCATAAAGAGCTCCAATGTATGATATGTCAGATAGTAAGACTAGTAAATTTTGCTGATGTATCAGCAGTGACAGCTGTATCATTGTAAGCAAACTGACATAGGTAAATTAACCCAAGAAGCACAGTTTTGTCTTGACTTTTTTTTTTTTTTTCAAATGTTGCATTCTCAAAACTGATTTTGATATCATTTCTTAAACAAAAATTAGACTTTTTTCTTTTGGTATTTTGAAAACAATTTTGAAACTTCGTGAAAGTAGAATAATTTTTGCAACAAAAAAAGAGAAAGATCTATAACTAAACATCTCATGTTACAGGAAGATTTACTTTAACTTAGACCTAAATCTTCTGTGTTGCAAGAAATGAGAAATCTCTTACTCATTGGATAGCAGTGGTAAACAAAATGCAACCCATCATAGTTCCCTGAGTCTAAACAAGTGTTACTGTGCATACCAGAGCATCAGCTCCATTTTAAACATCACCACTGTCATCATAGGCAAAGGCTTCTTTTTAAATGGCTTAAGATAGGTTTTGCAGTTCATAATTTTAAATCCAGGAGATACCAAATAGTCCTGTGCACCCTTTCTTCCTAGCCTCCCTTGCCTGGAAGCCTCTCAAAGTTATTTACTGGTGAACAACCTGAAAACTTTGGTTGGAGGAATTTGCCGTTCCTGGATTCCCTGTGCAAACCAAAATCAGTGACATCCAGAGCAACTCACAGCATCTCTCTAACAGGAGCACAGCTAAGAGTCACCTAGCATTATATGTCAGGAATAGATATTTTAGATATATAGACATTTGATGAGGGACTTTTTAGGAGGTCAGGTAGTTATAGAACCAGGGGAAATAGATGCAAACTAGAGGAGTGTAGATTTAGATTAGATATTAGGAGGAAGTTCTTCACCATGAGGGTGGTGAGACAGTGGAAGAGGTTGCCCAGAGAGGTTGTGGAAGCCCCATCCCTGGAAGCTTTTAAGGCCAGGTTGGATGGGGCTCTAGGCAACCTGATCTAGTGGAAGGTGTCCCTGCCAGGCAGGGGTGTTGGAACTAGATGATCTTTAAGGTCCCTTCTAACTCTGACAATTCTATGATTCTGTGATTTCCATGCTAGGCTTTCAGTGTTCAAGGTGAAGTCTTAAGAGCAAGCAATGAAATGTGCCTTCAGCAAGACTTAAGCTTCTTTGCATGCTCCATTGCACTGCTGATGTTTCTATAGCTGTATTTTCATTGGTTGGGTCCTTGTGTTTTATTAAGAAGTAATCCTGGCATTAGTGGAAATGGAAAGTGAGCAGTAAACTAGTTGTGGCCTCAATTTGTCCCGGCAAAGTTAAGGTTGGCTGAAGTGCCAGTGGAGAAATTTTAGGGATGTTTTAACTTAGCTGAGTAAAGCAACAGAAATAAAAAATATAGTCAGGGACCAATGGCAGAAAAGCTGCATAACTTGAGTGTTAAGTTCCTCAGTTATAGAAGACTGATATAGTGAAAGTACTTGCAGCTGCCATGAAATTGAAACCCAGAATATTTAATCTAGCAGTGTTAGTTGTCTGGACTAAAGGACAAAAATTGTGATAGACCTTTGGTTTAATACCACGTCTGCACAAGTACCATTAGTATGCTTACTGTGGACAGTTATTTTTCTTAACCAGTTTAAGTGTCTTTCCCTTTAGGAAGTATTTGAAAGAGCAGCTGAAAGACCATTCTAGACAACTTTATCTTCCTCTACTTTTTTGTAACAAGGCTCTGAAAATTTGGCCTTTCATTTGTATCTTTCATGTTAGATTCTAAAATACAAGGTAGTCCTGCACTTCTAATAAAAGCACAATGCACCATTTTAATTTTGTTTTAACTTTCTCCTTCCCATGCTTGGTTTACCAAGTATTCCTTTCAGGACAATAGTGGTGAGCTTGCTGTCCCACCAAGTACTGCTCCAGAATTTATATGACATCTTACTGGAAGAATTTGTGAAAGGCCCTTCTAACTTGGAGGAGAAAATGACAATACAAGTACCAGAAAACAAGTTGGCTGGTTTTCTCAGGTACATCTCCATGCAAAACCTGGCTGTCATCTTTGACTTACTGCTGGACTCCTATAGAACAGCCAGAGAGTTTGACACCAGGCCTGGGTTGAAGTGCTTGCTGAAAAAAGTATCTGGCATTAGTGGAGCTGCCAACTTGTATCGCCAGTCAGCAATGAGCTTCAACATCTACTTCCACGCTTTGATTTGTGCAATCCTGACAAACCAGGAGAGCATCACTGCAGAGCAAGTGAAAAAAATCCTCTTTGAAGATGATGAGAGAAGCACAGACTCATCACAGCAGTGTTCTTCAGAAGATGAAGACATTTTTGAAGAAACTGCCCAGGTCAGTCCCCCACGAGGGAAAGAGAAGAGACAGTGGAGGGCTCGAATACCATCTCTGAGCGTACAGCCCATCAGCAATGCAGACTGGGGGTGGCTAATCAAACGGCTTCACAAGCTCTGTATGGAACTGTGCAACAACTATATCCAAATGCATCTTGACCTGGAGAATAGCGTGGAGGAGGCTCCAGTGTTCAAGGGTGACTCTTTCTTCATTTTACCATCTTTTCACTCAGAAACCTCCACCCCATCCACCGGAGGGCAGTCTGGGAAGGACACACCATCAGAAGATGACCGGAGTCAAATCAGGGACCAAATGGGAGACATTCTGACACCCCGAGGAGGTTGTGGAGAAACGTTGCTGCTACCCCCACCCTTAAGTCCTAAACCAGAGAAAAAAGAACAAAGCAGGAAAAAAGAATGGTGGGAGAGTGCTGGCAACAAGATCTATACCATAGCCACTGACAAAACTATCTCCAAGCTGATGACAGAATACAAGAAAAGAAAGCAGCAACAGGCAATGACGTCCTTCACCAAAGAGGTCAAAGTAGAAAAGAAAGGGGAGCTTCTGGGTTCAAGAGGACCAGACTCACCCATACTCCAACGGCCACAACATCTTATGGATCAAGGTCAAATGAGGCATTCATTCAGTGCTGGCCCAGAAATCCTGAGACAGGAGAAGAGACCACGCTCAGGATCCACAGTCAGCTCCCTGAATATATCTGTTAGGGATGCTGAGGCCCAGATACAGGTAGGACATACTTGTAGAATGCTAATAATAATAGCAATAATTTAAAAGATACCTATAAACATTATAATGATTATAATCTCTTCATTTAATGACATGAAGTTATCATGATGAGGACTGAATATTTCAGCAACTGGCACTGATTAAAACCTGATTCTGTCCTATGAAAAGAAAATCAGTCTTCAGGGAAGTGTTATCAGGCATAAAAGCGCAGCTCTCAAGGGTGCTTCTGTGTCTGGGGCCAAAGGTGCACTTAGTCCTAACTAACAACATACAGTGATCTCCTTGCTCACTGCTAAGGGCTCTGGATCAGTTAAGGCTTTTGAAAATGTCATGCTGCTTGTCACAATGTCTTTTCTTAAAGATTTTTTTGTTAATTCCACAGCAGAAATCGTGGGCTCTTTTGCTAAACAGAAACTTGCTGCTTGCATGTCCAAGTGAAGCTGCAAACTCAGTAGCATTCACTATAGGTTAAACTAAAAAGTGATGAAGGGGGAGCATGATACCTGCAATACAAAGTCAACCAATGACCTGCAATACTGAGTGTGAATTAGGAAGACACTGAACATTAAAAGAATATGTTGGCATTGCTATGTCCTCTTCCTGAGGCTGCAACTACCAGATACCTTATTTTCTGCCTCAACTGATGGGCTCATCCGTTAAGATCTTCTGAAGTCTTTTTTTTGTATCCAATTTGTTTATAGGCATGGACCAACATGGTGCTGACAGTTCTCAACCAGATTCAGGCCCTGCCAGACCAAACTTTCACAGCCCTGCAGCCAGCAGTGTTCCCCTGTATCAGCCAGCTGACTTGCCACGTGACAGATATCCGTGTCCGCCAGGCAGTACGGGAATGGCTGGGAAGAGTGGGCCGAGTTTATGATATCATCATTTAAACCTAGCTGTGCTCTCTTACAAAGGGGACAAGACATCCAAGGTATACAGCAAAGAAGTATTTGGGGTTCATTAATTGCCTGTTTGTTGATGATAAATTAAGAAACAATGAGTTTGTCAATGTATCTATCCACTTGAGATTGCATCCTTTGCTAGTGTGAGGGACACAAAGTGTAAGAGTGTCCAGGGGGGGTCTGGAATGTCCCCAGAACCCCCCAGAAGCAGCCAGTAAATCAGGCTGGTACCTAAAGGGGTGATACAGTTCAGTAGCCTTCATTTCAATTCACATTTGCAACAGTGGGAGCCACAGAAATTGCAGCAGAACTTCCACACTTGCAATTAGCTGTGAATGCAGCTGTCATCTGGATGTCAAACCAGGCCAGTAAGTCTACATAACTTTAAAATAAATAAATGTCAGGGAAAAGTTGGGGCTATAGGACAAGTAAAAAGATGACACTTGTTTAGGGTAACATTTTTTCCCTTCTGAAGTTAGCATGAGAGAGGAAAGCCAAATAAAGATTATTGTAGTAACTATATGTGCCACTCACTAGAGAAAGCAGAAATTTATTTTGCTCTGAGAAGAGCCTTTGAAGTCTGGTCACATTTGGGGTAGCTAATAAGTGACTATTAAAGTATCCTATGTCTAAAACTGGTGAACCAAAGTAGTGACCATTCATCCTTTCATTGTTCTTGTGGAGTATTGCTTGAAGAGAAATGGCACTGTCAAGCTGCCCTCTCTACACCAGGAAAGTTTGTTCTGCTGTTTCCTGTGAAGTCTGGGGGAAGACAGACCATAGAGCAAATACCAGCATGTGCCAACATCCAGCATTCAACTAAACAGAGTAGAGATAAAGTGTTCCAGTTTAAGCAACAATGCACTAAGGTAGCTTATTCTTCTGCTGGAAATTTATGTTTGCTTATATAGAGCTGCTGTAGCCAGGAACACCCTTATCACTTTTGTTAAACTTAGCCTACCACTCCCCATTGACCCAAATCAGGATGGAAAATAGTCTGAAGGAAAGTATTGTTCCTGTTTCTCTCCCATTTCTTGCCTGCTGCTGTAAATAGAAGGGGACAGATCCTTTCCCTCTGTCTAGCTGTCCTCCAGGGACTACTACATTTCACTGGTGTTACTGAGGAGGAGAAAGGAAAAGTCTTACTACTGTGTTGTCAAATATCTATGTGATGCCCTTCACAGTAGATACAGCAAAAGGTTACCTTGCTGCACAAGTTACACCACAGCCCCTGGGACATCCTGTCTTCTACTCTCATACTACGTAATTTATTAATTAGGAGTTGAAATAATTTGAAAATAAGTTGATTTTAATCTTGGGTGACTCCTTCATGTTCTCCCAAGGCTTTTAAAATGTGCACACCAACTAAATATACAGCTTCAGTCATTGCTCCAAAGCACCTTCAAAGGGGTATCTGTATATCAGGCCTGAATTTTGCACAGCTAACTGATTTTAGCATCTGAAGCCTAGAAAAACAGAAGGAGCCATGAGTCTCCACCAAACAGCCATCACCCAAGCTGATGTGTTTTCACAAAGTCTGCCACTATCCTCCTGGCTTTTCCCTCCAGTGCCCACTTTGCACCTGCTAGACTTGTGCAGGGAATATTTGTCCCATAACTTTCTGTAGTGTCAGTCACACTGTTTCCCTTTCTTTCAAAACTAACCTTTGCTAAATTGTTTCAAAGACATAAAAATTCCATAATAAATAGCCCTTTCTTACCACCTGCATTGACTTGATAAATGAGTAATTTAACTATTCTATCAATTGTCAATTTTTCCCCAACAGTTTTAACACTTCCTTGGGGACAGGTGAGATTAGCTCTTGGTAAATGGGAGAGTAGTGGCATAGTTCAGTTTCTGTTGCCATGTCTTTCTTACACATCTTCTTTAGGTAAAGTGAAAGGGTGTTATGTTTTTTGTTAAAGATTGTATCAGGCATCTATACTGAACTGCTTTTAAAGCAGTACATTAATGAGGCAATTATAGGAATCAGAATAACAAACTGTATGCCAAACACCCAACTCTATTATATATGCATTCAGTGAATGCAGATCTTTGCTGTACTAAACAAAAACTAAAGTAAATCCCTAAACTATGGTGGAGAAGTAAAAGTGATAGCAGTACCAGTGGAATCACTCAGGATACCAGAAGAGGGCCTACCATCTAGGAGACACTGTGGTTATGTCTTGTGGTTAGAATACTAAATCTTCTGTAAAACAGAGAAAAGAGCTCTAGAAGTGACAATGCCATCCACCACACTTCAAGCCCATGAACACAGCATAGCCTGGCGTTATTTGATTAGCCACCATCTTGACCCAAAATATAATTTCGTTTCAACTTTCTACACTACAAATACCATACTGGAAATGAGTAGGAATTGCTGTATTGCTATTGCTCTGTTTTAAACATTGCCCTCCAAATTATGCACTCAAGTGCCCATTCTCACCCTCAGTGCCTCTGCTCTTTAGGACTCCTCCATAGGAGGTCATGTGTAGCTTCAAGTAATTCTAGAAATGTAATACAGAAAGATGAGGGTGAAGGAATCTTGGAATCATCAGGCTTTACCTAAGCAAAGTTTAGCATGTGCTGCTCTTCCTTTTCCTTATATGTAAGATGGTAAGCAGGTGAGGAGAGCAGCCATTCAGGAACCATTCATTTGAGATGCAGAAGCTTTCTGATGCACCTTCAAAATATAAGTAAATATAAATGGAGCAACACTAAACATGTGAAGTCACCATTTCACAGACCTGCACAATCTCTTTTGTGCATACTTTGGATCTAAGGCTGTCAGCCTGCTGCCTTCAGGCCTCACAAAGCAAGCTTTTAGCCCTAAGGAGGAGTCTGCCAGAACAGTCCCAGAAAAAGGGTACCAGCACCAGCCTATCCTAAGCGTCATAAGGGGACTCCCCACTCTGAACACCCCAGTCATTTCCAGCTGTACAGTACAGCAGCTTTTCTCCTGTGGTTGCAAAAGCACCTCTGTCAGTAGCAGAGTAACCCTGGTACCCATACACAGAAGACTTTTTCACATAACCCACTCAAATCCTTATAGCCCATAATGTAATGTATGAGCTAACAGGAGCATACTAACCAACTGTGAATCAGAACATTGTCACTTTGAAAAGCCAGAGTCTGTACTCTAATCTTTCTCTCTGCTCTGGCTAATGACCACACTCTTTTCTTGGACTTACTTTTCTTTTGACACAATTTCCTTATGAGGTGGGTTTGATTTTTATTGAACTGGTCAGTTATGTTTGAAAATGACTAGCCAGTAACTTTTCAGTGGTTTGACTCCTCAAGTACCAGTACTGCACCTCTGCTGCTTTTGCCTAGTTCACACTGCCCTCCTCAGGGCCACCACAGCAATCAGAGGCAACAATACATTTTAAAATCCTGTAGGCAGCCACAAACAGAGAATGCTGCTGTTGATCAGCAAGAGCCACCTTTATGCCCATGGAATAGCTCATCACCATGCAAACATATAAAGCCGGAAAAAGCAGCATACTAATTGAGAAAGTGCTGCTTCTGTTGTATAGTAAGATCTTGACCCCAATTGATGTGGTCTCAGGCTATTGTATGGTTGCACTTTATTCTGTTGTGTGAAGATTTGCAGATATATGAGACAATGGGTGTGTTTATATATGGATTCCTGTACCTCCAGTCACTGTCCCAGTCTGAGCACTTTGCATATTTACAAAGCAATACTACATCAGTAGTATATTCATCATGATCTCTGAGTATTTGTGTCACATCAGCAATGGTTAATGCAGTTATTCTGGTAACTTTCCCACAGTAGTCTTTTTTGAGCATTCAGCAGCCATAGAATTACCACCACTATCTCTTGGGTAACATGGTTTCATGGCTAAGATATTAAGGTACATATTTATTACACTCCTAGGGATGAACATTCATGTGAGAATAAGTGGCTTAATTTATCATCTAGAAGGAAATATTAGGGAAAGATTTACAGAGACCTGGGCAAAACTTTCCTTGGAAAGTCCAAGTACAGGCAACATAGCTTTTACCTTGTCACAAATAAGAAGTTTGTGTCCTCTGGACTATAGTCATCTCATGTCCAGGCCAAGCAGAGTTTACACCCATGATTTGTAAGGTGCTTTGCCTTTCAATTTGAGCTTCAAGTTTTGTTTACAACCTAAACCTCACTGTAAAATTTGCAGTCAGATCCTCACCTGTCATAGATAAAACTCTCACCTCCACATACCTTGTGTTAACATAGGTGATCTCCATCTGCATGTGGTGAAGTAGCATCTTGGTGTTGATATCTTCACTGCAGAACTTGACACAGCACCACTATGAAAAAGAGTGGCAAACAAGTTAGCAATTGGAGAAGTCCAGCTCTGTGTGCTGCCTGCACTTTGTACCTCGCTTCAGAGCTTAAGCCAACACTTAAGTGCTTAAGCTGTTGAAATCAACGTGAGTTACATACCTGGATATCTGTAATACTCAGGACTCAGTCCTTGAATCCCTACATACAGGTTCACAAGTTCTCAGGAAAGGGGAAGATCTGTACAGCTCCTGCTGTCATCCTCTCTGCTTCTGTCCTCTGTGCACCTCCTGCTTGAAAATTCCACAAGAACCAGCACATATTCCCAAGTATCCCAGTGCCCCAAAACTAGAACCTTCACTTTTGCACAGATCCAGTTTTAACATGTAGAAGGCTGATCACAGCAAGCCTGTTACTCAGTGATAACTAGTTTTTAATTCACACACAAAAAAAGCCCAAGAGCCAGTGCTTTCTTTCCTTACCCTTGCTTCTGTGGGGGTGTGCTAAGATCATGCAAGCTATTTACTCAGCATTCCAGTTATGGTCATTTCTAGGAAGATCTATATACAGTGCTAATCATGGCATGTGACATGAAACACAAGTTATCAATTTTTGATCATTCCACAGTTGTTGAAGAAATAATGCAATACCATCAACTACAAAAAAAATAAAATTTATCTTCTGTTTTTACTATAAAAGGACCAAGCTACCATAGCACAGAAGCACAACTGTTGGATTTTATGCAATGTAGATAACAGCATCTGGCAGCTAGAGATTCCCCCTCTCTGAACCTCTTTATTTTGAGTAAAGCTTCTATAGGGATATGACTTAAGGGTCTCTTAGCAGCCCCCACCAGCAGCATGCCTGGGACTCCAGGAAGTTGTACAGCTACAAGGAAGAAGTTGTAGCTCCTCTTGCTGTTGTTTCTACTGGTTTCCCTCAAAACATATACTTTATGTGTGACACTAACTGTGTGATGTCATAGTAAACAAACAGCTTTGGCCAAATATGGAGTGCTGGCAATTTAAAAAGGGAAAAAAAACAAAATAAAAAAGCACATGACATAAGTATTCATCAGTCTTTACACATAGTGCTCAGAGGTCTCCAAGCTAAAAACTAAAAGCAGAGGGAAGAAGTGCCCTGATTCTGTGGATATCAGTGGGACTAACCAGTACGATCCTGGACTGATGCAATAGTGAGCTTGCCCGTGGGACTTGATCCCTCAAAGTCTCCTTACTTTTGCAAATTCACAAGCTGAGGTTTGCACAGTCTCCACTGCCACACTGGATCAGGGAACTGAGTTCATGAAAGGCAGTTTTCTGTTAAGAAACATGGCAACAGGATCTATTTCAATCCTTTTACCCACTTTTTAAAAGGTAGCTATGTACTTTCATAAATTTCATCTCAATACCATAGAGCCCCAGGGCCGTTTTCTGTCCATGCATTTGCTTCATCTGGACTGCAGTGAGGTGCCATGCTTCTGCAGTGAGCAAGCTGAAAGGAGAGAGTGGAGCTAGCAGAGAGGAACAGGTACACACGTTCAAGCAAGGGACAAATATCACCTCCACAAGCAGGCTGTGGCTCCTGAGCCCCCCATTCTGCAGGAAAAGCAGGATTCATACAAAAAGGAAAACAGCCAGGAAGGACAGAGGACAGTGGTGACAGAGCCCTGTACTGCATGCTGTTTGCTGGAGCAGATGGGAGAGAGAAATTGAAAAGTATGCAATGAGAGCAGTGAGCACCTTCTTTCAGTTCCCCTCACCTTCCCCTCCCTCCCACTCTTCCTCTTCTGTCATAACTTTTGAGACTGCAAACATACTTCCATGGACCCTTCGACCAGAACTGAAAATTGAAAGCAAGCCAAAGGGAGTGGACACTCCATTTTGCCAAAGATCTAAGCCTTTCCTGTTCAAAAATTTAAAAATCAAATTTTGTTTCCCTGATGATGGCTGCCACAGGAAGCATTTTACCACAAAACATGATTCCCAGGACTTCATCTCTCTAGCTGTATATTCAGGAGGAGCCACTGTAAATGGCCTTGTCAAGCAAGTGCTTACATTGGGTTTATCATCTACTGAGTTCATACCTAGCTGCAATTCCCCAGTCTCATCCATGTTCCCTCCCTCTACCTTTCTGCTCTTCCTTAGAAAAACACCTCCTTGTATCTGCTGAGTCCTGTTGTGCTGCTAGGTTTGTTTGGTCCTTGGGTGTCCAGTGGTCAGGCAGTCACTGTCAGCTGGCTTGCAAATTGTATTTTGTGTATATTTTATTCTGATTGAATTCTGAAATGGAAATATTTTAAATCAAAAATTATAAACTATTTATGTTGCTTGTGTTGTAGAATAAAGAAGCAATTGCAAAGTAAGTTATGTTTTGGTTTTGTCTAAAGAAAGTTATTGTATAGTTACTGATGAAGCAAAGGCCTAAAATACATGGTAGGTACCAGCTGGGACTGCAGTTTTCATGGGTGACGTTAGGAACTTAGCCACTTTGAACTGCTGGGGTTTTTTGGTGGGAGCTGAGGTCTAAACACTTGAACAAATGAGTCCTACACCACTCCTAGACAGATTCTGAGCTTGGGTGGGTGGAGGAGGATGAATCTGCTGAGACAGCTAAAGGTGCAGGTAGACACCGTGCGCCATTTTGAAGCAACTAAACGGGTGAAGCATTTCTCCCTCCTAATTTTGGCTTTGGTTTCATCACAAAGTAAAATTAGTTCATTATAAATTAAAAAGATAAATGAAACCACCAAAACACAAGCCCACACACACAAACATGGCAAAAAAAAAGCATCTACTTTCAAGAACATTAGCTTCGAAAACTGTCCTAAAAAGTAACCTTCAGGATTGAACCCTGCAAATTCCATCACACCCCAAAGAAATCACTTTACTACCACTGAAATCCAGACAGTGCCTATCCCACCACTACCCCAGTCCCCAGCATGAAAGCCACTGCTTGCAAACACCTCCACAGACAAGGAGCCATCACAGGACAAGGTTCCTTTGAGGGCTAGTTCACAGCCAGATTTTTGTTGGATTTTTAAGCTAGGAATTTCCCAAGCACACTCAGTTTAGCCAGCACTAAAAATGTGTGCCTAATTTACAGGTGCATGCAAACAGCATGGATGTTGCAATGTGTTAATTGACTAGTGATGAAAACTTCCCATAAAGTTGCCAAACATATTTATCAGAGAAGAAAGTGATCATGATTCAATCATGAAAGGCTGATTTTAAGTCCAGGAAGGTCAACTCTCGTAGCTCCCTTGGGAGTCTACCACAAGTCAAACCCTCCAGGAGGCTGAGAACACACCCCACAAAACCACACATCCTCTCAACAGCTTTAGTAAAGCCTTTCTTCTGCCATTACAAGTGCCAAAAATCTGTGCATGGACATCAAGTTACCCTAGGATTTCAAAACCGGTGGTTTTTTTTCCACAATGTAGGTTAACCACTGGCTGCACTGTATGCATCTGTGGTCAACTAAAAGTAAAAAGCTCCCCTGATGTCCCAAGCCAGATATCTCTTTGTTATGTTTTGACAGAGTGCTGAGTGCCCAGTGTCACCAGTACCATTTAACAGATGTGATGAACAAACAACTGAGCAAGTAAAAAATTTGTTGTTGACCTCAAAAGGGCCCAAAGTATCTTCACCACATGATCTGGCCTCTTGCTGCTTCTCACAGATCTGTAGCCCTGTGGGATAATCTGACAAGAGGGAGAGGAAAAAAAATAACAGTGAAGACAGTTTATGGGAGTGATAATAGAAAAGCAAACTAGAGATACTAGGAGATTCTTCAGGTATAAATCTAAAGAGAGTGGAAACCCACTTCGGATGCAACAGCTAATACACAATAGAGCTGCATAGGAGACCACTGGCACACCTGCACACCCATCACTCAAAGTACCACTATGGTAATCATTGGACAGTATTGTCAGTAATCCTGCTGGAAGCATGCTTTGTCCTGGGCAAATGTTGCTTCATATGTGTTTTATGCATGGAGAAACCTTTCTTTTGGTCCATTGAGTGAGCCTGTGACAGAAGAAATAAGTAGAACCAGGCTTGAGTTCTGTCCACTCAGCCACATGAAACACACAGTGATCTCCAATTTCTGAGCTTTTGGCAAAGAGGTTAGCATCAGGATAAACCTCTTAGCACAAGTTAATCACTGTAAACAAGCAGAGGTTGAACTCTTTATCCAAATGCCCAACACAATGTCCCAGAACAATGCTCTCAGCATCCAGGTTTCAAAACCCAACAGAATACCAAATAAATCAAAACAATGTAGAGGTAAGCACAGGTCAGTTAAGTCCCAGTCTTAAAATGAAGGAAAAAAACCTACCAAAACCAAAGACAAACAAACAAACAAAACCACAACCAACCCACAACCACACAACAAAAATGTGTGTGCAATTTTCTGACTCCTGACATAAATCCATGGTAGTAAACTTGGTTTACTTTTTTTGATTATTTTTATTTCACAAGAGGGTTGTCCCTTTATCTATACTGAATTTACTGGGAGAACTGTATCCATAAAGTAGAGACAATACTTCTGGTTTGCCAGTTCTATGGAAATATGCCCAAGCTGAATTAATTTTCTTTGCTGTGGTTAGCATGACCACTTCTGAACAGGTCTCTCATTATCTTCATTCCCTACCACAGACAAACAAAATTACTCAAGATTAAAATAATTTAGAATACTTTCCTGTGCAGCATTTATCAATTATTTACTATGTTTTTGAATGTTACATTACATTCCTGGCAGACTGCTCTGTCCTTCAAATCAGATTCTCCTTTGTCCAGAGATTGTAGGGGGGAGGAACACTATAAAATAAAACTGGATAAGATGCTATATTGAAATCTACCCCTACAAGTATGCCCAGGAGGGTCAGAAAGACAAATCTTCAAGCTTAGGAAACAAGAATGTCAAACATAATGAGAAAGTGAAATATTGTTTTGAAATATGTATTGCAGTAACTCATGCTAGGAGAGGAAGGTGACAAGGCTCTTGGTTGGTTTGAAATGCTCACCTGCAATAGCAATTAATCTTCCCTTGAGAAAACACAGGTATCATTTTCTGGGTAGAATAACAATGGTTGCCCTACAGATCCCAGCTGCAGGGATGGTCATCAGAGCAGATCTTACATCTCTCTTGCATAGATTGTCTTTTCTTTTAAAAGGAAACTAAATAATTGAACACCTCAATGCAGGCTTTTGTGACCAGCCCCAAGCCCATGAGAATAAAGATTTTTAGTGTGCAGAGCCAACCATGAAGGAAAAAAAAAAAGAAAAAGAGATAAAAGTGAAGGTTTAAATCTAGCTTGCTATCAGCTTTCTCTTACAGATTTTCAATCAAATCTCCTTTAGCATTTCAGAGGAACAAGTAATGCAAGGTAACAGCATAACATGGATTTCTTTAGGCAGGGATGTACAAAAAGGAGGACAAGAAGCATGACCACCATCAACTGTCTAATCAGGGTTGTGGAGAGACATAAGATAAGCTGTGCCATCCTAGACAACACCACAGATCTGCAGGGATTGCTGAATTAAAACAGGATGAGAAAGAAGACCCTAAGGCAGAGCACAAGTGCCAAACACTTCTGTGTCTCTTTTAGAGCCTGAGCCATCAAACCAACTCAGGATGGCTGGATGAGCATCCCTTTCAAGGAGGTACCATCCTGCACATGGCAAAAACAATGTTTGAAAACAAATAAAGTCTGTACAGTTTCACCATTGCCTGTGGAAAGCAGCAAAAGAAACTGGGGAAAGAATGCAGCAGTACATTTGAAAGGCATCTAGGGCACTGTGGATGTTCTGTTCCCTACCAATATTAGTGGCAATACAGCCTAGACTTAACATTGCTAGCCTCAAACATGTCAGCAAATCAGAAAATTAAATTATTTATGACAGACAGTTCAAGCTTCGCACTGAGGAGAGTGGAGGAGCCTATTTTCTGCCATGACTTCCTCAAAGTCTTTGTCTACTCCCCTGATAGAACATTGAAAGTGATATTAAAAACATCACGTTGCCATTGTTTTAGAAGCCTTTACCAAACTTCCATCATTTTGGTGCCACCATTCCATGCCAGCTATTTTCTCTAGAGTATTTGACAAGACAACTGTTAGATTAAATTATTTCAAAGAACAAAGCCAGTGGAAGGGAAGGGAGGGAAGTTTTGCCCATGTCAAGGTTCTGAAGACCTCCAAAAGTCAGCCTCCCCCATGCTTCAAAGCAGCAAGCCTGACATCTGGACATGAGGCTTGAAATCAGAGATGTTCCTTCTTCCAACCTTAATGATTCTGTGATTCCTCTCCAATTCCACACCTTAGCATGCCCAAGTTATGGTGGTATTTATGAACTGTTTGTGACAAGGAGAAATAGCTGTCATGTCATGTGTACCCCACAGGGCTGGTGGAAATCTGCAGAAGAGCAGATCTTCTCTACAAAGGCAGTGTGTCACATGGGTGTCTGACCACTGGCAGTAGAAAGACAGTCCCCATTACTCTCACTAATTTTCCTGCTGGGTCTACTGATTATATAAAAAGCCAGAGAGAATCATTATTTTATATTCTAATTACCTGCATGACAAAGGCCACCACATTTCCCCAGGTTCCTGTTTGGCCTCAGCTCTACAAATTTAAACCATTCTTCAGCATTTTCTGGAGAGGTCAAGAATTCAAAGCAGCACTTGGTAAATCAGGTCAATGAGTCTTAAAAGCACATATCTTAGTTTTTGGCTGAAATTAATCAAACTAGAATCCAAGGATGCTGAACAGGGTGTTTATACTGTAAGTAGGCATAATTTTTTTACTTCCCTTCATTATTCATAACAGTCCCAAAGCAAATTTACAGCAAGCTTTTAAAAATAGCATTAATAGTCTTAGGGGCTCTACGATTAAGACCCTAATTAAGATAGAATATGAACGTTTCCTGCTTGCATGTGAGATGACAGATTTAAACTACACAGTTACACAACTCCTTAAGGAATATACTTTCTTCACACCAGTTTGGGAAAGATGCTTGTCATTCTTGCTTCCATACCAGGTGTCAAGGCATTAAGTTATAAGTATTTCACTGTCTTGATGTGACCTGTTACACCACATTTAGGACTCAGCTACCCAGGAGATTTTGCAATTCACAATGTAACTCCTTTGGACTGTGATGGCAGCTGCAAGTACTCATCACCTCTGAAAATGTTTTTCAAGATGACAAGTGAAAGAAGGAGTCTTCTCACAAGAGTGCAAAAGCTTTGCTGAGGTGACCTTTCTAGCTTCAAGCAGGACCTCCTCAGCAGAAGCAACAGCTGGGTCTGGTTTCCACTGAACTATGAGGCTGCTCCAGCACCAAGACCAACCATTCATTCAATATTATTGTTCTCTGTGCACTGCTCACCTACAAACTTTAGCTGTTTATCAAATGGTCTTTTCTCTTTCCCACAGCCCACGCTCACCTGCAGGATAAATCCCTCCTGCATACTGCAGCCACAGGGACACACCCAGCCTTGGAACAGGCCCTTCCAGGGTCCTCTCATTAGAATCGAGAAGTGCTGTCACTTAGGGCTGCCAATGTTGGAGCTGCAAGAGTTCAGCCCGCTGCCAGTTACACCTGAAATTTTCTGGGAGCCATCAGCTCAAAAGAAAAGTTGTCAAAAGGAAGTTCAGGCAAGAAACAAAAGGTTGCAGTTCTGTACAGTTTTACATCAGTCCCAAACACAACCTTTGCCTGAACAGGTTAGCCTTGAGAAATCATGAAAAACATACCACAGTTGACTGTGATATTACCCTCAGCCTCTCCAACAGCATGGCAGAAAAAGACACTTCCAACTTTTCAGTGAGATTTGAACCTTGACTCAATTTTTAACTTAAATATTCCTCCCTTCAGAAGTCAACATATGCCAGTTAATTTATTTTTTTTCCCCTGGATGAAAAACAAAAAAGACTTCTGTCTGGAAATAATTGTCATTTTAAAATGTGCATCCTTGAAAGCTGTAAATGAGCCTCAATTTAACTGAACTGACAACTCGTTATTACTGAAAGCAATCACATAGTCTCAGTAACCAAAGCTTTCCTGGCAGAGCTCTCTCTCTGGATTTATCATTAACATCTACATCCTAACACTGCTAAATAATTCAGCACACCATTTAGCCTTGTGTCCTTTCCTGTCTACCCAGAAACCACTCTCACTTTTTACTGTATATTCCAGCATCAGGTAAGAAAAACCTGCTTGGATCATGGTTCCTCCTCACACTGCGTAACTGGTGGGGAACCTTCACTTTCCACTGCAGAACGTGGGGTTTATTTATTTTATTTGGTTGGGAAAAGTGTTGATTAGATACCCAAATATAAAGCATTATTTATCCCCATGGAGTGATGACCAGGCAGGCTCAGACTCACATGTAAATTCCCCTTTTAATAATCCTAATGCAGGGAGGGCTCCAATCAGAGCGCTATCTGCTCCGGCTCCCAGATACCTGATGCCAGCTTTGCTGGTAATGTAGGCCACCGAAGCAAATCCAGAGAGATTGAGTTAGAAGTGGAGGGAGGCTCTGAGATCTATTTGCTTGGCTTCCTGACAACGGGGGGTGGGGGGAGAGGATGTCTAACTTCTTTTTTTTTTTTCCCTTTTCCACTATAAACGGGATATCATTTGAGAGGGATCATTAGCTGAGAGCAGCCCAGCTGGGTCAAGGCTGGGAGGCGGGGACACAGTTGCAAAGCAGCGAAGCAAGGTGGAGGCACAAAGACAGAAGATCAGGTTAGTGAAAGCATGAGGTGGCTCTTGGGCAGCAACTGGAGAAAATTTGGACACGCTGACAGAGGAAACTATGACTGGCTAAACAGTGAACCGGGTGGGACGCTTCCTGAAACAGAGCTCCAGGTCTGTACCCCCCTGCTCGATTCTGTGGCATGTCCTTTGACTTTGCATGTGTGTGTACGTCTGTGTAATGCCTCAGGATGTAGCATAGAGTAAATACCTGGATATCCAGACACATCAAAGTAGTACTACTCAATTACATAGAGCTTTTATTTGTTGCTGTTAAGTTGTTTTAAACACATTTGTGGGGAAAGCAAAACATTAGATGGAAGTCTTGCTAGAGCGCCAGGTAAAGAAGTTTAATTATTCCTTTTAAGCATAAGGCATTCTGCTATTCCTTAATTTCACGTCTTTTAAATGCATGTTTATGCTTTGGATCTGGTCCCATGAAGCCTCTCTGCAGATGTTAAGAGTCAGTAACAGCCAGCAATGAACTCTTGTTCCCTAAGCTGTGCACTGATTACTTTGGAGAGAGAGGATCACATGCAGGCAAACGGGGGGAGGGAAGTAACCTCAGAGATGAAAACACAGCCTGCCTTTCTGGCTTTGTTTGGGAGACAGCAAAAGGGTTTCTTTAATCAGAAATAATAATTAAAGGTGTACACATGTTCCCAGTAAATGTCCAAGTCAAATAACATAAGCAAATGACCTGGCCATGCTACTTATTTGATATAGCAAGTGCATTGTTGTAAAATAAAACTGGGTAAGACTGTGGGGGGGTCAAAATAGGAGAAGAAATAGTATGAAAATACAATTTTACAATTTTAACAAAGTCTACCTCATCAGCAGCATTGCCAGAGGTACAACAGCAATGTCTTCACACCTTGAGATTGGGTTTTGTCTGACAGCAAGGAAAAAAAAGCATCACCAGAATCACATTCTAACAAGTATTTGGCGATTCACTGTAAATCTAGGCTCATGTTAAAATTTTGTGTCATAATTAATGTATACAAGAATACATAAAAATGTTTTTCTATTTGCCAGAATTATGTGCCTTTGATATTTACAAGTAATAATGAATCAGCTTTAAGAAGTAGGATGGAGCTTGGAAAAGCACCTATGCTAACGGCTTCGAAGTGGACTTTGTTCCAAATCCATTTAAAACATTTCAGAAGTGTTTGGTTCCTGATTCAACTTCAAAAGCTATTGGTATAAATATGGGCCATAGTAATAAAAATAATTTCAACAAATTACTAAGTACCCTAGCAAATCATTAACAACATAATAAATCCTAGCACAAATCAAACAATCATTTCAATGGGAATTTAAGCAAGCCAGGTAAACTTATATTTTTATATCCTTACACAAAAGCTTCCTTTAAACTCACATTTGGCTTTATTTAGCTCATTCCCTTCAAAGCCATGTACCAGGCTTCTTTTGCCTAGACAAGGAGTTCAATTCTGAACACATTCCATTACTCAACATGGAAATGCCACACAACTGGGCTGCACCCTGCATTTCAGTCCTTTACCATGAGGCACAAGTAAAAGCTCATCTAAACTGATACAGTTTGTGTAATCTGTGAGCTGGCAACTGTACATCCTCAGCATGTTAAAAAAATGTAGGCAAACAGATTACCAATGAAAGGCATTACCACTTCTAGTCTTTCCTCAGTGTTTGGGAAAACTAACCCTCTGCTTCAGTTCCTACAAAGATATGTATGAAGAGAAGGAACATGGCCCTACAATGGCCAAACCACCCTACTAAAAATCAGCTCTGAAAAAAATGAAGACTTTTTAGAAACAATCTCTTCTACCCCCATGCCCTTTGCTGCCTCTCTCTTTATAAAGGATATTTTCCCTGTATTTGCATGTCTAACTTATTTCATGCTGGAAGTTGGAGTCTTATTTTTGTGAATTACAAACCAAACGAGAGCTGCTTGTGATGACACCGGCAGAGCACTTTGACCTCCAATGAAGCAATGGCATCAAACCCAAACCAGTCAAGAAAACACTACCAAATAATTCCCTCAGTCACTTCATATGTTTGGGTTGGAAAATCCAGTTATTAAATGGTAGAGGATTTTATTTTATATATGATCTGCAGTTGGTTTGTTTACTTACACTTTCAATTACTCAAAATTCATTCATAGATCATTTTATTTTTCAGTTCTGGTAGTAATTTCTGATACCTATGCAAATGGTTACTTTTCTCATTTTAGAGCTTCAGTTTTAGAAGTTAATTTTAGTGGAGTTTAGAACTTTTATTTTAAAACTCCAGATCAATTATTTTTTCTAAGTGAAATTTGTTAGATTTTATTAAAATTATTTCTACTTTTTTTTGTATAATCTGTTTTGGGGTTTTTTTATGGCTATAAGAGTTTTCAAAGTCCTAAATGTCAAGATCTTGGCAACATTATTCAGTAGTCCTTCAGCCACTCATCCCAGAAATGGGCACAAAACCACAGGAGAAAACAGAGACTAATACAAAAGTATTTCTTATGTTATACACATTACTGCATACATAGTCACTGAACACTTGTGTTGTTATTTTAAATATGATAGTTCAGTTGGAAGGGACCTACAATGATCACCTAGTCCAACTGCCTGACTAATTCAGGGAGTGCAAGAGGACACAAACTGTTTCATAATTACCTATGTCATTTCTGCCCAGTTCCCTTAACATAACGAAGTACTGGCAGGCTCAGGGCACTGCTCTTTCACCTTCAGAGACAGAAATGCAGACACAGAATTTCTGCAGACCAGAGCCAGGAATCAAAACCCAGGCACTCAGAGTGAAGTATAGCTAATGAATAACCCATAACACACCTCTCAGGTGAAAACTGTCTAGCTTCTGCTAGAGCACACTGTAATAAAGACAGGAATATAACTCCCCAGAAGAGCATTCACTATCCGTGACTAGCAGGCAGTCCTCTCTCTTCCCCCAGTCTCCTGGCAGAGTCACTATTCTACACATCTTGTAAAACATACCCAGAGCTACTGTGGTTGTCTTCCCTAAGCAATCCATCACAACCCTAGAGCAGGCACTTCATACACAAAAAGGTAATGAAAAATTGTAGGTGGTGTTGTTCAAGTTAAAAGATTCACAGATTTCAAAAATGCTAGCATTTATTCAGCCTCAAAGGCTTGAATGTGCTCTTGAAGAGATAATGTTCAGCCCAGTAATCATGGTGACACCCAAATTAATCTAGATTGTTCTTTTACACTAACTTCAGATTGTATCCATCTGAGATAGCTCATACCACAAATAGTTTCTCTTCTTCCATTTTCTTACCATTAGATGCAAATTGGCCCCTCAATAAATAACACATTTTACATATTTCTGTTGACAGACACTTCTTTGCAAGACCCAAGACTGCTGGGTTCCAGTTGAGGCTTTGGAACAAAGTATTCCCTCTAGACAAAAAAACCCATTTGTTAATTCCTTCTATCAAGCTTAACCAGGCTTAATGCTATCTTCTAGTTCATCACTAGCCCTCCCTTTCCTTTTTTGTCTTCTGCAAAAGGACAGACCAGTGCAGTGAGAGAGGAAGCCCAACATTTGCTCCTCAGACTTCTTGGTCCTACAGCTCTCATTCTCAGTTCCCTTTTGGCTCTCTTCTCCATAACTTTGCATCTCGTGCATCCTCCTCACAAGCTGAGGCTCTCCATCCAGGCTGGTGCACAATTTTGAGTCACACTCTTCTCCACTATTTCTTCCCCTGATAAGTCCACAGCTCTTCCCTTCAAGAATATCGGTTCTTATTTTGTGCTTCAGATCTGCATCCAACCCACCAGTCCCTCACCATCCTGTGGATTCTCAGAAATCTCAGAAACCCACCAGTCCCTCCTCCATCTCCTCACCATCCTGTGGATTCTCAGAAATCCAGGCTCTGTATGAGGCCATGCCTTACAACAAGACATCAGGCAACCATAACACTAGCCTGTGCTTCCATCAGCACACAAAGGATACACCATCCTTGTCCCTTATTTATTGTAACACAAACTTCCAGTGAGATTCAAAGGGGAGTTGCATTGAGTGTAAAGGTAAGACAATCAGTGCTTTGTATACCTTTTACTAGTCTCATGTAGGAAAGACTGGCAATCTCACCTTTTGCCCTCACAAACCACCACAGCAGTGCACAATTCACAGATCCAATGAACACTGCCTCAACCCAACTGAAAGCTCGCTCCCTACAAACCAAACCCAAAACTTACACTTGGATCTCAAGAATGTGCTTTTCACTGATTATACATAATTATAAGGCCATCCAGTAAAAGCCCATGTATTTTAATATTTATCATAAAGCTATAGGTAACCTAACATTATCAGTGAGTCTCAATATACACAGTGCACAAACATAACACAGAATGCTTTTTTCTCATTTTTCCTTTGTGTTATGCATAAGACAATAATAAAGTATAAGTAAACATTCTTAAGAATTCTTTGAAGATGATTTAATGTCTGCAGTAGAACAATAGCTGAACAGTTTCTTCCAACTCTGCTCTTTCCTCGTAGCTCCTTTAATGGTCAGATAAAACAACAGCTTGTACTGCCAGAAACTCTTTAATAAGAAATGATCAATATATGTGAGATAATTCTTCAGTATGCATTTTTGTGGTAAAAGACAGCTGGAGAGAAAAAGCTTAATAGCTAATCCACAATAGTTTCAATGTATTTTAAAATTACTTTAATGGATTTGGCCTCAGACTCACATTACTTCAGGTTCTGTCCCAGCAAAACCAGGACAATGACCATATAGTAAGAATTTCATAGAATCATAGAATCAGAGTTGGAAGGGACCTTCAAGATCATCTAGTTCCTACACCCCTGCCTGGCAGGGACACCATCCACTAGATCAGGTTGCCCAGAGCCCCATCAAGCCTGGCCTTAATAGCTTCCAGGGATGGGGCCTCCAACCATGAAGATTCTGTGATTCTATGATTCTATCATTTTAGGGCTTGGGTTTTTCCCCTCTCTATACTAGACTCTGAATGAAAGGCAGTTATTAAAAGCTACAGCTAGATAGAGGCAGACTGGAAAGAAGATGTATTAAATTTTAAAAGTGAAGCTAATACTAATAACAGAAAAGCATAAATGTTATTTAAAAGAAACAACAACCAAACCAACCAGCTTGTAACTCCCATTAACAGCATAGGACAATTCAAAAGCCGTGGGATAGAGGATTTTTGCAGGCAATTCAGCTGACCAAATAGCTGTAGCTGCTATTGCTCTTACACCAGAAGTTTTCTCACAATTTTAAACAGAGAACATGATAGCTGGCAGAACAAGCTCAAAGAGCTCCTGTCCAGGCTGTCCTGACACACCATGTTTATCTGAGGCTGGCCTCTAAGGTTAGAACAGCCCAAAGAAGAGGTACTGTAGGCAGTGGGTCCTGATGGAAGTGTTAGTTGTAATATTTGTTCTTTAAAGTAAACAGTAGAGTTTTCCAAATAGTAAGACATAACACTTAGGTGGTGGATCACCAGCCCTACTCCTCTGCCTTCAGTGTTCTCCCAAGTTTAGTTACCAATGTCTCGCAAAAAGGACTGGTCCCAACACAGTCCAAGAGTAATAAAATCTCGTACCAGAATACATACAGCTCCAGGATGTTGGCTTTTTCCACTCACGGAGACAGGGTTTTCTAGAAACTCGCCACTCTTTGCAACTCCTCCCTTTCTTTTGTCTCTAGTTGTCAAAGTATTTTGTTTTAATGGACCAGCAAATAAAATTTGACAATTCACAAGCCTTCTAAATACATTGCTCAAGTGCCACTAATGCAGACAAAAAGTAACTTGGAAAAGCAGTGGCTAGGTGATAGCAGGGGGAGGTAGAGAATGTGTATTTTCCCCCAGGTTAAGAGGTCTCCCAGAATCTAACACACTACTTATTTCTTTGGATTACAGAGCAGACAACAGACAAGTTCAACCAAAGATGACATAGAACCATTCCTGTGCATCATATTGCCTGCCACCATGATGCTCTTCCTGGCATTCCTGCTGCTCTTCCTGTACCGCCGTTGCCAGCACCCCACTCCGCAGAGGCAGATCTTCACCATCGACCTCCCTGAGGCCTTGCCCGAGCATGATGTTTCCAACTTCTTTTCTGTGCTGCCCTGGAACAGTGAACAGAGCTTCCACTACTCCACTTTGCTCCCTGATGCCACTTTCCTCACTCTCTGTTTGCCTCCATCTTATGAGGAGGCCACCATGAAGACTTCCATGGATGAGTCTCACATTGAGTTCTCTCCAGATCCAGTGCCTCCTTATGAAGAGAGCACGCTGCAGTCCAGCAACATCAAATAAACTTCCTACAGAAGCACCTTAGCTGAAACATGCAGCCCCTCAAGGCACAAATGTGGAACTGCTATGGCCTTTAAAATTAGCCAAAAGATTCCAAATGAGGAGCCAAACCAATGAATTAATGAAGGAAGAGTCCTGGAGTAACAGGGAATGAGTCTTTTCACATCATCCTAAGATTCTCTACCTTCCATTTGTGGCAAGCATACACACACACAGTAGCACCAAAAAATAGAAATATGAATTATGCTACAGATTCACCAGTCACAAAAAGGGCTTTTAGGACATATCTGTTCCAGTTTGGCTTTTTCATTTTTATGTGNCAATCCCAGATTGGTAACATGAGTATTCCAATTAACAAAGCACATCACACCAGGATTAAACTTCAGGACAGGTGGAAATCTGTCCATCTACAGTCCCTCAGCAACAAGGAAATATGAATTGTGCTACAGATTCACCAGTCACAAAAAGGGCTTTTAGCACATATCTGTTCCAGTTTGGCTTTTTCATTTTTATGTGCTTATTTTTGAGTTCCCAACAAACTGATTCTCTCAACCTGTGCATGTCAACATCACTTCATTCTGCAGTGTTCTGGAATGATCACAACAGCTTTCAGGAAAGCAAATAAATACATGACCTCTACAAAATTTCCAGCAATTGTCCCAAAGGTTCAAACATGCACTGTGACTGATAAAGGCTGTCTTTTATCACAGCTGAATAACGAGGACAAGCAGAGAAAATCTGATCATTCTGTGTGGAAAACTCCAGCAGCACCACACAACAGCCCACTCAGACTGTTGCTACAAGCTACTTCCCAAGGTCTGCAAGGTCCCAACCTTCTAGACTACTTACTGGCTTGACTTCTTTTCCAATTTACAAGTCTACAACAATAAACCCTGTGACTATTTGGTGCAGCCTGTGAAAGAATTAGGGAAAAAATAATAAAATCAAATGCACAAAAAGATCCTGTCTATATTTCAAAACATCATTATACTCCCTTCCCTTTCATCACTAGAGCAAAGTAAATCTCAGTGCATTGGTGGCAATGGTTCATTTTCTCAGGATAGCTTACACAGGCTTATACTTAGACAATGATGTTACCCTTAATTCTTTCTCACAGGATAGCATTTTCTCTATGTTGACAGATGGTTTTGTTATGGAACTTGGCTACTACAGATCATGGTGGCCTCAAAAATATGTCAACTTCTTCCTTGCAGGTGTCAGCTCTTCCACGATGGTACATTTGGCTGTGGCTTGCCAACATAACAGCTATTACTGTGTGTAGCCTTGGTGTAGTCCTGAACCCAAAGATTGTCCTGGCCTGCACTGATTCTAGCAACTGTCATGAGTTGTCTGTATCAGCCATTCTTCCCTTGTGAATGTACCACATTCCTTATGAAAACCAAAACCACTGGAAGAACAAGTCCACTGTATTGAATTGAGTATATTTTGCCTTAAAAGATCTGCTGTATTCTGAAATGAGTTACACTGTTCAGCACAATTCCATGTTTACCCTTTCCAGGGTAGCACCTGAAACCCAGACTCTGGGCTCACCATTCTAAACTGCTTTCCAGTTACTTTAGTTACAATTAAGGTAACATGACTGACATTTCTTTTGACCAAGACTAAGGTACTTGAGAACTAGTTGACAATTGTTAGTCTCTCAGAGAAATAGAAAGTGATTGTCTCTCACATAGTATTTATTGGATAACTCAAATCCTGCCTTAGACAAATAGTTTCTGTTCGTTGGCATCAGTATAGATCATTAAAAACTGACACTTGCTCGAATCCAAATGAACAGAAACATTGCCATGACTTAAATTCTTCTTTCTAATAAACTGTTTTTTATTCCATCTGGAGTTGGTATCCCTTACCTCCCTCCAACACAGGTTTGTCTAGTCTTGCATGTTGATTGTCCCTGGTGGGTTTTAACCTAACCACTTTTAAATTTCCACACCAAAGAGAAGGTCCAGTAAAAGAAAAAAGACGAATGTTTCTGATGCAAACATACTGAAATTAATCTCTATTGCCTAGAAGCTACCTCTGATCATATTAGCCTGTGGAGACACACATCAGTAACCACAGTGTTAGTGTTTTTAGTGTTACTGATTGTAGAGCAGCTATCAGGTCCTTGGAACAAACACTTTCTGGATCGAAGCAGAGCACTCGCAATCTGAAAGGAACTCGTGTCTGGCAATACAGCAACCACAAGTGTAGGGGAAATATCTTTAATTTTCTCAACTCTACTAATCTGGAAGGTGAAGTTTAGAGTACACTGTCTCAAAGAAAGATGTTGGAGCTGAGGATGTAGATAAGACTGTGGAGAGATGTTCAGTTTTCAAAGACATAAAAGGTTAATTAAAAAGAAGTCAAATAAACATCCTGTATGCCTGTAGCAATCTGAACTGGTACTAGTGATCTTACAGTGCAGCAAGATTTAGTCAGAAAAGAAACTTCTGTATGTGAATTGCTGTCTGGAAGTGCCGTAAAACACTGGCAGCACCATCTCTGGACACAATAAGAAATTAGACAAACATATGCCAGGACTGATGAAGGATCCTAGCTGCAGCAAGAACTGGATTAGATGTCTTCTCTGGGTCCTTTTCTGTTTCTATGCCCTGAAATTATGTCAAAGTAAACTTTTTCATCATTTCCAAGTTTTGTATGAAATCAGATGTCTGTTTCTTTGAAAATCTGACACTATGAAATTTCACAAGCAGCCAGAGATCGTTGTAACCCTGGCATTGTACAAGTTTCTCTCTCAAAAGACATTTAAAGGAGAACAAGACAGGTATTTCATACAAAATTTCTACTAAATATCCACTGAGAGTATGCAGCACATTTCTCCAATAATAATGCAATGGTTTAATATTAATAGAGTATCCTGTCTCTCTTATTTTATCTGAGGGTAGAAAAGATGACACAGCTCTTTGCAACCACAGTAGGAGCTCAAAAACTAACATCTTGGATAAAATCAATTCATGCTTGTACACAGATTGAACATCTGGCACCTAATCTTTGCTGAACTAAGAACTACCTCGTGATTCACTGCTCATTTGTAACAAATATCTTTAGATTTTTAGAATTTAGATCCTAGCTTCACTGAAATGGAATACTTGTCAAAAACAAAACAAACCCTAACATCAGGTGAGAATGTCTTTATGATAGTTCAATAATACCACAGCTGCCAAGAAAGAACTGTCCCAAAATGAAACATTTGGCTTCATCTATGCTTACTTGGGTCCCTATGCAGCAATGCCTCTAAATACAGACATACAACTACTTTTGCCAGTACAAACTCCAATAGCATGGACTATATATGCTCTAGTAGTAAAACAATTATAAAAAATATGTTTTATCTATATGGGAATTTGAGTCAGCAGTCTTATTCAGGATAGAAATGGATTTTTTTTAATTTTTTTTAATTTTTTTTTTTTACTAAAAGATGTCCTCCAAGCCTCCATCAGAGTTTTCATCTGTGTCCCCTACCTGCATGCCTTCCTCTGGGGTGTTCATGACCAGGTAACAAGGTATGAGAAGGTACAAGTGCTTACAAGCAGCCAAAGACAAGTAATGTATACAACAGGGGGACCAGGAATGCTTTCTCCAGCACCAAGAGGAGAGTTTAGACACCCCAACAGTTCCCTAGAAAGGGTCACTAAGTACCTGCTGAGTCATGAAGTTTGCTGCACAGCAACAGGGATTGATCAGCACGTTTTAATTCACTGAACACAAAACTGCACAAATCCAGAAGCAGATTCAGAGATCTGGCTTCAGAGAGGGCAAGGAGTCTCTCTTGCAGGGGCTATGGTTAATCAGCAAAGACAACGAGTACTGCTAACAAATCTTAATCCACAGCCTCCATACGTCTGACAGTCAGAGCTTAATCAAGTTTTTGGTTGAATCAAGGACACAGGTGCTAGTGGGTAGTAGTTGTCCTTTCAGTAGTCAGCTTAAGGACAAGAATGTAAAGAGAAGGCTTTAAAACCATTTCCTGTTCACCAGAAACAACATTTAACACAGCTCCTTCTAAATCAGTTTTTCAATTTCTTCCTCTTGAAGGCCTTTAAGTATTGCACCCTCTGGTCCCACTTCCTGCACCACCCAGAAAATTATAATTTCAGATTAAATGCAATTTATACCAAAAATAAACATCAATAGGATAATTTCTGTGTTATTTAAAGCAACTTGAACATTTGACCTACACTGAAACTGCTTGATGACAACCATTTTGAGAGGATTTCCATGGCTGTTTTCTACACTGTACAAGGTCTTCAGCATTGATGTAGCTCCCTGAACAATGAATTTTTCCTGACATAGTATTATGGACACAAGGATCCTTCCAACAGAAGGAATGATTTCTGTTCTGGATCACATTCAAAAAACCAGCAACAAATACTGTAATGTAATTCAACACTCAGCACATAACAATACCTGCCACAAGCAGTGCCTGGTAAGCCATGGGAAAGCAAGGTTCAGCATTACAGATGTCTTCAGATGCAACTGCCACCCTCAATGAGCTTCTCAAAGCTCACTCCAAAACTAACTTTAACTTGTAAAAAGTTTTCACTGGTGGCCTCCTTTTCACAGAGATTAAGGAGTTCCCAGGGTTTAAAGGAACCCTTAAGGAATCATTATGCTAGTGCTGCTCTTGACTTCCTTGAGAATTACTTAGTTGCTACCACCTGGCCTAGCATTTCCAATCCCATAAGCAGCTGTGGTCTTTTATTGTGCCCATCTGTGAGTAAATTTAACTCTTTCTTCACAGATGAGAAGACACTAGGGTGATGGAATTAATGTGTTGGAATTAGGTATCTTTGCTGAAGAAAGAACAGAAATGAGGGTGTCTGTCAGGTTTGGATTAATTTGTGCAGTGCTACCAAGCTGATTGTGTCCCTATAACCCAAATGGAATCTCAAGAATCATAAAGTTAAAGTTACTCATACTTAACTGCATTAGGGAACTGAGTTTTCATTTTCACCAACTAAACCATGCACTGAGCCAAAACCTAGCCTGAATTAGCCTGTAATACAGCAAAGATTGTTAGCCTCTTGCCATAGGCTTTCACTGGTGCCATTCTTATGCAAAACTCCCTTCTTTTTTTTTTATTTACAATGCCACAGTTTATGTAGATTATATGACATCAGATTACAGATAACTTTCTATAATCACACATTTTTCCCCTACTTTGTTGTGGCAAGTCAGCACAGGCAGGACTCAGGAACAACCACAAAACCACAGATGAAATGCAGACAGTAAATTTATTTTCACTACCTCACCAGCTGAGCGATCCCTGAAGCAGCAGCAGGGCAGAGACATACAAACAGGGACACAGGCACTGCTGAGCTCAGTCCATGCTAGAAGATCACCAAACCTGCTGTTTTCACCATACAAGTAGTGTGACATATGTGTTTTTCTACATCCCAGCTGCAGGTCACTTAAGTGTGTTTATAATCCTCCCCACCAATCTTCCATGACCATTCCACATTCCACTTCCTTACTCAAGGGACCACTTCCACTGGGGCTGGCAAAGCTGGAGGTGTCTGCATGGGCTTGCAGTGGTTTACAGAGGCATGTAATAAACACATACAGAAAAAGGAATAAACATTTCCTTACAGTAATGTTTTCAATCAGATGTCCCACCCATCCTGTCAGGCAATTAAAGCACTCAACTAAGCAGGCACCATGGGTAGATTGTTTCATTTGATGCCTGAAGTCCTGGGGATGTTGAATGCCTTCCTTTACCATGGCTGACTCCACAGTTACGTTAAAGCAACACATGCCTTCAAAATAGGTGCAGCATTTATGGTGTCACTGAAGAAGAGATTCCACTACCAATCAATTTTGTAATGTTCCTTTGGCATACAGCCATTAGCTACTCAGAAAAAACAGCAATGAAGAACATTAATATCAAAAGCACTTAGCATAGTATAATCCAGCTACTGGGGTTGGCACACCAATGAAACACATTGTCAAAACATCTGCAGCTCTTAATCCTCCCTCAATACAAAAGGTCAATGACTTAGTTACAGTAGAGGCCAACCAAATCCCAGTATTTGCATGTTGATCTCATGGAAATGTATCCAGGCCACATGCTCATAATACAAGGCTGTTGCAAAGCACAACAAGCCAACCTGTGATAAGGGAGGAAAACAGAAGCATCATCTCCTTCTAAGCAGCATCTTCATTGCTCTGGCTCCTTCAGGCACTATTACTCTGGGTTTGATAACATATGTAGGGTAATTACCATAGAGGTTGATGGGCTATGGCTTGTGCTTTTTCAGCATGAACTGCAATTTGATGTTGGGTTTGTGCCACCAATAACACAGTTCCAATGCTACCACCTCTAGATAAGGCACAGGTATGCATCTATGATACCTGAAATACAAAACCTCAAGAATCTGATATCAATAGAGAATGTAAACAGGTCACAGTCCCACCAAACAATTCATCTGTGTAAACAATTCAATTTCCCCTGTATTTAATATTTTGGGAGAAACACCATGTTGAAGAATTTCAACCCTCACCATGCTTTGTACTGGAGGTGTTGTGATAGTGTTTGATTATAAATATTCCAGCTGTTTAACAAAAGTACTGCTTTAGTAAGATATGAACTCCAATGTGATAAAGTTTTAATACTGGTTAAGTTTTCTAATTGCTCCTTCAACATCCCATTCATTCTTTCCATCAAGCCAATTGCTTGGAGATGGTAGGCAGTGTGGAATATCCGATCTATCTCTAGTCCTTGATCCTAGTCTTGGACATTATGCCCACTGAGGTATTTTCTTGGTTATTTTGTATTTGGTGAGGAGCTCTTGGGCCCAGTAGGGCAGGCACATTGTAAGGTTTTTGTATACAACCTAACCATCACTGTATAAGTAATGTGCCTTCCCTTCCAGGATAGCAAGAGATGCAATCAATTCAGCTGAGTGACTAGATGCCTATGCACCTCTTTGCCCTAATATAATTCCTGGAACCAGAGACTATGTGACTGCTCTCCGTTGTCTTTGTCCAGTTGCCCTGTATGTTGTGTTTCCATCAGTAAAACAGACATCTTTTTCATGCTGCTCTATTAACCCATGTTAAGATAGAGCTCCCTCCCCAGGAGTAGGGCTGTCTCCAAGGAGAAGAGCCTCCCTTCATGGGGACATACCATTAAATGATACAGATCCTAGAAGAGTGGTGTGCAGAGTGGTTACGTGTTGTTTTCCTGGTAGAAATCAGTGCTGTAAAGAGTATTTTGATTTCCAACGTGTGGCTGCCTGAACTACCCCTTGTATGGGCCCTATTGATACCATCAGTAACCCTCCCAAGACTAGGTATGGGTGTGAACTGTCATGTTTTCTTGACCTGTGATTCTTGCAGTTTCTCAATAGCTAAATTTAGTTTTTCCACTGGGATATAATGTACAGTGAAGCCTTATAAGGCATCAGACCAAAACCCTACAGGTTCTTTCTGATTTTTCAGCACAATCATCTGCCACAGTCCCCATGAAACTATATCAGCTAGAATTGCTACTTTGAATTCAAAAGATTCTTTCCAATCCTCACCTGGGAATGTATAAATGCACATGCCAAATTAAAGTATTTTTCAGGCATGAAAGGGTTCTTGTTGCTTTGTGCACTGCTAACCAACCTTCTTCCTTGTCTATGTCTGCAGAGGGCGCATTAATACCACTAAATGTGGGATAAAAGCTCTGTGATACCCTGAAAGTCCTAGGAAGGTCTGTAGCTGTTGTACTGTGGTTGGTACAGGAAACCGCTGGGCTGTTTGCTGTAACTTATTTAGCATTTCTCTAACCTGCCCCTGACAAACTATTTCCACAAATTGCGCTGTTCTACCAGGGCCCTGTATTTTCTTTGGATTAATGGCCCAGCCTCAGTCCTGTAAATGTGCTTTCAACAGTTTAGCAGCTACTTCGATTTCTTGTTGTGACTCTGCTATAATCAATAGATCATCAATTTAAACAGTAACAGCACCTGGCCATAGTTCTACATCAGCTGCTATCACCTGACAGCAAATGGAGGGACTGTGTTTGTATCCCTGAGGCAGCACTTGAAAAGTATACTGCTTTTGTTGCCATGTTTTGGTTTCCTGAAGCAATGGCTATCAAAAAGAAAGCATTAGCAAGACCTCTGACCACCTTCCAGCATTGTCAATTTTTTCTTTAAGAGTAACCATGTCTAGTACCATAACTGCAGAAGGGGGAGTTACTTTATTCAGTAGCATTTATGACTGTTGGCATAATCAAGGTTTTAGTGGGGCAGGCACTCTTACCAAAAGCAGCATTTTGATACTTCTTGCTACTGCTATCCTGCCTGAGCTAGATCCCATAATAACTCTTGAGCCATGCCCATCTGCTCAGCCCTGGGCCATCCTGGAATACGGGGAGTCACCATCATGGCCTCCCCAGTCCCCAGCGGTTTTCCAGCCAAGGCATGGCTGTTCCCGGATCCTGCCGACTACATCAAAACGCGTGAGTCAGTACAGCCAGGATGCAGGAACAACCACAAACCCACAGATGAAGCACAAAGAGTACATTTCTTTTTGTTACCTTGCCAACTGGGGGATCCTCGAAGGAAAACCCAGGCAGAGGCACACAGGCAGGGATACAGGCACTGCAGAACTCTGTCCTTCCTAGAGGATTGTCAAACCTGCTGTTTCCACCTGCATTTCAGGGATTCACACAGGCAGAGTTCACCACTGTGCTTTTATCTTTCCCACAGCAGGGCAGGAATCTCAAGCATGTCTGATAGGGAGACTCAAAGTTTATCACAGGCCTATGTTGTTATCTAAACACAGATGTTCTACTTGTCAAACACACAAGGCTAAACAACAATTAGTTTGATATATGTGTTTCTCTACACTCCAGCTGCAAGTCGCTTGAGCATGTTTATCATCCTCCTCGTCAATCTTCTGTTATTATCCCACACTGGTTGTTCATATATCACAATAAAAACATTGTTCCACAGGAGCTAGGGAGGGGAGGAGAAAATCTGGGTACTTTGCAAGCACAAAGGAACCAAACCGAATTCCAGACTCCAGTGTCTTCTCAGAGTTACAGACTGCCAAAAAGTGCAATTGAAGACTACCTGGAAAAATGTAGGTATTTTCTGTTCTTTTCAGCATTCCTAGTTTTCTGCTTTTCCAGGTAGAATTTCCCAGGACATCAAGTTCTTGAGAACTGCAAATCAAGATGTGTGGCCATTTATCTTACCAGTTTGTTAACTGAAAAGGTGTTTCATATACAGTCTTCTGTCCCAGGGCCACGTATCTTCACAGATATTTAGAAACCCCAAACATTTGCAGGTGAAAAGAGCACAGTTAAATAGACTGAAGGCAACAGCCTTGCACAGCATAGGCTAACAGGCTATAGAAGAGGCTCTCACACTGTGGGCAGAAACCACAACTGGATGTGGGACTCTGACAGCAGTCATCTCCCACCATGCATTTAAGAGCACACAGTGAGCACCTCTCCATACTGTCATTGCCAAAGGGGTGTCCCTGCTATCTGTAGCTGTTTGAAGTCCTGTCATGGGTGCTAGTTTGTGGGAGCTGGGTGTGAAACAGGATGGTGAGTGAGAGCTTGGAGGTCATGGTCAGTCTCTGGAGTTCAGCTGAAGGAGAATGAAAAGCAGGCATCTTGGATTTTCATTATGGAAAGCAGACATGCTACAGGAGGGGAAATGTAGTGGAGTCAAAGGGTTGGCAGATTGTTCAGAAGAGTTGAGAGAAATGTAGCTGTGGGAAACTCTTCTCTGAATTCACAGTTTAGCAAACTCAAAGGTTTCAACTATCTATAATAACTAAAGAACCAACAAGGCTGGAGGTCTCTGTGCTGTGAGGTATGCATGGAGACTGGCACAGAAACAGGAGCTGCTGCCAACTGTTGGCCTTTTCTCATACAGATGAACTTCAGAAGTTCATAGTCTACAGACTAGAGCATAAAGGACAATCAAGCTTAGAGGCCCTTCACATTTATTATTCTTGCCAGGCCCTTTGAAAGATACACCAGCATCATTTGGAATATATACCAATATTTAAACATAAGTAAAATTGTTGAGGGTGCCAGGGCACTGGACCAGGCTGCCCAGAGAGACTGTGGAGGCTCTTTCTCTGGAGACTTTCAAAACCTTCCTGGACATGATCCTATACAATCTGATCTAGGTGAAGCTGCTTTGGCAAAGGGTTGGATTAGACGGTCCCCAGAGGCCCCCTACCTTTTTGTGATCACAAAGAAGTCTTGATGCTAGCAAGGTATTTGAATGCTGAGGAAATACCTGTTGAATGAATACTGCTAAGGCATCCTACATAAATTAATAGATGACAGGAGGTGTGGCTTATCCAAAGAAGGAAAAGTCTGACAAACAAGAGTAACAACCAGAATTGCTTTTGAGAAAGACAATTCACTTTATTGTCAAGATACTTTCTTCCCTCTTTTCTCAGCAAGTATTTTAGGTAACTCCTAACACGGACAAACAGTTTCTCTTCTAAGAGGTCACTCACTACAATTTCCCAGACACTGGTGACCGTTTGAGACCGAGTATGTTTGTGGCACAGAAAGTAATTTTTGAGATTCCTTGTTCCCAAAATCCACCCTGGGTCTACAGAGGTTGTCACATCATGCAAGAAGCTCATCCTACGAATTACATAACTGATTTGTCACATAGCCAGTCCTGGGCTACAGAGCTGCCCGTCAGAAAAAGCTGTTACTTCACAGAAGCTGGCTTGCCTAGGGCTGTGCTTAAGAGTCCAGAAACAAAATAGCACTGGTGACTTTTTTAAACTCAGAGAAATAACCTAACAACTGCTTTGTGTTTCCCACATGCCACAATCTTCACTTCTGACAAACTTTGCAAAAAGCTGCACCAGTAAATAGAGAAAAACAGTCTTGTGAATGTTCCATGTTGGAATAAATGAAGGGCTACACACTTGAGTAGTACACTCAGAGACGTTTTTTTCCCCTGTACAGCATATCACAGAATCATAGAATATTAGGAATTGGAAGGGACCTCGAAAGATCATCTAGTCCAAACCCCCTGCCACAGCAGGATTCCCTAGACCAGGTCACACAGAAGCACGTCACACAGAGACCCTTCTGTAGAATTTAACTTTGGTTGATCCTGGAGAACAGACTTTTGCCCTAAAAGATCAAGTGTGCTCTGTATGGGAATATACCAGTCTCATTAGGGATCACCAGTGCTTTGGTATTGCATGTCATGTTCATTGCTTGCAAGTGGATATAAGCTATTCCAGAACCACACTTTGTCTTCAGAGCTCCTTTCCTAAATGTAATTTTTCTTTGTATTAGGACTTTAAAAGTTAATATATTAAAATCATTATCACTTCCTAGCTTGTGACTGCTGTACTGACAATAGAAATCTGGGCTTTGCTTTTTTTAACCCTTTTGTAGTACACTGCAGCTCCCAATTAGCAAAATAATTTACAACAATCACCATTTGCAGGTAGAGCATTACAACATCCTGATTGAGGAAAGAAGGATGGGACCATCTTCCCAGCTTCACTAGGGCAACTTCTCAACTGGTGGTGCTGCATGAGGCACTGAATGCTCTTGTCACTGTACTGCTCTTTCACTAGTTTTAAATGGGCTTAGAAATCAATTTATTTTTTCCAAATGAAATTACTAGCAACATTTCTAACTTTCAACCTTTATCATACTGGGTTGCAGAAAATAGAGACAGAAATTCCTGCCTCCAGAGCTAACACTATATTTGACCAACTTTAAAGAAGACATTAGCACTGAGATGTACAAGAACACCAAAGTTAAGCAATTTTTAAATATTGCCACTGTGAAAGCATTCTTCTTCAGATAGCAGATAGGACTGTTTGTGTCCTGTATTTCTTTTTTTGTTGCCAGATTTTATGTAATTGTTTTTGTAAATTAGATATTTATTTTTCTCCTGCAAATTAGTTACAGAGAACTTGGATTTTTATTACTTTTTTTGAATGTCATGAATGTGCAGAAACTTCTGCAGCATACAACCTAATTTTTACTTTTTTTTGTTCCTTCAGTAGCTAGAATTTTTGTTTTTATACCAAAGGCTGGTACACAAATAGAGCAGTATAACACAGACTGAAGGAGCTCATGTATATTGGAAGTGGCCTTTCTCTCTTCTGTATAAAGCCACACACATTCATAAACACACATTTGGATTCACTATTAACAGACAATTTCCTACCAAAAATCAATGACATTTTGCATTAGCATTGCCAGGAGAAGAATTCACTGCCCATTAAAAGGTTGGTTGCACATTATGTGAAAGACCCTAACTAGCAAAGAGCTAAATTTGCAACATAAAATGCACTCATTCTGCTGAGGAAGCTTTTACCTAGTCTTTCAGAACATTATATGACACAGAACTTATTTATTTTTATTTTACTTTGTTGAATGTTTATTATTTCACACCAGTATACTCACAGTCACAATCCAGTACTGAATACCTGCAAGACTTTAATGATGCACTGATTTACACTTCCTAACACCTCTTTAGAACCAATGAAATTATCAGTCTTTTTCCAGGAGACTTTTCTAGTCTCAGTCATGAAAGAAAGAACTTCTGAAAGTTAGTCAGAAAAAACCAGAAAAGGGTGAACACAGAAAGCTAATATCATGTAGTTTGTACCTTATATAGCTAATGTAATTCATAGCTTTGTGTTCTGAGTAAAACAAACAATTCCTTATTGCCACTGTAACATTTTTAACACGTTATTGTTGAAGACTATCCTTTTCATCTTCTCATACAGAAGTAAACAATGCATCATTTTGAACCACTTAAATGTAGTATAGCAATGGCTTTGTTGAAGCAGTAACTGCTGCTACAAATGGCTCTTCCAGAACTTTGTGGGACCCAAACAATACCTGACAAGCTATATTTGCTTGCAACATTATGAAGAAATTTATCCCTATGACACAAGCACAAGTGACCTCTCTTCACTCCAGGAAACAACTGAAGGTTTAGCAAGCTACCAGAACATAGGTGTCTGGAGAACTGTAGCCAGCCTGTAGGAATCACTGGACATTAATTTTCCTGATCCCATATTCTTTCCAGATTTCAGGCACAGCTTTTCTGTACAGGACCCTTCCAAGTGTGCTCCAGCCTGCAGCCACTTTCCCAGTGTTGTCTGAGGTGTCTTAGAACATTCCACACTTCAGCCTATTACTGCTTCTCTAAGCTCACATAATTTTGCTGGTTTTCCTCTTCTAAAGCTCTTTTTTCCTTATGTGACTGACTTTGACCTTCTATACCCTTTGAACTGTGAAGAAACACAGGCTAATTTTTTTCTTTCCCCTTGCTGAGGCTATCCCATTGTTCGTTTGTCTTTTTTAACTTCTGTACTTGCTGAAGCTTCTTTATCTTCAAGAATCTGCATTAGTCTGCTTGCCTCATACCTTACTGTCTCTCTGTGCATTCACTGTACTCCTCCTCAGTAATCTCCCTGCTTCACCTCTCTGTCATTATTATTCTGTGCAGCATCCAGCCCTGGTTCCCCAAAACTGTCTTCACTAAATCCGTTTCTTTCCCAATACTTCTAACTGATTTCCTGTAACCTTGCAAACCTCCTCTCACCAAGCCACTGCTCCTTGCATAACCATCCTACATTTAAATTAACATAATAAATTCTCCTCTCTCCAGTATATAAACAGTGAAGGCTCGTAAATGTCACAGAGCCTTATGAATGTATTAACATAATAACTGAAGAGCTCTAATCATAAGGGAGTTTGGGGTTGCCACCGTCTGACAGCAGTAAGAATGATCTTTGAACATAAACAAAGCAAGGACAGAATGAGTTAATATAGAGCAAAATTTAGAAAAGATGGAAGCTGAAAACCATTCTGAATAAAAGGAAAACCAGAAATTAAATCTCACATCTAGCTTCACTGCTGATTCTTTTAGAGACAAACTGTAAAACTCTAAACCCTGAACATGCTCTGCAACAGTATGATCCACCAAGCATTAAGATGACAACAGTCTCCTTTTTCTCTTTAGCATGGCCAAAGTTTGTGTGTTTTTCCTCCTCTCCTACTGCTCTGGAAGTCTTTAGCAGAAGTTCACTAAACTTAAACTACACTTGTTGACCAGTAAAGCCACAATTGCAAAACCCTCCTACAGAGGAAGCTTATAATGGAAGAAAGTAGCTTTGAGGTTGGATGCACAAGAGAAAATTAAGCATGTTTTCCTTCGCATAATTATATACACACCAAAGTTGTTTCCAGTACAGAAAACAGAGCCCAAAGCTGCTGTGCTCTTAAGGTTCTGTAGCAGAAACTTGGGCCAAGGACTGCATTGCTGAGAAAACTGAGCTACTAACCATTTCTGTGTGCTGCTACAGAGGATGATGGCAGTGGGGAGAGATGACATGGTGGTACTCCAGAAGTTGCTTAAATAAGTATCATTATAAGCCCTGTTAAACATAGTGCTTATAATTTAAAGTACATTTAATATATTTCATTTCCACATTTTTAATTTTCATATTTAATGCACATTTAATGCATTTCACTGTATCTTATGCTATTGTAAAACGTGGTCATGTAGTAACATCAGTAGGGCTACATAAACACTGCCTTCTGCACACTAGGCAAAACCTGAGCCTCCATCCAAACTCACCTTAACCAGAGTGGGTTTTAGATGAACATCAAGGCTACCTGTAGCCAGAGAAGAAATTCAGCCCACGTTTCCTTTAAGTTAAATCTCACCTACCTGCACTGACAAGATGGTGTGCATACAAGCCTGAGTTTTCCAAAGAGCTCCCCATATAGCCTATAAAACCAACTGGCAGCATCAGCAGCAGGGAAAGAAGCTGGCTAGACTTCCTCCTACAGCTACTTTATGCAAAATGCTGCAAAGTACTGCAGAAGCTGCAGATACTAGAACTATGATCTTCTCCAGTGCTGCAGTTTTCACTTGAATGATTTCTCCACTGCAAACAATAAAATAAAGCCTGAGGATTTTCCTGTCATGATCGCAGAATCATAGAATGGTTTGTGTTGGAACAGATCTTAAAGATCATCTAGTTCCAACTCCCCTGCCATGGCAGAGACATCTTCAACTATACCAGGTTGCTCAATGTGTCATCCATCCTGGTCTTGAATGCTGCCAGGGATGGAGCATTAACAGCTTTTCTGGGCAACCTGTTTCAGACTCTCACCACTCCCACGTAAAGAATTTCTTCCTACTATCTAATCTAAACCTAGCCTCTTTCAGTTTAAAACCATCACCCCTTGTGCTATAACTACACTCCCTGATAAGGAATCCCTCCCTGCCTTTCCTGTAGGTTCCCTCCAAGTACTTGGAATGCCACTATAAGGTCCTCCTGGAGCCATCTCTTCTCCAGGCTGAACAACCCCAACTCTCAGCATTCCCTCATAGGAGAGATGTTCCAGGTCCATTTTTGCAGCCCTCCTCTGGATCCAGTCGAGCAGATCCATGCCTTTCTCATGCTGGGGGCCCCAGAGCTGGACACAGTATTCCAGGTGAGGTCACACCAGTGCAGAGTAGAGAGGCAGAATCACCTCCCTCAACCTGCTGGCCATCCTTCTTTTGATGCAGCCCAGGATGCTGTGGCTTTCTGTGCTGCAACTGCACATTGCCAGCTCATATTCAGGTTTTCACCCACTAATACCCCCAACTCCTTCTCTACAAGGTTGCTCTCAATCCACTCATCACCCAGCCTCTATCTGTGCTTGGGATTGCCCTGACCCAGGTGCAGGACCTTGCACTTGGCCTTGCTGAACTTCATGAGGTTCATACAGGCCCACCTCTCAAGCTTGTCAAGATGTCTCTGGATGATGGTGGCATGAGGACTAGTTAGCATTTAGACATAGCTTTGAAAGGGAACAGCACCTGCTGTGAAAAGAACATAGCATATGTTTCAAAAGCAACACTCATGAGACATTTAGCAGCTGCAGAATGTTTTGCACTCAGATCAATATTAATAAAACTGAAACAATCTACCTTATCCAATAAGGTATTCAGGTAATTAAAAAAAATCCAATGGTTCTTTTAAATATATTTAGTACACAAAAGTGGTACTAAGTTTGCTCTGCACCAGTTAATCCCACCCTTGTTCCAGCAAGTGCAGCTAGATTCACCTTCTCCATTTCACTTTTCTCTCACTCTGCTTATAATCTGGTTCTCCAAGAATTTTAGTTTTCTGGGACAGGTTACAAGTAAGAGAGAAGTAGTAGAAACACTCTCAAGTGATACTGGAAAAAGCTTAGGATTATTTCCATTTTTCTAGTCTCACTATTGAGATGCCAGAGTGGGACAGATATGTAAGTATGATTAGCTGTCTCCAAAGCAAGTTAGTAAACTTTGCAATGAAACTTGTGATTAGTAGCTGGATACATGGTTCATGGCACTGAGTGGGTTGCCATATGCTGCAGGGGACATCTTTTGAAGGAGATTTTAATCAACCCAAAAGACAATATGGCAACTGGCAGCCTTTTTCTTTATTGAAGCAAAGTCACAGCATTTTCATCACTATACCCCTCTTGTGAAGGGAAGAGTTAAACGAAGGCCCCCGAAATTTACATTACTAACAAGTAAAGGATTGAAGAAAGAGATTACAAGCATATTTCTCTAAAATAAATAATCTACAAAGAGTGCTTTTTCTTCTTAAAAGCAATCTAAAAATGTATAAATTCTACGGTAAAGAGATCAAAAGATATTTTAACAACTTCAATATTTACAAACAATACAAAAACTGCTCACGCCATCAAATAATGCAAAAGTCTTCTTAAAAAGGAAAAGCTTCATTCCTACTAAGAATCAAAAACTCCAGCCAATATTGCAGTTTTAATTAATGGTCTTCTTTACCATTGGAAAACTGTTAAATGTTTTTATTATCTGTAAAATATACAATAAAAATGACCCTCACTAAATTATTAAGGTTAAAAAAGACGAGAAATACTGCAGGCAAATCAGAAAGGAAAGTAACTGTAACTTATTCTTTGGTAACCAAAAGTTAGCAAGTATCTGTATTTCAAGTGATGAAAAGTAATATTCTTCCCATTTTGACAAATGGAAGACAAACTTCTGGCAAAACACAACTCCCAAGTTTCAGTTTTGAAAGACAGGCTCCACCTACAGCTCTGTAGTGCAAGTTCTCAAAGTCATTTTTTTTCTTTCTAATTCAGAAACATAAGCCTCCCAAACTCTAGCAGTACACTGCTTCATTCCTCTCCCACTTTTCTGTTGTCTGCTCCCATCCTCTGCACACATCCAGTTGTTCCAGTTCTCTAAGGGAATACTCTAGCCAAGGAAGCAATTCACTTGGAAATGAGTGTTTTACCAAGTGCACGTGTGTGGCTGCACAGCAGCTGGCAGGGTGGTATAAACTCATCTCCCTTTTCCACGTTAACTACGTGTTTAATTTTCCCTCAGGAAAAAAAAAAAAAGAAGAGGACCCTGGATCAATTCCATAACCTAGTGACCTAATTGCTTTAGCAGGACACACTTCATGGAGCACTGGGGCATGCCCCAGTAATAAGCTGCGTAACCCCAGCACCAACCCTACTACCTTCTCATAGGTGAGTGTGCCTCATCGTGCTTTTCTCTGCTTAACGACTGCACTACACCCTGCACCACTAAATCACATGCTTTTGAAGCAGATGTCCAGCTTGTACCACAGGAGCCTTCTCATTCCTTTTTCAGGCTTATTCCTAAACTTTGCTTGCACAATTGCAGTCTCAAGAAAAAGAAAAACTTCACACCCCTACAGGCTCTGAGAAAACTCCCCCCACTACAAGAGGACTTCTAAGGCTTTACACAAAAAATTCAACTGTTAACTTTCTTTAAGCCACAGACCACTCATTCAAAGCAAGTCCTCCCACCCCAACCCAGCCATGCAGAACTATCATTGCTTTAGCACTTAAACACACACATGCAGTTCATGGAATAAATGCTTAGCAAAGTAAACTTGTCCTGGTCTGGGCTTTCTTCTGGAATCTAGTCCTCTGACATTTTCTAGACTAATATCCAGTGCCTTTTGCCACTGCCTTTTAACTTTCTTCAGCTGAAGGGCTTAAATACTTCCTTGGAGTACCTGGTTGAGTCATTAAGTCTAGATGGGTTGGATTCAAGGTCTCCTTGCAGCCTGCCTCCTCAGCATAAGGAAAGTCATTCATGTCCATTTCATCACTGTTAAACATATCAAGCTGCCTTTCTTGCTGCTCTTCTGAAGTCCTTTGGACTCTGCCCTCAGACTGTTCCACCACTTCCCCATCTCCTTCGCTAATGACGGTCATGGGGCTGCTCTGGATGCGGTTGCGGACATTGTACTTGCTGCTGGCAGCAGAGGGGGGTGTTCGTGACCGTCCATACCTAGCACCTGAGAAGGACATGCTCCTCGGCATCAGGCCCTCGCTCTTGGCCCACTCCTCCTGAGCCCGTTTGCTCTTGCTGGGGGAGCAGCTGGCAGGGCTGTCGGGCTCAGAGGAAGCATCTGTCTTTGTCCGGTGGAACCGCGGGTCCGTGTTCTTCAACATCTCTGCCGCGGACATGCGGGAGCTGGTGTCACAGCGGCTCCCTTTCTTCAGCAGCAGGGCTTTGAAGTTGTCGTTGCTGGTGCTGCTCTTGCGAACGCTTCTCTGAATTGATCCAACTTGTTTGAGGGTGGCTAAGGTTGGGGAAGCACCAGTGGGAGTTACGGGGGGAGACGGAGAATGGTTGCGGGTACGGTCCTCTTCAGAGTCTTTACGGCCAAGGACTTTCCTTTTGGATCTGAGTTTGAAAAACAAAAAAAGAAGAGGCTCAAACAAAAAATGAAACTTTTTACCTCCCCTAATTAAACTCAGCTTAGAAGGATGACAATGAATTGAGCTAAAGCAGAGAGAGGGATAAGGGAGAAGTAACCAAAATCTAAATCTACAGTAAGAACACCACCAAAACTGTACAGGCATTAATGCAGATATTGAAGGTATAAGCTAAGTTTATTGTTCCTTTTCTGCAAATCTGGAACAATAAAACTACAAAAAGTGGCAATACTGATGTCCAAAACACTTCAGAGAATTTAGGGAATCTGGTTTTCTAAAGCCAGTATTAAACTGCTAAGACTAAAGCATTATAAAAATTTTACTCAATGCCATTTGTCACTGGGGACTTGATTCAAAATATGTCATCTAGACATGTTGGGCTTTGTTTTGTTTTGTTTCATTATTTCATTTTATGCTCTCTGCAGAACTAGAAGTGTAGTTTAGTGCACTTTCCTTTAGAAAAGGATACTGCAATGCACTGCTACTGAAGTTAAGATGAAGTGAAGAGAGGCACATATCACTACTCTGGACTAAATGATTATGAAAAGCCCTCCCCAACCCAAAAATGACTAGGGGAAACTGCGTTTTCCAGCTTCTATTAAGTTCCACAGACAAAATTCACAGTTCTGCTGGTGCTCTGTCATTATAACTCTTCAGCTAAATGAAGAGACCATCTTCCTGACATGAAAGTTGTCTTTCCAAATGAAAAGGGCAGAGTGTTTTTTGATTTAAATGTAAAGTGAAAGGATAACAAAAAGTTAAGAAACAATCATGGAACTGGGAATAAGTGAAAACTTGACTTCTATTGCCCCACATTCACAGTATTAGAAATCTTAAAGAAATAGATGTATTACGTGCCAGGTATCTATAGCAAAACTGGTTTGCTTCTTTGCAGGTCAAGCAAGAATTAATTCAAAAAGATTGTAGAAAGGCTGATTTTACACATGTTATTTTCTCAAAAGTTTACAACAAGTCAGCAGACTTGTTACAAACATAAGATTATCATACTCTAATTCTGTATTAATTTATCAAGTATGCGTTCAATAGAGACTTTTCCCCTTGTAGAACAGGTTTCTACTTAATGTGATCTTTAGTTGTACTTTCTTAAAGGCCTTGAGATTTTGCCAGGGCAAGTTCAAATGTCTTTATGCACTGCAACCTACTGATAGCAACAAAAGAAAAAAACTTTAAAAAAAAACTGAAACAAGAGAAAACAAAGTATCAGGATCCATCAGTTGAGTAGGTGGCAGTAACAGACATTGCCATAAGCTCTGCCAAGACTCTGGAGCAATCCTGTCTTTCGTAAGTGGTGAAGTTTATGCACAGATCACTTCTGATATCCCTCCCCAGACAGCTGTAACAGCTGTTATTTTCAGCTGCTGCTACCTCCACCTGCCTTTCTGGATGAAGACGGTAACACTGACAGCCGTTGAACCTGAGGATGAATGGACACCAGAAGACAGCGCAGGGATAAAATGATGACTCCAGTAGTGGCAAATGTAAGAAGCTTGTCTAGATTTAACTGTGTCAGTAGTGTCTGGCGTTTGGATGCTTTCCAAGTCTGTATGTGAACATGTGTGTGTGTGTATTAGCTACAGGAGAAAGGGTTTTGGCTGCCTATAGGTACCTTTAAACACTGCAATACTTGGGTTGTACTGCTGCTGCCAGAACCCAAATAAAATTCCAAATAAACAGAAAGCAAAGATTTGCAGGGAAAGACAGTTATCCTGGCTTGAAGCAATTCACTAAGACTGTGAATTCAGTGCAGAGCAGCCAGATTGCTGTCAGCATCTAACCAGCTTTTCTCAGCATTTATGGATTATGGCAGAAACTTAAAATTAACAATCAAATTTGGTTTTGGTGGCTTTTCAGACAGAGACAGGGTACATATTCAAACAAAACTGTGATTTAAATGTAGATTGTTCTTCCTGTCCTTAACACACATACCACTAAATTTCTTGTCTTACTCCAAAGCACGTATTCAAGACTGCCAATCACTGAAATAATACCTTTGGGCTGGAGGGGGCACAACAAAAAAATTATTTCTTTTTAATTATAAATGAGGAAGATAGTGGTAAAAGTTTAAAGCCAGCAAAAGCAAGGTCTAAATAACAAATGTGTCAAGCAGTTTTAACTAGGTCACATCCAGTTCCATTGTCCATTTCCCCATAAACTCATGAATTACATGTATGTACATATATACACACACACAGAGGTCCAGTCTCTATCTGCATATATAAAGGAGAAAGGCTACTGGCCAGAATATCTCTTTCTAAGAAGAGATTTGTTGCAGTCAAAACGATTATCATGCAACAGGCCATTTTCAGAACAGCTCCTACAGAGCAAATGCTATGGGGTAACTGCAATTTACAAAAAGCTGCAGTTTTTATAACATCTGAAACAGAACTGTTTCAAAAATTAAAACCCAGCATTTGCACCCCATGTGCTGCAGTCTCCCAGCTCCCAGCCATGTTCTCACAACAGGCTTTTCCCATCACTCAGTGCTCCTGATGCAGAACTCACACACAGATGTGCAAACTGACTACACACCAAGACAAATCCATACGGATGCTGCCAAGCACCTTCTGTGACCACCTCTTCAAAGAGATGACTTCTCTACATCTTGAGGTAAGACAATGAATGCCACGAGATGGCACTACTGCTACATGGAGTCTAGTCTAAAAGCAAGCTCAGTAGTTCAGAGTGGTAATGGTCTTCTGTGTGTACTGTTTAAATGGTGCACATGCTTCATTTTGTGGTTTCAAGCTTTTTTTTGCTTTTTTTTTTGGACAACCTAACGTGAACAGCACAAAAACCTAGTTGCCTATTCTGGATGATTTTAAGGGAAATGAATAATGTCTTTAATAACAGAGCCAGTACTGCACATTTCATTCATGAACCAGCTTGACACAAAACACCCGACCTCAGGCTGGATTATGGCAAACTATAATCCAGCGTTTGCCATATGCTTTGCCATATGACTGACATGTTGTGTTACTTGCCAGTTTCAGCCACGCTTGCCATGAAGCATTAGCGTTGAGCCTCTGTCCCAAACTGCACCATATAAGCAGCGAAGAGAGTAAAAAGAGATGGAGAAGAACAAGAATGAAAACAAAAAGATACACAGAAAAAGCAAGAGTAGAGTTAATATGGCAGATTCAGAACAATACAGTAAATATTAGATGTAACTTGATATTTTACGGGGCAGGACATTTATAATACAATCTTCACTGATTTAATTTGGTAGCTTTTAGTTCAGAATTGATTAAATGTATTTGTAAAACCATAAAACACAGTTCTTTTCCTCATCTTTTCCATATATAGGCTTAGCAGAAAGTTGATAAACTTGGGCTTTTCGTTAAAGCAATGACTGTTGTAATTGGGTGTTTTAGTAAAACTACGTTAATTAATTTCTGAGAGAACTATCAGACCTGATAGCATGTAAAGGTCAATTTCTGCAGTACCTGTGAATGGCTGCAAAAAGATCCTCAGTAGTCCTTGGTCTCGCTGGTGTTGCCACTCCGTCTGTCTCTTCCCCATAACTATTGCTCAGCAGGAATGAACTATTTGCTGTATCCGATTCAAATACCTCCACTAGGCAGAAAGGATGAACAATACTGTCAGTCCATCATGTGAACCCAACAAAAATATAATCCTGAAAGAAGCCCTAACTGCCTCTAAGGCAAAGCATCCAAGAGACTGATTGACAGCACTTGTCATTACTGTGATTTTGAAACAACGCCTGCTTATGAAACTGCATTGCATGAAATGCCTATTCTTGCTCACACACACAGGTGTAGAATGATACTAAAAGAAAATAGGTACAGTTTATACCAAAATGCAAAATCAAAATTAACAAACCATGTTTTTATAGCATGTTTTAAACCTAGCACAGTTAAATAAAGCATCATTTTCTTTCCATGTCTGCTATAATGAGAAGTCAGAAGAAATCTCACAAAGTGTTAAGTGGATCTTTAGGCTTTTTGTTATAATTATCACAATAGGTTCTTTTCTCTAGAGAAGCCCACCTGAATGCTAGGACTACTATTCTAACTCCCCAGCCTCTCTAAAATAGCTACTGCTGCATCTGAAGAAGAGTCAGAGAAGAGAGACTCACCACTTTCGTTCTCTTGAGAGAGATGCCTCTCAGCGTTACTGCTGCTATCTTGGCTGCTGCCTGAACTGCTTCCTTCGTCAAAAGCACACGGCTCCTCCTGCCTGGGTTCTTCTTGAACTGGTGATGCAGCAGGCTGCACCACAAAGGCAGTAGCTCCCACTGTCTCAGAGAAGGTGAATCCAGCAGCTCCTCCCTCAGGAACCAGGCTGCCAGAGTCCATCTCGCTAGAACTGAGTCCATCTGTAAGACAATTTCTCGTCTCTTCGCAGTGTGCAAGCACAGCGTCTCTCTTAGCTGGGCTTGATGTGCTTCTGACAGTATCACTCACTTCAGCTATTTTTTCCACTGTAAGATCCGACTGTGGAGGTGGTACAACAAGGAACAGTTTCGGTTTCTTTGAAATAGGAGGTGGTTTCTTGTTTGGCAATACAACCTGAGTTTTGTTGGGAGATGATGGTGACCCCTGAAGTGACACGTCATAATGGAGGTCTTCACTCTGCACTGAAGACTCAGATGTGTCTTTATTAGCTGTCCCCGGTGCATCACCTTTGCAAGACTTGTTTAGACCTACTGCACTTGGAGGCTTTTGATCACTGTCAAGAGCAGCTATATTATCAGAGAAAATGAGAGGAGAACCCCGAGCCAGTGTCTGAATGGAGTTTTTAAATGAAGTGCCTTGAGTTTTCATTTCCTCTTCACCTAAACTGCTACTGAGTCTTAGTGAGAGAGATGGCTTTAGGGAAGTCTGTGATGATGAATTTACAGCATCCTTTTCCTGAGAGGTGGTTTCAGAGGCAGATTCAGGTGCCTGTTCACCTTCTGTCGCTTTTTTCACAGACCTCAGCTGTACCATTTGCAATGCTTTGGTAGTTACTAAAGGCATCACAGGTCTCGATGCATCTTGCTTGTTGAGTGGCTGTTTCACTGGACTGTAGCAAGAATCTTCCTGGGTACGTTTCTTAAAAGAATACTGCGGGTGTATTGCTGCACCTTTTAGTTTGGGATCAAGAGGTGGTGCTGGTGGTGGGACAGCTAAGGGCAAAACAGAAGGAGACAGAACAGGGGAAGAGAACGAACTGATGGAAGCTTCTTGTGGAAACCATGGGACAGGCTGGGCAAAGGAAGAATTTACATCGGCTTCTGGTGGAGGAGGGGGGAATGTGGGAGAGGCTGGCAATGCTGACAGATCCATGACCTCTGCTGGTGGAGGAGGGGGAGGAGAAAGCTCAGGACAATGTGAAGAAGGTGATGGAAGAGGAGGTGGTGGGGGAGGTGTGCCAGAATCCGGAGGAGAGCTCAGCATGGGATCCAATTTCTTCACACTCACACTCCCTTCAGTAGATGTATTTGAAGAAAGAGAAGTGGAAGACGAAGACATGGAGACTGAAGACAGAAGAGAGGATTTCCTCTCAGGCACTTTAGGCTTCAGCTTGGATTTCCCATTTCCTGATGATGCAGATTTTAATAATACAGGCACTGGTGTAAGTGCAGTGGGTGTATTGGACTGGCTGGAGTACCCACTTGACGGTGATGTGACTCGGTGGGATTTCTCCGGAGAAGTGCTCTTTGGTTTGGCCATTCCACTGGGCACTTGTGGCACAGAAGCCCTTGAGCCATCACTGAAGTGGCTGATGCTGTAATCGCTGAGAGCAGATGATATACTGGCAGAATGGGTCACTGGGGATTTTACCTGGTCATCTGCCACTGCAGCGTAGTCACTGTAGTAACCCCACTGGTCAGCGTACTCTGACTTGATGCTACTTGTCTCGCTCTGAGAGGGAGTGACTGTGCAGATAGAGTACAGGTTTGGAGCAGTGGTGGACATCATGCTGCTGCTTGCACTGACTGAGCTTTGGCTGCGGGAGCGCAACACCCAGGGATCCTCATAATCACTGCAGGGGCTCTGGGAAGGGGAGCTGCCATTTTTGCACTTGAGATTCAACTGCAGAGAATGCTGGAGGGTAGCAATAAGGGTTTCATCAAGTACCTGTCCATTGGACTGGGCTTTTTTCTTGGGCATCCTTCTGAGTGAGTCTGTTCTGGATGGTGGCAAAGGCGGCTTCTTTGCCTTTTTCAGAGAGATGTTCCTTCCAAGGGATTTGTCACCTTGGCTTGACTGGTCATCCTGAGGTTTCTTCTCCTTTCCTTCAAAGACATTTATCACATTGTCTCTAGGGTTGCCAAAACCATTAGCACTACTGCATGATGTATCTGACTTCAGTCCAGAGTCTGTATGCATAGAACTGTAATAACCATCATGGTCCACAGAATACAGAGAAGTAGAATCGTCCCTGGCTGAAGTCCTCTCCAGGCTGCTGCTGCTCAGGTTGCTACCAGGAGTGGCACAGCCTGGTGTGGTACAAACCACCTTGCACAAAGGAGTCTCACTGTTTTCTGCAGACTTGTATAGCCAATGTTCTGTGCTGCTCACTGCTGCTTGTGCTCGCTCCCCTGAATAGCTAGATTCACTCCTATCATCACTGTCCTGGGAAGGGTTTGGTAAAGTGAGATTGTTCCTACAGCTGTAGCTCATGTTCTGACACCCAGCCTCTGTATTTCCAGGAGTGCTAAGAGAGACAGCAGAGTCACCAAGAGAAAGCATCATGACAGTATTAGATGGGATGGTATCTGAAGTCTGTGAGTGACGTGTGGAGCTACTCTCACTCCAGTTACCGCTTGAAGAATGGTGATCTTCTTTCCCACTTACTGTATTGATAGCAACAGGATTGTCTCTTGGCTTTGGGTAGGCAGTAGAGCTGGTAATTTTACTATCCAATGATCCAGCACTCTGGGCAGTGTGAATAACGATAACTTCTGAGGAGGATGACAGCGTTGCATTGGGTATGATGCTCGTTGAGTAGGTGGCATGAGGAGAGACCACACATGCTGGGCTTGAGGACTTTTCACTTTCATAGCTTCTCAGCTCTTGAGACTTTGGCCTCGACAGGGTCCCTGTCATGGGATTATTCCTCAGATGCACAACACTCTCATCCACTTGCAATTTACTTATCTGGTGGGGTAAAGTGCCAGCAATGTCTTCTGTCTGCCTAGAGATGCTCTGTGCCTGCTCTAGGGACTGCAGAGACACTCTCGCACCAGCCCGAGGCAAGCTGTGAAAACCTATGTCGCTATTTTGGCGAGAAGCAAATATAACTGCAGCGGAATCACTCATCACTGACATGTTTCCAGACGAGCTGGAGAACTGAGACATCTGGGCTGCAATGCCTTGTCCTTTCTGTGCTCGTATTCTTCTCATTGAAGGGGGCACAACTTTAACTTCCTCCGTCTGGCAGCTGGTGTCCTTGGTTTCAGAGCGCTGCATAGCAGAGCGATAGCTGTCCAGTCTCCCTAGCGTGGAACAGTGATCGGGGACATACATCGAATGCCCTCGGAAATCACTTTGGCCAGCGCCAACTGCTGAAGTCAAAATAAAATCATTATTTCAAGAAACACAAATTTACATTTATCTTCTTACTCATGAGAAAATAAAAAACCCCAGCAAACTTCTTGATCCCCATGCTCCTGGAGGTTATGCCTTCTGAAAAAGAATCTGCAACAATGGATTCTTGCACAGGCATTGTGCGTTTTCTGCATTTCTCTTCCCTTTTTCCTTATTACCAGGAACCCTCTGCATGCCTGCTGCACATTCGGCACATGAAATCTTGTTTATGACATGGTAATAATTTCCATAGTAATCAGTTATGTCAGAAACCAAGTAGCACTGTTTTACTTCCAGTAGGCAAAGCAGCAGGAACAGACAAAAGCCTGAGAAATGTGAGGGGTGTTTCCATGCTAATGCCTCATGCAATAAAGAAAAGGGGAAGGAAATCTTGAGACTAATATGAATACTCAGGTCTGGTTTTTAAAAGCATTATGCTTCATAAGAATATTTTCAGGAGACACCAATAGCTCTCCAAGTCTTGCAGTTCACCTGAAAGGAGGCTGACACATTGAAACATGCAGTTTCACCACAAACAATATATATGCTACAACAGCATTTATACAAAGACATTATCCAACACTGCAAAAAAAAAAAAACCCCAAAACATTACATAACATTTCTCCATACACCTTTCTATTTATCATAGAGGAAAAACTCTAAGAAGCAGGGAGAAGAAACAGCTAGCACTGATGGTTGTCTCATCCTCAGCACCATCAGGAAGTAAAAAGTAAACATACTTTAATTTTTAAAGAGTAATCATATATTGACATGAAAATAAACTTTCAAAATATAGTTATCACTGGGTCAGTAGAAAGGACTCCAGGGTTCTTTTAAACTTACATTTTTATTGGTAGCTGCCTTTTAAAACCACAAACCAGAGCAGTGCTTTAAAATTAGTCTGTGTGAGGCTGTTGCTTTTCAGTTCAGTTGCATTACTGTATAAATAGCAGACACGAGAGGCAGGCGTGCTGCTGGAGGTGCTTGTAAGGATGCTGCATATGTCACTGTGGGGGAAAATTGGTTATTTCAAGTCTCCGCCTTAGCTAGTCTCAGGAGTGATGAAGTAGCACGCCTCATGTTCTGCTTTCATATTTGCTATGGAACTGCATCAGAAGGATAGGTATTCTCATCATGCAGCTTTAAACACCACTTAAAGGATATTTAATTATCCTTATTCTTGGCAGGCAAAAGAGGCATTTAGGATAAGGAAAAGAGGGTTCTGAAAAGGCTACAGTGAAAGCAGCACACACAAAAAGATTGTTTACTTCTTTTCCCCAGGCACATAAGTAGTCTTTTAGCAGCTTGAAGCCTATTCAGTTTCCTTTGTGTAGAGCCTCTTGCTCTCATGAAAATGGAGCTTCTTCCTGATTCTGGTAGAGGTTTGCAGCAAAGCTAAATACTTGGATACCGGCAAACATCTTGGATAATCTAATATGAGATACTGTCAGAACAGATGGACTGCTGCAGCCAACCAAGAGAGGTATTTGCATATTCTGTATACAGTTATTAAGAACTGTACAGTAAGAAAAATAATTTAATTTTGCTTTCCATGTGTATTTTTTCTACAGAATCAGTGTCCCCTTTTGGTTAAGAGAGAGAAAAACATTAAAGTAGACATGTTTCTGGAACCATGACATCACTGATGATAGCAGTCAGCCAACTAAAAATATCCAGTAATAAGAATTTTGTTATACAGATAACCAAAGAGATAGGGTATTTTTCTTCTTTCTACCACTGTGAATTAACACATGCACACAGATACACGAGACAGCAGGATGGGGCTAGCAGAGAATCAGGCTGTCAGCACTACAGCAAATATCTAATACTGTCACATACTGACTGACCTGTGGCTGAGAGCACCTCAGTATGCAGTATGTTTGTATTCACAAAAGAAACTAAATGCACTCTATTTCACAAGCAGCATAACACAGATCAATGGTTTATGCTTGTTTAAAACACCACTGCAGGGGAAGGCAAATGGCAAAGTAGAACAACACTGGACTTGCTAACCTCCTCTTTCCTCCTTCCAAAATCAGCAGTGTTAGAATGCCTTACAGGGACATGATCTTCATGGCAAATGCAGAGCAATGTCTGAAATACAAAATTAAAACTTGGTGCTGTATTTACACCACTAAGTGTAAGAGGCCAAGGATGGCTGCACCAAAAATGTCGAGGTGGGGGGACAGCTCCTGCACCACCCCCTGGCATCCATGCCCAGACAGAGCCTGGGGGATGGCTGGCTCAGGCCAGAGCAGTGCCAAAGGACCATACTAACAAGAAGACAGCATCAACAACCACAGGATGCTGTGAAGCATCAGTGCTAACCCTATGTTTGTTACCAGGATAGAATCAAAAGGTGGAAAACTTGAAGATGGCTTCCTCTCTCCTGCTTTGGTGAGATATATTTATTTGGAAGATGAACTGTCATGTAACCAATACTCAGGTGCAGGACTTGCTCCTCCTGCAAGACAGAGGGAGTTTGGGATACCAGAAGCTGTCCATTGGTGCTTAGGACTGCACTGGTGCAGGACTCTGAAGGAACACTCACAACCAGGTGACTCGTTACTTTCACAAAAATAAAGTTGGTCTGAGCCATGCCCTACAGCATTTAGGCAGAGAAGGGACCATGGAAATGTGAAGGCATTTTGCTGCCTTTATTTCATCTGCAGAGTTTGAAGGTGTGAAGGAAGCCGAATGTAACTAAGAGTCACGAAATAAAGCCTGCAACAGGTTCTCTCATCTCTCTCTACCAAAGTTCTGTCTGGGGATCACCTTCTTTCCTGAAGGGAGAATACTGGTATGCATATAAGGTATCATCTGAAGAAGACAGCTAAAGGCTGATAATGGCAACAGTGCAGAGAGACTGAGAGCACAGAAAAATGTAATCTAAAAGTTTCTTGCCCTTTCTGAAGTTTTGATCCTACATTGGCTCCATTAAATACATATAAAATATTTATGTTCTGTAAGACAAGGAAGGTAATTCAGAGGTATGAAAAACAATTTTTTCCATTACTGTGTTTGGCACAGAGAGGAATGCTTTGCCTTCTCTTACTTTGGTGTTGCTCTGCTAAATAGTACTGAGAGGGTCCCGCTGTTACAAAATAACTCTTCAGAAAATAACTGTCATCTCTACACTTGTAGGCATCTCGTATTCTTGTTCTGTCTCAGAGTCCCATCTATCCCATTGCATTTATTTACACAGCATTTTTTACATGAAGTTTCCAGTCTATGTAGAGAGACTGGTTCATCACTGGAAGACACCTGTGAAAACACAGCAGTATTACAACATTCAAAAGCAGGAATGTTTAAAGATACTTCAGCACATGTCTCATGGGTGCAGTTAATGATTTTTTTCAGTACATTTGGCTAAATTCTATGAGGGTATCATGGCTGCTGAGCTCAGGCCAGCAATCAGCGCAGGCCCTCTCTTCTGTTTGGTCTTTTTTGTTCCAAGGGAGCCAAAGCAGTCAGGGGAAAACCCCAGCAACTTGGCCTGGCAGAAGTTCTTCCAAGAAACGAAAATAGTTCAAGCTTGGTTGAAGCTTTGAGGTTCTCTCAAGTTTCTGCTTCCTTCTGAAGGATAAACAAGAGGTAACAAGAATCTGCTGTACATGTTGGTTATTTAGCCTGTGCACAGCAACTCTGCTGTACCAAGGGATTTTAATCTTTGTGTAAATATTACAGCCATTCACAGCAATGCTTTAGGGGAGAAACAGACATTTATTCAGCTGAAACCACAGGGAGAATGTCAATAGGCACAATGCAATTGCTTGATTTGGAGTTTAGTCCGGATCCTTGTTCCGATCAAATGAACTGTGGAATGTTTTAAAACAACTTCTTGTTTGTTTTGGGACAGTGCAAGAGAAATAGGGAACGGATGGCTACAGAAATATTTGGGGAGTGACAAGGAGAAAAGGCAGAAAGATTATTGAACATGGATGGGGAAGACAACTTATTCCCAGCCTAGCCAGCGGCCTGGTGCATGACTCAGGTGCACCTAAGTCACTTCACAGCAGCATGCCTGGCTTCCCTATCTATGAGATGAAGACACTGGTAACACCTGCACTCTTTTCAAGCACACTTTGTTTCAAGTGATAGAAAGCAATACTCTAACAGGATGGACAGTGACATCAGAGAGTTTTCCTGGCATACAGTTTGCTGTCTAGATGACATACAATTACCATGGAACATCAAGCTCCTCGGACAACTTCCACCATAGGGGCAGATGGCTGAAGCCCTGCATGCCTGCTGTTTGTGGGCCAGCGAACCATCTAGAGAAGAGCTCCTACAGGGAGAAACTGTCAGCCCTGAAATATCTGCAACATAAAATAGGAGCCAAGGAAAATCTTCAAGCAGTGCAACATGAAATGTGCTCAGCACAGAGATGAAAGACTGAAATCAATATCATAAAGCCTGTGACCCTTAGCAAGCAGATTGGCAAAAGGCATAAACTTCTTTTAAGATAACAACTGAAGAATTCTTTTTAAGATAGAAGCCAACTTCATTCTCAGTTTATTCCACAGGTAAACTACAGTTGATGTTTTCAAGCATTAAACATCTGTCTGAAGTCATCACAAACATAACCTCGACGTTTTGGAAATGCTGCCAGCAGGAAGCATTCTACATACATCCACCCAAGTAGTGTTGTTGCCTGTTTCAAAATCCATATGCCTCAAAGAGCACTGGGAACCCCAACAAGTGACAAATGGTAGTGTGGAATAAAATGTTCTACTTCCCTCTGCTTTCCTCTGTTCTCTCTCCTCAAGGTAGGTCCTACATGTGTCAAAGACAATATCTGCCAAAAACAATGACCTTGGTACGTGTGTTGTTTTGAGAATAGCACACTAGACTCAGGACCACTGCAACAACCCTGAACATGAACAACTTAAGCGATGTCCTGCATCAATTTTTGCATTGAAGCAGCACAAGCATTTTTAAGGAGAACAAGTCACTTCATCTCAGCTGTAGACAAAAGAGCAAAGCAACTTAGTTTAAAATGGAAGAACAGATCCTGAACAGATGACAGAGGATGAAGGTTCTTTCTGCTACTCCTCAAACCAGCTGTAAACATGGTATCTGAGGGATTAGCCTCAGATAGACCTAAAACAGGAGAAGGGAATTTTTTGTTAAGAACAATTCAATATTAAGTTTCACGTGGCTTTGTTTCCAGCTTTGATCTTTGTTTGGTTAGAATGAATCTACTTCATTTAACTCTCAAGCTTGTTTATAGTTGATGGCACGGCTGATATGTGTGTCGTTTTCTCTTGGGAAATAACAAATTCAAATTTTAACCTCCAGGACTCCAGGTCTGGAAACTGTCTGCTGCCAGGTGGCAAGGCCCACTAGGCACAGTGAAGAGGGAGGAAGGAAACCCACACTCTGAGGAGGAGTTCCCTACAGCAGGCACAAACCAGCATCCACCCCACAAGAAAAGCTGGACAAAGACACTTGACAGTTTTGGACAAATCTCAGAACAGCTGTTAGGAATAAAATCATTATGTGAGATCCAAAGGTAAGGAAATGTAAAGCTGCCTCACTTTAGCTGTCCTAACATAGTTTGGGCAATTGAATTCTCTTTCTTGAGGCAAAGGATTCCCATGGCAAGGCACTGTTTCATTACAGATGCTGAAGGAGCACAGTTTCTCTCAAAAATATGCTTTTCATGTACTCGCTTGTTTCTTGGCTTTCTCTGTGCCTGCCCCACTAGCTCACTTCAAACCAGACAAGTTATGAATTTTTGCTTCTGCTTCTGAAAAATCTAGACAAAGAACCAAGACTTGAAAGCATAATTAGAAAAGAAAGAGATGCAAAATGCAAGGTGGTAAAACTTACTGAAATTGTCAGTATGAGACAATTCCACATGTAAAGCACCTAAAACTATGTTCTGCCAGATTATTTTAAAAGACATTCCTCCTCCACTGCAACAAAAGGGAAGGGGAGCATAATTTTATTTGTGAAGTTATTATTGGGGAGTACCTGAAACATCTTTCTAAAACATAAATAAGAATGACCAGTTTAAAATCAGAGTTCTGCAAAAAGTGTCTGAAAGGTCTGCCAAAATGCAGACTGCTTCATCAGCTTTGAATATCATGTATGCTGCTAACTGTGAAAGAGTACAGTCTGGGGCAGTGTGATGTGACCAAGTAGGCAATTTTCCTTTGGAATATATGCAATAGCTAATGAGCCCATGTAAATTACTTCCAATGAAATAGGACTGATACTTATGAGGTCCCCAATTAGATCTAAACTGAGCTGGAAAATATGCAGGTTTTTGACTTCTGATGCAACTCTTGGCAGATTTGAGAAGGTATCCATGAATTGTTTTACTCCACTGAGTACACTTGCTTTTTGCAAGCCAAAATGCCTGACCACTTCAGTTTTACTTCATCCTGGGGGAGTAGACCAAATCTCCAGGAAAGCACCAAAGACCAGAAACCTTCAGTCTCTGTGCATCTCCATTGTACCAGTACACCATTTTCCAAATACCCTGTTCCCTTCAACAGATGGAAGTTGAACAGATAAAAGATCCTAATCTCCCGATGCACAAGGTAGCAAGGAGGAACACATGTATTTGGAACTGTAATAGGCTATCAGACTGTATTGATTTCATGAGCACTGGCAATGTAATTAGTTGAGTAATGATAAGCAGTGACAATGAACAATGGATGGAATACAGTTCTGATGAGCCATACCTAGCTCCTTCTGTATGTTGTCAGGGATTCCTGTAATAGTCTTTCTCCTTTTGACTTTCTTCGGCCGTCTTACCACCGTGTCTGTGTAAATTAGAGACCGCCGAATGCTGGCCTGGCGGTCGAAATTCTCCCCTAATACATGGTAGAACAAGCAAAGCAACATTACTTCCAAGCACGCTGACATCATGCACTTTCTTCCACTAGTTGTGTTGTAGAAATGGAAAAAAAGGCATTAATAAATGATGTTAGCTTGGTCCTTATATGAAGGTTTACACTGAAGGAAGATACAGCATATCGTCACGGTAAGGCTTTAGACGCACAGTGCTGCAGGTTTGAAAGGAATTTTAACTTCCTGAGCCCAGTTCAGATCTGGTGAGAGCAGCTCTAATTCCACAAGCGAACAGAATTCTTGTTTTAATTTGGCCCTTTGTGGGTTTTTGATGTGTTTTTGCTGTTTTATTTTAAAGTAATGAGCTGCAGAAAAAGCAAATCTGCTCGTGAAAATGAAAGATCACAATGCTTTAAGCAGGAACAGACATTGCTATTGGCAACTGCTATTACAACATCTTTGCACAGCTCCATCATTAAATCACACAAGACACTTCTTTTTCATTCCAAGTTGCTCTGAACCTGTCAAGTGTACCACTTTTCTGGTGGTGCTCTTTTAACATGAATACAAACAACCACTACAGAGCATGCAGAGATCAAACCGATCGTGTGGCCTCATAAATATTTCAGGCAGAGTGGAAGTTGTTTAAAACTGAAACTTTATGAATGATTATAAAATACACAATGGCAAGAGCTGAAAAAATGTCTAAGTGCATGTTGCCAGACAAAGCCTTATGATGACCATGTGCTGTATCATAATGGGACCCAGAAGCACCACTATCATTAAGCAGCTTTTCTTTAGGAATTCACTTTTGTTTAGAGGTTTGTAATTTGGCCATTTTACTAGTAGCATGATAAAAATTGCCCTATAGATTGTGAGCTAGGGTAATTCTCTAATACTTCTAAAAATCTAACAACTACCCCACATATCTCACACATGAGTTCCCTTTTTAGAAGTTAAAGCATGTTAAAGCACTGCTCAGTGTCCTTTAGATAATCAATTTAAAAATTAAATGCAGAAAAACTGATAAAAATTTGTATTTTTTTGCTTTGAAAGGTGTTTTCTTTTTTTAAATTGATGACCAAATTATTTACCTCTAAAAAGTGATTAATGCACAGTAACTAATACATCATAAATATTATCCCTGGCTGACTGCACATCATTATGATGTGTGTCATGCAAATAGCGTAGAAAACCTCATTACTTCTACAACAGTTAAAGATAGTCATACATTAAAGTATAGCACGTGGACTTGTGAAAATGCAAGAAAAAAACACATAGCAGTTTCATTCACCATATTGTAAACATAAAGACTCTGACTCTTTTTGACTGGAGCCTTGTGCTTGCATGAGCCATGCCTGTGCTAAGCAGTATCCTCACAGCTACAGAAAAGTGCCACTTTCATCCAAATTTTGGATTGACTGAAGTCAGGGCAGATCAAGGGAGGAGGAAGCCCATGGGATCTATAAAATTTAGAGCTATGGATACCCAAGCTTAGCAGAAGCCCTGAAATATTGAGACAGACTATACACTGTCATTGTCCAGGGCATTACCGTTATTAGGATGCTAGGACCCTTGTGGGGTCAGAATCAGGTCCATTAGGTAATCCTGCCATGCAGGATAATAGTAATTCTACACACGTTATACCAAATCCAAAGAATTTGAAGGAGAAAGTTCTGCTTCTCTGAACATATCTTTATCCATTCAAAGGCCACCAATTAGGCCTGAGACTGTGAGTTGCAATGAAATTAAAATACAGCTTTGAATGCCCTGGAATAAAATGTAAGTAGAGAGTGCAAACAAGGAGACAGTATTTTACATGAAGCCACAGACAGCACAAACAGGATGACCATGGGGAAATGTTACTGTGTCAGCTGATCCACAGTAACTTCTTCCTCTGAGCTACCCAACAGCTAACTCAACTAATCCATCTTCAGTGGCTTTTAATACAGAAGAACTTTTCAAAGCCACTGTGCAAATTTGTAGAATTCCAAAGTAGCTTCAATAAATTCCAGCAAGCAAAATCAGAACATCTCGGTCTTTCCCTTCTTCATTGTTAATTTATTGGTTTGTTTGGGTTTCTGTTGTTGTTTGGGAGGTTTTGTTTGTTTGCTTGTTTGTTTGTTTTTGTTAACTGTATTTTGCAGATTTAATAATAATTTTCTCTTTCTGTTACAGGCTTGCAGCAAATCACCTAGGCACTCCTTATACAGTTTAGTTGGTTTCCTTGGATTCATCAAAAATATTTAAGTATGTGCTTAAATCTCACTGAATTAGTCAAGCTGGACTTAAGCAAATCCTTAAATGTTTTGTAGTATCCAGCCTGGCACTGATCACCTCCACCATCACCAGACTCCTCTATCTGGAAAGAAAGTTAGTTCTGGAAAACCCACGAGAGCAGACACCATTACACATCTTAAAACCCCCAGGATACATAAAAGCAAAGATTGGCCACCAATGAAAATCCCACCCAACCCCTTCCAGGCCAGAGTAAGCTCAGCCCAAGCACTCCCAAAGACTAAAACTGCTTCCAAATCTGGATGGCTAGTCAGCAGCTTGTCAGCTAATGCAATGCCCCTGCAACTTCAGGCTATCCAACAGATTTTTACTACTACTGTATTACTTGCAATCTGTTCACCAAAGAGCCCTGAAAGCTGAACTCATGGAGCATTTATGCACAGCCACGTGAGAGGCCATTGTAGCAGAATCATTACTAATGCACTGTTGAAGATGTTGTCAATTGCCAGCAGCCTCTTGGGAGGTTAACCTTCTATTTCATGCCAGGAGTAATAAAATGGAAGTTTTTTGACCTCTCTTCTGGGAGAGTGAGAAAAAGAGCAAGCAAAGGAAAAAGCCAAATAAAAACAAAAATCAGTGATGGTTTGCTCCACAGCATGTTGAATAAACTGCACAGAGTTTTTGGTTTTTTTTTTTCCTGTCTCATGCAGTACCATAAGGAACTTCACAACATAAAATTACTCGGTGTGTAGGAGGGCAGAGGAGGAGAGCAGATTGTGACTTTTTAAAAAAGGAACAAGGACAGCAGCTTTTTTTTGTGTATTGTGTGTGGCTTGTAGTCTGTTACTGTTGCTTGCCTTATTTCACAGTAGTAATACAATTATTCCAGTGGAAAGGAAATGGTAGATCCCAGAGACTAGTCCACATACTGCAGTCTCCCTTTACTGCCCTTCCTTTCTGTCCCTTCTGATTACCGTTTATAATAGAACAAATGCTCAGCAGCAAACTCAGGAAAGATGAGGTCTAATATGCACATGCACTGTTTTTATCAGAAAAGTTCAGAATTGCTGAATTTGCTGAGTGCAAACCAAACAACTCAGGGGACACAAGGTTTGCTACACCAGTCAAATTAAGCTGATTGAAGTCACAAATCTAATTTATCCAAACACAGTAACATTCCCAGTGACACTGATTTAAATCTGGGAGGGTTATTTGATCTCTTTTACCTCATTTTTCTTTCCATCTGTTTACTTCCCCAGATATCTTCAGTATGCAGGATCATTGAATCAAACAGCAGATTACTCTTTCTGGAAGTACACCCTGTTCCTGCTGTCACAATATCTAAGCCCTGCTCAAGCTTATTGATTATGTCAGATTATCCATTGTTCCCATAACTCGGCCTTCTGCACCTGTATCCTACATTCCCTAGATAATGCCAACTGGCATAGTAACATTTCAGCACTGCATTTATTTCTCTTCTATCTGTTTTCCAGAGGTGAGGTACTCACAATTTTCATTTGTCTTCATGTTATTTATTTCAAATATTTTCTACTGTTTATTTAATCAAATACTTTTTTTTTTCTCAGAGCTCTCCAATGTTCATAACAGAAGTACTGCTTGTATGCTATTTAAATACTATTAAATAACAGTATCTGAAGTAAAAGTTTATAAAAATACAGGTGAAAAATTTATTGGTAGTCATGTAGGGAAAGAGAACACCTAATTTGCTTTCAAAACAAAAACCAAATATTGCAAGCTACTGATTCTAAGAGTGAGCCTGAAGTCAGAGAATGCCATATGGCATTGGAAATAAACTGGCTACTGGATACCATCCTGGCTTTGGCAGTTATTTGAATTAGCTAATAGCTGAATTAGTCTAGTCAGCTTTTTGAAATAACTAATAATGAACAACCTTGATACTGTGCAGAAAAAGAGGGATTATTAAATTGAAGTGATAATTCAATCTTTCATAGAAGTTCTGTTTACACATAGCAAAGTCTCTATTCAGCATGAGGCTTTAACATAATTTAACTCCCACGGAGTGCAAGTTCTGCAACTGTAAAACCAAAGAGCATTTTCAAATTAAAGAGTTAATACACAGTTCATAACAAGAAAATCTGGACTATGGTCACGTAAGTGGAATGCCTGACCAAGAATCTTGCACTGCAAGGCTTGGGGCAGAGTGGCTAGAAAGCTGCTTGGCAGAAAAAGACCTGGGGGTGTTGGCTGACAGCTGACTGGATATGAGCCAGTGGTGTGCCCAGGTGGCCGAGAAGATCACCAGCATCCTGGCTTCTATCAGAAACAGTGCAGCCAGCAGGACTAGGGAGGTGATTATCCCCCTGTACTTGGCACTGGTGAAGCCACACCTCAAATACTGTGTTCAGTTTTGGTCCCCTCGCTACAAGAAGGACATTGAGCTGCTGAAGGGTGTCCAAAGAAGGGCAACAAAGTTGGTGAAGGGTTTAGAGCACAAGTGTTATGAAGAGCTGCTGAGGGAACTAGGGCTGTTTAGTCTGGAGTAGAGAAGGCTCATGGGGGATCTTCAGGGTCTCTAAAACTATCTGAAAAGGACGTAGGAGTAAGGTGGGGCTTGGTCTCTTCTCCCAAGTAGCAAGCAATAGGAGAGGAGGAGATGGCTTCAAGGGGAGGTTCAGATTCGGTATTAGAAAAAAATTTCTTCACCGAAAGGGTTATCAGGCATTGGAATAGGCTGCCCCAGGAGGTGGTGGAATCAATATCCCTGGAAGTGTTCAAAAAACCATGTAGATGTGATGCCTGGGGACACAATTTAGTGGCAGTCATGGTAGCATTGGGTAGATAGTTGGACTCAATGATCTCAGAGGTCTTTTCCAACCATAATGACTCTATGATTCTAAGACACAGTCTCATTAACTTTTGCTGTTCTTGTCCTACTCTCCTTGACATCTAAACCGCCTATAAGACCCTAGAGGGTTTTTTTTCTTGAAATTTGTAACACTTAGTCTTTGGAATACAGAAGTCACTGATAACCTTCCCCACATAAAACTGATTGAAAAATAAAATCTGAAATATCATTAGCATTGCATAAAGCATTATTTTCCATCACATATCTTCAGTGCAGTCCACATCAAAACACTGCTATTTATCTATCAATCCTCTTCTTGTATTTCATGAGGATCTATTGCTGTTTCAAGCCCATGTAATGTAAACTATCTTCTTTAACAATCATTTTAAGGGATTTTGAGGTCTTCTTATTAAGTTTGTAGACAGACTTTTAAACACAAAAACTGTTTTCACAGAAAGGTGCAGTAAGTAATTAAAATTCATGCATCAAATATATGAGAGTCAAAATACTATCCAACTGTATGAATCCCCTTTTATCCCTTCCCTCCCTCATCAATGTAATGTAATTACTGAAATCAGAAGCCTACCAGTCACATTAATAGGAACCACATCTGTTTGGACTGCCTGTGCTTGTTGTCGCATTTTCTCTTCTGGTGTTGGCAGTGGGAGTGACTTAGTCCAGTTGGTTTGGGTGTTGATATCTGAGAACTCATTTGAAACTGGAGTTTTAGGCCTCTTGATGCTAGTAAGATTTTCTTCTTCTGGGGAAGACACAGGACACTACAAACAGAAATACATGTAATAATGTAAGTTTGCTAACAAACAATAACCCCAAAGGTAGGACTGTGTTATTACAGAGGTGTTGCTGCTGCAGTCAGCAACACTGCTTGTGGAGCAAAGTACACCCTTACAAATATCACATTTTGACTTATATAAAGAGTGACTTAAAAGACAAACAACCAACCAACCCACAACAAAACACTTGGTTTGTATTTTTCTAAGACATCTGATCAGTCTAAGGAATATATATCAATGCAAGAGAGAAGAGTGGTCTTGAGCTTAGCAAAGCACAGTAACTAATTATCTTGCACACTGACATCATCCCTGGAGTGATTAACCCCTCTTACTTCACCATTCTTTGCCTTCCATTCCCTTTTCCCCTCCTAGCATCCTATTAGGAAGGCAAGATTTGATCACTGCTCTGTTCCAGCTGTACTAAGTTGTAAGGATGTGTAAGATGAGGCAAGTAGCACTTTATAAAGAGACAAATTTTTGTTAAGAGTTCAGTACAAGAATCAGCCAGTGCACCAGTGCACTCTACGAAATCATCAGCCACACGTCAGCAAGGCAGCAAGAATAACTTTGCTTTGGCCTTGGAGAAATTCATGCCACACTCAAGGAGTTCATTGAGCCCATTTTATGGGTGAGGCAGTTAACATGATCAGTAGCTATAAGATGGCCATTTTAAAATTCATTCCTTGTCAAAATGGCAGTCTTCACCTCTATGACGGGTGTTTCACATAAGGAAATCAAACCAACCAATGAAACAAAAAACTTTCTCCTCCAGAAAACCAGGTTGCAACAGCTTATGCAAATCCTTTCACTAGACAAAGTTAAAAGCCAAAAAAGCCATTTGCTTTCAGGGAACAAATCTGTTTTCATTATAAGGTCCTGATTTGCATGCCAGTAATGGCAGAGAAAGCCATACTGTAGCTTTTTACTGACAGGACAGTACTAGCTCATGGCAAATCCCAAGGCCAGGCAGGTTTCAGGGCATACAAAAGACATCACTGGGGCTTCTAGCAGGTGGTCACAAGCTTCAGGCAAACCCAGGAGCAGCAGCCTTCTCTCCTCACTCCTGCCAGCAAGGCACCCCAGGGAATCCCAGAAGCAGGAGAGGAAGGAAGACCTGGAGCAAAACAAACCTTCACCTCCTCCTGCCCCCAAAACAAAAAAGAGAACAAAAACATGGAATAGGAGTTGGGTAGCAGCTGCAGCACTAGAAGAGATCTCTCTTTGGAGAGCAGAGTACCCAAAATAGTGTTAGCAGCACCAGAACACTGCTTCTCCTGGTAGCTACCCCCTCACTGCGGTACACATGCATGGAAAGAAACATCACAGCTATTTTTAACAGATGGGTTTTTTAAATTACTATGGGTTTTCAGGCTAAGCAATGTTTTCTCTTGAAGCTGAATGCTATGCAAAAGACATGCCCAGACACTGTGCTGCAACCACTGTTTATCATTTCTGATTTTAATTTTCCTGCTGTTACCATAAGGAGTTCCCACTGTTTATAAATAAATAACCGTTTATTTATTCTATTATCCTTTGACTCTACATCCTTTCGGTCAGGGCCCAACATTTTATTGAATAAAAAAATAAAAGCAACTTCCAGGCAAAAAGTAAAAGAATATTAAAGTAAAACCTCTTCAGATAATAATCAAAAAATATTTCAAGCAATAAAGTTATTAGTAATGTTATCCTGTGGTTTGGAACCACACTTTGAAGCCTGGGAGCTTTTCTTTGAGGAAATAATCCATTTCTGTCCACCTTGTATTTCTTTACTAGAGAGGCTGCAGTTGGGATAGATTCTCCTTTGTAAGATAGGCTCTGGCTGTGTGAAAGCCCCATCAATTTTCTCAATACAAGCTTACAAGCTTTTTGGAGGCCACCAGTATTTTTTCAGGCCTGCATTGTTTTTAAAAGGCTCTAAACCCACTTCTATACAAATATAATGCAAAATCTTTTCTTTTTATGGGTTTGTACATACACTGAGTATACACATATATACTTTGGGCACACATATGTGTATGTTTACACACAAACACAAGGACTTTCCCACCTCAAATCACTCAAATTCATAAAAACCTTCATTAACTTAAGCAATTTGGGAGAGGAATGCCATTACAGAAGGGAAAGCTGCCACCAGACCATGCTACCCCCCACCCACTTATGTTTACAGCAGAGAGAGAGAAAGGGTTTATAAGCGATGTGGCCCAGGGGAGCTAGTCCAGTGTCATAGCTGCACGTGTGTGTGCACTTAAAGGAGTGATCAGGGGTTGAGGCAAAATAATACCATTTCTCAACTTATACAAAGAGCTTTTCTCTGCCTAAATTGAGGCACCAAGGGAGAGTTTTGCAGTTTGTGGGGGGAGAGGATGATCTCCAGTGACCTTCAGATACTCTGCCTGGTTGATACTGTCAGCATGAATATCTGTCACATTCAGACTATACTGCAGTGCCAGGTCTCAGCTGTCATACAGCAGTCACCAGGGGCTACTCCAATATGTCAAGTGGCAGAGATAGTGGTTACAAAGCCACCCTTCCTTTTCAAGGCAATTACCCAAACCAACAAGAATGCCTTTTCCATTACAGTATATACACAGAAAAACTAAAGAACCAAAGCATCTCCTACAAGGGAATCCTAATTCTAATTTAAAAAAAACCCAAAACATTGACATAGGAAGAGGGAAAGGTGGGATGTGAAGGTAGCAACTAGTGTTTCCATGAGGTTGCATTAGAGAGGAAAAGGCATGAACCTTCAATTGGGAGCTGAAATAAGAATCCAGGAGAAAAATGGCCTACAAATACCCTGTAGACAAGCTATATGGCTCAGTAAGCCAGAGCATCTCCAGTGCCTCAGTGACATATTGTCCCCCAGACTACTCAGCTGCTGAGATACAACAAAATAATGTTTTACAATCTCAGCACATTTATACTATTTGAGAGGTCCCTGATGACTAGTATCTCACAGCATTCTCTAACTAAATAATCTGTTTATTCTTAATCTTTTTATATTCCAGGGTCTATATTATGCTGTTTAAAAAAGATGGGACCTCCAGGAGGAACATTCACTCCATACAAATTTTACTTTTCATCAAAGGTACTTCAAACTTCTAGTCACATCACTTACCTCACTATATAGTGCAATGACTTTTAAAACTGTAATTTCTCAGAAAAACAAAATTGAGAAAAAAAAACAATCAGTGTTGCAGACAGCAGCCATACTGATTTAGCTGTCTATTACTACTTGCCAACATCTAGGCTTGCTGGCTTCAGGTGCCCTTTAACCTAATGCAGTGAAATCAACAGAGGAAAAAAAACCAAACAAACAAAACCAAAACCCAAACAAGCCCAAACCTTTAAACTCCTCTTTCTTGGTCAACCAAGAACATCACTTTTACGTGGCTTCTTCAACCTAATGGTGTTTCACACTGTTATGGAACACTGCCACATTATAAATTTACATGAACTGACACCAAAGTTAAATTAGTTGTGCCTTGCACTTTTTGGTGTCCTCTAGACCAAGGTTTCAAGTCTAGTTCTCTCATTTTTTGTAGAATACTCCCTTTTATGACTTCCACACACTGATCTTCAGTGGCACTATGTTAGCCAACTTTGCTGCTCTACTGAATCCTTCACTTCATAACCTTCACTGTCTTAGTGAGGAAGGGATTTTTTTTTAATCAGGAGAAAACACTGACCATCAAGTTATCACTTTAACCAGCACTGCAGAAATGTTCCTTTCCTCTTCCTCTAGAGTCTGTTGCAATGAGATCAAAAACATAAGAAGAGCTGTACTGCACCAGTTCAGAGCTCTTAAAAGCCTACTCAGTATCTGCATTATAGTAATGGCCAATCAATGATACACAGGTGAAATTAAAGCAGAGGATGCATACAATGGATACATTCCCCTGAATATTCTCTCAGCACTTATGGAGTCCTCTCTCCCACAAGAATTTACTCAGTTGCTTTCTGAACCCATGTAAACTTTCAGCGTCCATAGCTCCTGCAGCGGTTACCCAGTGTATATGGTGAGTGATGAATTACCCTCTGTTTGTTCCAAGTGTTTCTATACTCACTTCCTTATGCTTTGGCATTTTATGCTTTGAGCTCCAGTTCCAACTCAGTAAATTCTATAGTATTTTCCAAACAATGTGAAGCAGTGTAAAAATACATGTGCTGCTTACAGGAGCACCTCCACGCACCAACGGCTAAAAGTACCTCCAGTTCTGCTAAAGCCCATACCTCAGGCTCTCGCTACTTCCAAACTGGAGTGTCCAATTGCTTCAGCCCCTCTTAACACTAAGTGAAGTTTTGGATTAGATCTCCTCAAGTTGCTCAAGCCAATGGAGTTAATGCATCTGTTTTCACTTTTTACTAAGCAATCTCTTGCAGATATTGAAAAGAAAACTAACAGTTTGACTCAGTACAGTGGTAAAAATACACTTTTTCTTTTCCCCATGAATAAGCACAATAAATGTTTTTGCACCTGAAGCTTAACAGACTGTATCAAGGCAAAGTTCATAAGGTAAATGACAGGACCTGGGGAAAAATACCGTAAGTTTTTGGCACACAAACATTTTTGTAGATGGAATAAAGACATGATATATTGCATGCCTGGGAGCAAGTACTCTCTGTAGCTCATATTCATCATTTAAGAAAAATACATTACTCCAAATTAGTAAAGGTTTTCCTTGGCTAATTAAAAACCAGTGAAGCAGCAATTTAAATAAAAGAAAGTATTCATTGGGGGAGAGGTTTCAAAGGAGGCAAATGTTAATAGACAAAAAGGGATTTAAAAATTTCAGTAAACCAAGTAAACAGAGATACTGGACTGCAGACAAGAAGTAATGAGGAAAAATAAAGGAAACAAACCTGGTATAGTGTTGTTTTGTTGAGCATTTAATTTTTGACAGAAGCAGGTAACAACTGAAAGCTAAGAGCAGAGTAAGATTGCGTACATACTAAATGCTACAAGGAACATCAAGCTGCAAATAATGGCAGCTGGATGGTCCACTCATGGGCAAGGTACCTTGTTGCTCCAGGGAACCAAGTTACAGCAGGCGCTAATGCAAGACTGAGAGATGCAGTCTAACAGACTAGACTGTTGAGTGAGACAAAAAGAAACAAAGAGAGTGAGTGGTAAGAAGAGAAAGAAAACAGAACGTGAAAAAAACCCCAAACAAAAGGCAAATACATTTAATATACACAATGTATACATTTTAGGACATAAGGGGAACTGGAGTTTGAAAGCAACATGTCAGTCTCTCTTTAATTTCAGCAATACTGAGGGACAGAAATAGTTCCCAAGTCGCATCACCAACAGTGGTATGCAAGAGATGAAAAGGAGGACACTGGTCTCAATACCAAGATGTAAAATCCAGATTAAACCAATTTAATCTCTAACAAACTTAATTAGGATCAGCACTGCAGTGGAGCTTGGCCTGTGCTCCATTAATGCAACTTTTAAGAATCCACATTAAGAGTAAAAAGGTATTTCCAAGAACTTCCTTTCCTAGCAACTGCCACTCAAGAGGCTTCACCTTTCTGTTTTCTAATTTTGTTTGTTCATTTTTCAGTTGAGCTACCTTGCCTGCTCCTCCCTACTGGTTTTCGTTTGGAACAGCAAATGCTCTGCTTCTCTTAGACACTTTCTAAGACCCATGCTGAACCAACAATGAGCTTTGTGGTTTGAATATTAACCTTTGCTGACAGACATCCACCTCCACAAATTAGAATGTTTGTGGATCGAGGTTTTCTCTTGCATCACCTAGCCATCGTTTCATATTGTCTCCAGTACAGACAGACAAGCAGAATATCTTGCTATATACATATATATCTATATATATTTTAATGCAGATTAAAAGTAGCGGGGAAAGATGCTTTCCTTTGTGAAATCACCATGCAGTAAAACATAAGTTTTTCTGTAAGCTAGCAATAATGTGAATTTAGAAGCAAATTTCCAAACCAATGAGATTCTTGGATGTATCAGAAGGGGTGTGGTTAGTAGGTCAAGAGAGGTTCTTCTCCCCCTTTAGTCTACCCTAGTGAGGCCGCATCTGGAATATTGTGTCCAGTTCTGGGGCCCTCAGTTGAAGAAGGATAGGGAAGTGCTTGAAAGAGTCCAGCACAGAGCCACCAAGATGATGAAGGGGCTGGAATATTTCCTTATGAGGAAGGGCTGAGGGAGCTGGGTCTCTTTAGCTTGAAGAACAGGAGACTACAGGGTGACTTCACCTCTGCTTATAAATATGTGAAGGGTGAGTGTCAGGGAGATGGGGTCAGACTCTCCTCAGTGAAGCCCAGTGACAAGACAAGGGGCAATGGTTATAAGCTGAAGCATAGCAGGCTCCATGTGAATACACAAAGAAATGTTTTCCCAGTTCAGGTGCCAGAGCACTGGCACAGACTGCCCAGGGAGGTTGTGGAGTCTCCTTCTTGGAGAGATCCAAAACCTGTCTGGATGCACTTCTGTGTGACCTGGCCTAGGGAATCCTGCTGCGGCAGGGGGGTTAGACTAGATGATCTTTTGAGGTTCCTTCCAACTCCTAACATTCTGTGATTTTGTGAAACAGCAGACAACTATTCATCCATCCATCATTATTCTGCTGTTCTCAAATTTCAACTATTAAGTACTGGATGTACAGAATTTAAATGTTGGCTATTTCTGTTTTGAATAGACAACAAAGCTACATAGATTTCATCTATTGGTGAGGAGTTCACATTTTCAATCACAAGATTTTGGTGACCCCAGTTCCACACTGCTGCTGAAGAACTCTTCTGACAGCTGAAATATGACTTGCTTAAGGCATAAGACTTATTGAATTACTTGGCACTTTACCAGTGAGAATATAATTCAAGTTTAGAGATCTGTTGTGGTTAAGTGTTCATATGAAGAAAAAAAAAAAAAAAAAACAGAAAAATTTTAGGTCATTACAAAGGAATCCACTTAAAGAAAGACTCTGGTCAAAGGACACCACTAAACATTCAGTTGTACAATATGGAGGGAGAACCGCGCTCTCTTTTACAAGGCTTAACACCATTCTGAGCTGTCAATGAGAGCTGCAGGGTTACAGTTCTGAGATAATTGGTAACATCCAAGACTGTCAGCTTGGCAACTACCTTTCCCCCCAGCTCTGAATCATCCTTTCAGCTAAAAATATTTATAGGAAACTATTCCAATTTGAAGTGGATGTGTGATCCTATCCTTGAAACATAATTAGCTGCTTTTTTTTTCAGAATGCACAGAAATTGTTAGTAACACATTATGCTATCACTCCAGAAAAACCTTAACCAAGGATGAGAGCTTAGTCTCTTAAGAGGCCTCACCCATGCTTATATGCTCTCACTTGATTGTTGAAAGTGCATTTGTATTTTCCAAATGTTACATTAGTTTTACCTGTGCAGATGGTCTTATGCTGCACAGCATTGGCTAAGGTGAGTTGATAACATATATGTATGCATATGATATGAAGTACATCAAGAGGAACAATGTGTTCATATTTTCCCCAGTGGAAATCACAATTCCACTGATTTCAATAACATTTTACAGTTTATCATTATGCATTCCACAGCATGAATGTGCTTTACATTCTCTGCTCCTTGCTCAGATACCACACACAGCTAAACAAGATGCTCTAACATTCACTGCCAATACACAGATATAATGCAGTCACCACCTGGATGAGAGACTGTACATATTCCACAGCACCTTATGACTAAAAACCATGGAGGACAGAACTGAACACACTGTAGCTTTTAAAGTGAGTTCTCAGGATTTGCACGCTTTGTGTAGAGACAGAATTATTTGGTCTATGCTACAGAGGCACATGCGGTTTAGTAGTGATTCAAAGAAATGAAACTGCATTAGAATAATGGATATCCTCCCGCTCTCTGAGCAATAGTAGTTTGTGGCAAAGTATTCTAGAATATGTTTCTTGAATATCCCCTGCATTTCAGCTTTGGACAGCCAGGCTCCAGTGCATCTTCTGGTCTACCCCAGCAGTAATGTTCTAGCTTGCAATATCTAAGTTAGCTTCTCTTTCAGAGCCCACAGGAAAAACAGGGTAAGGTAAGGACAGGAGAGCAAACTTTCTTTCCTTCTTTGTAGCATTAATGCAACTTCCTAGCTCCATAATTGAAACATCTCTGAATTGATACATAATAGCAATATGTCTTCACAACTTTGTTAGGACTTGGGCTCAACTATCCCTTCTCTCTCTTCATTTGCTTAATTGAGTCCTAGATTCTAAGCTAAGCATACTGCAAGTTGAGATATGGGCATACAAACATGAAAACCATGAAGCAAACTGAAAGCAAGCTGATAGACCCACCTTAGCAGGCAATCTTTCATTCTTCTGCATGCCTTTATGCATTAGGAACAAGCCTCTACCTAATCAAACTACTTGCCTGTATAGCAATTCAAAGTGTGTACTTGTTGCTCTTACTTCGAGTACACTGATGGCTGGCTAATAGCTTTTCCTGCCACTTGAATGTAAACACTTCATGGATTCAAAACAGCTTTCCTTGCTGGGGTCTTCCCTCCAGAACATTACCAAACTCCTTGTGGCTTTCACACCCTTATTTTGCCAGTTGGAATTTTATATAAATACATGGGTAGAACTGGGATTTTTAGGAGTCTACAAAAGTCACATGACCTAACATCATTACATTTCAAAGGAATATGCATGTTCAAGATCTTCAAGAAACCCTACCTCATTTGAGCAATGTTACAGCAGGCAACTAAACTGCACCAGACATGTATTCTTTCTGTCTCTTTGCCCCCACCATTACCTTTTGTTCAATTTCTTCATAATCATCCTGGTAACTTCCACAGATTGCACTGGAGGATGAGGAGAAGGTTGGCCCCTGAGAGTAATACTGTGAGCTCCGGTAGCCATCCCGCCGCAGCTTGTCACACTCTGCCAAAAGACAGTGAAAGAACAGATTAATTCACAGCAAGAGTCATTACTGGTTGCACTTGGTGTACAATGGCACTTTAAAAAGTCCAGAATACTTTCTGAAAATGCTTACCGTGCATTAGCATCACCTGTGCCAAATGACAGAGCTCAAAGGTGCACTTCTCTTATTTGCACCTGTATTTCCCCTGCCCTCATATGTATTACATACATAAATAAGCCCACACAGTGCATATACATATGGCTTTTGTTCAACCCAGGAGATAGCAAGAGCTTTGGAAAGAAGGGGGGATTTATTTATTTATTTATTTAAGCAAGGACTGGCTCAGTGTCTTGACAGATGGCAGCATCCTGCAGGATGGGAGACGGAAGCCTATGAGTAACACCAGGGGTCTCATCTGCCAGGCCGATAGACACCCATTTTGTTCCTTACACTTGAAATGATGATGTTCATTACTACTCAAGCACCATCTGGTAAATAACTTTGGCACTGACCACTTGTCTTGTCTTCCTGTCCATGGAAGAGACCAATTATTGTGATTTTTGGAGAGAGAAATGCAAATCACAGGGTGCTCTAAATCTCATGTTGCTGCAAAGCACATGTAGTTTTAATACTGAAGAGTTTTCAAAGTTCAGAAATAATTCAATGCACACATGCAGCCCCACTCAAAACAGCCAAAATCCCAGTCAGCATCACCCAAGTTTTCCACATTCATCTTCCTGCCTCCTAATTGATATTCAGTGTGATGGTGCAAAAGAATAACAGACGCCAGAGCATAAGGAAAAATTAAACGTTCACGATGCAGCAATCAAACTCATCAGCCCAGTCAAACTGTTAGCTTTTACATTTCCAGAGACAGATATCTGAATCTGTTGAAAGGTAAGGAAAGCAGAAAGAAAATTAAGTATTTGGTACATTTCTGTCTAAGAAACTGAAATTCCTGTACAATACAGAGGCATTATCATGACACAAAGCAATTCTGTCATCACTTGCTGAAGAAAGACTTTCAATGATTGAGTCATCTGTCTCCCTATCTTGATCTTTTGAACACCCCTTAAAATGGAAAACATCCAATGTTTCTACTTAGGGCACGGTTTTAAGAGGCTTTTGCACAGCAAATCATTAAGTGGAGTTACAATTTGCAACTCCAGCACGCATTTCCTCTGTTACACTCAGATGCTTCTGAGACTGAGGTTACATGACCTAGAGCAACCACAGCTCTAGGAGGATTTAATCAGGACTCCCCTGTATCTGCACATGCACATTGAGAAGGCAAGCTTACAGTCTGACAACTAGCCAAGTCCATCACAGCCAGACGTACATCCTGGCTTATCACGTTTCCATATGGGGTCAACAGGGACAGCATACCATGAACCTGTCACTCCTCTCTCAATTCAAGGACCAAGGGTGGCAGTAGCAAGTTCTGACCTAGATTAACTGTTACACCTCAGGAACAGAAGGTTGGTAACCCCACTTACCTGTTCTGCATGTGTGAGCATGATGACATTGCATGCATCTGGCAAACAGCTGCTGCATCAGGAGGGGGGTGAAAAATGTCTGCCAGCAACTGCAGTAAAACAAATTCCTCCACCACCCTTCCAAATCTGGCACTGGATCCAGCATGTAACACAAATGTGAGTACCCTGATGGGCTGTTTGTCTGTTTGATGTACAAATCAACAGGGATAAACAGGCTGCAGCAGAGCAACAGCCCAAAGACTTACATCACCTTGTAGCATGGGTTAATAGGCCAAGTTGGCAATTCAAGACACTGCAAGTTTTACCTTCAGATCAGTTGATAATCACCACAAATAAACAAGAAGACAACCTAAGGCATACATAAAAATGCAGCTTTGGGGTTTTTTTTCCCCCTTCTGCTCTTGGGATAGGGCCCAGGGTCTTGCCTGGCCACTTCTGTGACTCTCCAACACCAGGCATCATGGCATGCCCCAAGGGTGACAGCCTCGTATGTTACATGATAGATGCACCCTCTAATATTAATTGCTTGACTTAAAACTTAAGGAGGTCAATACTGAAGGTCTCAAGTCCACCGCAAGCTCAAGTGGACTGACAACAAAAATCTGGCTGTTTATCAAACTCTCAATCTCTTGTCCAAAACACAAGATCCATGTAACATCAGAAGCTATTGCAGCAACATTGCTGAAGAAGCCAAGAGAACTGCTACAAACTACCAGGTGAACCACACCAACACAAAGGTAGTCTGTCCCCAGGAACAGCTTTTCTGTTTGGGTACTATCATCATACGATTTGCAGCAAAGCAGGAAAGACACACCATGGATAGCATCTGAGGCCAACAAACCTCAGTAGAGGTTTCTGGCAGGCATCTTTTACTTCACATTCACTGCAACAGCCCACAAGTGCAACACAAAGTCAATCTAACTGAAGGTACTTTCTCTGCCAGACCAAGGGTGTTAACTTCTGTTTAAAATCTGTTCTAGCTGGAGGCACACACCCCTCATCTCATTGCTATTATTAAAGGTGAATATGGTCTTTTGTAAGCAGTTAGGCCTGTATTTTTCACAGAAATGGTATTTTATTTATGTAAAATATACTCAGGAAGAAGCTAAAAGTTCTTACACGAGGAAAGACTCCAGGCATGTCTCCTTTTTCCCAGAGAAGCAATACCTTGTCCTACTCCTACAGTCACAGAGAAGAGCACTATACACTGAGTTAGTGACAAAGCTCTTACAGTTATGCAAGTTATTTCAGAGACAGAAAGCTTAATAGGGAATAGAAGGATACAGCCAGTTCCAGATATTCATAATCTTCAGTTTTAAGGATGTAACAGTAGGTTAGTGCTAGCTAAGCCAGGGACATACATACAGACTCTTGGACACAGCTACCATATATCAAACCATTCCTTATGTCTACTCAAGATTGCACTGGCATCAGGTAGATGTGTGCTGGGGATGTGCTTTCCACCAACAACAGGTGAGCACATCACCCTTCTCTGCTCTCTTCCTTCCCACTAAACAAGCAGGTGAATGGAAGGGTACCAGCAGCATCCCACTGAGAACAAGGGCTCAACCAAGCCAAGTATGATTCTGCACCAGAGTTTTGAGCCACAGCCACTGAATTCAGTGCTGCTGCCAGTAACTCCACGTCTTCGTGTAAAACATTATGGCCTCTGTGACAGGCAGTGAGGCCAAGTGTATGCAAACGCTCCCAAGCTTCTCAGCCCAAATCTCTCCATTTTATATGAGCAACTCATATGTAATTGCAGCTGATCCTGAGCTGGCAATGCACAGTTGCAAGTCTCACACACAGAGGTGATTTACTTCTTTTCCAACAACTTGAAACATATTCTTACATGGTAATTTGAGCCACAATCACCAGAGTGAACAGAAGGCGCAGCACTGATACCTCTGTAATTCGTCTGACATGGTATTACTGTGGCAAACCAGGATTAACACTTACCTTGTCTGCTTAGTCAGCCCACACACCACACTGCTCCACAACAGAAGGAGGGCTGGGGTTGCTGGGAGGGTTGGCTCTTTTCCTCTTCTGTAACCAACTCTGGTAACACTGTACCTCCTGAGCTTTCTACCACTAAAACTAGTTGCAGTATCTTGAGGTTTCTATGAAGGAAAATGTATCATCCTGCAAGCAGCAGAAGTGGTCAGAGGGAGACAGATTCACGGTAACTTAAAATAAGTTCTCCATAAATTTGTTGGGTTTCTTTAAGTCATAAATGAACTGTCCAAGTGTCATTTTTCCCAAACATCTTCACGAAATTTCCAGGGTTGGAGCACCCCATATTGACCTGGCTCCAGGTACTGTTTTTCAGCACTGGACTCCCTCTGAGCCTGGGACATTTACCCAAGGTGGAGCCTCAGTGGCAGCACAGAGCCACAGCTTTCTACCACCACACTGGACCAGTCCTCTGTGCCTCAGGGGAGAATGTGCAGCCACCACTCACTAAATTAGCTCTAATGAGATTACTTGTATAAGCAAACACTGCTCACATGACTTGCAGGATCAGGCCTTAAGCTCTGCAGCTCTCTACATCCACACGTACACATTCAGACACTCTTGCACGCACATATTAAAGAGTTAAGAAAAAGAATCCACTTTTCTGTGTTCCTAAGTATGTATTAGTAACCAGCAAAGACACTGGTTAAAAGAATTCAACTACTACAATATTCACAAGTATAAATTTTGAAATCTGGCACCAAGGTCATTCAGACATCTGAACAGCTCTGACCTCCTTGGTGTAACTAGCCAACACACTGGATGGGTCAAGCAAAGAAAGACAGAGAGGTCATGTCCCAGAAACATCTGAAATTGCCTCATATACAAGAATAGCACCTGGAACTTGAGACTAATTGCTAAAACCCAAAGAGAAAATTCCAGTCAGATCAGGAGCAGCTTCCTAGAGGAGCAGACACACTGCCTGCCTGGCAGAGCTGCCCAAAACCACCAAGACAGAAACACTTTGGTGCCAAGGGAGAAAAGGGAAAGACCAGCACATGCTTCACTTGTCTTTGCACCAACTCCTCTTGCCTCCTTGTCAGCAAGAAGAGACGGGACAAGAGACGAGCTGGCAGCTGCATCAGCGTGCTTGGGAAATTATCTCAGCTAAAGTCTGGGTGACTTCTTGGCAGAATCTTTCATGTTGTAACTTGTATTTTGTAGAGTGGGATTTATTTGTCTTTTTTGTACTAGAGAGAGGCTATTAACTGCAAGAGTCAGCTAAACTGTCAACTACAGAAATAAATCTGCTGACTAGTATATTAAAACAGTGAATTATCCATTCACTGCACATATCACTGGGAAACTGCTCCACTCCCTGAGGTCAGAAATTTTTTTTGTTTTTGGCAGTCTTCAAACATTGTAGCCAAACCCTTCTTTTGTAAATACCCACAAACCATGTCCCTCCTTAAGTCACAAATACAAACACTGCCTTATAGGTAGCTTTTCAAAATTTCACTTAAACCAAGACTGTAGTACAATGTACTAAAGCATTGTAAAAATATTAAGCCTCATAAAAGCAAACATTTTAAAACGACTGTAAAGGTCACACTGCACTTTAATAATCAAAATATGTATTATATCACTGCTTTTTGTTTTAAAGATCTTTCTGTTTCAAATCTGATAAATAACTGCCTATCGTTTTAATTTACTTCATTCATATCTTGAATTTGTCTTTCCAGCTGAGCTGGAGCAACTCGGACCTTGTGATCTTGTGACAGACAGGCGTGGGTGTCAAAAGACCTGGAGTCCCAACCTGGCATTACTGTATCCAAGCAAATCCCTTTGGGATAGATCCAGTTAAGAATTTACATCTACAGACACGACACAATCTAAATTTCATGTATGCACCTCCTAAATTAAGAGTTCAAGCAGGTGTTTACACTCTGCCTGTAGCACATTAATAGACAGTGAGGCATTTCAGGATAAAACTAACTAAAGAAGAATATGGTGTGCTTAACTCTTCTCCTCATCACATCAGTAATGACCAGTGCTTGCTCCAGTGCTGTAGGCAACCCTTTTCATGAGGCGCAGGAGAACGTAAAAAGGATTTCAACACCTTTAGTTCTGAGGATGATGTGACTTTTATCTAACAGTTGCTAAAAATAAACTGCTGCAAGTTAAAGTACTTTTAATGAGATACAAATTTAAATTCTCTTAAGAATGAGGTGAGCACAGGCTAAATCTCCAGCTTCTTAAGAGTGTGCTCTGACCACTAGGCAAAAAGGCAGCCGCCTGAAATGTAACAGCCAGTTATGCTTTGTCTGGGACCAGTCCTATTGGTGAATAGTGAAACATACTCGGAGCACACCTACCAAACTGGGAACTCTTCAAAGGGTGCAGCTGCCTCTCTGTCTTCGTCAGCAAGACCAGGGTAACTCTGGACTACACGGTTAACTAGGAATTTCAGGGAGGCAACTTTTCAAGATAAAGAGTTTGCTTAGTATTATTATGCCTGGGACTGCAGTTAAAACAGATGCCCCAGTTCAAAGGCCTCTTTGGTGGTAAAACTAACTAAAATTGCTGCCTTTTGTCATGTGCCTCTTTATGAGTCCCTTCATTTGTAAACTGGGGATAAGAATGCATAGCTCTCTGTGTGTGAATAGAACAGGCTACATAAAAGCAGAGCTGTACAAAGGCAATCTTGTTTTTGACAAATATCTCATGCTAAATATGACTTATAAAACACCCCCCAATTTAATTGCAATGTGGCATCTATTTTTGACCCTGAATCTAAGTATAAGGCAGACAGCTTGCCTCTACCACTTTATACTCCTCCCAAAAATTCATTCAGTCTGGAACAAATCCCATGACCCTGAAATGTATAAATATCCATATCATCTGCAGAACTTGACTATCACAGGGAGTGCTTCTATATCAAAGCTTGAAAATATGTTGTAAAGCCACAGCTTTTTTTGTGTGTAAAAACTGAACTGTAACCAATGCTGACCGCAAAGTAAGTTCATGAACTTCAGCTGTGATCTATCCAGTGCACTGTTTTGTTCAGACTCCCAGTTTAATGGGTCAGGAATCTCAACAGATGTAGCACTGTGGCAGCTCAGCTGAAAAAACTTCTGCTCAGCAGCTCAATCTAGACGCTTTGGCCAACACCAGCCTTTGCCAACCCAGCTACCTTCCTTATTATTCTGCGCTCTTCCTCCAAAACGCAGGTTTTTTGGACACTATTTCTAGACATTTGCTTCTATCAGTACGTATAGAAAAATGTAACACAAGCCTGGAGACAGTGAACATGGGTACCCAAAACACTTCTACAAAGCAAGTGTTGTATGAAGTGGCAAGTTTTTAACCCATGTGCAAAACTTATTTACTGCAAGACCTTCTTGCCTCACGAGCAACAATAAAGGTCTATCAGAGTTTCAGTCTGTTAGGTGTTCCCCCTCTTTAATAAGCAGCCAAGCCAAGATGCGTTAGTAAAAGAGAACTGAGCTGGAAAAGGGTTAGTAGGTTAGGACATTCGGCCCACAATACACAGTAAGAAAACAGGGAGGAATAGAGCCACACAAGTAACTTTTAATGGCAGATACTGTGTGGAGTTTCTTAGAAACAAGTATGTCTTGTGCTCCACAGGAGGAAGGTAACAACCTTAACAGATGGCTGCTGGACTCTAGGATAGAGAAGGCTGCTGAATGGATACTTCGAAGAAGTCTTACTATACGTGACCAAATGTATTTATGTTAGTTCTATTCCCTCTCAAGGCACAAGTGCTCACTGTCTCCTTGTGAAGGGTAACTGGATGCCCTGTCAGGCTGGGAAGCTCACCCTTCCAGAACAGCTTCTCCAAGCTGCTTCAGGGCTCAGCTGTACAGATGCTTGCAGCAGAGCAAGGATGAGGCATGAAAGTGCAACACTGTAGTAAGGCAAGTATGCAGTTAAGATTTATTTTCAAGGGTCCAAATCAGATACAAATCTTTAAGAGGGATCCAAACTAAAGGGAACTCTGCAATGTGAAAATACCTTTAGCAGGCCTGAGTCAATGCAAACACACTGGACATGCCTTCCTTTCTTTTCTTGAAGCTTTTAAAAAACAAGTACATTTAATCCCACTCCAAATTCCCCAGGTAATATGCACAATTTAGTCACAAAGAAAACCTTCTAATGGCACCAAAATGCAATGCCATTACAAATTATATTTGTTAACAAGCTGTCACTAGGGAGTGCTCAAAATAATTATCACTGTTTGTCTTGAGTTAATTTAAATTTCTGCAAGTGTGTTATATGACTACATTTAGTGTTGACAAGATGTCTGAAGTTTAACAGTTTGCTTCCTTTTGCATGTTTGATGCTGGCATTAAAATATATTTTCCCTGCTTTCTCTCTAGCTTTTTTATGGGCATTTGTTGTTTCTTAGACAACTGAACACAGCTAACACAAATATATGTAGGGAGTTTTGATTGCTTTTTCTCCTAGGACACAATGTTAAATTTAAAAGCTATCTAAAATGTTGCAAATAAGCACATATAATACCCTAATCTAAGAGAGGAAGGAGGAAGAAAAAAAAATGGGGAAACAATCTTTGATACTCAATGTCATGGAAGTTTCTTAACCTAGCACTGAAACAACTACACCACAGACAGCTCGAATTTTTTCTCTCCAGTAAAGGCACAGATTTGAAATGGGGTTAGGTTCCATGATCTTTCAGCTACATCTTCTTACTGATCCTGACTTCTATTGTAAAACATTAAACCAACACAATCTGATTCAAAAAAAAAACCAAAAAAAAATCATTACTTTTATTTTGAAATAAATTTTCATCTTCTTTCAACCTTTTCACTGGAAGTGCTTTCACTTATCATGTATATAATGAAATCAATCCACATATAACCACCCTGTAGGTTTTTACACTCCCCACTGCACTATATAACTAAACCTAAAAATAGGGAACCTAAATGCTTCCAAATATCTCAATTTTTCTGCACAAGAGCAGCTTTCAAACATCTGCAGTGCACACTCCCCCTCAAATTCTGCCTAGTTTCATTTGAATATTTGCCTTTTTAAATTTCTCATTAGAAAGGGCAGTTGGTGTATGGGACTTGGCCAAAACCATCCACAGATATACTGTGAATTAATTCAGGAACAGTAAAATGGGCAGAATCTCTGGTACTAACTTGACTACCAAAACTGAAATCATGAGAAATAAGTTCTTCCTATTTTTTGATTGCAAAGTTTCAAGGCCTTTCTGGAACATATGGTCTACTTCTGGTCTTTAATGGTCTTTTACTTCACTAAGGTTTCCAGTTGGTAGGGAGTTCACATCTTGACATCTCTCTGAACCTAAACAAGACCTATTGGCAATATGAAGTGGTTGCCTCCTATTTTGCAGCTCTTTAATGAAACATAAGATTATTTTAAGTCCATAATCTTCTCAGCAGGATTATCGACTAGCAAGGCTGACCCTAATATTGCTCATCTGAACAGTGATCTGGCAGATGCACTGAGAAAACAAAGGCTAAATACATACCTGTCTGGAGGATCTTGTGGCAAGACATAATAGAGGCTTTATGAGTAACTATTTAAATCCCTGTTTTTCTAACAATGCTAACCAGATGTCTTCTGGAAAACAAATCAAGTGTTTCAATCACTGCTGCTTAAATACATTCCTTGAATTTGGCCAACAAGGCTAAACAGAAGCTACAGTCAGCCAAATCCAGCTCTTCTGAAGATGAGATAATAAGTGAATCATCGCAGACACTGAAACAACGAGCCCTATATTACGTACATAGCTTGAATCAACACAATTACCCTGTGGGTGAAAAGGCACAGAGTACAAGCAGTTGTACAGGATGTCTCCACAGCTAGAGTCTGAAAAAAAGAGTATGAAAGTCAGCATATGGACTGTCCCCACTATTTATAACTGTATTTTCCTCAGGACGTATCTGACACCTTGTTGTCTGCTGGAAAGGACAGCCAGCCTAGGCAGTAACCAACAGTGAACGACAAGACATTGCCTCTCATCTGCAACTTCAGCTGCTCTGAAAGAGCATTCACAAGACTCTTCAGGAGCTCACTTGGCTATCTCCTGACAGCCGGATATCATTTCAGTCTGGCTGGTTTTGCCCTTTTAACATTAACACAGTTATTTTGTCCCTTCCCTTTAATTATTCCTGACGTCTCCAAACTCATGGACAAGTGACAACAGACAACTGTGAAGTTTGTTCTCCCCACTTCTTAATTTTTCTTAAATCAAAAGTGTTCTACATGTTAACTGCAGGCACAGGAAGATAACTGCCCCTTGGAAATACACGTATGAATGTCCTGCTCTGGCTTCCATCATTGCAACTGAATTATATCCACTTTTGAGGAAGAATATAGGATAGTTTGAAAAAATGGAGAAGCAAAGAGAGTTCAGGTGCCTGACTATAAAAATCATCTTCTGCTCCTTTGCTTCATCATAGTTTGCAAGATTATCCAAGGCCAGTGCATTCCAGATTACTCAAAGATTTCCTTTTAGGACAATGGACCTATACCTGTGAACACATTGCTAACACTGTAAATCTGTCCAGAAGGTAGACAGGCACACTTAGGACACACTTGAAGCAGTTAAGCAAAGCAACGCTACACCAGTGCTGTCTCCTCCTCATCTTCATGCCTTATTGCTTGTCATTTTTAAGACTATAGTACAGTTAGCAAAATGAGGATTAGTCTCAATTTACTTTTCTCACCAAACATTTGTGTCATTATTTTTGTCATTGCTTTATACTACTGCTGTTGTACCTGTGCTCCCAGCTGAAGACCACTGCACATTAGGGACTTCTTCACACAATGGTCCTTTAAACATGACCACGCTGCAGAGGCAAGAAGCCAGATCTGTCAATGCACCGTGTAAGGGACACAGGCTGTCCTATGGTGCTACCTTCTTGACTCTGGCTGAACACCCACTCAACCTCCTGGGCCTCACAGACCAAAAAAGCTGTAGGAAACACTGCAGTATGTAGCACTTGCCCTTTTAGCACAGACAGCAGTTCCACTTAAAAAAAAGAACCAATACCACTCTGAACAACATTAAACTCAAAGCTCTGCTACCATCCAGACCAAACTCTCAGAGTGGTCCAGCCACTCAGTAGACACTGGCAACATAAGACTAAGCAACTCAAGCAGGCCTTCAGCTGTGAAGCAGAGCACACAGTGTAAGGAGATAGGATTAATCTGAGGATCCTGACCCCATGCAGATCTTCAGCACTTCCTTCCCATCTGTCGTCTTCATCTCTTATTTTCATGACTCCCCAGGAGGAAACAGTGACATGAAGCACAGTCACACAAGCCTCCTCAAAGGTCAATATTATTTTGTTTCTGTCTGCATGCTGGAAAACCCCTTCCATAGGGTGACCATGAAAACATGAGGAAGAGGTCACTTAAGACAGGCTCTCAGGAAAGGCCAGTTAGAGTAGCTTGGCCCTGAGGGTAACAAAACAGACGCCTTGGATGGCAAATGCCACCAATCTTCTCCACCAGGCACAGCAACATCCTGGTTTCTTCTCCAAAGAGATCTATCACAACCGCCCAAGAACTGCATCACTCTCTAAATGCTTAGATCATATTACAATGGTACCATGACTGTGAAGTGCAGCTGAATTTGCTCTTCTTCTCCAGCCATTAGATTAAGCACTGAGAGCTTTCATTTAAAATGTAGTAACACAGCCTGGATTAAACATGCCAAGCCACTGATTTTTAGTAAACGACAACTTTAGGTATTAATATGTTACATAAAGCCACTTGAGTTCTCAAGAACATACACTGTGATCACAAACATTCCAGCTTCCAGATGCTTGATGTTCTAATTCAGATTACTGGACAACACTGCTTTTTAAAACTTCAGGTGGCACCTGAGCACCTGGCATATCTAAAGAAAAATAAACAGCTTTACCTTTGTTACAAACAAATCTGAATGCAATATCTCACCATTTATGAAGAAGCTTCATAAAGGATAAGTGCAGCATTTCCCCTTGATTTCAAAAGGGTCAAAGGCTAGTTCATAGGTACAGAAATCTAAATCTCCCCATGCAACATCTACTATAATACGCTGCATCTGCTTCCACAGTGTGATGAGCAGAGGACATTTCAATATAAAACATATAACACAACACTGCTTGTGTAAAGGTATGCAGAGCATGCAGAGGTCACCAGAGTGCTTGATTTTTCTAAAGACAGGTTAGACATCATACATTTTAATTTCTCTACCCTTAACTTTTTATTCTTAAACCAATTTAAGAATAAGCAGTGATAATACCTTTTCTGGTCCCTTAAATGCTGCTTAAAAGTTTATTTTAGACAAGAGACAGCTTCTTATCCATTTCTGCTGTTAAAATTGTACCAGAATAAATCACAGAATGTCATGGGTTGGAAGGGACCTTGAAAAATCATCTAGACCAACCCCCCCTGCCAGAGAAGGATTCTTCCCTGACTGGGAATCAAACTTGGGCCCCAGCAGTGAGAGCACAGAATCCTAACCACTGTACCACCACTTCTTCCTAAATAGATTTGACCTTGCATTGTCTTAAAAGCTAGACAGAAATTCTGGTTACTATTAGATGGGTGAAAACACCATGACAGAAAGGAATACCTTCTCTGAATTATTTTGAAAGATGTTATACATTTAATACCTTTACACACAGTCTGTATGACTGCTGTGCTGTGCATGTCAATTACTATTTGTTACCTAAGTTATGTAGTTACTTCTCCATTCATCAGGGGAGCAGTGAATACAGTAACAATTGCAATCAAGTTGCTATGTGCCATCATGTCATGCCATGACTTCAGATACCATAAACTAAGCAAAAAAAGGTCTAGAAAACTTCTAAACATGTGTTTTAATGTTCTAAACTATAGCTACTATTTTAGTCCTCAAGACCACATTATCAGGTTCAAGGGGTCACCAGAGGTTCTCTCTTCTTTCCCAACCTCCTCTAAAGGTTGGATTAAATGCACACCAGTGATTTCTGAGTAGTGTTCCTTTCACCTATTCTTAAAAATCTCCAAGGATTTTATAGCACCAAAAATTTATTTCAGTGCTTCTGAACCTTTGCCATAGGGAATTTTCCTCCATTCTCAAACCTACATGAATTTTGGTTTTATTCTGCTCCTTTCCAGTTTGTGCAAATACTTTCTGGAGAACAGCAGGATTCATAACACAGGGACTCACCCCACTGTCTCCTTTACAGAGTACACTGTACCTTTGTCATTCACCACTGTTCCTTCCCCACCACATATGCAGCTTATTGGGTCACACCCTGTTGTTCTGCTGTCCCATGCTTCACCTTAACCAAGGAATTAGAAACACCAAAATGATGTCAAAATGCTAGCTTCATCATGAGGCCAAGAAATGCAGAATTGGAAACAGTGTTTCTCATGAGACTACTTTTCTTCAAGGTCTATCTATACGATAATCACATAGCATTGGATTTACTTCCTCCCTATTAAAAAGCTTTGAAAAATTCTGCCTTTTCTAGAGCAGCAGGTGGAAAAGCAATTCAGCAACTGTCACAATTACAATTTCAACAGCACTTTTACACTGAATGAGACCTAGCTCTGGCTACACAACTTTTAACCCAGTCCTCCAAATGCTACCAGAAGCACCAGCATCTTCCTGATTCAACAGTGCTGGTTGAAGCAGCAGCAGAGTAACACCAGTAAAACTTTCATCAGTGCCTCTCTTACCATGAATGAAATTACTGAATAAGGTGTTAAATTCATGCTGTAGCTACTCAGGAGAGCTACTGGCCACAGCAAGGAGCTACTATAAAACTGCTGTTAGGGAACAAACATGGAAATAAATAACTAGCAGAGTTTTGATGACAACATGAACAGATTGCAGTCTGGTGAAGGCATCATAGTTTCTTCCCTCTCTCAGTTACTACCCTGAAAGCACAAAACTGAAATTCAATTAATTATCAAGGAGCTCTACATCATGTGCATAAACCAGTTCATTTAACACAAATGGCTAACTGGTAAGGTGTAGTACTACTGAATAGCTTTTACTTTATAAAGAGCACCAGCTGAAAAGAGTCTCATCAGATCACAATAGCTTCAGCTGTGTAAGCTGGGGGAAGCAGCATATATTACTTAGTTTCACACAAAAATATTAGACACAAATTCATTGAAACAGAAGACCAAACTGCAGCAGATACATTTCTGACAAAACACAAGAAAATCAGACCAGCATTTTTGGCCTGTGCAGTTTTCTTCTACAACACTCCCAAACAGAAAAATAGAAGAATGAGACCTCAAAGTTTACAAAAGACTAACCACAAGCAGCATTCCTTTTAACCTAAGGCAGGCAAATATTTTGATTTTGTAAAGAACTGTTACATGTGCCTGCAAGGGAACAGTATTTCAAGGCTGAAGGGCTGTATAAATATATTAATCCAATAATATGTAGAGGACACACAGGCTGTCTGCTGAGCCAATAACACTGGCTGTCAAGACTCCCCTATTAAATGATAACAAAAGGCCCCTAGTAAGAGATGGTGAAAAACAATTACCTGGAGAAATGGCAAGAGAGATAAAATACAGCAGCAAAACACTTCACTATTCAAACACACAAAATGAAGTCTTCTGCACATTCAAAAAGCAGAAATGTGTTAAACAAAAATTACAACGTTCTTCTAAATCAAGTTAACTCTGCAAGGTATCGAGCACCTGCAGTTCCTGCTGAAACAGGAGAGACTGGAAATGCCTTGGTTCTTTGCAGGGCAACTCCCTTTGTTAAAACAGCCAATACAAAGAAAACTGCAGGTTTACCATTTCTTGAACACAGACACGATGTTGTATTTTTAAACTTTACTACTGCCTGCCTGCCTCTCTCCTCATGATTGCTCTAACATGACACAGTGCCTCCTGTCCCAGACAGTACAGGTGCACCTCTGAAGAAGGGTAAAAATTGGTCCTTAAAAATATGTTGCACCCTTCTGCAAGGAAGTACCTTCAGTACTGGAAGAGTTCATGTGCCTGTCCTGTTTTCCATTTCCCTGCTCTGCCATTAGTGCCTCTTCCGACATCTCACAGGTAGCCACATCCCTGGAAACGACACCATACAACAACAGCAACAAAAGAAAACACCTCTGCTGTTGCTCTTACACTGAAGTATAAAAGAAGCAACTTAGGGCTTACTGAAATTGAAGGTATAGTTTTGGAAACACTCCAGAGTCTAAGTAGAAATGGCCAAAAGACACAAGGGTTTTCCCCTTTGCCATTCTGGAGTGCTCTGCCAGGTACCGTATTTCCTTGTCTCCACTAATGTTCCTGATACGCTTTAGGCAGAAAAACACAAACTTCTTCTGAAGCCTGTGATTTGGATATGTCTGCAAAGACTGTGGCAAAACTACTGTCTCTTTAGGACACTTCTGTGCCAGCAGCAGCGTCTTACCTCTTAGTACTGACTTGAGGTTCAGCTTGGCTTGTCGGTGCAGGTCTTCCACACAAGGTGGCCTTGAGGAGGGCAGGAAGACATTTTCCTGTTGGTGCCATGGAGCACTGTAGTGCACAGTCCATCTACTCTCTTCATCTAAGTTGGAAACAGCTGCAGAGGGAGACAATAACAAAAAAATTAAATGCTACTGTCGATAGCTGGATCACAAAATCCCACACCTCAGCTTGTTGTGCATCATCTTACAACAAAAAAAAGATTTGACACTGCAGTCCCATCAAAATGCTCCATAGAACCACACTTCCATGATGGTTAAAACCCCTCCTCTTATTTCTAGTCTAAACTTATGTTATGTAGGATACACCTCTGCCTCTTCCCAAGTTTATACTTCTTGTTGTATTTACTCTGAACTTGCAGCTCGGTTTTCCCCCCTCTAATTCACAGCCTTCACAAACAAGTTCAGTTTCCTTGTCCCCTTTTCCCACCAGGCACTGCATATTACAGCTTAGCTTCCCCTTGCTCAAAGGTGACCCTGGGAATATGACAGTCGCCATAAAAGATTATGATAGGTTCATTTGTATGAGGAAATAACCTTCTCTGACCTCATGCCTTCTCAAACCAAGAACAAAGATCCAAATGAAACCAACAAATTAACTCCTTTCCCCTGCTGTGAGATCTGTGCAATGGCAACACCTTGGGCAAATACTGCTCAGAGCACAACAGCACTGAGAAGGGATTGTTCTAGCGACCTCTTCTCAGCCAATACACACATGAAAATAAAATACAGACCTTGCTCAAGTTCAAAGTTCCCCTACAGACATGTAATGAATCTCTTACAATGAATCAGCCAAAGCATATACTGCTAAGATTTGTTTATCATTTATGCTTCCCAAGAGACAGCCATTGCCTTTTGTTTAAAGATTATCATCAATAAAAACTTCTACAGTTTAATGGCCTTATCCCTCCACCCTGTAATAAAAGGAAAAGGGCAGTTGGGGGTCATATTTTATGATCCCCCAGGCACCTTTTGGCCTTCAGCCAGCATGCTGCACATCCTTGCTTTTAGCTTTCCAAAGCAGAAAAAGCCACTGTAGCTGTGCTGCCTCCCAAGCACCTGCCCTCCTGCTGCAGCTCCCCATCATCCATTTGCTCTCCTTGCTGCCTGGGCACCGCATCACTTTATGCAGTTTGATGAATCTGTGGTAGCACAGAAGGTGTGTAAACTGAGAAGCAAAACAAAGGTAACAGCCTCCTGTTGTCTGAAAAATGACTCTTTCCCTAACACCACTGTGCATCTGCCAGGATCATTTCAGATGGAAATAATCGGTACTCATTAAAGAAAATAAGCCATGCCTTTTACTTCAAAACCTATCTACAGCCTAATGCTCAGAGACTGTTTTGTCCTAGGACTTGGGGCTGGGGGGAGGTTCTTAACTGCCTTTCCTCATGTTTTTTTAGATTAGTATCAGATCTCAAAAAAGGTTTTTGAAGACCTTTTATTAGTCTCTTCATCTCTGAGGTGGCTCGGTTCTGCATCCTCTCCACTCTCACAGAAATACTAGCTGCAACAAGGCAGACACACGTTCAGTTTGTGCCTGCTTTTCCCATCCTTGCTAGCTACAGGTCAAACCTAAATCACAACAAACTGACAAGTCACCACCTACCTGGTTACAGCATCAATCACCCCCATATTACAGAAAAAGTGGGAGGTGTAACCTTCCTGATAATGACCTGTTCAAAAAGCATCCCTGGGCTGAGCCTACCCTGGAGGTAGAGGAGGGGAGAAAGGCTGGGGGAGGAAGAAGAGGAGGAAAACACCAGCCAAACCCACTGCCCAGCTGCAGTCTCACAACACCAGGATTCAAGTTTAGTGCTCATCATCAGCGCAACGCTCATCGATATTAGTCGAGGGAAAGTGCTGCGCACATTTGCCAGCTACTCTCTCTAGTGCAGTTTGTCTTCATCGGTCAAATGAAGACTTGCATTTTAAAGCCACTCTGAAACCAGAGCATAGGCTCAGGATAAGCTTTCTTTAGACACCTCAGAGACACCAGCCCACAGCTACACATGAGCCCAGCAGCTGCCCAAGCAGAGACAGGTGCCTGAACAACACTGGGAGAATGCTCCAGCACACCAGGACACCTGTGCCAGGCCTCCAGGTGACACCACCACGGTCAGCCTTGTCACCAAGCTGCTCCAGTTCGCTTCACATCGAGGAAGCACTATGACCAAGGACTTTAAAAGCAATACAGCATCCCAAAGCAGAAGTTCTGGACCATCTCATCAGGCTCCCTCCACACACTGCAAATTGAGAGTGAGATCTTCAAAAGGAGCTACAGGAAAGCAGGAGCCAAGCCGAAGGAAACTGCACTCAGGACTCTGCTGCCTCCCAAAAGGCCAGCTAGTGAAACCAACTACTTACTCTTTCTCTTGAAAAGTTTCATGAGAGATTTAAGCTTTGTGTTGATGAAAACCACCATTTTCAAGGTGTTGAACTGCGACCCTGGAGTTTAAATCCCACAGAACAGAGAGGTAACTGCTTTCCAGACTGAGCCTGTTCAAACTCTGCAAACCAAATTTCTCTTCTCCAGGCTTCTCCTCTCCGCCTTTCTTTCCTGAAATCACAACTTTGCCTCTGTCTAGGTCTTCCTGATGCACGAAATCATTTACAATTCTTTAGCCTGAATTTCTCTTCCTCACATGTAACCTTGTGGGCTGAAAACAGCTTCAAAAATGCCAAACGGGAGGAGCAGGAGCTAGGAAAAAAAAAGTTTGCACAGAATCAAAAATCGGTCTGTCTTGCTACCCATTCATTCACTCAGTTCTTTTCATCCTCAGCTCTCCAAGTCTGGCTGCTCCAGAAGGTTGCACTTTGCAGGTGATTCCTCCCCTTCCCATCGCGCCAGTGGCTCTGCCGGCGGAGGAGAGGGAGCCGCCGGCACCTTCCCCCCCCACTTATCCGCTCCTCCTCCCCGCCCTTTGCACCTCCCTGGTGCCCGTCGGCGGAAGGGAGGGAGGCGGGTGGGCAGCCCCCGTCTGCAGACGGGAGGGAGGCGGGTGGGCAGCCCCCGTCTGCGCTCTGCAGCCTCCTTCCAGCTGCAAATGAGAGTTGCATTTTCGTTCTAATCAGGGTGCCTGCCTTTCCCACCCCTCCTATCTTATCCTCCCCCACACACATCTCACTTTATTAAGGACCCAAGACCTGCGTTTTAGTTGGCAACATGCAGCCCCCAGCCCTCTGCATTGCCAACCCTTCCAGATCCACAGCTCCCCCCCTTTGCATTGCCATTGCCTGGGACATTAGCCCACTATTTTTACATATTGAATTTCATTCAGTAACACTCCTAATTTATTCTTATTAGCGTCATCCCAGACCAGATACCAGGAAAACAAAATCGAGTTTTTGCTGGCTAACAGAGAACCTGTTATTCATCAAATGAGACTTGTGCACAGACATGAAGTAGCTTTTTGAGATGCACATTACATCCTCACGCCTTAAAAACAAAAACAAAACCCATGCATCTGCACAAAGGTTCATAGGCATCCTTCTAGGAATGAACTGCAGTTTTGCAGAAGTTAAAGAGAAAATGCTAAGCACCAAATCAATGTGCTCAGCAGGGCATGCCCTTAGCACAATGTTCAGGCTCAAGAAGCAAGCCCTCCCTCACAAAGGAAGCTTAGGGAACCCCCTCGGGTTAACAATGAAAAGGATTTTTTTCCTCAGGAAAAAGAAAAACGGCAGCAGCAGGGGGTTCAGACTGACCCCAAAGCTGCAGCAGGATCCGGCCTCTGGACTGCAGTGTGCGAAACAGCAGATGCTCCACAGGAACTTCAAGTTTCACCAAATGGCTGAGACTCGGCACCACACAAGAGCAGACTGTAAACAAAGTGCCTCCATCATTGTCTGAACACCCTGCCATCGGGATTTTCCAAATTCAGAGATCTTACAATTACGACAAGAGTTTGACACCAAAACTGCCATCAAGCAGCAGGTCTCTCAAGCGGCTGGTGGTCAAGAGACATTTTAACTGGCTCACCTCAGCCAAAGGGACAGAAGATGATGGTGCCATGGCAGCAGTTGCAGAGAAGGCACCTCTGCTTTTGCATTGGTTTCTGACAAGTGCCTTCCACAAACAATGACCTTGGCATCAAACTCTGATAACAAGATAACTATTTAGTGTTGGCTTTTTTAAAGAAATCACATACACAACAACATCGCCGTGAGAGATTTGCCACCAGCCATACATCATTAAAACCACTTCAAATGCACACTTGCTGGGCATGCTCTGGATGCAAGTGCAGAATGACTCCTTTTTTAACTCCAGCAGCACTGCCATCCAAAAGCAAACCCAAAAGGTGGCTACTCTTTTTTTAGTGTGGTGGTCATCTTTTTAGGGTGCAGAAAGTGCCTCTGTAAGTGCAAAGAGAAGCTACCATGTATTTGTACATGGGAAGGTGACAGTTTCAATCTAGCATGTGAAGGAGACTAGGCTACTTGAAGTGAAATAGATTGTCCCCGAGGTCTTTATAGCACATCACAGAGGCCTGCAAGCCCTGGGAAGCAAGACTTTGTTCCCTTTTCATGGTCCCTGTATATCATCATGATCCTGGATACTTCGGATCGCTCAGGGAACCCTTCCCGTTTTCACCTGCATTATGTGCAAAGTGCAGAGTTCTTTGTGATTGGATCCTCAACCACCCTGAAGCGTTTCTCCTGCCTGAGAATAAGTGCCTGATCACTGTCCTCAGGCCCTGATATCCAGTATGGAGGCAGCTATTCAAACCTAGTAACAAACAATGCTTAAGATGATGTCTGCCTTACATCCTCACCTCCCCCTTTGCTTCCAGCTTCCCTCAGGTCATGCTGGTGAAGAGGTCAAACATAAAAAATGGCTATCACGAGGGGATACCCTAAAGGTAACGCCAGTATCTCAGAGACAGCACCAGGTCAACAACGACCAAAAACTTTCCCACTGGAGACAAACCCATCGGCTTCCCTGAAATTCGGCATGTTGTCTCAATCCAGCTTTTTAAAAAAGGAAAATGTCATCACAACTGGTGTCCAATGGCACTTCTCTTAGAGCTGAAAGCATGAAATAAGTGGCTTCTCCGCAGCCTGCCTCTGTACACTGAGAGGAGAATGAAAAGATTGCTTGAGAAAATTTATATTATAGTCACCACACAAGCAGACAAAGGACTTTAGCTTCCAATGCTGCCAATCCAGCAGACAAAACCACAGAAAAACAAAGCAACAACAGAAATCCCACCTAAAACTACTTCGATAATAAAAAACTAAAAGCTTGTTAAAGCTGGATAAACTCAGCATGAATAGTAGGTATGGACACTGTGACATCAGTTCTTTAAAAGCAAATGACTCAGAGACAGGCAGAAGACTGGGGAGACCTTGCCCTGTAGCACACTTCTTACCTCACCTTGGACAAGTTAATATTAACCCATCACCTCAGTTCCCACATCCTTACTAATCAGGGATCACGCTCATTTGCCACCGCGTAAGGACAGGATCAGAAGGAATACTGAAAATATGGAAAAAATATTCAGCAAATTATAACCCTCATTTCATACCAGATGGGACTGTTAGCTTAGGTTACAAAGTTTGTTCCAGAAGAAAATCCTCCTTAACTACCAAGTCAGAGATTGAAGCAAAGAAAAGGAGAAGCACAAGATGCAGTGTCAAACAGCACGCTCAAAATCATGAATGTGTAACACACTCATTAGCAAAATGTATCTTTTTTGGTTCACATTATAATAGTTTCTAATCCCTGAGCAGTTAAACTGATTTTAATTTCTAGTAGTGGCCATGTACATCCAGAAAAGAAGTGAACACAAGTGGTTGCTTGCACATGGTATGCCTGAAACACTGCAGCCATTCCTTCACTCTTCTCTCTGCTCTCTCCTCTCTTTAGAGGGGCTTTCCAGCTGACCTGCTCTGTGACAGCCATCTGGGACAGCCACCCCTCCACATTCATGGCAACATAAAACATCGGTGCCTGGGAAACAACATTCAGCTTCCACAGAAATACTTAAAACCAGCCCCTGGGGTTGGAGGTGCTCTCCTGTGGAGCCCCCATTCACAACCCATGCCCTGAATTTTGCACCAGTGCACAAGATCCACTGAAGAAGTTGTGGCTTCACAAAAAGGCAAATGTTGAAAAGGGATGGACTTGGGTTGTTCAGAACCACAGTCGAGGTAGCTGCCCAGCGGCAGCCCCAGTGGCATCTGTCAGGCACATGAACGCATTGGTGAGAATCAACTGTTCTTCCTACTGTTGCTCATCAGCCTATGCACACGTGCAGTATGACATTTAGGAAGTACTAAGTTAAAAAATCCCTAATAAAACACAAGAATAGTTAAAGCCAACCATTCCCGCTCCTTCCCAAAATCAAGACAAATTTTACCACTTTCATGAAGGAGAGGTAAACCCAACACACGTATTAAGTTCATGAAAGGAATGAATCAAATGCATCAAACTACTAATGTGTTACCATCATCTCAAAACCTAAACCTAAATTGTAACCTTTAGTGGCTTTATTCACACAATGGAAAAGTCTTCCATCAAACAACCACATAGCACTGATGACATTTTAAGAGGAAAGAAAAATCAAACCCCCCCAACCGAGCTGGGAACTGCACCATGAGAGCTCTTCCAGTGAGCCTCTGTTCAATAAGCAGAAGGGAAAGTGGAAACATTGGAAAGCAGATGTACACAAAACAATTAAATCGATGCCTTTCCTTTTTATGGACATGTCAGTCACTCGCTCAAAATAAGTTTCCACTGTGCCACCCTCCAGCAGTTTGCATGAGGATGCGCAGTGAAGAAGCTGTTAAAGGGCAGCTGTACACAGCCTGTCTGAAGGGATGCATTTAGGACGTGCTTGGGATTGCTCCCTGCCACCCCTGTTTGCCCCCCTCCAAGCAGCTGCACTGTCCGGATGGGAGCAGCTACTGCACTGACCCTGAGCACCTGCTGCCCAGGCTGCGCAGAGGCACCCAGACAGGTATATGCAGGGCGAGCCTGAACCCCAGGAGGATTACAAACCCCTTCCTGCAGATCACAAGGCTCCTTGTCCGGCTCAAACCAACACCGCCCGGCCTTGAAAGGTGCACCTAACTTCTCAATGAGACTTCCACCACTAAGAAACATTAAGCACCCGAGATAAGAAAGACTGCGTGTTTTCAAAACTCCTGCCCAAGCTTTTATGCCTGTTCTGCCCACCTTCACCCATGCCATCAACTGCTTGCTAGTATTTAAATGGAGTGGAAGCCACCCCTGCAAACCACAGGAGTCAGTAATTTATGGTCAGAAGCAGTTTCTCCCTCCCCCCCTCTCTAGACCCCTAGCCTGCTCCCTGCATCTTTCAGGAGAACAAAAGTGGTCCCTCCACAAAGGCAGTCCCAGGCGGGACCGCATTCAGCTGCCCTCCCGTCCCCAGTTCAGCTGGTTCACAATGGCCTCTTTCAAAGCAACCTCAGCCTTGGTGAAGTGCAATACTGCCCTGGCTGCTGAGAAATTTTCATCAAACCTGGGATCAAGAGGAGGAGGAGAATGCACAGGGGAGGCGGAACAAAGGAGAAAAAGTGTTTTATCCAAAAGCCACGAAGGATCCACGCCGCAGCAAACTGGCAGGGGAGCCAGGCACTGAGCCTGTCCCTGTGCAAGCAATTACGGAGCAGGTATTGCTTTAAAGAGGGTACCCCGGCAGCACCCTCCTTTATTCATGATGGAAGGGAACTATGACTGCAGGCTCTGGGAAAGGGGCTGTCTGGCAGGGGATGGGGGAAGAGAGAGGAAGATGAGAAGGAAATGCAACACAACCTAAGCTAGAGAGGGACAGAAAAGCAGCAGACTGATTGATCTGATGATCCTATTTAGGTCACAGCACAATAAAGCTAATTCATTCCTTTGACAATTCAAAACATCTTTCCACAGGATCCTCTATCATGCAAACACAACACCAGAGAGAAAAGGGGGCATTTGGGCAGGGCCTGCAAACAAAGCAGCAGTTTCTTTTGGTTAGAGCATCTCCACACTCACTGTAACTGCAGGCAGAACAGAAAACACCTAGTGAATGTGATTTTGCTTCGTGGCTTTGTTTTAAATTGCAGGGAACAATCATTTGTCCTTTGGCCATTCCTGAAGCCCAGCTAAGGTAACATCAGCTCCCAGAAGAGTACTATTCTCTCTCCCTAGGAAGACCCTTTCTTAAATGCCACGAGGAAATAGTCTCAATTTAAATTCAAAATCCACCTCAATGCTGCTATGCTATGGCTTATCCTGAAGAACTCTGATCAAAAATGGCTGCAGCAAGTAAGTTAGTCTTTTCAAAATCTTGACTCTTATTTGCCCTATTAAGGCACCACAGAGAAGATGCTTCTCTTCTGAGTTAGTGATGGAAAAAATAGGAGGCAGGTAAGTTTGCACAAGTTTATTAATCAATTTGTCCTGTAGGACTCAGAACAAAACCAACAAAACCAGACTGCAAAAATGCGATTTCTGAACTTCTGTCCTGCACTGTCTCTCTGTTCAGCCTGGAATTCCATCTTTGGCAGCTGTGCACTTGTGGATCCACACTAATATCCAACAGACATCTTCAGCTAATCTCAGTCTGCATTCTCCTTCCGGGTGTCCTGAAGGGGACATGCTTCTCGCTCATTTCATTTATTTAAAGGTCACAGAAAGAATTCTTGTAGCCTATCTCCATCTCCCTGCCCAACATTGCTCTTTGGCATACTTTTATTTATATATGGATTTTCCTGGTATAAGGAGTCAGCGCATTCTTCTTTTATTCTTCTTTCTGCTTACTCTTAACAAACTCAGAGGGAGTCACATTTAAGCTTAGAGACAGCCTCTCTTAAAATTAGGCTAGTAATTTTAGTCCTCTAAATTCCTAAGAACTTCGCAATCCATAAATAAAAAAAAAATAAGCTCCTTGGAAAATACCAATCTTCATATGATCATATAACTGCTCATGCCAAAATCAAGCCCCAAACACTTGCTCACTGGCTCACACAGCAGGTTGGGGAAGAAAAAAAAAAAGTTTTGTTTCTTACTTGGAAACTTTCAAAAACTTCACCTAAAAATGTTATCTGTGAAACACAGCAGTAAAATGGTTAAGTAGAAGCTAAGGTTCACAAATAATGAACACATTTCAGCAATTGTGATATTTGGTGTTGTCCCTACAGCCTTAAGATTTTTGATGAAACCTGAAAACCTGCATATGTTCCTATTAAATAATGGCACATTCTGTCCTGAAAAACAATAGTCTCCAAACCAAAGCAAGGCACCCAGTCCATATAACAGTTCCCTAACAATTATGGTGCTGTAGGATTCAGTAACCTGTTTTAAACTCCTAAGGAAACAATTGAACCAACATCTGTGCCACAACGTCTCTAGAGAATGTGTGGCTGGCCACAGGCATGTGGATGTAGACATGATGAAATAGCAATAGATTTTTTGGTACACTGTGACTTGCGAGATTTCCCACACTTGATAGGAGACTGGAGACACTACACAAGCAAATAAAGAGACAACTATGTAGACCCTAAACCTAAATTTCTGTGCAGAAATACCATGGGTTTTCCAGTCCAGACAACAAGCCTGCAGCTATCAACTGCCCTGCCCAGCCCAGTCAGCCTGAAAGTCCCCAGTAGCTGTTATTAAGACAACAGTAATAACATGGCAAAGAAATATCCCTATTTAACTACTACTAGGCAAACAACCCTGTTGTCTCAAGATAGTTGACAAAACTATCATATCCTAGCAGCTGCATTTTTAAACTCAGCACAACAATCCAAATTCAGCTTTGGGTTACAGATTTGCCCAGAGGACCGTTAATTACTGGCAGTTTGTGTTGTTACAGAATTGGAATAGGACAGCATTTTACATCACAAGTTATTGAGAAGAGAGGAGGAGCTCAATTTAATAAAAGTCTGGAAGAGTCAAGTCAGGTGGGAATCTTTTCTCCAGCTCCAGGAGAGAGCTCAGCTCTGGAGCAGAAGATCCGATTCAAATTTAAAGAAGGAGGTGAGAGATCAATAACACAGTCAGTGTGGGTAACATTTACACCCTGAGGAAAACCAATCAATAAAAACGCACTGTATTCCCCACAATTGTTCTGCAGTATGTAGCATGCATGTAGTACTCCTTTTCCCATCTTCAAGAATAATTATACTAGCAGTTCTAGACTCTGGCATCCTTTAAGGATGCTGCAATGTAGCACTAAACAAACTTCAATCCCAGACCACTTGAGGTAGAACTGTTGCCTAAAAGGATGCCTGCTTTGCCACCACGCCAGGAATTGTCTAAGCTGATGCACACCAAAACTAATTTACATTTTTGTTTTTAAACCATGGTTTCTTTGAAGAACATAGTTGAAACTACAGCCATTAAAAACATCTGACACATTCCACAATGTCTAATATTCTGTACAGAGCATACACCCTTCTCCAGGAATGAAGAAGTTAAGACATTGTGTTGCTATAGGCTTTGAAAATATTTCTTTGTATGTCACGGCAATTAGCATCCTACTCTTCTTTGGATTAATTAAACCTAACAGGAAAAGGTTAGCATCACACACAAGAAAAAAAACCTCACACTCATCTTCAGCTATTGGACATAAAAGAGTGTCTTTTTCTCTGATGCTATTAATTATTAATCTAACATTACTACCACCATCTGCTTGTGAATCTGCTCACACCCACCAAAGAGCAGCTCACTGTCCCTAGTCTAGCCATGCCATTGTGTTTGTGGCAAATTTCTGACATGCAAAAGGAGGGCAAAGGCTGATTAATAAAAGTTGATACTGAGAACCACCACGAGGGATCCTTCAGTCAGGTAAGGACCTGCTTTGGAGATGCTACACAGCTACAAGTTTAATTAGCCCTCCCTGGAACAGACCAGGAAACTGCAGAGAAATGCTTTTATAAACTGCTGTGGATGCTTTTGGGTAACGACATATGTGCTCCACAACCCTTGTATGTAAAACTTCACTGTTCTTAAACCCCTTGTCAAAGCACTCAAAGGGCAGCAGACAGACAAATAATTGTACTGAACCAGAGGAAAGAAAGTTGTCCCATAGTAATTGTGGTTCAGATCAGAAATAAAGAGACTGTGGATAAGACCTTCTCTACAACCACCTGAAAAGGAGGTTGTAGCGAGCTGTGGGTCAGTCTCTTCTCCCATGTGACAGCACAAGAGGACATGGCTTGAAGTTGTGCCAGGGGAGGTTCAGATTAGAGACCACGAAAAACTTCTTCACCAAGAGAGTTATCAAGCATTGGAACAGGATGCTCAGGGAAGTGGTGGTATCACTGTCCCTGGATGTATTCAAAAACCATGTAGATGTGGTACCTGGGAACATGGTTTAGTGGTGAGCATGGTAGCATTACTTAACGGTTGGACTTTATGATCTCAGAGGTCTTTTCCAACCAGACTGATTCTATGATTCTGTGAGCAGCATGTGGCCACTGACCCCTCAGAGTGGGTAGCTGTGCACTCCAACGGAAGAGGCATCACACTTGGACAACTTGCCTTTCAACTACAATATTTACAAGCTTTTCTCTCTTCTCCAGAAGCCTAGTCTCCAGCAATGCCAGTTCATGCTCAGCTGATGGGGACAAGCCCTTGCTAGTAACCTAGACAGTTGTCAGTGTATTGAAAAACAGTTTCCAAACAAAAGCCGGGGCTGCAGCCCGACAGCCACGAGCAGTGCTTCAGGGAATTCAGCCTTTAAATTAGTAATAGTCAGGCCACTGCCTGACTGCCTGGGCACAGAAGAGATACGAAGGCTGATTAAGTATCCTCTGCTGTAATGGGAGTAGTGGCATCGTGGGGTTTCATATTTATTCTCTTCCAATGACTCCAGGTCAAAACCGGTCAGTTCACAAGCCAGGTGCTGTTTCTGTAACTGCTGTAATGGCAGGTACTGCCTGCAATCCAAAATTCAAACTGTGCCTTTCCAATCACGCATCACCCCATAATCCAGATCCCACTGGAGTTTATTACAGCACCAACTGAGACGCAATTGCAATGAGCCACTTAGAGCATTCTTCTGTTCAAAAAAACCCTGAGGAAACAACCCCTCTGCCCCAATTTCTGCTTAGGCATATGAATTTCACTGTTATTGTTGTTTTGCACCACATAGTCTTAGAATAGACCAGACCAATCTACCTTTTAACTGCTTACTAGTTATCTTAATAGTGCAATCCTTGTATCTCCTTTTGTGCTTTCCAATATGGTTTGAAAAATGTTTTTAGTTTTTTTGGAGGAAACAATATGGAAACATGTCTTGGTTAACTGTATGTAAACACAAAGACTGTGTCTCCTCCCTCTTTTTTTTTTAAATTACTAATCTCTTCCAACCTCAGCTCTTCTGAGGTCATTTAAGAAATGCAAACAAAATGCCATCTGTTGGCAATGAGATGGGACTAAGCCTTTAACATTGAAATATTCACTTCAGAAAACCCAAGCAGGCAGATTTAACTGACTGACAGTAAGACTGAGTTCTCTAAACCACTGCATATTCTAGGTCTAGTTCTGCACTTCCTTTCAAAGACATATTTCTATTTGATCTGCCATTAACTCATTGTTTCCCCTCTAAGAAAGCAATAAGGTGACAGTGGATCTTCCTCCTACCAAACCTGCTGCCTCCTCATCAGTTTAAAAAGTTCAGCACGGGGCTCTGGTCATCTTCCTAAAGAGATGTGAAGGAGAGAGCAAATAAATTCAAGGTAGACCTTGGTTGGGTTTTTTTGGTCTTGTTCAGCAGGCTTCTTTTGAACCTATCATATCATCTGTCCCTGCAGCAGGTGCCCGCCTGTGGGCTGCCTGGAGGCAAAAGAAAGCCACCCTGCAGTGCCACAGCCTCACTGAAGGAGCTGCTCTACAGACCGTGATAATGTCAGTCTTGGGGGTGACAGGAGAGAATTCACGGCATGTGTGCTCCCAACCTACACCTGCTACCCTGTCGTGCATCTGCTGAGAGTGGCTGCTGCCTTCACACAGCACCAAAAAAACCCAACAACAACAACAAAAAGTTGAGGACAGCTTTCAAAAGTCTCACTTTCAGGAGGAGTATCATTCAACATCCTACAAGGTGATCTGATGCCAAACACATGCAGTGGCCAGTCCATTGCTGTAGGCATTCTACACCAGTTAAATCACCTGTGTCATGGGTTTTATTTTTCACTCTAAGAAGCCCAATTCTACTCAAGACTGACCACTGTTACATAAAAAGACCACATATTTGCAGCAAAACTGCAAAATACAAGTATAAAAATCAGCAAGTTTTGTACTCCTTTTGGCTCTTCCAGCTTTTCTCCCATAAGAGGAGATTCCAGGCAGCATGGGGTACGTCCATTGGCACAGCAGGCAAACAAAGGCAGACGGCCACATGTCAGCAAGGCTGCCTTCTGCAAACTACCTAACAAATTCAGTACCAGTAATACTTTCACAAGTACACAGTCCCCACACAAGGCACAAATCCTTTCAAATCCCTCTCACTTTTAAATACAGTAATTTGACATGGAAGAAAAAAAACACAGATTCCTTCTAAAAAATTGGATTGCATTAGCAAGCTCCAGGCACTCTATCATTCTGAGATTTGTCCTCTGAAGAAACCACTCTGTGAGTTCATTTTCTCTTTTCCACCACTCAGTAGCCTTCACTCCACTCCACTGTCTCCCATATGGTTAACATGAATGTGGCAATTAATATGCAATTAATAAAATGGTGTGATCAACTGCTTTTGTTCACAGCAGCAGCTGGGCTGCATGTTAGAGCGTAATTAGACAAATTAAGATGTACTGCTTTTGTTTGTGGATGAACTGACAGCATTGCTCATGCTTAAATGTCACTAAGCCTACTGGCATTTGGGGTTATTTTAAACGTAACACAACAAGGTATCAATAAGATTTATATGCTACCAGCTGCAATGCCAGCAAACTGCAAGTTCGCTTTACCTCCAAGATGCTTGCAAAAGCCAACCGAGAGTTATGGAGAGGAGTGATGTACTTCAGAGACTGAGTTGTGCTCTACTTACAGCATCACAACCTGTAGTACAGAGCACAAGGCTCTGGAGAGAGGGCAAAAGCAGAGTTGATCTGTAACTGTGTCCAAGCAGAAGTTTGAAAACCTTTAGGATCAAGGAATGTGCATATTTTTCAATGTTTTGTCATCAGATTAAGGCATGGAAACAACAAAGGGCTGAAACCTGTTGTAATCTATCAGACTTTTAAAACCACATGGCTCAGAAGATGGGTGGAAGTCACCAAAAAAAAGTCCTGGAAAATGGGCTTCAGAAGGGGTGATACAAATATTTGCCTTGTTAATGCAAGAATTTGCTTCTCTGCTCCTCCAGCACAAGAAAACACACTGCAGCTATAAATCCTGGTTACCTTTTATCACTTCATCTCAAAATGTCAGCCTGGGGGAGGGTGGAATGTAGTAAGAAACATGCCATAGTAAAACAAATTTTGATAATGCTGCCATAATCTGTTTCTGATTGCTAGTTTGACTCCATTAGTTAGGCTGATAAAGGCATCCCATAAAATGCTTGTGCCTTATCTGTGGAGTTTCACATTCTCCTCACCATGTTTCAGCTTTTATCTGATCCAAGTCTGATTTTCTTACAGCACTCAAAATCATTTGTTGACTTCACTGCACCAGATAAGCAACTCCCAGTAAGATCTGCAAACATATTATACCCACCACCTATAAATCCCAGGAGTTTTAATCCAACTAAGCATTGATGAGCCTATTCACTCTATTCTTAACTACCATTCTCAACCACAGGCTTTCCAACCTCACCTGTTTCACATCTGGATTTCCACTTACATTGCTCCACGTCCTTAATTACAGCAGATGCTCCCTGCTCCAGTTGCTGAAAACACTGCACAAAAAGTGTCTCTGAACTCTACTTTTTCAGACTCTTCCAGATGCACTTGACTGATGTTAATGAGCTTGCTACCAAACCCTCCCTGTCTCTTCCTTATGTTCCTGAGTGCCACACACAGCTTCTCATCTGCTCTCAGGCACACAGGAATGCATGAAACATCCACCACCAGCACTTCCTTGCAAAGGCAAGGGCAAGTTCAATCTAGCAGCAAGCAACCAGGCTAACAAAGTGCTTTCTTTCCACAAGGCAACACAGCAAGGTCTTCATAGTCATGTTACTGATTCACATACTGCTTTATATTGTTTTACAACAACCCAACATCAGCCTCTTTTTACCTGTCATATTACAATTTCTTCTTCATCCCTCCATCAATCCACAATGCTCTCACATCTGACTCTCAAAAGGTCTTATAAGCCTTACAGCAACAGCACAAGAGACCAAGAGCTGGACCTCCATGGCCCAGGTAGAAAATGACAGGTGAGGAGATTTTTCACTACAGCACATGCAAGGAACATGCAGCAAAATTAGCAAAATACTGAAATGCCCACCAGAGGAGTTATTGTTTTCCCAAGACCTGATGTAATTTTGTACAAATGGACACTTTCCTTTCCTTTGCAAGGTGTCTTGTTCTGGCTAAATGAACAAAACTTCCACGAAAACTCAGGCACAAGATGAGCCATTGCTAAGACCACTGAGAGAAACAGGGAATAAACCCTTTTTTATTTTCAGGCATGTGATAAAATTTATATTCAAGTCACTTTCTCTTTAAAAAAACAAAACAGTTCCCAGCTTTATCTGATGCAATCCGATACTTCAGCGCTTAAGGTAGGAGCTGAATGCAGCAGATAAATCTGGGAACCAGGATGGCCAATTACTTGCATGTGGCTCTGTTAAGTAGCCATCCCGTCCCAGCTATTCACTGAGACAGACTGAGAGCCCTTCTGTCACTTAGGGCATGAAAAGCCACAAAGGTTTCCTCAGTGCTCCAAACAGGCAGGGATCTGCAGAGATGGAAAGTGATTCAGTCTTTGTTTCACACGTCTAAATGACAAGGCATAGGATGAATCCTCCCAAGTCACAAGGATTCTTTTCTTAAACATATATACAGCTGTGGCATTAGGGCATCTTCTAACTGAGAAATTCAAATCCCATCACTATCAGAAGAGCAACCTGGAAAAAAAGCCACAGCAAACAGTGAATAATAAATTAGTCAGCTTGGTTCAGAACATCCTATTCATTTATGAATAGATTTAGTTATTATTCTTTCCAATTTGATGTTTTTCAGAAAACACATCACACAGATAAGATAGAGCTGTTGGCCTTAGAAAGACTAACAAATGAAAAAGAAACTATTCTTTCATCAGCTAGCAGGCAACAAAAGACTGAGGGAAAAAAAATCTCAATAACTGAAGCTACTGTTTAACAAACATTAAAAGTAATCTGATACTGCCATTGGCTCACTCCCACATGTGCAAAATAAAGAAAAACCCTTCAATATCCTTACCAAAACTTTATCATCACAAAAAGCCAGCCGATGCCACAGTTTAACTAGGTTAGCAACAGCATACCACATCTTTAAATTTCATGAATTTGATGAAACATGAAGCAGCAACTGGAATCACAAGAGGCAGGCAATGCTCCAACCAGGAGGAGGTGACAAGCTCCCACAGCAGCAGTTAGTGCCAACAGCCTCAGACTCCAATTCAGCAGGCATTTAAACCAAACCAAACCGAGCCTTCAGCTTAACGCACCAACTACCAAACACTCAGCACCACTGAGTGTTTGTCTGTACCACTGAAACTTGTCTGTAATTGTGAATGAACACGTGATGGTCCCTCAAGCACTATCGTACCATTTTTCTGGCAGGCAGGCAGGCTGTTAATGGATGTATTGCTGCACTCTGGCTGTTTCCAATCCTATGTTGTCTATTTACAGTCAGTCTGGCAGTGAAGAATGGCAGAGGAATGGCATCATGGACACTGAAAGGAGGCTAAGCTGGTCATGCAGAACCTCCACAGTACCACAAACGTAACAGTTTTATCAGAACAATTGCTACAGCTTAAAAACCCCAAACCCTAGGGTGGTCACTTGATTGTCACAGCTGCTACACCACACCACAAGGATTTTGTGAATATCTTGCAGCAGAGAGGCTGTAAGGGGAGCAGGAGTCTCAGGGACTGCTGTAGACCATTGAGATCCCCTCAGCAAGGATGCTCCCACAGCCTGTGAGAAAGTTCAGTAATTTAACTGTACTGTTTTCAAACAACCCTAACACTACGAGGGGCATTTTCTACAGAGTACATCAGCACTGTGAAAACTCTCGAAGCACTGTTCTCATGACGCTCGATAAGGACCCCAAAGGGAGGCCTTTATCAGCTGAGATAAAGCTCTGCCAATAATCCCCTGCTGTGCTCTGCAGTTATCACTTGACTACATCCCAGAAAGCACTTCCACTCCTGAACACTTTTGTTCCTTAAAATAAATATTAACAGAGTTTAAAAGCAATGCAGCCTCCCTATCCCAAAGAGAAATAGCATCTGTCCCACAAATAACACTTTTAACTGATGGCTTAATTACATTGCCATGCTTTTGTTTCTGCTGACTAAGCAAATGAGTAAGGAAAGGGAGCCAGCAGGGCAGAGCTGGTGTCTCACATTTACACACTTGTACCATCGTGGGACACCACCAGTGAAGCACAAGTGGATTTTCTGGGAAAAGTCAGGGCAGAAAAGCAGATTAACTGATTTCTGTTAAAGAATTAAACTGTTTCAAGAATTCAATGTTAAATATTGAAACTTCAGTGGTTTGTAATTCAAGAAGAACAAATAAAACATATGGGGTCATACCAAACAACAGTGAAAGTCAGCATGAAGGAACCAACAGTAAACTTGGGCTGAAGCATGTAAACATTTACTGTTAGGGACCAGGAATTGCATTAAAAAGCTTTAGCAGATGGCAAGTCAAGCAATTCAGTTGCTTATATAAGTCAACAACAAGCTAATTATAAATAAAGTTACACAACTGAAAAAAATTAAATAGAATTTATATAGATTTTTTTTCTCTCTTCATGAGGAATATGTTGAAGCAACAATAAAAAATGAAGGCTCCTGTACAGGGTCCTATAGGAACTACATCACATCATTCAGATAGGCAGAAGTTTCCCAGGTTCTTCTCTGCACATCTATTTACATAATTTCAATTCAGAGGTCATTAAGTTCTCTTCCAAGAAGAATATGGACAGTGTCTTGAAGTGACTCAGCTATTTAAACACAAAAATAACCAACAAAAAAACCCCTGTGTTTCAGTTTCCAAACTTTTTAAATGCAAAGAAAATTTAAGATCATCAGTAAGTACTTCCTACCTCTTTCTAATACTTTAATAATGTAATTATTCTTTAAAGTACTGCTCCGTTCCACACTCCTGTCTCTACGTGTCTTCTGCAAAGTCTCATTATTTCAATTCAAGTGCACTTTAGAAAGGAGGGAATGGACACCTTTCCCTACAGAAAGCACACAGAAAAAAGGGAAGTAGGCTGCAGAAAGGGAGCAGATTTCTGAGTGCCCTACCTGTGCTCCTCAACCCCATTTCCACACTCAAGAGAACAGGTTCCAATGGAGCAGCTACTCTTGATGCCCTGAGCTCAGCTGCCAGAGCAACACCCTCAGAAAGCATTACAAGAATCGTCTCTGAAAGTCGATGTCATGACTTTGTAAGGACGAACTAACCTGTCACCGAGGGAGAGACACAAAATAATCCCCACCCTGAGGCTGGCTGGGGCACAGAGGGGCCATGCCTTCCTCCCCAGGAGCATCCCTGGAGCCGCTTCCCAGCACCTAGCCTCCTCAGTTTCCCCTGGTCCTACAGTACAGAGGCTATATAATTTTACACGAAGGAAGCATTTTCATTTTCCTTTCTGAATTACCCAGATTTGACCCTGTGTTCTAAAATATAAAAAATCAGCAGAAGAGCTGGATTTTTCTTTCCCTATATTCTAAGAAACTGCTTCCTCTTGAAAAAGTCCAGAAACATCCATGTGGTAAAACACAGTCCTCTTGGGGGGTGGGGGCGCACATCAAATGAAGCTTGCTTAGCTTTAGATGGAGAGTATTTTAATACAGAAAACAGAAGTACAGGTAGTTCCACTCTTCAGTGTTTAGCATCCTGTGGCTAAGTGTTGATCTTTCATTTGCTGGTAACAACTACTAGCCATTGTCAGATGATCAGTGTGAGACTAATAAGGAGAAGAAAAATGAATATAGTTGTGAATACATTCATGTACTGCTTTTTCCAGTTCGGTGGATGGTGTTTGCTGGGGTTTTTTTTGGTTGGTTTGGGGTGGTGGGTTTTGTTTGGTTTTTTTTAAAGGCCTGGTGCAAGATAGCCAGTCAGCTGGCTTCTGCAAGAAAAACTTGCTTTGTCTCGTGAAATTTCTTCCCATCACCCTTAAAAACACTTTTCTGAGCAACCATGCCGCCAGCAGCTGGGTGCCTTTGCTTAGGTGGTCAGGAAAAAAGCGAAAGCAAGCAAAAAGGCTAAAAACAAAACAGCAGAACATTACCACTGCCTGTCCGAGCCTCTCGCTACTTCCCATCTGTATTTGCCAGTGAAACTTGAAACTACACAGATTTAAAAAGGAGAGAGTCATCACAATTCAGGAATTCTTTCTCCTGGTGTTCAGAGAGAAAATAACCTTAGACCTAAGGTTATTCAAAAGCAGCTTTTTAAAAAAATAAGCACTCATCAACTGCATTAACTGCCTTTTAGTCTGTTAGATCCTTTTCTTATTTCTCCTGACCTTTCCATCCACTGATTGTTCCTATTGCTTTCAATTAGAGTGCCATGTCAACAGCTCCACTCATCTAAAACAATCGTTTTGCTGAGAAGGAGCATTACTGAACTGAGAGCAAGCGCTCAAGACCTCTCGAATACAGAAATATCACATGCACAGTGTCATCTAGTATCAACTTAGTGATGCCACCAAACACAGTGTTTACATGTATGTTCCTGAAGTGGAACTACATTACTTTCATAAGAAAATTGTTCCCAATGCCTTCAATCTCCAAAAGAGTAAGAGAAACATGAACATTTTGCTTGTTTATAAGCCTGGTTTACTTATTTCCCCAGTAATGACAACACAACGCTAAACGACCAGAACAACTAAGAGAAAGGAACTGATCTTTCTTACTTGGCCAGAAGGAGTTGTCATCTTTGCTCAGGAACTTTTTCTTGAGGCGGCTGGGCAGCTTGGCATGAGCGTTTCCCATTTTGCTGGAATACAGCGGGATAAGTTCCTCCTCCTCATCGTTGCAGCTGGGCTGCCACTTGCTCCTGCCGAGGCACCCAACCATCGGGTCTGCGGGCAGGCAGTGCACATAGGCAATCATTGTGAGATGCTGCTCTCAAGGATTTCCCTGCTGTCCCCAATAGCTAGTTGGGAGCTGAAGGGAGTGGCCTGCTCATAACCCTTGAACGGACGCATTCAAAAGGCTGCGAAGGAAAAGATTTTCTCCTCCTCTGTACTTAGGCAAGCTAAGCTATTTGGCTATACTGGGAACTGTTTTGAATAGGATTCTGTCAGCCCTTAAAAAAGGACAAAAAAAATAATCAACCACCTGGTTAAGCAGTTCACTCCAGCTGCTGGATGGCCTGCCCCACCACCAGTCCTCAGCTCTCAGCCATGAAAAAGAAAATAGGAGCTGCAGAGAGCTGGGAAACCCAGTCACCTGCCACAGATTTCAGACTTCTCCCTTCCTGCCTCCACTCCAGTCTGCTGCTTCTCTTAAGCCTTATCCCTGATTATTCACCACCCTCTGAACAGGTACCATGGCCATATGCAGATGGCCGTACCCAAGAAGCTTATTTAAAGCTAATGTACACTAATCGGTGTGACACTGACAGCTAGAGAACCACAACTTGGCAGAAATCTGCCAAAAAGAACATTTACCTTCTTCTAGAATGCAAAAGCAGAAAAAATATACAGGCTAAAGAGCAAAGTACTTGGATCTCAGTACTTGGATTTTAGCAAGGAAACTCACTTTCAAAGTCAGAATCGTAAAGATCATCACCAAAATAAAGTATCTTCCAGGTTAGACTACAACTGCATTAATGCTGAATGCAAAGCACAAACAGTTATCAGTTTGAACTCAGTTAGTACTGCATAACTACATAAATCCTCACCATGCCTCTAGAGAGTAGGTATTATTCCTATTTAAAGATGAAGACAGTCTCAAAGAGATTTAGTAACCTGCCCACAGAGTGGAAAAGCCAGGATTAGTGTTGAGGTATTCTCAATTCTTTAGCCTCATCCACAAGCCATTAGTCCATGGCACCTCTCATTTCCAAACACTGCACTACTAAACAACAATTTTCCATCCTGGTAACTGCATCAACCCTAATCTCACATCCCCCATACTGTTTTTTCCCCAGGATCCAGGAAGCGTGCCCTTCCTGGGCCTCTGAATTGACTTCAACAGCACAGTCAGATTGGGACAGCAAGAAAATCAGCACACAATGACACATGGACCCTGCATAAATTGCTGTTTTCAGCAACTTCTAAAGTCTGCTTTTTATTTTAAATTGCTCAAAAGATTACATGGGGTAATATCTCCTTTTAAAAATGGGAAAATATCAAAACCCTAAGGAAAGTGCAACAAAGTTTAGTTTGCTTCCTTAACTTTTCTTTATAAAAGCTTTGGTTGCAGCCCATACCATTCAGGGAAGTCACTGTGCTATACATAGGAGATCATAGGAGTGTCAGGTAAGTATTAACACATTTTAGGAAAGGCTTTATTTGCTGTTTGCTTGATATCTAGAGTTACCTTCTGGACAGAAGAAAATAAAAATCACTGTTTAACACACACACAAAAAAAAAAATCAGACCAGATGCACATCTTTTCTCCCACACACACACACATAGATCTCCTGCTGCCTGCACTGGCAGCTGCAGCCTGGGAGCAGGGTGTATACACAAGTTACCCAGGCACTGCACCGGCATGGCAGCAGCATTCAAACATGCAAAACACAGAGCACTATCCAGCATAAACTGCCTGCAATGCTGACTCAACAGTGCTGGCAAAGTGTAAAAAGTTAGCAAGAAACTGGCTTGCTTGGTTTTTTTAACATGCTATTATAATTCTGCTCAGCAACCTGAGCAAATAGTTTTCCCTGTATAGTTTTATACACACCTCACATGGTCAAACATCAGCAAACTTGGAAGTAGATGAAAACAAGTCTTGCAATGAAACCTGTCAGGTAACTTGAATAAACAGGGATGAAACAAGCCCTGCCTGCAATTTTACATTTTTTGACAACAAGTATCTGCAAAAATACGGAGGGAATTGAGACTATGTGCCAACAACACGGACAATAGCTGGCAGCACCACTGGCTCATCTGTACATGGAGCAGAAACTCACTGGCATAAACTGAGCACTGGCAACTAAGCCTTTGAGTCAAACACAATTCACAAAGCCAAGTACATTTACTCATCAGACTATGAGAAAGACAAACTGTGATTAACACTAGCTGAGTTGAACTCACTCATCAACCACACTGATACTCTTGCATCCACCACAATAAATTAATGTCTAGACAGTCCTCCTGGGTGGGATGAAGATCTGAAAGTGCCATTAGTGGACCAGTTCATAAAGATACCCCATTACTACCTCCCTAATGCAACAGTATCTCTGTAGCCCACTTACCTAGCCACTGTGCCTGCTGTCTCACCCTTCTGATTCCCTATGATTACCAGGGACGTGGGAAGAGTCACTCTCATAGATGTGATAAATAAAACTTACAAGCATCAACAGGATACTGGTAAGAGTGCTCTGAGGCTTGTACTTATCATTCCTGTCTACAGGAGCAATATCACAGTATCACAGTATGTTAGGAGTTGGAAAGGACCTTCAAAGATCATCTAGTCCAACCCCCCTCTTTTACTAGACAAGAATACAGTTGGATGTCTTTTATGCTTTTCATTTTAACAACTCAAAAGTATGTTATCAAATTATATTTCAAAAGGACATCACCTGATGTTTGCATGCAAACTTTCTATGCAATCACATTACTTGACATAAAAGTGTAGATCAATACATGAAACCTGTATTACTAGGTAAAATCCACTGCAAACACAAGAGCTATAAAACAGGGGACACAGACAAAATTCTGTGTTCAGCAGACTTAGATATTTCCAAACACTTAACTAGATGAGACAGGATAACATATTGGCCTCGAGTCCCCATGACATTTACCATGCACTTCTCTAGACTACAGACATACTCAATTAGCCATGTTTCCAATGCGTGCTCACGAAGTAAGGCTGATGCACAATAATGGGATCATGGCTGAAATCCAGTTTGACAAGTATATTTACCATATGGTAGGCATTAATGTCCCCACAAATTTTTTACTTGAAGAGTAAGTCCATTCTTTCCTGAAGACTGGAAGACCTTGGTAACATACATGATAAAAAATGGTGATGATTTGTTGATGGTTATGGTCTCAGTTATTAGCCAATGCAAAACCATGAAGAGTTCATTTTTCTCAGACCTGGGCAATTATTTATTTTTCTGTATATACACACACATATATATACATATATACACACACACATATATATATACACACATATATTATCATTTACTCTGCTCTGGTGAGACCTCATCTGGAATACTGTGTTCAGCTCTGGAGCCCTCAACACAGAAAGGACATGGACCTGCTGGAGCGGGTCCAAAGGAGAGCTACTAAAATGATCAAGGGGCTGGAACACCTCCCCTATGAAGACAGGCTGAGGGAGCTGGGATTGTTCAGCCTGGAAAAGAGAAGGCTTCAGGAGGACCTAATTGTGACCCTCCAGTACTTGAAGGGAACTTACAAAAAGGCTGGAAAGGGCCTGTTTACAAAGGCCTGTGGTGAAAGGACATGGGGTAATGGTTTTGAATTAGAGAAGAGCAGATTTAGATTAGATATTAGGGAAAAGTTCCTTACCATGAGGGTACTGGAACACTGGAACAGGTTGCCCTGGGAGGTGGTTGAGGCCCCATCCCTGGAGGCATTCAAGGTGAGGCTAGACAAGGTTCTGAGCAACCTGATCTAGTTGGGGATGTCCTTGCTCACTACAGGGGGGTTGGACTAAATGACCTCTGGAGGTCCCTTCCAACACAGACGATTCTATGATTAAGATTTCTAAAAAATAATGTTTCTTTTCCTTTATTATTCTTTTTCATGTCTTTTAAAAATTGAACTAATAGCAATGGAAGTATCAATGTTCTAAGGAGACTGTTAAACATGTATATTCCCCTTTATCAGCATATTTCAGTTTTTCTAAACCACCTCTTTAAAGTCAGGCTCTATTAGGGAGAGCTTGAATAGTTAGGGAGAAAACCGATTACATTATACTCAAAACAACGTTTGGTCTAAAGAAAAAAGGTTAAAGACTGTGACAGACTCTCAAACCTGTGGCTAACTCTGGGATTACAAGAAATAAAATTTAAAAACACCAACCAGAGAAAACATTAGCCCTTTTATTAGACAAGAATAAACGCTCCAGAGATCTGAGAAGAGTGATGATACTAATGACTTATTACACGTAGGAGCTGAAAAAGTATATAGGATATACCTAATGGGAACTCAGGGGATTTGGAATCACTGAGTATGGTCATGTCAATCCTCCTCTGGTATTAAGAAAATCTTTATAAATATGCTGCATAAGAAATTCTATCATCAATCTTTATGCACACTCTGTAGATCCTCTAGATAGAAGGAAAAAGAAAATATGCACACTGTAGTGAAATAATGGTGCTTTTATCAAGACCATGCACAACAAAACCATCAAATGAAGTAATTTCTGATGCAAGCCCAACAGTCACACTGGAAATTAAAGAGAGCTTGTAGAAATCCACAGGGATAAACTTTGCCCTAATTAGATAGCATTTCTATTTTTAGCAGTGATGGGTTGATGCATTCTGTGCTTTTTCAGCTGGAGGTTTTAAACTTCACTTCAACAGTTATTTTCAAAACAAACAAGGAAAAAAAATTATATATTAAGCTTATTTCATTAGAGCCTTATAGCATTAGCTAACCTTTAAAATAATACTCCCAGAGAGAAAATATTATCCCTTTACAGAGGAACAACTTGCAAGAACGAGGAGATGCCCATCGCAGTAGAGCACCCCAGCATCCTCAGGAGCTGGCAATGGCCAGACTGGACACAGGATGTCCTGCTCTCCTGGCCCACATGTATACCTTCCCTCTTTCCTGGGCATTAATTAAGCATGCCTGAAGTCTCAACTCACGTTCCTTAAACACGCATACAGCAGATAAAAGCTAAAGAATTTCAAAACAAAGGGGAAAAAATCCCTTGAGATATTGTAATTCACTTCTTAACTGAATATGAATCTCTCAAACAGGAAGTAAGCAGGAGATATCAGTTTTACAGTGTTTAAAGCAAACCCAACACTTGACGAGCTCATACAATACTGACAGACATCAAGAGTGTGGGGGAGATGAAAGGGATAGGGCAAGGGGGCAGCAGGCACTGATGCCAGGATGCACACAAAGATTCATGATGCTCCAAAAAGCTCTCTCCACATGGCCACCTGCACAATCTATCCCCTACTACTTTCATGGATTTATTTCCACCATACCTATGCTGTGATGATACCTACATGCTGTGTGATCACACAGCATCTATCAAGCTTTTAACTAAGTTGTAAGGCATGTGCAGCTTCAAGAGTTCAGCTGGCCTGACAGCAGAAACTAGTCCTAGCAATCAAATATGCTTTGTAAAAAGCTACAGCAAGTGTTGCTGGCAATTGGGTGCCTAACAAAGTGGATGCAAATCCCTGAATACTGGAGCATTTGGCTAATTTAATTCCTGGTACCCATATACCCAATCCTAGACTCAAAGCATCACCCTCAGACAAACCACAGTCTTCTGCAGGGACAGTGAATCTGCAAACCATTCAATAGAGCAGCCACCTATAAAATGTAACAGAAAACAAAAAGAACAGCAAACCAAGAAATAAAAACAAACTAAAAGGACAGTGAGGAATCAATGCTTTGGTGGAAAGCAAAAAAACCAAAACACCGCCCCACCCCCCCAAAAAACAAAAACCAAACAAAAAAATCTTTACAAACCCTCCTGACTTATGATGTTTCTTGCTTCCTGCCACTCTCCAGCAACTACAGAACTACAGCCCTACTAGCAAAACAGCTCCTCTGGTTTCATATTTGCTGTAAGCTCAGAATTAACACCCTTCCATTAAGACTACACAGAGACTGCTGCACGTACTTTTGAGATCTTTGCTTCCACTGACAGTGTTTTTTCTACCTCTTCATATACAAATCTCTCATGCTGACAGTGCAGGAAGAGTCACCTCTTACTATGTGGAACAGCTTCCCCATATCTCTCTGCTGCACCAACCCTGAGCATAGCTACTACCTGCTATTTTATATCTTAATTTTCCTTTGCTGTTATGAGACAGCCCTTTGTAATTATTTTTAATACAGTAAGTATTCTGATATACAGCACACATGCAAGACACTAGAGGAGGAAAAACACTTTGCATTACATTATTGGCAGTCCCTGGACGCTCAAAAATACACTTGTGTCTAATTTTTCATCTTTACTTTCAATTAGGAAGCCTTCTTAAGAGCAACAAGTAATGTCATATATTTGATATTAACCCTTGATCGCTGCTTTGCAATCTTTAAACAAGAAAGCAAATAAACCCAGCTGTACAAGGAGCAGATGACTTAGAAAAGCCCTTCTATGCCTTTCCCTTTTAGCTCTGTTGTCATACAAAAAGAAAGATAAAACATTTTGGGTGGTGCATTCTATGAACCAGACTGCCTTTGGGAAGAGGGTGATGAATATTTGGGACATTATTTCCATTAACAAGATGGAAACAATTAGACATTAATGCTGGTGGTTGAAACAGAAGCTATTCTTGCTGCCTTACTCCAGGGATTGGGTCCCACGCATCTGCTGATCCTTCTGAAAACAGAGTGAAAGATGATGCTACCAAAAGCTGGGGAAGAAGGAGGCTTCCAGTCTGGAGCCACAACGGGTGGCAGTACCAGTAGCACTGGTACACCCACGTACTCTGCAAGCAAAGGAGGCACACTTCCACTAGCTTATTTTACAACTCCTATTAAATGGCAATTCAGACAGAGATGGGTAGGATTACTTGTTCCAGGTCTGCTCATTAAACTTATTACCATGGTAACAGCAAGAGAAAGAAGTCATCTCCCCACTCCTATTTTCTCCCACAATTCCTTTAAAGGATTTAAAATCCCAAAGAGAGAAACACTTTTCTGATATAAAGCAGCAGCGACCTCCCTGCCACCTAAACACTGGAAAAGCTCACAGCAGTGTGATGAATTTCAATACAAAAAGCAAAGCAACTTACAATGCTTGACAAAAGCCACCTTCAAAAAGCAGCCTTCAGTCAGGAGGCTACAGAATCCTAGCCCTCCTCCTCCTGAAGGAGATGCTCTGCTGAGGCTGCTTTCTGTTCATGCACACCGTCACTGCTGTCAAAAACACAGTGCCACCTCCTGGATATGCACATTCCCAAGAAGGCCTGCTTTGGCCAGGTGCATAATGGAGAGCCACGAGGACTTTCAAGATTAGGAAAAAAAACAAAAACAAAACCAAAAATGGTTAAAAGAATTCAAATCCATATTGAGAGAGTTCATTTTTAATGGGTACTTCTGAAAACATTTTGGTTTTACATGGTCAGATTGCTTCAATAGGTGTCCTACAAAGAACTGCTTTTAAGAGCTTCATGAAGGAAAGAAAAAAAAAAAAAATCACAGTGGTACTACCAGAGCACTGCTTCAGTGTGTAGTAAAAAACAACCTTGAGATGTTAAAAGATGAGGTGATCTGTTGCTCATCCACTTCAGACAGAAACCACTGGGTAATACCTATCCCTGCAGGGTCGAACTTTCCACTCTGTAGGGCACAACACTCAACATCGAAGAGCATCAGTCAGCTGGTGCCACTCTTTTTCAGATCACAGAGCAGCAGCTAACAGAATAGATACAAATACATTAAAATATAGTGCAACATTTTTAAAAACGTCGATGAAGGAGCAAGACTGACAAACCCATGTATCACAGAAGTAAGAAACTGAACAGTCGTGTTTTTCACTTGCCAGCTGGAAAGGCTCTTCCTGCCCATTGGCACACAATTCAGCTCAGGAATGCTCCTTTCAGCATGACCCTGGCCACCTTCATATCCTGTGCCACTGGTTTGCATCGCAAGCTGAAGGAACATCACAACTACTCCACACTATGGATGCCTCTCTCTTCTGTCACGCTGCTTGCCAGTGTGGACAGAGCTGCACATAACCACTGCTGTGTGCTTAAGATAAAGTAATTTTATTACTTTTAAACGCACAACCAATGAAAAAAGCTACCTTGTCGCACACTTCTATCAGCAGCCTCAGGATAGTTTACGCCTCAGCAAAGGTAAGTATGTTAAAAGAACGAAACCAATACTGTATATCAAATATCATATTATTTGGAATGGTTCAGTTCAAAATTTTTAATCTGAAGTGTCACATTTACCTGAAAATCGTATTTACTCAAGATAAGTTAGTTAGCACTATGGCTAAATACAGCCCACCTACTTTCCAACAGGTCATGAAAAGGTTTTTTTAAAAGAGTAAGTAAACTCTTGGATTTACAGATCACAGTAGAGGAATGCATCAAATTCCATTAGAAAGAGTAATGACAAAAATATGCACTCATTGCCATGGAAAAGATTAAGCTGATGAGCAGCAGTACAAAGTAGCAGTACTTCAATCCAAAACAAAGTCGCACCCTAGGAAAACTCTTCTTCTTGAGTCCCCGATTAGTAATATATCCATTGGTTATATATATTGGTTATGACAATGCCCATATCAAAACCATAAACTAGGACATGGAAAACATATAATTCTTCAAAAATCTATTCTTCTGTTAATTTCAGAATTACATATTCTGAAATTCCATATTTGGACAGAATACAACCTCGCAGGCTGTTGATCAAGATAAATGTGAGGCTGAACAGACCATTATAAACTTTTCTTGACCTTTAAAAGAACCACTTAGCTTTTACAAGTATTTTTCACTACACTTTTTTTTTTTAAGAAAAATGAGAGTAAGCCACACAAATTAGGATGATAATGAAAGAACAGGTTTCAAAATTTAGTAGAAAATGAAAAATTTTTAACTGATTTGAAAACAGTCCCTTAAAAAGAGAAGCAATAAGTAATCTTAGCAACCACGGCACAGGAGAACACAAGAAATGCTTAAAGATCTTCAGGATGGACCTACAAGCTCTCTGCCAACATGGTAGGACATCTCTCACCATGGCAATGCCCTGGATAGCCACCAGGCAGAGGCACTGCCCTTGCCAGCCATGCTGCTCTAGAGCATGCACTGACTCAATGATACACACGGATACACTGGAGATCAAGAAAAACAAGGCTTTGAGAAGAACTGAAAACTTTCTTCCAAGTATTCATTAGGGAGGAAAAACAGCTTTTCATTTTTCTCTGTTCTTAAATATATTCTTGGCCTCAATCCTGGCAATGAGTGCTGCTTGCCATCTCAAGTTTCCCTACAGCTGCAGAGGGGAAGAGAACTGAGTAAGGTGGAACTCTGTGTCATGACAACAATATTCTTCTGAAACCTTCAGAAGGTAACAAAGAGAGACAACCTAACAGCTTTCATTTACCTTTCTAAATTCACTTTTCAGACAAGGTAAAGTGAATGAAAGTGACTTGCTCCTTATAAATTAACATAGCTGCACAGTAGGCAGAAGAAATAATGTATTTCATATTTTAAACTCCAATTAAGGCACTAAGCACATGCTCCTTCTCTCAGTTTGACAGCCACCTTGACTTCAACACCCTGCCTGTACGGAGAGAAGTTTAACACCAAACCTTGTATTCTTCCTCCTCAAAAAGGACTCAAGTGTTCACATCATCTGCTCTTTTCTGGCATGGTTTTCATGGGGAAAGGCACCTGTCCACATGCTGCTCACAAATAATGGCTCCTGGTTGCCATCAACTACAAAAACCTCATTGTGATCCTGAATTCATCGGAGGTATGAAACTGGGACAACAAAAAGGAAACCTGACCAACTAAAGACTGCATTTGTGCATTCAGATGGTGGAAAGCTTTTCTCTTACTTAACACAAACCTCCCTGCAAATGAAGCCTTCAGGCCAGTATCCAACCTTAAGAATGAAGGGAGGAAAAACCTGGGTTTTCCTCATTACTGAAGTATCATGCTTCTTCATCCCATATAAGCACGTTAAAGATGCAGCAATCCTCTTAAGGCCAAAAAGCACACAAAATAATCCAACACTTTGTGATTGTGCTGCAGACAGAAGGTACATTCCTCTTAAGGCCAAAAGGCACACAAAATAATCCAACACTTTGTGATCAAGGTGCAGACAGAAGGTACATTCCTCTCCCCAAAAGCAGGATCTGCCATTGGTGAAGATGCCTTTGCTTCAACACAAGTATCAGTCCATGTTTTCATTATGGTATGCAGCCAAAATTCCCATTTTATCTGTTTCAGCAAACATTGGTGGGTTTAAATCAAAATGGGGATGGACTGAAAATGAGAAATAGAAAGGGGCTACAATGCTGTGCTGCAAAGAGTAGATTTCCAACAGGTCTCTGCACTAGGAGGATTCATGGGCCAGGAAAGATCTTAAAACAAGCAGCTTACAGCAAGACATGGTAGTACTTCATTATGTACAGAACTACAGTGAGTCACAGGAAGACCGCAAGAGAAAACTGAAGGGTGTCTGTAAGGTTCGATGCCCCTGTGAAAGCAGGAACCCTGCAAGACAAGAACTTCTAAGGGCAGTGTAGCACAGCCAGCGCTACAGAAGGACAAGGAAATACCAGTGGTCCTAACCAAGCTGACCTCATGGGGAGATTTTAACCTCAGCAGCACCAGTTTCTCAATCTAAAGGGAAGGATGTGGGGAGCAAGGCACATCTGCAAACCAGTTTCATGCTGTGAGGACCTGTAGCATAACCTGCTCTTCATCATACCTTCCCCTGTGGCCAGCCTCCACCTAAGAACAGAATAAAGAGAAACTTTAGAAGCTGCAATTGCATATTTAAAGTGGTAATTCATCCTTGTCTTCACAGGAGGACCAACAGAAGCACCTAAGCATGGGATGACTACAACATATGCACAGGAGAAATGCAATCCTGTCCCCAAGCCCTCACATAGCCCAACAGCCCCCGTCACAAACTTCCCTTAACAATTCCAGAAATTCTGACTTAAAGTCTCCCCAGACTTATCAAGAACCATCTTAAAAACACTTCTTTGTCTACATTATCCTGTTTGGAAGTCTGTTCCACAACCTCCCTCCTCAGATGGTTTAGGGCCTTTTAATGTCTGACTTCAATTAACTCAGAGCACACTCATAACCATTCATCTTGTGCCAATACTCTCCTTGGACCTCAACAGGTTTCCTCCTTCCTTGTAGTATTTGCCTCTCAAGCTACCAGCTAGACTAAATAAGCCATGCTTTTGTAATCCCTTTACATACAACCAGCAATTAAGTTTAAAATACTTTCAAGTCTGAAGGTCCAGATAAGTTATACAAGAGCTTCAAATGCCAAAAACATTTTCTCATTTTTTTTTCAATATAGCTAAAAAAAGTGGGATGCTTTAGAGGAGTGGAAGACAGACAACACTAGGACAGTATGAAAAAAGATGTCTGGGGCAATTATAGACTATTTGTCAGCCATTAACTGCAAGCAAGATCACAGGTGTGGCAGGACTCTGAATAAAAGAATTCATAAAATTTTCATCTCTTAATACCAGGCAATGTGTTTTCACAGAGAACAGGTCTCCCATTTGACAAAGGTTTATGCTAGTTCCCCAGAAGTAACAGCAACCTTTTGCACAAATGCTGTTGGGGGGATGGGGGAAAGTCAATGTAGAAGAGTGATAAGCATAGACAGTACATATCTGCTAATGCTGTTGCATTAAACAATGTTAAATTATTACTATGCTTAAACCACAGAAAAATCCACAGAAAAATGTATAAGATATTCATAGGTTCCAAGTATGTGCATGCTCTATGTGCTGCTTCAACATGAAATTCTGTCAGCGCTTATGAATCCAATCAGCTGTGCATGCTACTTTTTACTTACTGTTTTAACATTCTCTAGTCTGCACACTTTTAGTGTTTAAAATTGAGTGTTGGCTTCTTGCCGCAATTTGACAGAAGTTCACTGCCCTTTACTACTGCTTTGCACAGCAATCACCATCTGTATTGTACTCACAGACCTCCAGATGATGGAGGGGGTTAACAGATACTGTTTAAAAGCAAACATTAGTAGGTCAAGGAAAACAGCAGATGATCTTTCCACCTAAGATTCCTTTACCAACAGGCCCTCTTTGGGATTATAGTGCTTTGTGAATTGCATGAACGGCTCCTGTTGCAGCCAGAGGTAAAAAACTGGATGTGGAGCAGAAAGGCATTAAATGCTCAGATGAAAGTCAAACTAGAGTCTCAGGAAAAGCTGTGTTAATTATACAGCTGTGACAGTAGAGAAATCAATTTTCAAATTAAAGACTGAACACAACCTGAGTAAACTAATGGACTTCAAGCATCACGTGTTTTTGTCTATGTGTATTTACACTACACTGCATTGGCAAAGCATAAGCTGAATTTACGTACTGAAAGCTAGGTACATACAGAAGTCTCTCCTGACTTCCACATTTCCAAGCATTAGCTAAAGATTTACTGAAGAAGGGTTCAATACTAACTGATTTCACAGCTGGATCTCTAGTACTTGCCTTGTCACCATACTACTTTAGGGCAAGAACCCCATGTCCCTAGGAAAGGCTGCTGTACCTGCAGGAAGAGATTTTTATATAATGCTGATGATGTTTACCCTGCTTCACCCACTGCCACTGGCCTTCTTAAAAATTTAACGGAAAAAATAAGTGCCCACACCCTGTTCTATGACCAAAAACAGCAAAGTAAAACCACAGCAAACAATAGGCATTCATTCTGCAGGTTCTGTGCCTGTGCCATTTGGTGGCCTCCTCAGAAGCACTCAAATGAAACAGCTCCAAGTTATGGAACAACATGCTTACACAACGTGCTGAACAAATGTATTTAGTACAATCTCTGAATTGCAGAAACAAGACCTGGGCTACGCAAGTCTTCTTCAATGGGCCAACATGGCAGAAGTACTCTCTGAGGTTTCCATTTGCCCCCTCTGCTGCAAAAAGAGCCAAGAAACAAGTGGGATAGGCAGTGTGGGCACAGCCACAGCTCAGCCAGCCAGGCACTCTGCTGCCTTTAAAAATGCACTTTCCTTTTAAGTATGCTGGCCCCTTCCAATGCATTTAGATTGTAAACTCATCCTAGCAAAAACAGTGTCTTATTTGGTGCTCAAGTACAACATGACACAAAAGGAGCACAGCCATAGGTGGAATAGTTCAACACTACTTAAGAGAAAAAGCCCAAGAGAAGTCTACTGGGATCTTCAGTATTTCTGAGCATCTTGCTAACTTCAGTGAGAATGTTATTAACCAGACCTATAATCTTCCTTTTGTTATGTTCAGTGTCATTCCATACTTCCAGACGCGTTAAGAAGTGACTCCCATTCACTGACACCTGACAGAGAGAGGCCAGTCCCGAGCAATGCTGTTAGCCATGCCCACCCATGCACCCACCTTTTCCCATCTCTGTACTGCTCCTTCCTTCAGCATGAGATTATTAATAAAGTTGTCATTTAACCAACAAAACCATCAAACCTTAAGTGGTCTTAAACACCAAAATCTCTTTAGTAATTAAAACTGATTTTGTCCATAGCATGTGAACACACCATGTTTGTCAGAGCTCTCTGGAGCTCTTTTGGCATGTCAGGGATTCACACAGGTGTAATTGTGAACACTTCCATTTAGTCACTAGAGAGCAAGTGGGAGAACCCAGCTGTATCCCAACTAGGCAGCCTTTCACTTGCATGAGGGCAAGAAATTAAGTGAAAAAAACCCACAAGACTGGAAAATCACAGCAGAAAGAGTAACTCCGTAAGATATATCAGAAATGAAGAAAAATAGCAGAGCTCTTCTTTCAGAAGTAGATTTTTTAAAACTCAGTCATACACTTGATACTTAATCCTTATTTGTTTGTAATAATTCTGCATTTGTTCAAACTGCTTTTGTATTTTGAAGAATTGCAGATAGGAAATGTCCTCAAAGTTATTCATCCTAGTAAAATAATGAATATGATATAAAAAACAACTACAAAAAGAATGGCTCTGACTCACGAGTCCCATTGTGATTACACAAAACTCAGAGACAGAAATAAAAAATCTGAAATTAAGTCAGAGGAACAAATGCCAAACAATCAAACCCAGGCTTAAACTAAACTCATTAAATTCTGCCAGGAATCTTCACTTTGGCAGATTCCTTCATTTAGACTAGTACATGTCACCTCTCTCATTTTGGCCTGCTGCTATAGAGACAAAAAAGTAAAACTTTAAAGAGAAAAAAAGAAAAAAAAAAGAACTTGTGCAGATTTTTGCTTGTCTAGCTTGACTTGGAAAATGCATTTGTGTAAAGACATCAGAGAAAATCTGTTTCTGATTCCAAACATTGGATATTTTATGAGAACATTGCCAAGAAAGGAATCCAAGGAATGTCCTTACGCACCCAGAACACAGGAGACAACTGGTGAGCAGCCCTGTGATCTTTTACAGAAAATAAATAAAAGAAATCTGCATTTCTAGCATGTGAGCCTACTCTAGGGAGCAAGCAACACATGCCTGGGATTTTTCATGGATAGCTTCTATCATAACTTCTTGCTATTATTAGTATAAAAGACTTCCCTCAAATCCACAGCTGTAAGACAAGTGAGGATGGAAAATACTTCCCAAGTGCAGGCAAGGAGTAAGTGCACATCCTTGCTTTACAGCATTTCCTGGCACTATTCTACAAAAGCTATCAAGGAAAGAGAAACTCCAGGCAGAACTACGACTCATTTTTCAGCACTTCAATGAACTGGCTCATGACCCTTCTAGGAATTAATTCTTTTATTAGAAAACTTATTTAAATCTTCCAGTTGTAGCTCTTCAGCCCAAAATATGTAACAAACATGCAGCTTTGCCCCTGCTGCAAATGCCCAACATTGATCAAATGCCAGATACAACTTGTGTTTCATATGATGGGGATCGCCTCAAGGGTCATGATTAAGACCTGAGTGCTGCTCGTGGGCCACTGTGGTGCCAGGGCCACCAGGCACCAGAGACTAGTGAGCATCCAGCACCCACTGCCTCTTTGCTCCATGCATCTTAAGGGGCAGCTGTGAAGGGCATGGTGACAAGAGGCTGATGGTATGGACTGTCATACAGCAAAGAGAAACAGCAATCTGAAAAAAATATAATCAGAGGCAGCAGGCGCCGAGAACTCACAGAGACTGAGTTTTAGAGCAGGGATTTCATCATTGACCCAACACCCACCCAGAACATCCACACCCACTGAATACACTGACTCAATCTCTACACAAACCTGAGACTAACTCATCTGACCAAGACTGCTCACCAGTCTGAGAAACCACCATAGGAGCTGGTGGCCAAGACACACCTTCTTCCTGGGCCCTGGGAGCCCAAACAAACCAGCATCTAAAAGCACACATGCTGTGTAGTTTCAAAGACAGACAAACCATTCTCCCTGTACTGGCTGCTATAAAGTCAGTAAAGGCACTGGTGTGTAACAGCTTCTCTGCCTCACATATTAAGGTTAAAAAAACCAAATAAATTAGCACCCCAGGTAATTAGTTCAGGCTCATGATTTTTCAATGCATAATAACATAATACACAATAACTGCTGCTCCTCCAGGTAGGAAGACATCTACTATAAAAACGGTGCAAGGCACAGTGACTTAAGAGAAAACAGTATGTCAGCGCATGCAAATAGGAAAAAATGAGATATGACACACAAAATATATTGCTAAACAAATCTATCCACTGCTTTGACGCACAGCCCTAAAATTTATTATTATGGAACTAGCAACCTTTCTTGGAAGCAAAACCTGAACACTTTGAAATCCTTTTATTCATGCATTCAACTGAAGATTCATTAAAAAGTAAACGTAATTTAATTTTATTATGCAAGACTACATAAGAAATACTTTGCTTCCATACAAACTCATTTGCTGTGCATATTACATCTCTGAAAGCTTTACTCCCTGCTGCACTTTCAGTCAGGTGCTCTAGACTACACAAGCCTCAGTTTTCATAGCTGCGCTGTAACCTGCCTTGATTGAAAACCTTTTACCTATGATACTCTTTATTTAAACAGTAACTTCTATCCTCTATCTCTAAGTTAATGCTTTAAAAAGAAGTTTCCTTTCATCACTTCTAAATTCTAGCGATCTGTTGGACTGTCATGGACTGAAAACCACTTGTGCTGGTAAAAAAAAATAAACACTTCAAGTTTTTTTACTTCTTTACATTATAGCAATTTCATTTCAGATAAACCACTGCATAGCAAATTGTTTTGTGCAATTCATTAAGGTTTTCATTAGAAACACTGATTCACTCTTCTGAACTCGCAGGAAGGGAACTTTTCTCCTGTCTTGTTTAATTTATGGTTGGCAACTATACCAAGACCCTCAGCGGGGACTTCACACAAATAGAAGTCATTAGTAGAGTAAAAGCAGTCAACGTTTTGAAGCAAAACAGAGAGGACAAAATATTCCGAGCAAGCATTGATAAGCACTCAAGTATTTAACTTAATTGCTCTTCCTTCCCATGTGAAGTATCTTTCTTTCAACTCCTAAACCTTCCTTACTACAGCTCTGTGGTGTCAGCTTTCCACAACTGTACTTGGGTAAGAAGGGGAGCAGTAATATCGACTTTTAGTGAAAACAGAAATTGGACATTAAACCAAACCAAGAAAATTTCCCTGCTCGCGGTTTTCAGAACCACGTTCTTAGGAAGTCCAACTAAGATGAAATAAAAAATTCTCTTTGGACATACAAATTCCTACTGTCCCCACAGCTTTGCACCATCTCTCAACCTGAGCAAGCCTCACCCAGCAGAGCAGGAGGTTCTACCCAGAACCTGCAGTACGACCAATTCTCTGCTTTTCTCCAGGAACATGGTGACGCTTCAATCCATTGGGGGCAAACGCGAATGAGGGTCAACAACTCTCTGATGCACCACTACCAGTAAAGACGCTCCTTAGCGCCAGCGTCCACGCAACAGACCCGCAGACGATGCGAACCCCCCTCGGTGTGCCCAGCGCTGCCCCAAGGGACATGCTCCCTCCTCCCCACCCGACGCAGCCTGGCTTTCGGCCCGCCGAGGTGCCGGGCCCCTTCCCGCGGAACTGAACAAAAGGAACAACAGATCCATGCGCTCGCCCATCAACGCACCCAATACCCTGCTGGGGTTTTTCTTAAGGATTGTACTTCAGTACTAAAATCGCTTCTCCACCAGCCGGGAAGCGGCTGCACCCTCACCTCTCAGGCAGAACATCCTGCAGCCGTCCCGGCCAGAGGCGACGCGAGCCTGGGCTACGCGCCCCCCTCCGGAGGCGCACCCCGGTCAGGCCCGGCCCGGCCCATCTCGCGGTGGAGCGGGGCCTAGCCCGGCCCCCGGCAGCTGCCCCGGCCCAAGGGTGCGGCAAGCCAATCCGCTGGGTTTGCCCCGCAGCACCGACCCCTCCTTATCGCCCACCTCTTCTCTCTCGCCCCAAAGAGAAAGGTCAGCGAATAGAACGGTGCTTACCGAACGGGCCGCCGGTCATCTCCGGTCCGAGCCGGCAGTCCCCGGCCTCAGGCAATTGTTTTAGCTCATCTGGCAGCGTTTGTCACTGCTGTGGGTTCAGTTTACGGGCACCGGTTGGTCGGCGTTAGAGGAACACATCGCTTCAACACCACTCAGCTGTTCGTAAGGAATTACTACTAACTCGGTTTGTAACTTTTTTTTTTAACGTGTTACGGAATACATGTCTGGTCTTTCTTCAGAAAGGGCTTGCTTTGTGCAATTTTCCGTTTAATCTACACATAGAGGCTTAATTGATAAAAATCTTGCAAGTGTCTCTGAACAGTCGAGCTGGAGGGCAGCTTCACCTGACTACTAGCAAGAGACAGGACCCCTCCACACAAGCCTCTGTACAAAGAAGATTAATACTTGGGGAAATCTAAACAAGATGTCAAACCATGCTGCATCTTAATTGAGTTCTTACATTAAGATTAGTATCTTCAGGCCAGCCTGAGCCTCATGGAGGTGTATTCACAGAATAATAATATTAAGGTTGGAAAAGACCTCCAAGATCAAGTCCAACCATCAACCTATCACCACCATGCTACTAAACCCCCATGTCACTAAGTACCACATCTATATGTGCTCACTAACATCTCTAACTCTGGGGGTACCAAATTTCCATAATGTACCAGTTACTCTCCACAGTCCAAGTGGGAAAATGCTTATTTTTTGAATATTGTATATTTCTTTCTGTAAGACTGCTTCCCTAGCTTAACACTAGAGATGTTGTGGCTAAAAAGATTTATTACATAAACCCTATTTCTTCAGAGGACACCTTCAGGAATAGAATCACACACCCTTGTAAAGATTTTATTTTTATAAGGGTCACAAGGAGTTGCCACCAGCACTGTGCTTGTTTGTGATGTCTAAAGGCAGCTGTCATGTGTTGACTAACTTTTACAGGGCCTGGCCTTGTATAGCAAAGAAATACAAGAACCAGGGAGTAAGGTAAGGGTCAGAGTAACTTACCTCGCTGAACAACTGAGAATTGTAACTGTCTCCAAATGCACAAGTCCTAAAATCCTCCATGAAAAGCCAAATGAAAACAAAGAACACAGGCAAACACATTATCTTTGGGCAGAGCTACAGAAAAAATCCTGGTTCAAACACCTTGAAAACAGAGAAGTAGACCCCAGATGAAGCACTAATGAGATGCTGAGTACCAAAACAGTGCTTAGATCCTGAGGTATCATATTTCCAGTATCTGCAATCATGTTAGAAAAGTTACTACGTTTTAAAGGGGGCTAAGAGCAGGCTGTAGTGGCAGAAAAGTGGAGGCTAATATTAGAATGGAGTAGCTCAAAATCCAAAACCAGCATTTGTATAGCTTAGCCTCTGCCTTTTCTCTTTTAAATCCTGCTAGAAAAGGTACAGACTAATACCAAGATTTTGTTATGCTCTGAGAAGCAAAAGATCCCTTTCCCCTTAATTCCATTTTGTGGTGCTCCAGGCACTATTTCCTACTATAACTCTTTAGAGGGCTCCAGGAATAAACTCTTCATGGAGGCAAAATAAACAAAAACATATTGTAGCTGGAGGAAGGTCACTTGGACACCAGAGGGTTTTTAAGGTCCAATCTTGTTAAATCTACTCATTAATTACCTGGAGGGGGAAGTAAGAAGCACATCAGTGATAATCACTGGGGACTGAGAGCAGCTGTGAGCACACTACTGGGGACTGAGAAAGGACACAACAGATTCTGGGGGAACCACAGTCAGAAGTAGGAAAATATACATAAAAAAAACCAAACAAAAACGAGACACAAAGCCAGCAGTCAGTTCCCCACATAGGCAGTGGGGAAAACTGTCAATATAACAAGGAAGAGGAAGGCAACTGTGGAACAATAATATTGTTTGAAAAATTAAACAGAGCTTAGAAGCAAAATCGTATTAAGGTGCTGAAAAGTCAGAAATTGTTCTGAGCTGTAACACCTGTGGCACATGGGACCTCCACCTTCCTGATGTCCACTGGGAAAGAAGGAATGCTTAAAAATATATAATAAATAAAGTAAAAATTCACAAATTTGGGAAGGGAGCAGAATTACCCTGCAGCTGGGAAGGCAGGAGGTCCAAGAGGCGCTATTTTCTTGCTTGAGCATTTGCAGCAACTGAACAAGTGCCTATGCTCTTTCTGGCAGATGTGATGCTTTGAGGATGTCACACCTGGTCTCAGCTCCAACTCCCATCAGTGAACTGGTGCTCTGACTGCCTACATCTCATTCTGCCATCTGTGACACTAGGGAACCAGATTTCCCCATTGTATCGGGGTGAGCTCTATGGAAATTAGATGGAAATACCTTCCAATAGTCAAATTACAAAGCATACTTATTGTGTAAAGCATTACATGTCAAGCTGTACGTGAAGAGACAGCTGCAAGTGTGAAGTGCTGCCTCCAGGAACATTTACCCCACGAAGGGAAAAGCAGGAGACAATGCCAACTGCCATCACCACCTCTCACAGATACACTGCTCCTACTGACTGGATGCTAAATAGACTGGCTCATAGAGGAGACCATGCTTGACATGGGGAATTGGGCATTTATATCCATTTTTAATATGGAGTGGTCATGGTCTTCCAAGTAGAAATGTTTTAACCACCTGAAGTCAGGAATTTTGACATATGAAGCCACGGCTTTCATTCTTTCCATTACTCTTAAGTCACTGACATTTCTATCAGCTCTCTGAGAACAACTAGGAAAAATAAGTCAATATCCTTTTTCACTTGTTGAAAACATAACATCATTACTGCCATTTCCCTTAACTGCCCTAAAGTGAAAATGCAACAGGATGGAGGTGAATAAATTAAGTAATAATATGTATATATTTGCATCATTTTTTGACAGTAAAGATTGTACCATTAAATGAGCATGGAAGAAAGTGCAGCTCAGACCTGCTCAAGTCACAGAAAAAGGATAAGGGTTTAGGCTATTTCTGTCTTGCTTCAAGTGTTGCTGCGTAGCAAAGTGCATCACGGTTTGGCTGCCAGCTAGCAAAGCTGTTGGGACATCTAATTAAATCATTTTTACTTTCAGAACCAAAGTGGTCTGCAGAGATGTACATTTCTGATACCCTGGACAGGTGTCAACTATCAAAAGAGGGTTTTTTCTAAAGCCTGAATAATTCTGACGTTTCCCTTTCAAGCTGTCCATAAAAACACAAACAAAACACAAAACCCCCAAAAAATCCTGAAAAACTATCCAAATTAAACAGCTGGAGCAAAAATAAAATGTTCAACTTGAAGGTTGGCACAGCCCAACACCATTTAGTCTGCAGCTGGCTCAAGCACTATGGAAAGCCAGACCCAGAACCTACCAGGCACTGTGGTCCCACTAGTGATAAGAGGAGGGAGATAAAGAGAGGTCAGGTCAGCTCAGGCATATCTTTAAAGTGGCAGCATTGACTTGGAAACTGAGCACCAGCTGAAAAGATATTAACCATTATTTGGATAAGTAAAACCAAATATTCTTGTAACTCCAAAGTGAGAGAAAATATTTTCCTATTATGTCTAGCAGATGACAGTGTGTATTGTATTACTTGTTCCACTTGAGCACTGCTTAGGGTGGAGTTTCCTCATACAGTGAGGAAAGAAAGAAAGTAGTATTAAAAAACATTATAGAAGATTAAATACATTTGGGAAAAGTCACAGCAAACATAATGAAACAGGCAACTTACTCAAATGACCAAGATGGAATTATGTCTTTTAAAGCAGAATCTACTGTTAATAATTAGAATAACCCTGTGATTAATTCAGATAACTCAAACTGATAGATATTCACCATAGCAGGAGGTAAAAGGATGTCTCCTATCCTGCAAAAAGTAATACAGGCAGGTGGATTGTGGTGAATGCACCTTCTCAAATTAGCAGTGAAATAACTAGTGTAAAGCTCAGATTCACAGCTCCAGGAACCCTGTCATACCTTTGAAGACTGGCAGGAGAAACAGAATTTTCAAAATATTCAAATGTAGAAGAAAAATTCGTTTTAAGCATTTTTTAAGCAGCAGGGATGAAGAGAACCAATATAAACATTGGGGGGGAAAAAAGCCAACCACCCACATTTGCCCATAATTAAAACTGGTTTCTAAAACAATCTTCTTCCAATAAAACCTCTGAAACCATTTGAAATTGTTTTCTTAGAGAATTAAACCTAAAGCACTGGCCTCTAACTTGAAGGAAGGACATAGTTCCACTTTTAGTCATATGTAAATGCAGGAGCCAAAGTAAAAGCCTTTATCTATGTGTCTGTTTTTTCATCAGAAACAACTTCCAATGAAACAACTTTATTCCTACCTTAGCTATAGCTATACTGGTGGAGTTTTCAATCAGACACTACATACAGAAATTGTGCTATGGTTTCTGCATGTTACAAAAGTTTCTCCTATAATAAACCCAGGAATGTCTGAAGATGTAAAGTGCTTGCATTAAAATTAATAAAATAAGTGGTTTAGGAATGGGCTGTCTTCTGCCTTAAGTGAGGAAGAAAACAAATACAATGAAGTAATTAATTAGTTTGCCTTATCTTTTGTTTGCCTTACTCTTCAGACAAAGGGCACAGAAAGGGCAAAATCTTTTTAAGAGCTGCTGTAGGTCAGGAAAGGAATCTGTAACCAACTTCTCCAAATTCATTCAGGAATTTCTTTGTTGCAGAAGTTGAACAAAGAGGGCATTTCTGTTTGTGCTGGGAGCACCAAAGTGTATAGAGGCTTAGCACATGACAAGAAGAAAACTAATCAGACCAAAACAGCAACTGATCGTCCTAAACCTAAAGAGAGGCTAGAGTAGAAATTCTGAAGAAGTAGTATGCAAAAACAATAAGCAATCCAATAATTTCAATCTGCTGCTAAAGGACCTGCTCCTAAATAAAAAATTACTGGTTTGCAAGGGTTGTGTGCCAAATTATTTTTGATTAATGGATGCAACAGGGCTTTCTCAATAATTTTTGCTATTAAAACAAAAAAGCCCCTCACAAACACTTTCATTTGCCCAGTCACCTGTGCACAGCTCCAAAAAAATCACTGCAGGTGTACCACAGGTTGACAGGGGTTTGCTCCTTCAGACTGACTTCATCAGAATTTCTCTAGCCCTGGTAACAACAAGCCTCTGAGGAATGCTCTGAGGCCACCTTTGGGTGTAACAAAACAAGGAATTTCAAAATCACAGGTGGCAGGAAGGACACCAGAATTACCCCCATATCATACTGGCATCCTGTTACACACCATCCTATGAGGAGGAGGAGAAAAGAACAGGTTATTTCCAAAACCGCGCACAATTACAGCACACTATGACCACATACAGAGCAATGGTCTTTTATCAGAAAACTCCCCAAGGCTGAAGCACACACCAGACAAACACAAAGAAGCAAAGAGAAAAATCAGTTTCTCTTCTGACCTCAGAGGTACAACCATTCAGGCACGCCATCAGGACTAGCTGGGAACTATCTTCATTCTATCAGTATACTTACCTGATGGGTCTGGTAAGCATTCAGAAATAGTTCACTGAAATACTGAGCTAATACCAGTGGCACTTTAAGCAGTTCTCTTTTGATTTCAAGCAATGGGCTAAAACACAGCCAAGTCCTTGAAAACTAATGTCGAAACTGACACTTGGCCTTTTGCTGTCTTTGGGTAGCAAGTGGAAGGAGCACTCTCACCAGTAACCATGCACAGAGCAGCATGTCAGAACACTTGGTAGGTTATTACAATGTGCACTGCAATGGGAAATATTCCTGAATCCCCATCTGTTCCAGCTCCTTCCTCACTACAAACTTAAGCCAGCCCCAAGGCATTTTCTGCCATCATCCCCCAGGGCAGAAACATGACTGCTACTTCACTGAGGCTTTGGCACGTGTGTGAAGTGTCAGCACACAGCAGGGAGAACAAAATGAATTATTTCTTATTTGACCTGATTAATTTGCTGTCTTCCCCATAGTACCAGCTGAATCACAATCTGCTGAAGACTGTGGAGGAGCTGCATACCCCTCAGTGTTGGTCCAGCTCCACCATTGCAGCCAGCCAGCATCCTGCATGAAGGAGTTGTGCTACTGAACTGAGCTCACAGGATCCCCTGCCTTTGCAAAATCAGGTCAAGTTGGTTAAAAGTCAAACATATAGTTTCATACCTGACTCTGCCACTGCATGTCACAATGACCTCACTTTCATTCTGAAATGAAAATGTCATCTTTATGGTATATGGCATTACGTGCATTACTCAAGGTTAATAAAACTGAGTTAATAACTCGTGGATGAAAGTTTCCGCCTAAGTGTAGAGTGTGCTGTAATCAGTCACATTTACTCATCAGCTCTTCAGCAGTCTTGACTACAAGGGAGAAAAAAATAGACACAAAAGACTCCATGGAAATTACAAGCAAGTACCAACAAATTTCAGTTTCTAAAAGGCAAGAGCCTCCACTATGCATTTGTTTCTATACCTATTTCAGGCACTGAAATTAGGCATGAATGACAGAACTGAAATTAAGAGCCTGTTCTTTCCACAGGTCCCTCTTTCAATATATTTTTATATTTTTTATATTTATATTTTCACTAGTGAGGTGCCTACAATAGTGTGATTCAGAGTAAAAAGCAAATATGAAAACCATGAGCATCCCTGCTGCAATAGGGAGCAAACATCTGCAAGTACAAAATAAAACAAAGCAACGAGGAAGTTAGAACTAATTCACACATGCAAGCAAAAGGAAAGAGAGGCAAGCAGGTGACAGGAGCAGGTTTCATGGGACCTGACCGATGGGGATGTGCTGTGTGAACCCAAGCACATGATGCCCAGCAGGCAGGTGCCATTCTCAGGAAGTATGCAGCCCTCTCAATCCCTATCCTTTGGCGTTTGATTTGATAACCTCTGAGCAGCTTTCCTGCAGGTCTCCCATCTTTTCATTGTCACTGAATAGGCAACTGATACACCAGTTGCAATGCACTTAGTTTACAGCTCGTAACTGCCTTCAGTAAACTGCAAGTTCATCGAGATTCAATGTCCAAGGAATCCATCTGCTTCAAGGAGGTAAAGTGCCAAGCAGAAGCTGCCATACCATATGTAAGGAGGCTCTAGAAGGAGCAGGGGGTGTACATATCAATTACCTTTCCTTGGCATGGAAAATACACCACACACTTGTGTCCAACATACACACTCACATGATGCAAATACACCATCTGTAGATATCAGAAGCACCTAAGCCTTATATTTAAATACACCATTTCAGCTGAGGCTTTGGAAAAACAAGCTACACATAGAGTTATAGCAGAGTTTCCATTGCAGTTCCCCGGGGAAAAAAAAAAAAAGACAACAAAGAGGTTTCTACCAACAAGTGGGAAAGAGAGGCTAGTATATAAACTAATAGGTAAATGTCAGCAAAAAGCAGGTGGATAGAAAAAACAGAGTTTAATTTCTCTATTGTTGTTGTGATTCAGCATCTAAAAACCAAGTAGAAAATGTATTTCACCATTTAAATTCCACAATGTCAAATCCACCCTTCTTAATTGTTCCAAATCATGTAATAGAAGCTATAAAATTAATCAACTTTAGTCATTAAACTACATTCCTAACCTTTAAATTCACTTTCCTTTTTCATTTGTAATGGAGATTGGAGAAAAACAAGTAGCTGCAATATTTATAAGGTCCTGTTAGAATGGTAAACTATGACCCTGCCAGAGACAAAGGTCCCCTCAGTTTTAGGGGACAATTCGCAGCACAGTTGGCTAACAATTGCATGGAAACAGACATTTTCACGTATTCTCTTACTTGACAAGCAGTGTGTAGGAAAGCACATACAGTGCACTGTTTCAGCCAAGCAGCACATACAATGTCTCACTGGAAAACATCCAGACTGCTTTATAATAAAATACAGCTAGCAAAGAGTAAAATGTGAAGATCAGGAGACATCGGTTTTGACCTCTACTGAGAGGTTAACATTTTCCCCAAGTTTTCAGCCTACAGATTAGCTGGACTTAGGAGGGAAAAAGAAGTATCTTGGCAGCAATAAAAAAAGTATATAATGTGTATAAAAGTATACAAAAGTGTATACACATCATGAAATACAAACTTGAAACCATTCATAAAGCTCAAAACAACACATTTTCAGAAGGAAAATCACAGCACCCCATGCATTTCTTTATGGCTGCAAAGAAGCAAGCTAAGGACATGCTATTCTGTGAAAAGCACTGCTCTGGCTGCAGTAACAATCCAAACATGAAGTAAGGCTGAACTGAATGACAAATCGGCTTGTGATGTCCTTGTAACTTCTGAAACACGCAGTTAAGTCAGGTGCATTTGTTTGCATTTCCCAAGACTGGTCTTCTACAGCAACCAGACAAGAGATTACTGGAGCTACTCTGCAAGTGAAATTCAAAGTGTGCTACAGAAGGTAAAAGCAGTCAGGGTCTCACCTCACAGCAGCACAGAGCTGCCCAGAAGGAACTGGCATCTGCCCCAGGAGCAGCAATTCAGAGAGCTTCACAGTTCTCACAGACTAGTGGTTAACTTCATCTAACAAAAGCACACTCCTGAGACAGCAGCTCTAACATGTTGATTCCCCACAGTAACACTATACAAGCATGTTCTATCCTTCACCTCTTTAATCACAGCAAAACATCTCCACAGTCTCCTGAAAAATTAAGACCTTTCAACACAGTACACTTACATTTGTAAGAGGTTATAGCTTTTGGAGTAATCAGCATAAAGACAGTGAAACCAGACACAACTGTTTGTAAATAAAAAACCAAACTAAAACAAACAAAGAAACCCTACTCTAAAATGTCCTTTAGCACAAAGTGCAGTTCTCTGGCCACCGCTTCCTGGAGAAGTACAGACACACTGGGATAGCAGCTGGGAAAGAGGGAAAGACTGCAGCAAACATTTAAGGTCACAGCAAGTTATGTTTTCTTCTTTCTATTTTCACCTGAAATGTTTTGATCAGATAACAAAGAGCAATTTTATTTTATTTTTTAAATAAAAGTTATTTGTATTATAAAAATAGCAATGGATTGAAATTTGGCAAGGATTTTATAGAACAAATAGCACTGATGGCTGGGTCCATGTTTTTCTGATAAAGCAAAAGTAGAGATGTGGGTTTGAACAAATGATTCTGTGTTAAATATCAAAATCAGCTTACAAATTTTTGCTTAGCAAATCCACTTTCAGAGTCTCATCTATGGCAATATTTACCAGAAAAATATGTGAAAGAAGACAAAGTTTGGATTAAATTGCATCTACGTACAAGCACACAAAAATTGCTGCTTCAAGTCGTATTCCAATGAAGGACTTCCGACTGTCTCCACCTGTTTCACCAGCATGAAAAGTTTAGATTGCCACTGTGAAAACCCTCTGCTGTGCCATGGTAAAAACATACTAAGACAAATAGTACATGCCTCAGTAATTTGAGTAGTACCTCTTGAGTTCCGACTGAGCACTGCTTCCATAAAAGCACAGCACCTAATCACAAACACTAAGATGCAAACTTGACCATATAGGCAAATTGTTACATGTGTTTAACTATATCCAATTTTGTCTTCACATACAGAACCTACAGCATGCAAAAAGAAAAGTTAGGACAAGACAGAAAATTGGCCTTTGTATCAAATCTCATTTTCTTCCACTTACATATTTAGATTTGTATATGTGTGCTCATATATACAGAATTGTGTGTCTATAAAACATCCATTTCTTTATACAAAGTTTTCCACAGAAAGGTATATAAAATATCTAATATTTGTTTTGGAGTTATTCCAGTCTCTTACACAAATGCTTTCTGAGATTTCCATAAATGATTATTTATGGACTTGACCAAAGCTTCAAGAATCCTTTTCACAGACACCCCAGTGCTACAATTCATCACATATTACTGCTTCTACAAATGCTAACAGCTCCCTTTGGGTTTATGGACCCTTATCTATGAGGCAACTGACATGACTTTTTCACCCCTTGAACACAAGATCTGGCACAAAAACATACAGGAGAAAAAAAGCTCTGTTAAGTGATTTTACATTAGAATAGCAACAGCGGCTCTGGATTTGGGTATTTCCTAGTTCTTGGTACTCTTGCATCTCATTACTAAAAGACCAAGCGATTCTTGCTCTGTCCCTGCAACACCCTCAGGAATTGTGTTCATGACTTAAAAATAAAATTAAAAATTCCCTTGGACTTTAGAAAAAGCCCAAACTGATGCTCTGATCCTGCATCTAGACGTTGTCAGAATTGCAATCTCCTACCCTGTGTTTCTACAGGAAGCACTAAAAATACAAACTTCTCCGTATTACAAAAATCAAAGGTCTGGAGTCCCAACTTTGCCTTTAGAATGTGAAGAAAAACTCACCTGATAGTATCAAACTTATGTGATATATATTTAAACCAACCACAGGTAGTATATGCATAGCTACAGAACATGCTTTTTACTAACATTTTAAGGCAGTGTCATTATGGCTACTGTGACAGAAGAAATTAACTGTTCGGTTTGTGGAAATTTAACCCCTTGCTAAGTGTGACATTCTCAGACCATGATATAGTCAGTGGGTAGTTAGGAAGTTAACTGTCAGCTTTGGTAAGAGTTGTCATCAGGATGTCAGGATTACCTTCATCAGACACACCACAAGCACATGAAAGGCTCAGTCCACAAGTAGTTACTTACAAATTTAAAGGACTTTTACATTAAAAGAAAGGTTCACATTTATACTGTTTTGGCAAGGAAAAAATGGGTACTCCACACACTTTTATATTAAGGACTGAGATTTGGCCAGCAGACAGCAGAAAGCCAGTGGCTGCCACCTTTTTAACTGGGTTTGATCAGTCTTTAAAAGACCACAGTTATCTGAGAAATGAGGTTTCTGTGACTAAAGACTCTAAGTAAGTTTTCCAGATACAGCCTACAGTAAAAAGCAGTCAAGGCTTTTGATTTTTTCATGATGCAGAAAGGTTGGAAAGTGACCAAGTGACATGGAGGCAGTGGGTAAAAAAATCAGAGCGATAAGCAGGGGGAAGAGCTGGAGGAAGAGGGGGAAAATCTTGTTTTGTAACCTCCTCTTTTGATGCATTGCCACCTGCAGCCACACCTGACTGCTAACTGTGCTTCTCCAACACCTGGCCAGAAGATCACTGTTGGCTGGAAATAACAAAAGAAAAAAAGGTCACTAGCTCAGGCATATTTAACTATTCTGGAGAAAAAGCTGCTCATTCTCTGCATGCCTGCCAGCATGGTGGGGAGATCAGCAAGACCAGCCACTGAGGCAGAACTGCTCAGAGCTGCTGTCACGAGCTGCCCTCTTCCAACCCCCAAAACCAATGGAATGAAGGAAGGAAGGAAGAAAGGAAAAAAACCAAAAAAACAAAAACCACCCAAACCCAAAGTCAGCAAAACTTGGTAAGATGTTCTGATGCTGAAATGTGACTCAGCTTGTTTTCTGCAAAGTCAAAGTAAACATGATGAGATCTCTACAATAAAACTGACTCATGTTACCCTGACTCACAGTTCACTTGCTACATTATACTCACAGTAAACAGCACAGGCCCACATGAAAAACTGTTACATACTTCCATATATCAGAAACCCTCTGCAAGGCACACAAGCACCTTCGATTTGGTTTCATAGAGTAACTCTGTCAGTGTTTATTCAATAATGTGTTTTTTAAAGGAAAAAATTATTTGACTTTGAGTCTGAAAACACCCAAGGGCAGAAGCAGCACGCTGCTTGCTTTACGTGCCTACTGCGGCAGCATGCAGAAACACACCAAGACATGGGAAACAGTCCCTAAACTAGGACCTGCTCAGTTTTCCAGGAATCATGAGTGAGCCAACCAGCTCTTCTTCTGGTGGGAATTCTAGGGTTGGCCACAGCAAAAAATCAAGCTGCTCCCTTGGTTCCCACTAAGGGTACCAGATACAAGCCATGACTTTAGAAGAGCAAAGTAGATGAAAACTGGATTATCTACCAAAAGTCTGGATGAAATTGGTCCAACACCTGCCTTTTGAAAGCAGCTGTAGAATCATAAAATCATTAAGGCTGAAAAAATCTCTAAGATAATCAAGTCCAACTGTCGAGCCAACACCACTATGCCACTAAACCATGTTGTGAAGTGCCACGTCTATGTGTTTTTTGAAGGCCTCCAGGGGTGCTGACTGTACTAGCAGTGGGCGTCACTGAACATTCTGTGAGGGAAACCAGGCTGTTATCCCTCATGCACAGAAGTCAGAGTGCTTACAAAGCTGCCTCATGAGCTCACAGGGCCCTGCTCAGCAGAACAAGCCGGCTCTGTTGACCAAGGCAGCAGCAGAGCGGCTACATGACCCTGAAGGCCAGCATCTGCCACTCCAGTGACTTTCATGAGATAGACAACCCCAGTCATCAGGATGCCTTGGCAAAGGTGCCTGGGTATCACTGCCCCAACAACCCATGCACTGCCACATGAAGCATGGTCAGCTCCAGGGGCTCAGTCTGTAACAGACTGCATGAATTCAGATTGACTTCAACCATGCTGCCTGCCCTCTTCCCTTGGAGCAATCTTTGAGAACACTGTTAACGGACAGAGATAAGAAGTGATTGCACAAGAGAAAAAGGACACTTGGAGCATGTATAAGGAATAAACAACTATTATTTCACCCCCACACACTCCAGAGTAAAGGAAACTTCTGCTACCCCAAAAAGTGAGAAATTAGAATTAAAAATTCAGATTAAAGAAGAGAAACACAGGAACACAGTGTGCTCTCATTTCAAAGGCCCTTCAGCTGACTGGAGAGGAAGACGGATGCTCAAGAAATACTTCAAACAACAAACCTTTATTTTACTATCAGCTTTTATAGTGTTTTTCAGTAACTGCTTTTATCACTCTAACTGGTGCTACTAGTTCCAAAACACTGTACACTACTGTGTACCCTTTAAAAACAAAGAGTGAAGAAGCAGTAGCCCCAGACTTGACTTCTACACAAACAGAGCTCAGCTGCACAGGATATCAGGGTGTGCCCCAGGTTTGTAGATAGCCTTTACTTTTTGCCTTTCTTGCTCATTTTAAACTGGCAAAAACAACCAATCTCGCTGCTCGCTACTGCCTGCAAGCTCCCCTTTGCAGCCAGTGCAGATTAGCCACTTCACTGGTGAAATCCCACACAGCGCATGCTGCCTTGTGCCTGTCACCTAGCAGCCTCGTGGGAATGCAATATGAGATGGGAAGAGCAATGGAGCGGCAAAAGACTAAGAGGTTTAAAAACACAGGATGAGAAACAGCTTAGAAAGAAAACCAACAATTCCCTCATCTCCCAGTTCTGTTAACACTCTGCCTTTACATGTACAGTTAGGCAAAGAAAAAAGGTAGAAGAGCCTGTAATTTGTCAAGCTTACCTTTTCACCAATTCACCTGAGGAAGAACTGAAGGCACAACTATTTTGACAGATGGAATTTTAGCAGTTTTTCATCTATTTAAAATAAACAGTCTGGTCTTATACATCAAACTAGCCATCCTTCCTACTGTACATCCCATTTCTTTCTTAGTCTGCATTAATTTTAAACCACATGGTTAACTCAAGCACCAAGGACAATATTGTTTTGAGCCCTCAGTTTTACAATGGCTGGCAAGCAGTAGTGCAATGGTCCAATGGAACAAGCTAATTAGAGAACACAAGTATTCATTCATCACATTTTGCCTTTGAACACACACCCAGGATGACAGCTCAGCCAGGTACCAACACTTAAACTGCTCCAACTCTGTGAAAGCCTGGTTCACAGCCCAGAGTGAAACACTTGCAGCCATAACAAGCTGCTATGTATAGAACTCAAACTTCCTTCAGCCCTGCCATCCCCTGCCAGTTTGTCAGCTCTCTCCAAGTAGAGGACCCCAGTCAGACAGAAGTGCATAGTTAGATTTATGATCCAGGCAGATATTAAAAGTCAAGTCAAACTGTGCCCTGCAAAGGGGAAATAAATCCTATACCTCACCCTCCACCTTCCTTTCCAAAATGACATACTGTCATCTCTGCTATAGGCAGGCAGGGAGGCTTTCAGAGCTTGCTGCCCAATTATAAAAGGAATTCTGCCCTCCCCCTCCAGCCTATACAATGGGCCCTTTATGTAAATCACTCAGAAAAATTAGTACACCAGTAATCCATAAGTAAAGCTTCCTTTCCCATCTCTGCCTTATGGTGTGAGTGCAGGCTAAGGAAGACAGCACGAGAAACTTTATGGAAGTTCCACAGCTAGCAGCAGCAGGGCTGTGTTGTTCTTGGGAACCACAGCATGTAAGATCCCACTGGTGTTGGAAGTGTACCTGACATCGCTGTACAATATCAACATGCCAACAGTCAAAACTCCTGGTTGCAAATGCAATCTCCCTTTTTAGAAATTTTTCAGAGGCAAAAGGGGTTAAAAAACAATCTGCAAAGCACAGATTAAAATCCTACCCTAGCATGCTGGGAGCAAAGCAGAAGTATATACATCCTGTGTTAGTGTTCTTGCAGCCAAACCATTTACTAAAGACAAAATTTATTCTCACACGGAACTCAAACTCTGGCCAAATAGCTATTAAATGCTCCCAGAAAGTAAAAGAAATAAAATCCCCTTTGAAGTTCAAATGCCCTTGGAGAGCCTGCCTGCTCTTACTTTTGTGACTTTACAGCACAGTTGAGTCAACCTTACACTTTCCTTTAACAAACTAGTGCTATGGCAGCACTAGAGAAATTACAATCATATCACTTCATCAAGTATTTTTCACCACACACACATATATATACCACTGCCTGCCAGCCAGGAAATGCACTGCTAGCAGTAGCTCACTATGTCAGAGTAAACTTCTGAAATTTATTTTGATCTCTAGTAAATATGAGATATGATTGAGTAAGTACCTGACAAACTCAAAAAATATTAACACAAGAAGTAAAAGTGCTTTTTTGAAATCTCGTATAAAATACACTCCAGGTCTGAGTATTTCAAGGGTTCATTCAGAGCTGCCTCTCTTGCATCCTAGATCTCCCTCCTCCTCCTCTCTCTAGAGCGATTCCCATCACTATTCCATCATCTCTTATTTTGCATCTGGGACCTCGTCTCAATCTGCCTTCATAAAACAAAATACACTTAAAATTTTCCAGCAGGACCATGAAGCAGTCATCCAAAAAGCCACCTAATCTGTTACAAGGAGAGTCTTAAATGGCTCTTGGAACCACACAGAGAAGAAAAATTCCTGCAGCACCTGCCCAAAGGATCTGCCACCAGTGACTATTTGGCTACAGGAAGCATAAACAAAATTTACCTATACACCGCACAGTTTCTGTTGCCCAGATGGGAAAATAAAGGTTTTCCCTGTTGACTACTACAAGCCTTCACAGTTTCAAACCAAGAAAAACTTGGCACAGAGCTGCTGTGCCTAGGCTTTTGTGCTGCCATACTCCTACCCCACCTGCAGCTCCTGGCTCCCAGCAGGACCCAAACAACTAGACAACAGCAAGGACCAGTGGCTGTCACAGCAGCAGCAAACACAAAGATTAAAGAGAAAGCAAGTCACCTTTTCTCTGCTGGCTCCTGTAGGTCCAGTTCTCATCATCCTCATCTACCTGCTGCACACACATGGAGGAGAGTTCACCATCACTGCGAAACAATCTCTTTGTCTGCCTTGACAAGGAGGAGAAATTTATCCAGCTTACAGCACGCGAGAGGGAGCCTGGGTTTTGTTTGAGTTTGAAAGACCTTGAAACACACTCCTTTTTCATTTTCTTCCAGCCAGCTACTGGCCTCAGTTCCAAGCAGACCTTTCTGAAATTGCTCCTGTCCCTTTTCCAGTGGTTTTCATGAAAAGCTAAACAATTCCAGCACGACTTCCTTCCAGGTTTCTTCTTGCTGCACTTAAGCCAGCACCAGTATGGAGGTAGGTCACTGTGCCAGCACAGCTCCCTGAAGCTGTTTTGATACAGCGCTTAGGGAGCTGCCAAAGAAAACAAAGGGGAGAAAAGCAGCAGAAAGTGGCACCTTGCAGCAGCTCAGAGAAGCATGTAACGGCTGAGCAGAATATAGCACTAAGGCACGTGTTTTCCCCATTCTCCACTCAAAAGCAAAAACTGTAGCTCCACTCTCCTCCCTGGCATCACTCCTCAGGAGCATACATGTGATTCAGTCTTCTCTTCTGGCTCATCAAAAACACCCCACAAAGGGGAAAGAGCAGGCAGAGATCCCACCCCAGCGTGGCACAGCTCAGGAGGGATGATGGACTGACCACACTTCTGCCTCCTCGTTCTGCCCTGCTCTCTTTTCACCAGTGAAAAGCCCGGTGAAGGAGCTCCAGGAAGGCTCTTCTAACAATAAAACAGACTGCGTGGCTATCGCTTAGGATTAGAGTGAAACACGATAGGCTCGCTCTCCTAAAAGCATGACCGCAGAAGCAAAACTCCTCCTTTCCTCAGCCAGCTCAGTGGCAGCACAAACTTCTGAACCCTGTGTGCAGAAATAGAAAAGCACTTGTGCACCTCTGAGGACTTGGAGAGAGGAAAAGTAAAATTCTGGAGCTTGTAAAACACCACAAGCATCCTAAACAGAGTGTGCTGAAAGGATGAGTGGACCTAACCTTGACACCTTAAAAGAGTTGGTTTGGTGCTTGTGACATTTCTATGGCAGTTAATAATTCTGCCTCGGTTTCTGTGGTAGTTGATAGTTCTGCCTCGGCCTAGGAATTGTCAGCTGTCAATTGTCATGGTAAGTTCTCTACCTCCTAGCACAGCTCTGTTTTCAGACAAGCACTATGCAAGCAAACTTTGAGAAATATTTTGAGACAGTTTGTCAAAAAGTAGTCCCTCACAGCTTGATGTCACGACTTCCTTCCTAATCAGCAAACTCTAGCTCTCTTGCCCAACTGATAGACTGCAAGTGCTTGGCTGCCATAACTTTACATCCCCCACAAAGCTCAGACTAAGCACAGCCAGTTTTCTCCACCCCTGTAGCTCATTCGCTGAAGATTGAGGGAACATTGTGCTGCTACAGAGTGTGTTGAAAACATGAGTGGCCCTGTACCTGGTGGCACATTTAAAAAAGAAGCTACATAAAACTGCACAAACACAAACAAAACCTGAGCACGAGCAGACATTTTTGATGACCAGACTCTGACTGGTGTGTCTGCAGCTCACAAAACAGGTTTCTCTCCCAACCGTGCTATATTCTGCCACCTTCTCTTTAAACTAGCACCTGCAAGAAGCACTCTGTGGTATGACAGTTTTAAAAAGTCAAGTGTTACTAAAAGTTGTCACAATGTCAATCATTTGCCTTGCATGCCAACTCCAATGCTGCTTCGAGGAGGAAGTAAGCCTGGAAGCGGGACAGACAAAGGCAGTATTTTAAAGCATACAGAAGTTGGCAATACCAAGGCATCCCCATGCCTATGGTTTTTGATAGCATTTGTCATCAAGGTGCAAGTTGACATAAAACACACAAGTTTGTATCTTGCAGCAAAACCCAGATTTTGATGTATGAGATACACAATAAAATCCGCTCAGTGAATCCTCAAGGAGATGCTGGAATAGAAGAACCCAGGGAAAAAAAAAACACCACCAAAACCAAAGAAGTGCTACCTATCTGATGAATAAGCATTAATGCCTTAACATCCTAATGGCTGCAGATGATGTTAGCAAAACGAAAACCTGTGTAAGAAAACAAGAGTACAGCGTTTCAGCTCCCAAGCTGTCAGTCTCATTCACACTACTGCAGAATATGCCCCAACCCCCCTTTGGATTCTGCTGCACAGCCTCTTCAAAACCATTAAAAACAAAGGCTCTGGCTTTTTCTGAAACTTATGGTTCTCTGACTCATAATAAGAGGATAAGGTTTAACCCACCGACTTGGAGGCTAAAAGCTAAGTACTGTATCAGGTTACCCTATGAATCAACCAGGCACATCAAAATGACCTTTGGCTCCGACTAACACAGCACAATGGGTTGGCCAACTGTCTTCTGTAAATAATTTAATAGGCTACATTTAAACTGAGCTCACCAGTCAAGTAATATATGTACATACACAGGTCTTCCACCACTTCCCCAAGTCAGTGGTGACACTGTAGGTTCGGAGAAGGGAGCTGAGGGTGTCCACGTGTGGGAGCATGCACTGCTAAACACTTGCTTTTCTCACTATGTCATCAAGTCCTTCTATTTTGGAGGGGTTTGTCTTAAAAAGACACCACTTCCCATCCCTGATGGGACAAGAAACTTGGGTAGGGTTTGGGGGGTTTGTTTTGGGTTTATTCTTTAGATCTTTTGCTTAAAATAATATTTGGAGAACTTGGGGTGACATACTGCTAGAGACCCAAACACTGAAATATCCATTTTGGAGCAGTTCGTGTTTAAAAAGGCAGGGTTTAATGTAAAAATTTAAGAATCAAAGACCATGCTTTAAGTCAACTTACCATTTCTTCTGAGAAATAGCAAACATTTGGTACTGCCACTACTGCAAAGTACAGAGAACTGCAAACTACCACAGCTATTACTGGCTAAATTATAGAGAGCCAGATGCATAAAAGCCTTGGTAGGAACAGCAGAATCATAGTTATCTTCTCTCTACTGTACTACTTAGAAACAGAAGATTAGAGAAACCAACAAGGAGGAAACCCTTCCAGGTTAACCCAACATGCCAGGGTAAACCCCAGAGACATGCCCTCGAGTCTTGGCAGCAATTTGATTTAAGGAATTTTCCTGACCTGCCTTTATATCATGGTGCTGAGTCACAACTTGATGATGCAAAGGTGAAAACATTGCTTTGGGTGATTGATCATAACATTTCCACTGTTACTGCAAATACAAAATGGTGCAAACCTTTGCTCAATTTGGTATTATTATATTTCATTGCAGGAAAAGATCCATTGCAATACTGTCATTACCACAGAATGCTTTTTATTTGTAGGTGTCAAGAAGCTTAGTATTAGCACATATTGTTGCACACATGGATCAAAAGTATGTTTCCCAAGATCAAGAGAAAATAGCCATTATCATTTGAAAAACAATATATATTGAGGCATTAACACCAATGGAAGAGCAGGTTAATCTATGCTTTAATCAGTAGCCAAATGCAAGGCCAAGGAGTTGGAAATTTTAGCATCTGACACACTTCAAGAGGATTAAATTTGATTTTGTAAAATACGCTATAAAGCCATATAAGAGAAATGAGGTACACTTAAGCTTAGCTAATATTACAACCTATTTTCTCTCTTATGAAGTCATCATACAGGTAAATAGGCTTCATGTTTTCCAGGTTACTCATCATGTAAGGATTAAGGCATTATTTTTTGCTTCACTTTATACAAGCCCATCTCAGGAAAAAAAAAAAACAGAACATGAAGGAATCACAGAAACCCAAGGTCTGAAGTAGAAAACTAAATTGGTTCCTTCTCCCTGGCCCTTTCTTTTTATTTTTAGAGGTGGACAAGAACAAATATGCATAGCCTCACATGCTATCACGATTTTTATCATCCATCACAACCCAATCATCAAAGAACTCTCTAAAAGTTGTTAAGCAAGCTCACAGCCACTGTATTCCCCTACAGCCAGCAAACAAAACAAATATTGCAAGGAAAAGGTTTTGGTTCAGTGTGAAAAAAACCCAACCAAACAGAAACAAAAATACCAACCCCAAAACCCTGCAGATGTGCTTTGGTTTTGGCTGGGCTGTAGTTCTTGGCACAGCTCACATGTTAAATTAATTCCTACATTTCCTAGTCTATCATTTCTGATGACTCAACCAGACTGTAACAAGGGTGATTCACAAGTACAGCTCCTGGGGCAGCCACTGTTCCACCAGCTGAGAGGACACCTCTCTCACAGGCTTCCCTAGGTGTTTTCCTTCAGGTGGTAACAACTAATCACCAGCCAATCATAAAGCCATTTGGATTAAGCACCATCAAAAGCCCATTGACGGCACCTTGCCTGCAGACTCATGCCTTTGTTACACAGCTCTCACCACACCCATCTTAGGGCACACGGTGCCCTTGGCAGCCCCAAGAGGCCCTCAGTCCCAAAAACTTCCACAGCCCGACTGAATCCAGTAGGTATTGAAATCATGTGAACCTGACCTCCATCAGAGGTCTTTATCTATAGCATGCCTGTTCTTATACAGGTACCCTATAAAATGTTTATATAGCAAACCCACAAAGTAATCCATATTCCTGTGTGATTGTGGAGAGCAAAGCAGCCACAGAGAGTGTTTTGGTAATACAACAAGACCTCAAAACTTCCAGTTAAGATTGTGTTTATTTTTGGGCAGAGTACTTAGTAAGAAACTCCTGCCCTTCCAATGTGAATGGACCTGAGAGGGGGAAAAATAGTAAAGAAGGAAAAGGATTGAAAATGAAGTTACTTGCCCAAGATCACAGAAAGCATAAGCAGAAAAGCTAAGAAAAGAAAGTAGGTCTCCTGGCTACCAGCCTCCTTAAGTAGGTCGTGCCTCACACAAAAAGCAATGTCTGTTAATTGGTTCTATTGCAACCATTACAGAGCTTTTGAACACCCTAGCTACTAAAGAAAACTTCCTTATCCTTCTGTTGTTTGGGTTGGGGTTTTTCCAGCTTAAAAGTATACTATACCACAAACCAGCACCAAAAAGAGAAGGGACTATAGGACTACTTCAAGCATCCCATCCACATTTCCAACATTATTAGGTCCTGGGGAAAAAAAAAAGTTGAATTAAAATAAACAAACAGGTTTTGAACAAGTCTTTATGATGCACCTGCCACTAGCCTCCTTTGCTTCAACTTCTGTACCCTGGAAGGATTCATCACATCAGGACCCTGAATGTCTAGGGATGAGGTATCACCTTTCTGGGCAACCTCTTTCAGTATTTCACCACTTTCACTGTAAAAAATGTCTTCCTTACATGTAGTCTAAATCTACCCTCCTTTAGTTTAAAACCATTTCCCCTTGCCCTCTTACTACAGGCACTACTAAATATCTACTTATCCCCATCTTTGTTATAAATCCTCTTTAAGTACTGGAAGGCTGCAATAAAGTCTTCCTTGACCCTTCAACAGGATGAAAAACTCCAACTCTCTCAGCCTTTTGTTGTAAGAGAGGTGTTCCAGCCATCTGATCATTTTTGTAGCCCTCCTCTGGACTCAGCTGAGCATGTCCATGTCTGTCTTACACCGGGGACCTCCACAGCTGAGCACAGTACTCCAGGTAAGGTCTCACCAGAGTAGAGTAGAGAGACAGAATCGCCACCCTTGATCTGCTGGCCAAGCTTCTTTTGATGCAGCCCAGGATAAGGTTGACTTTCTGGAAGTCAATAACTATTTCCCAATAAAGTTGTTTACATTTGGACTAGATGACCCTCAGAGTTCCCTTCCAACCCCTACTACTCTGTGGTATTTATTGGCAAAATAAATTCTGCTCTCCCAGTAGGGTGCTGACATAAGGTTTTATGTTGTACAGTCTAAGGGGACAAGTAAGAAGACTTTTGATGAAATCAGACAACATGCAAATATTTGGATATTTCACAGGTAGCCCTCCCTCAACGGTGTAAGGCAGTGTCAGGACCTGCAACATGAGCTGCCAGCTGCCTCACCAGGACCAGCGGGAACCACTGCCCACCCTGCCACCTCCTGACCAAGGGATGCCAGGGTTAGCGAGAGATGTCAGCAGCAACAGAGCTCCAGTGACGCATACACACACCTGTGATTTAGCTGTCAGCAATTTGCTGACAAAAAGCAAAAAGCAAAAAAAGGTGTGGTTATCTCCGATGAAAATGTAAATAACAATTTAAGTGGTTTTTGGCTTGGACATGACAGCTCACTAACTGAGACAGCTCCGCTAAATGCTCCCACTAACTGTAGCCTCTGCTTCAGTTCCTGCACAAGTCCTCCTGAGCTGTGGGACTTTGCTTGCATGACACAAAATCTTTTGAAAATCTCTTAACCAAAGCTGAGGCTTGGCCAGGGAATGACTCCACTCACAACTGTTAGCCAACACATCCCAAATGTTGATAGGCAGTGAAGATTAACTATCTAACTATTGAATTTGTGAGGAGGAAGGAAGTTTTACATCTGAAGAACAGATTATTTTTTTCCCAGTCACTTGTCTGCTCATTGAATCACCAGAAGTTATAGATAACAGTTCTGATTAAAGAAAAGTCACTTATAGGGTATCCTGGAAAGAAACTCAGGAGGTGCTACAGAAATTAGGCAGCATTCAGAGCCTCCTTACTTCTGCACCACACTGCCTCCACACACTCACTCCAAACTGCTGTCCCAGATGACTGGAAGGATGCTTTGAATCAAACAATCTCCTACATCTTGCCAGGTGGCTCCTACCTCCCAGGGAAGCTGTGTGCTTTTTTAACACCCTGTCTCCACATATATTTCCCTCTGCTCTTCAGGACCTGCAATGAACACATGGGTTTAATCAAATTCTGACTTTATAAATGCAACTTGCATTGCTTTAATCTAAATTCTAAGATCAATTTACTCTCTCCTGCTACTTTACTCAGCTTATGCTGTATTTATACTAAAAAGGAGCTCAAATCACTTTTAATACCTGAATATGCACATGAAACTTTGCAACATGACAGTTATATTAGGGATTTGGATATATAAGATTCTGATGAAGCAGAAGAAACTTCTAATGGATCATCCAAGTTTCCCATGGAAATGCTGACAGCTGTACTAAAAGCAACTGGACGCCAGTTAAAAACAAACTGTATACACAACATTTATTAACATGTAATGTAATTCTGCCAGGAGGAAAGTACCCTAGACAACTAAATAAATGTCTTTCTGTTTCCCACTTCTCTGATTAAAAGGATCTCAGGGAAACTGCACAAGGGCTATGCCTGTTTGCTTTGAGGTGGAAGCCCTCTGCTGGTTAACATAAACTAATTAATGTACTAATCTGAATGTTTTTGTAGATAACAGAACCACAAAGAACAAGAAAGAAGAGAGTGGCTAAATAAGCTGAAGAGAAGAATCATCAGTAATCCTTATTGTTCTTACTTACTAGGCCCATAAATGCAAAAGGTGGGGTATTTTGTGGGGGCTTATTTATTTATTTTTCCTGTTTCGATTTACATGCTCTTTCACTTACAAAACAAACAATTTAATAAATCTTACTAGGTATTTTCAATGATCAAATGCTAAAAAGGAACTTCAGAACCCAGAGAGACACTTGGCCAGACCTGACCATTCCAACACTGAAACGCAGGTTAAATGTGAGTTAGAACCAGGTCTCACTCTCTGACACTCAAACCACAGGGAACTATTTCTTCCTACAGATACAAATGCTGCTTGCACACATCATTCTGTCTCAAGTCCTGTATCTTTAACACATATTTCAGTTACTTCACAGCCAAAAGAGCAAAATTATTTGACCTTACTAACACTGTACCTATGTTTCATCCAGGATCAGGCTAAGAACGTACTGTTTCTGTACACCATGCATAAACACTGAACTGCAGAGGAAAGACAGAAGGCACTTCTGCATGTGTGTGCACAGGTATAGGATTGCTGTCACGGTTTTCCAGTTCATTTTTAAGTTTCCATGCCTCTTTGCCTGATATATGGTAAGTACAGAGGAATGTGTTGCAACCCTGGACAAAATTTGTAAATGAGACCCAGCCCTGCCACGCCTGGAGGAATGCTGCAATCTCCTCTCTTCCTCACAGCAGGCTCTAGGTTACGAGAAACTCATTTCCAGGCAGAAGATGAGCACAAGGAATGTTGCTGACACACAGACAGTGGGGGAGGAAAACAGAGTTTGTGTCTTAGTTACTCGTCCTTCACAGTTATATTTAATCCCAATTAAACCAGCTCTGTTAAAAGCTTGATAATAATGCAAGAGAAAACTAAACTTGTAAAATAATGAACATATGGCCTATGTATGTGTAAGTGCTTTCTCTGGAGTGCCTGCATATGCACTTACTCCACATGTACACATCCACATATTTAGCAGGAGCACCAACTGTGACCAATGAGGAAAAAACTCTCCCCCCCAACCCCATCCCACAATTTCCCCTCCTGCCACATACAGGTCCAAAAATCAACCTAGATTCTTTTTTTGCAAACCTGAAACATTTTAACATTTTCCCCTACAAGCACCAGTTTCTAGGTGGGAAAAGATCTGAGAATGCAAAAGGCTAATAAGCAAGATCACTCCCAATAGAGCCTGTGGTCCTCCCAGAAGACCCCATATGAAACATGTGACACACAGGAAGGGTTCGTATTCATCAGCTGCCAAAACAGGTGAGGACAGGAGGGAAAATGAAAGCCAAAGTTATCCCTAGTAGAAGAGAAGACAGAATAAATAAGGACATTCGTGCTATCAGCGGGAATAATCTGATGCTGCCTTTCAACCACTGGCATGTGAAATAATCAGACTCAACAGAACAGCTGTTTAGTTACAGTTAAAAAAAAGTGTCACTTCTTAAATCATTGCTATTTGCCCATAGCACAGAGAAAACCAAATCAAGGCTTTGCAGTCTTCTGTAATTTGCACCACAGATTCTTGTTTACATATCTAAAGCAAGCTCATCTTCTGGCATACCACTTACTTAGTGAAATACAGAGTGGGAGGGGTAGAAAGTGAAAGAGAAATCATGTATTATTGAAATTACAGGTGTAAAAAATGTTTGTTCATCAGATACTAATCTGTTGAGAGCCCAATGGATGTCTCCCACAATACTAACACCCCAAATCAACTTCTCTCAAGGAGGAAAGAGTTTAGAAATCAGACTTACTGACTTCTCACAGCCAATGCCAACCACCAATCACTAATTCAGGCAGTTTCATCAAGGCAAAGAAGATTCACACCTTGATAGTAATTTTTAAATGAAGTCACCCTGACATTTCACTATTAACCAATGGACTAAATTACAGGCTTAGTCTTCACCTAGGGCTATTTCCTGCCCACAAGACAATCCGCTTGCAATATCCTGCTAGCCTGAAAACAACTCTAAGCTCCTCATCACGCAGGTTCTTTAAAGCCTTCCCCTTCAGATGCTTGGAAACTTTGTATCAATCCTGATGTATTATAAACTCCTCAACATCTCCTTCAGCATGACTTCTCCTCTGGCCAATGCCAAAATACTGCTCCTACCTATACTGGGTATTCTTCTTTTTTTTCTAAATGAAGTAAACAATTGGCACAACTGGCAGCCCACATGCTAGATCCAGTATTTCACGAGGTCTTTCACCCTCTCCTTGGCAGAAACAAGGAATGTGGCCTTAGCCAGTAACTGAGCTGGCACACATAACATAGGAAGAAGTGGAGCAGAAGGACACCTCCATAAGAACGAGCCCAGGTCCCAGGGCAGCACACCACAACTGCAATATGTCTTTACATCTTTCTGGAGGTAAGGGGTGAGGAAAAGAAGTAGGACTCAAAGAGGACACTAACTCCTTTCTTACTGTATTCTCTGTGTAAGCAAAAGTAAAGGCAACAAGACATAAAAGGAAATGCCAAACTAATTTAAATAAAACACACCCCCAAAGGAAAATAGTCAACATATGTTTTAAAAGAGAGATTTCTTTTTAAACGAACCAAAATGCAGATTTAATTGCTGTGTTTTTCACCTACTTCTGCCTGTGAAGTCAAGCCACCTTCACCAATATGAACCCTACTGCACTAAATTAATGCAAAACAAATGACCTTGAGAAGTAAGAGATACTTATTATTTCACTTGTAATAAACATTCTTTATTTACAGGCATCTGGCAAATCACCAGCAGAAGAAACAGATGACCTATAGATATTCCTAAGGAAATATGAGTACAGACACACGGGATTACATGGAAAATAAATCTGTGCAGAAATACTTATTATCTAACCACATGCTCTATCAAAGACCACATTCTTGTTATGCAACCAAATTTATTCACCCAGAGGAGTCCACTGACAAATACAGCTAATAGTTAGTATGTATTTATTCATAACATAAAAAACCCAATGATTTCTAGATGAGAACTACCACCTTCTTTTGATTCACATGCCTCCCATGTTACCTGCTCTAAACTCATCAAGTTGACAAGATTATCAAGATTGCTTAAAGAGCCAGTAGTTCTCCGTGGTACATTCTTCCTGAAATAGCAAAGTGGAAAACATGCTGGTTTTCTCAGCCAGCTTTGGCATAGAGATAAAACCATGCTCTGTGGTTAGCTGCTAGCTCTTCTTCCTCCAAGGCACTGTGAGTCATCTCTGCTTTCCACACTGGTGTCTTCCAAACAATTCTGGGTAAAACTGTGTTGGTTCATTCTCACCAAAGACACTGTGTGAGAGCACAATTACACAGAAGGGATCACATATTAAAAAGTTTTTAAAGCATTCTTTTAAAAAATGTGCAAGGCAAATATTGCAGTAACTATTAATCAAGCCTAAAAATAAATTAAAGCTAACTTCATGAAAGATGCCTGGGCATTTGCTGGCATTTGCAGCTTTCCCTTCAAGTATGAGCATGGCCACAGCAGGATTTGCTCTTCTCATCCAACAGCACCTTTTGCCAAGCTTAGACAAAAACATGTGAGGAGATGCTTTCAATCTTTACTTGCAGACAATGTCGTTTTTTTCATTACAACAAAGCCTCACTGTGCTTGGTGGTAGAAACCACCCACTTTCAGAAACTCTTCAGTGCAGTTGACACTCCTCTGCTTAATAGAAGATGACCTGGTCTGAGGCAGTTTCTACAGGCTGCTGTTACAGCACTGCATCTAGCTGACCTTCATTAATGAATCATAGAATCATAGAATTGTCAAGGGACCTTAAAGATCACCTAGTTCCAACCCCCTACCTGGCAGGGACACCTTCCACTAGATTAGGCTGTCCACAGCCCCATCCAGCCTGGCCTTAAAAACTTCCAGGGATGGAGCTTCCACAACCTCTCTGTGCAAGCTGTTCCAGTGTCTCCACCCTAACAGTGAAGGACTTCCTCCTAATATCCAATCTAAATCTACTCTCCTCTAGTTTGTATCCATTCCCCCTAGTCCTATCACTACCTGACCTCCTAAAAAGTCCCTCCTTCAGATACTGGAAGGCCACAATAAGGTCTGCTCGGAGCCTTCTCCAGAATGAACAACCCCATGACGCCTCTCAGTCACTGTAGAGCTGCTCTGGTTACAGGATCCTGAGTTAGTCTGTTTAGGACCAGCAAAAGGCAACAGATTGACAGCTGTAGAGATCACTTGACTAGAACAAAAAGTAATAATTAAAAAAAAAAAAAGAGAAAAATTCACATCTTGCCTAAAGTATATGGTACCTGCCAGCATTCTTCAGCAATGAATGGGCCAGACACAGTTTAGTTGTCAAGTTAGTATCCTGCATCATTTCTATTAAAAAAATGGTTTTGAGAAAAAAGTGCCATTTCACAGACACTTATAAAACCCTAAACAACAGACAAAGCAGCTCCTTTATGGCTCCCATATTCTAAGCTGCTCTAGGGGTCACTGTGAGTATCTCAGAAAAAAAACTTATGACAGCCCCCAGCAGAGTGTTTGCAGCACCAAAACAGCTGTGTTAGCACAACCCAAGGGATGGCAAGCTGAAGAGGAAGGGTGGACAAGAGCACTGAAGGAACTGGAACTTCTTCAGAAGCCAGGCACTGTCAGGTGAACCAGCCATATGTATCCCCAAAGCTACATCTGTCCAGGGCTTTCTACAAACTCTCCAGTTCTTTTCTCAACAATTCAGGGTATTGATAAGGAGAAGGTCAGAGCTGAGTGCTTCCCTGGACCTTTATCCAGCTACCTGCTTGTGGGTTGTTTTTTGGTTTGGGTTTGGTTTTTTTTGTTGTTGGTTTTGGATTTTGTTTGTTTTGGTTTTTAATAGTGCTTTATTTTCACAGTGTATGGGAAAAAGATGCCTGAAGTCTCTGGCAGTTTTCAACATAGGAAAAAATACTTAAGAGGCTCCATAGTGGGGTGAGGTCAGGGTTGTGCAAAGAGAGGACTCAAAAAAAACCATCTATGTCACCATATGTCATTATGTCACCAAAAAAAATTCAAAACAATTCATAAAAATATGTGGAGAGGTCATTGCCACAACACAAAAGGAATATGGCATCCAAGATAACAGGAAGATCATTACTGGATGTAGATTTCTTATTTTTGAGATTTGGCAATCAATCAGTTTTCCTATGCTCTTCCATGCTAAGAAGGTTTCATTATATCCAAAGCATCTCAGCAACCAGTCAAGACAGGAATCAAGAGAGGGAAACACTGTTATGCTCTACCCAATTCAGGAGAATGAAGGAGGAAGGAATGAAGCCAGGGAAAACAATTTAAGAGATCTGCCTTCTGAAGTAAACTCTTCTTTTACTTCATGGGTTATTTCTACATTGTCAGTCAACTATAGACATTATAATTTGTTAGGACAGCCTGTTGAAATTTAGTGGAAACATATTTCCACTTTAATTCCATGGAACCTTATTTCCTCTACAGATTTTTAACTTTAGCCCCCGCCCCCGGCAAAGTTGTTGCCTGCTGCTTAGCTTTCAACACAAATGGAAACCTTCACCTTCAGACCTTACTGCAGAAAGCCACTACAAGACAAGGCAGAAAATACATTCCTGTGCTAGAGGGGCGAGCAAGGAGAGGCTTAAAAAAAGGACAAATCATTCATGTGAGCAGAGGGAAGAACAGGTATCCCTGGCCCTGCTGGAAGAGATGTCACTGCCTTTTACCTGAGGTGAGGACACAAGTTCACTCCTCAACCAAAACATGTAACACACACACACCCCTTCTGGGAAAAACATCTCAGGATACAGCCTGAACCACCCTCCTTGCCTTCAGCAGCAGGTCCACTAGGCAGAAACTCATCCTTTAGGTACTACCAGCTAGTTTTAAGCTTAGAGAGGGCTGTGGCTTTTGCGTGTCTTCAGCACAGATTCATCTGCAGTTGTCCTACAGGTTCTGCCTGTAAAACTGGGTCTGCCATCTCCCTGCAGGGAGGCTGGCCTCCTTCTTACCTTTTCTTCTCATCCCACAGCCTCTCCATAATAACTACTTTCTTCTTAGGTGATGGACACTGTTAGTCAGAGCCATACACAGATACATGGGAAAATACCTTTAACCTCAAACATTTTCTCCAGTATCATTCTCTCTCCGTACACAGCTTCCCAGGATACTGCAAGTGGGAAACTAAGCCGAGGCAGAACAGAGCAACCACACTGCTACTCTGCATACTGGATGTGGGGGGAAATGCCATTCATGCACCTATTCCCCCCCAGCCTTCACAGTGCTGGCAGTTTCTGCAAAATTCAGGCTGAATCATATCTGTGTTGCTTCTTCCCACATTCCAGTTCTTGAAAGTCACATATCTGGGCAAGAGTCTCATCTTTCATCTTCAAAGAAAAGAGAAATTTTCTAACTTAATTTAAGGGATGGAGGAAATTCACACAACCCAGGCATCATAAAAATTCAAACCTCAAGAACTATTTAAAAAAAGAAAAGGTTTTTTTCCTTTTTGAGCAAGCTCAAGATCCTGAATGCTTTGGTTAAACACAGTTCTAGAGGTGGGGAGATCTCAGTCAAATTTTCTGTAATGGAAGCAATTGCACTGCAGGAATGTAGTTAAAGCAAGATAAGGGATGCTTTCCTGGGGAGGGTGCTGAATGCTTGCATACAATAACTTTAATGTCACCCCTGTCAAGCTGATGCCCCAACAGGGTGGAAACCAGAAAAATACAGGCTTTTCATTATCGGGTAATTGGGTGCACACCCTTAGCAGTGAAAGCAGTTACTAACTACTTGCTCACCACTAAGCAGCTAGAAAGAGTATTAACAGAAACACTGTAAGTTCCCAAGTGTCAGAAGAAAGGCAAGAACTGAAGCAGAAACTGTATGAAAATAAGTAAGAAAGCTTTCTATTTGGTACAGATTTTTTACTCAGTAAGAACCAACAATGCACACTCTCCTCCCAGAAAACACACAACCAAATATAAGCACAAGTGACTAAAATTATTTAGCTCAACAGCTAATTAATGAAACTTAAAATTCTTATACAATACCTATTTTATCCGAAGACTTGACTGAAAAATCTGTATTGATCCTTAACAACTCTCATCACTGATTATACTCAGATTTTAATCAAACTTAAACCCAAACAAACAACTTAATCCTTAAAAGCTCTCATTCTGAAAAAAAATACTTCACAGGTTTTTTTTAAGCACAAAGCAATGTCTGAGATGACTGGAATGGGATCACCACCAGCACGTCCACTTCCCTCCCTTTCTTCACTAGTTCTGTGTAAAAGAAGTCTCCTTCTGAATCATCCTAAACTGGGTGTGTACAGAGGCAAGCAGGCAGCTCTGGATGGATGCCTCCACCTAGCCACCACTGTCACAAGATTTATACTTAATCTACTTTTCTCCTCTCCTGTTTCATTTTTCCTGCATCAGTAATGAATTTAGCACAAACCCACAAAACTAAAAATTAAATCACTGCCATCTACCAAAGCCAGTTCATCAATAAATGAGTTTACCAATTTTTTTATCCTGCATGGTGTGAGAAATTAAGCCACAAGCTGTGGCAGGGGGGTTGGACTAGGTGATCTTTGAGGTCCCTTCCAACTCCTAATATTCTGTGATTCTATGAAGTTCCTATTGAAAAATTTCTTGTTCATTTTTCCTTATTATCATCTGAGAGCAAGCTTACTACTAAGTTTGCAGATCAGCTACAAAAAGAACCTGCTTTAATCATCAAAAAAAGCAAGAAGAGACCAAATCAACATTAACACCCTGTATCTAAAGATGAAACATGCCTACCAGTCTATCCAATGGACCTATAGCTGCTCTAGATTGACATTTTCTTCTCTTGTCCTTTCTTACAGAAAACTAAGCCAATACATTAAGAGGAGTTAGAAGGAAGAATCATTAATGACTGATCAGATAAATCAGAGTATGCTGAAAATGTTTCTATTGAAATTGAATAAACTAAGCCATCATTTGACAGATTGGCCTTCGTAGCAAGAGCGGTCAACCCAGACTGCTTCTTCTGTTTGTATGACCACACAAACAGACAGCTGGCAAAAGATACAGAATCCTCAAAACAAATCATAATACCTTGGAAATAAATAATGTTTTAGAACTAGAACTAAATAATAGTCTGGAACATTTACAACAAAGGTCACATGCTTCTATCGTGCAAAGGAAGACAACGATGAGCATACTGGACAACACAGGAGCTTACTAACAGGAATTTGAAAGGAAAAAAAAGGATAATCAGCAGGATAAGAGCTGATGTTTCCATCACATGGACAAAGATGACCCTCTGCCCACAGGAGAGATGCCACAGATGGAAGAGGGGAGTATTTTTCTTGCCTATATAAGGCCTCTGACCTAAAACTTCTTTGAAGGGACAAGATGTTACAACAAGCAAAGGGGATTTCAAAATGGGTTTGTTTTGCTTTCTGTTGTTTTGGGGTGGGGCTTGTTTGGTTTTTTGAGAACTCAGCACAGACTTCATCATATGATATAAAATGAAAATTTTCTTCCATTTTATTGATCTCTTGTACAAATCTTCTATACAGAAATACAACCTACGTCCTACTGGAAATCGCTGTTGGTCCATAGCTGAAGGAGTCTGCTACAGCTACCATCTTCACTATATTTATGTTGCTACTTAATTCCCTCTTCTTCTTGACTTACGACATTTCAGAATCATCAGCTGAAAAAGAGACAGAAATATGGTTCTGGTAATTTGATTGGGAGGTTATCAGGAAACTTGGGGACAATATTGAAGAACAAGAACTTTGGCAAATGAGAGAAAAGACATACAAGGAAAAATAAACTCTATTTAGAAGGATTATATAGTCAAACTGAAAAATTATTTTTTGATCTCATCTATGGCTTGCTGCCTCTTTGTTTAAGCAGACACACATATGTTGAATGTCTGTGTAAAAGCAGAATACAGTCACTAAACCATACTGGAGCTAAAAAACTACTTGTAACTGAGACCATAAAAGGGAGAAAGCTATGGAATGTGTTACGTTCATCTAGTAAAGCTGTTCTCTAGCAATCAGCACATTCAGTATAATCAATCCTGTTCTTAGACACAATAGAGTCTAGTCTGGAATACAAGAGTAAACTAAGACAAGCCATCAGGAAGCTCTCCAGGGAGTTCATCTTTTTATTTTGTGGTATCAGACACAGTTTGCAGGAAATTCTGATGGCAAGAAATATCATCTGTTAAAAGTTTACTGCTCCAACTTTCTAGCAAGAGGATGAAAGCAAAACACCTCCCTACACACTGCATTTTAAAATAAAAAGAAAAATACTAAAGGAAAAAAAATTAAAGAAAAGGCAAATGTCAGAGGGCTTCATAATAGTGAAAAAATGTCTGGAAACAATTAGCAACTAAAAAAAGGAGAAGGAAGAGTAGTAGAAAAAATACATGAAATACTAAGTAGGGAATTTTTATGACTAAAACATCCTAAAGATTGCAAGGATATAACTGAAAAGTTTGATACATGCTTCCACAGAATTTCATGCAGTTCAAAACAAAACAAATGATCTCTTTAATTATTGATGTTCCAAGGCCATAAACCTACAATGCAAGTTATCAAAGCAAAACATCTCCACACTGTCCACACATGCAGCGCATGCTTATAAACCAGAAAAGAATGATGTCATTTCAGCCTGGTTTTTATTATATTCCATTTTCTAAATTCTCAGCAGCACAGCCCTACCTCTGCCTCTAAGAAACAGCCCAACATTACTTCACCATTATTTGAGGCAAACTTACAGGGGAAGCTGCTAGTAGCGGCCCATGGCACGAATGCTCCCCGTCATGGGCTACAGAAGATGCGTCACAGTTCCATTCACCCACCACAGCTGCAAACAAGCCCTTGCCTATAAATGAACCTGAAACAATATGGATTTTGTCATCTTCCCTCTCTTGCCACCCGAGCAGCCAGCAGCCTGCTCCCTGAACACAGCTGCTCTGCAGATCCATGCAAAGGAACACAACACTAAAATCAAGTTTCTTGCAGAGATAAACTTCTCTCCAACAGAGAGCTGTAGCAACCAAAGCCGAAGTTCTCAGGCACCTTCTGCCCCTGAAGCTTGTGTGCTCTGAGCCTGCTTGATGTAGCAAGGAGGGAACTGCACACCTCAGAGAAAATACCTGAGGTGTCATCACATTTCTAGACCAACTGCACTGCATCCCATCAACCTTCATGCTTCAACCTCCCACCCCTCAGAAGCTTCATTTGCGTCAACCTCTTCACCACTTGTTTCCCCCAAAACAAGTCTCTATTTTAGCACCTGCCAGTGGTTTCTTGAAACTAGCATCCCCCTTAGTATTTTCCCCATCCTCCCATCACTGTTATCCCTCAGCCATTAATTTTGCCAGAGATGTTATCATCTGCCAGTCATGTTATCAACATATTTTCTACATGAAGACTAAGCAGAGTTATTGTTGTGACCTGCAGTAGTGCTAGAAAGCACAGGTATGGTAACACAGCACTGCACTGCTTATTTCTTCCCTTGGGGGAAAGTCAGTGTAAATAAAATGAACAGATTTCTGGTACTAAGGCCTAGAATATTCCTAGAAACTGTCAACCAGACTGGCTTCTTTTACTTATTTATTTTTTAGTTATTATTTTTATTTACCATGCTAAAGAGAGAGTGTTGTCAGGCAGAGTACACACTTTTATAAACTTTTGGATTCATTTCTCATTTTTAATTATTTAGGAGAGACCAGCACATTTCAATGAGGGCTTTGTAAATCTGGACCCTCAGTAGTTTTGAGAAGGGATATGGAGTACATGTGTTTCTCTCTCTGTCAGACTAGTTCCAGGAGACAGTGGAAAAAAGCCATACCCCTTGATTCGAATGAAGTCACTCCTGCTTCTCTTCCAAAAATTACAATAGCACCATGTAAGAAAGACATCAGTAACTAGAGAATCTTGGACTTCATTATTTAAACCTGGATTTGATGCAATATGAACTCTTTTTTAAAACAACTTTTCACATAAAGGTATTAATATAAACTCAGTCATATGCAATTTTTTTTTTAATGCATACCAACACTTTCTTGTAATAGTCTTGGACTGTGCAATCTTGGCCTTACACACTGCATGTAAAAATAGTCTGTCCTCTTACCAGGGGAACTCTAGGGTTTTTAAATTTGGACAGACTCTAGTAGAAACACAGGATCTGCTTACAGACTTCATGTGGGAAGCAAGCACCTCTCCTAGCACTGCAGAGGCCAACCTCCCTACATGATGGCCAACTTGGCCACCACTCGGGCCAGAAAAGAGCTCCGGGCACCACAGGGAAAACCCCATTCCCTGCCGGAGTCATGGCAGCTGCATTGCTTTCTTTCCATCTCTGTCATCTCTTCTCGACCTTTCCTGGTCTGCTGCAGGTACTACCAAAGCAGCAAATGTGTTTGGTATCTGGACAAATGGCACAGCAATGTAACATCCTCCTTACCCACACATTCATAACATTTTTAACAAGTGTTGCACTAGTCCTGAAAAGAATACAAATTTTTAAAATTCCCAAATGTAGTCATTTCCTGCTTTAAAACAGCCTTTGCACTTAAGGTGACCTACACCAACTTAAAATCACAATCAAATACCTGAAAATCCCCTTGCTGAAAAACTGAGGGGAGAAGTATTTCATTCTGAGACCCTAAATTAAAGCAAAAAATTCATATTTACTCCAAGTCAGAACATCAAGTGGAAGAGTTACTAGCAACAAGTAAAGAACTTAAAATTGCACATTTTTTACTATTAGAAACAGAACTGTTTGAACTGCCACTAAGAAAGAAAGTACTATTGGCAGCTCATCAGTCTTATAATTGATAGTAAGTTATTTGATACATTTTAAATTTATACAAAAGCAATCAATAGCCAGATGACTTCATTAAAGGCTTTAGCTGTTCTGTAAAAGACACATAAATACACGGGGAAAAAAAAGCATGGAGTGTACTCAGAAATTACTCCCATCGGATGTCTGCTTGTACCCATTTACACACACACACAGAAAAGTACACTCTCCATTCCTTTCACATATGCACACTATTTAAATCTACCCAGTAAGTAAATTCCTATACACAAAACAGCTAATAAAAAGGTCATCCAAAAAGAGATGCTGCCCCTGGAATGCATTAAATATTCAAACCCAATTTAAAAAAATGGTCTTACGCATACTTCAACTGACAAACCTCCTTCTTCTGGAGTGAGCAAGTGTGAGAACACTGACACTAATTTGATTATATTGTAAATCTGAATTTTGAAGAATTCCACATAAAGGTTCACTTCACTAGTATTGCTGAAAAAGCAAGGAGTTGAGGGTCTTTGCCGTGTTTTACTCTTAACTTTCTTAAGGCAGTTCTTTCAAGCATTCAGTTAATAAAGTTTACTCAGCAGCATTTCCTGTTGTTATTTACACTTGATTTCAAACATATCATGAAATCAAGAGGACACATACTTAGGTTAGAATCTGTGCACTCAGACTCTGACCTGAGTTCTATATATACCAAAAAATGTGTTAAGCTTTCATCCACAAACCAAAGTGCAACTTTTATCTGCATAATCATAAGTGCAAAGCATTTGTAATAAAAGACCTCAGTTGATCCTGCTATATTTAATTATTCCCTTCTAAATATAGAATAATTCCAGGCCAAGAAACTCAGGCCACCAGGTAAAGCTTTGCAGAGCATAAATCTGTCACCACCTTTGCTCAAAGCATCTCTTTAATCAAAATTCATTTACTGTGACCGTGAAAAGTGGCCAATTTAGACAGCACAGTCAGATAATTTTGAACTCGTCTGTCCTGTTTTCCAAGGAAGGAGATCACAGTGGAAACTCAGAGGAGTCAGCAGAATCTCTAGCAAGTTGTCAGCCTGCCAAACAACCTTTTTATCTGTTTGTTTACTTAATCTTCTTCAAAAATGCATGTTCATTGCAATCGTTACTGTTCCCAATGAAATTCATACAGCATCAGAAAAAATGTGCTTCTGTTTTACTTCTTTGTAGCAATTATAATCACTACATATATGGGTAGCAAACCACTGCCTAAAAAAAGATCATACATTTCCCATAATTACAAGGGGAAACATTAAGACCAATATTGTTCAATTTTTCAATTATTGTAGTTACCACTCAACTCTAATTTGGCTCACCTGTGTCAAAGAGAACAGATAACTACTATGTAAAGGGAGGGCATTTCGATTACTGATGCCTCAGGCATCCATGTATTTGTAATAAGCTTTTTCAAAAGCAGGGCAACTCTACATATTTATCTATTTTTTCCCCTCTTTTCTACTTCACATAGATATTTAAAAAAAAAATCCACCACTGATCTACAACTAAATGAGGGCACTTGCTTTTTAAAAAAAAAAAGGATATGTTCACTTTCCTAAAGCAATTTACATTTTGTGAAACACAGTGGCACTGAGCTTTAACAAAGTAATAAAGCTGTGTTCTGAAAAGGTCTGTTCAAAGTACTTTAAAATACTTCAGTATTCCTATTAAAATACAAGTGTGAAAGAGTAATTGGAAACAAACACTTCTTTAAAGCTCTAATTAATGCTTCAACGCAAGCTACTCAGAGAGAGATGCACCACTAGCACAGCCTCACAGGTTACTGAAATCCAGCATTCCTGGGAAAAACGGAATCGCCCAGTTCCCTGTGGCACATCATACCGTTGGTGAGGGAGGAATCAGTCAAACAATGTTGTCACATTTAGGTTTTCGTAACAAATTACTTTCTCTAGGGAAGGCAAAACAAATTAAATGAAGTATTAAGAGCAGCGTGAGCTGTATCTCAGCCGCGACTCAACGTCTGGCGGCAGCACTGCTTCAGCAGCCACCACCCGCAGCTGCTGCTGCCCACACACCCTGCGCTGCACGGGACAAGGAATGGTGCCACCCCGGCAGCCAACCAGCCCAAGGAACTGATCCAGCTGAAAACCAACACCTCCAACTGAAGTAAATTAAATCAAACCTTCATGGGTCATTTTTCATCCTCTCCACCCCCACCTCGTTACCCATATAATCACTCACACGTGCGTGCCAGCAAAAGGCACTGGTCCCAAGTTTTGCTCAAATCATGCCCTAAATTTTCTTCATTTTTCCAACTAAGCTAGTCTAGAGCAGAAGATGACTGAGCTGCTCAAGGGTGGGCAGTAGCTGCTGCCGAGATGTAGCTCCAGACGCTGTGATGGCAGTTGTCCTCCTACCCAGTCCTGCTGCCTGGCAGCTGCTGCTGCAAGCCCTGCTTGAGTCGGAGCTGATCCCAGCCAGAGGGAAGCCCACAGCCCCCAGTTTCACGCAGCTTAAGCCAATATAAATGATGCCTGGAAGTATCCCAGGCTTAACTCCTGAGTCACTTACCCAGCAGACAATAATCTGGTTTTGGGATTTGTTTTTGTCAGTTAACTGAAATGTCTCAGAAGAGAGGGGAGGGTGGGACCAAAGCAGCAGAGGAGACACCAGTGAGTTTACAGATAGGTTTGGTTTTCTTAGGCTGCTGCCAACCTACATTAATCATTTTGCAGCAATTTCCTCTGTCTTCTTTTAATTGGGTTTTGACTTTTCTCATAGAGTGTACATTAAAGCTAAGTAAACAGATGTTGAAAACACTTCTTATATCTTTCAGGATTGCAGAATATACAGGCCTCACTGCAGTACTGCTCCATAACGCTGCCACAGCAAGTCATCAAAGAGATGCAAGGGTTGGCTGATGATTCCTACGGGTCTCATAACCTGCATACTAATTCACAGACCTGTACAAGCAAAATCAGTCAGGAGACACACAACCTTCGCTCTTCAAAGCCACAGAGAAAGGCTGTGGTGAGACACAGTGGGGACACCACAGTTTGAGGAAAGCCTTGACTGAAGCCTAGCCCCTCAAGGCTCACTGTAACTCCTACAACTGATCTTTAATCCTGGGCCAGGCACCAAGCAAGGGGCAGGTTACACATTCAACTCTGAGTCTCAAATTCCCAGCAGTGCACCACTGGTGGGATAACCACTCACATACCTGCTGCATCTCTGTTCATGTTCTCTGACAGGAGAGATCCAATGCCATACTGCCAGCACAACCTGCTGTCATTACCCTGTGCCTGTGTGGTATTTTCTACAAAGAAACACAGTACATACTATGTGCACTTGCTATTAAGGCAGGGCCACAATTCTTTAATTTCTGGAGTAGGTGGAAAAAATTACAAAGAAAACCACCATGAGCATCATCAAGAAGGAGATGCCCTTGTCTGAAACGGCCATCCAGCTACAGCTACCATGGAAGAATTAATTGGTACCTGCTTAAATGTCTTCTCCTAATAAAGGAGATTTCTTTGTTGTGTTTCCACTAGTGAATTAGTCTGAAGGGAAGAGACAACTTTATTATTTACAAGAGACTCAATGATCTATCTACATATCCACATCATGCTTCAACCAAAACAATCTAACACTCCATTAGAGATTATTAACACGTGAAACCCCATGACCACCTTGTGATTTATGGTATCATCTCCTCCAGTTTACAAACAGAGAAGACTACAGAACAGCAGTTATCTCAGTTGAGTAGGTTATTAAAAAGCTCTGTAAGGAAACCCACAACAGAAGTCAGATAATTTCCATGGGGCTGGGATTTCACATCTGTTTTCCTGACTCCATGTCTGTGCTTTAACTTTACAATTACTACCAAACTTCAGTGAAGCAAAGCTCAAATAATTAAAGAGACATAGTCTGCTTCCATCGAAGCCAGTGGTGAAATGCTCATTAATTTTAACAGAAGCAAGAATACACTGAGTGCCTATAAAGCAGTTGTGATCACTGGAAGGTAATCCCAAGTTCTCAGTATTATCTAAGTGCAACTTTTGTTTTAAAGCATTCAAAATCTGGTCTCAAAGCCTACCAGGTTTTTAAATGTTCTTGTTTTTCAGAAGAACATCCCTGAAGGAGCACTGAATGGTTATTACTCATATTGAAATTTTTTATATGACTTATTTAAATGTGTTGCTAAAGTACATACCAAGGCCATTCCACTGAGAGATGGAGTCCCTCTGAGGATTCTCACTTCTTTCATATCTGTTCTTGCCCCTGGTTATAATAGTATTTCATTCCTTTTCCAATTAAAATGGTAAAGTAAAGAGATCTGGAAGATTCATCCAATCAACAGCTGTATTGCTGTATTCACTGGAAGAAATAATCAAATACCTCAAAATGGAGGAAGAAGAGCTTTTCAAAGTATTTTAGATCAAGTTCTTAACATGGAATTGTTTAGATTATAAAGCACAGCAGACACCTGGCTGACCTGTTCCTTTTTTGAATTAGGAATTTTTCTTTGCATAGTGTCCCACATTGAAATAAATGTATCCTAAAGACTATGAATGATGGCTCCCACCACATTTCCTTGATCAATTTTAAAAGACTAGCTATATCCCAAGTATGAGATATGCCTAACACAAAGGCATACACAAGTTCTCTCCAAGCCTTTTAGGCAGCAAGTGAGCAAACGAGCACAACTTCATTATGCTTTAACTATGACCAAATGAGTGGAGCCAAAGGCCCTCAAGTACAGAATCACACCAACAGCATCAAAGGACCTACCTTTATTAAGTGTGAGCAAGAACTACACTAATAAACACAAGTACAGCAGCTTTCATTGGAAAGGTCACAGGCAAATCACTGCTGTGAGCACATACCAGGCAGCAAGAAAAAAGTCATCACAACATCTATGACTTTAACTGCAAGGAAAGTGATAAGCAGACAGTTTGGCTTCACTCTGATCTTGCTATATCTCTCATGTGATTTTAAAGAGAAGGCTTCATTAAACACCTCTGGAAGCTAAAAGAGCATAGCTAACAGCAACAAGTTTCACACAGGAGAAAAATGTCACAATTATTGTATCAGAGGACTGTCCAGGAACCAAGGAATGCAACAGCATGGTGAAACTACACGTATCTGTATGTCAAACAAATCTCAAATAATGGATTTTTTTTCAGGATCTTTCCTCTATTTTGCAGCATAATCTAAACACTTGGATGATGACTGCCATGTCAGCATAGCTGTTTAGATGTATTCACCCAGATTAAAGAGAATGGAAACATAAACCTAGATTGCTGCTGCTAAAAAGAAATTCCAATGTTTCAAGTGTTCACAGTTTTCACTAAGAATGCACAAGACCACAGCATGGCAAAGTATACAGCTTCAATAAATGCTGCTTCTATCCTACCCATGATCACAGAACAGGATTACAGAACACTTAAGGTATAACAGAAGCTCTTAAACAAGTACATCTGTGAATAGTCAAAGTTTTTGTTTTAAAAGATGTGAAAATACATTTGCAAATTAGCTTTAAGGAAAAGACAATCATCCTTCTTTGCCAGTCTTAGTCTGCAGCCCCTGTGAGTTTATCAGTATAAGGAAGTTTAAGTTTTCCATAGCCTCACCTGAGCTTTCAGGATTCATTACACCAAAGCCCTCACAGCTCCATCACATTATAATACCTACTTTTTTTACTGAAGATAAATCAGTGAACAAATATATTCATTTAAAGCAAAAAATACTCATGTTTCTCTGCAGCATCAGACCTTGTGCAATGTGTGCTTTGACATTTTTTTTAATTAACTTCATTTTCAGATAAAAAAGCTAGATTATTCTGAACAGCAAGGACAACTTGTTCCTTTATAAGCATTAAAATATGCTCTTTCTTCTGTTTAGTCAGCTAAATGCCAAAAATATACTTCCCTATTTAAATATACCTGCAATATATGCAGAGATTAGAAATACACCCATGTTATTTCCAAACAAAATCTAGTTTACACAGAAACAAAAGGAGTTATTTCCCCAACAAATGACTGCATCCAGAAATGACTCTACTTACACCTGTGCTAAGAGACAGAGAAATTGGCACCTTGTCTCCGTGTCCACCTCAACTATAGCCAACAGGAATAACAAAGCTGGCCATAAGTAATCTTCCTCCCTTGGCACTACACCACCACATATACTTGCCTCCTCTCACCCATTCACTGACTCTCTCCCCAGATAAACTCAAAACAGGTTTGCTAAATCAAAACACACAACAAGAACCACCTGCTGCTTCCTTGGATGAACATCTCCAAGTAGCCAAATAGCTCAAGTTTCCATAAATGAACCTGAACCTTCTCCATCCTTCAAAGCAGAGATGATTCCAATATCACAGAATCACAGAATGTTAGAAGTTGGAAGGGACCTCGAAAGATCATACAGTCCAACACCCCTGCCACAGCAGGATTCCCTAGACCAGGTCACACAGAAGTGTGTACAGACAGGTTTTGAATATCTCCAGAGAAGGAGACTCCACAGCCTCTCTGGGCAGCCTGTTCCAGTGCTCTGGCAACTGAACTGGGAAAAATTTTTTTCTTGTATTCACACAGACCCTCCTATGCTTCAGCTTACAACCACTGCCCCTTGTTCTGTCACTGGGCTTCACTGAGAAGAGCCTGACCCCTCCCTTCACATATTTAAAAGCATAGATGAGGTCAACCCTTAGTATTCTCCAAGCTAAAGAGACCCAGCTCCCTCAGCCTTTCCTCATAAGGAAGATGTTCCAGCCCCTTCATCATCTTGGTGGCTCTGTGCTGCACTCTTTCCAGCAGTTCCCTATCCTTCTTAAACTGAGGGGCCCAGAACTGGACACAATATTCCAGATGCGCCCTCACCAAGGTACAGAAAAGGGGGAGAAGAACCTCTCTTGACCTACTGACCACACCCCTTCTAATACACACAGAATCCCATTGGCCCTCCTGGCCACAAGAGCACACTGCTGGCTCATGGTCATCCTTCCAACCACCAGGACCCCCAGATCCTTTTCCCTTTCACTGCTCTCCAACAGGTCAGACCCCAACCTATACAAATACATGGGGTTGGTCTTTCCCAGGTACAAAACTCAACACATGGCCTTGCTGAATTTCATTATATTTCTCCCTGCCCAACTCTCCAGCCTGCCTAAGTCTCGCTGAATGGCAGCACAACCCTCCAGTGTGTCAGCCACTCCACTCAGTTTAGTGTCATCTGCAAACTTGCTGAGAGCACACTCTGTTCCCTCGTCCAGATCATTAATGAACAGATTGAAAAGTACTGGTCCCAGTACTGACCCCTGAGGGACTCCACTAGACACAGGCCTCCAACTAGACTCCATCCCATTGACCACAACACCCTTGACTTCTGTCCTTCAACCAGTTCACAATCCATCTCAGTACCCAAACATCCAGACCACACTTCCTCAGTTTAGCTGCAAGGATGCTGTGGGGACAGTGTCAAACACTTTACTGAAACCAAGATAAACCACATTCACTGCTCTACCTTCATCTATCCACCTGCTTAAGTTCTCATAAAAGGCTATCATGTTGGTCAAACACGACTTCCCCTTGGTAAACCCATGCTGACTGCTCCCAATGACCCCCTTATTCTTGATATGCCTAGAGACAGAGTCAAGGGTAAAGTGTTCCATCACCTTTCCAGGGATGGAGGTGAGGCTGACTGGTCTATAGTTACCCAGCTCCTCCTTCTTGGCCTTTATGAAGACTGGAGTGATGTTTGCCTTCCTCCAATCCCCAGGCACCTCTCCTGTTCCCCAGGACTTACCAAAGATGATGGAGAGTGGCCTGGCAATGACTTCTGCCAGCTCCCTCAACACCCATGGATGCATCCCATCAGGTCCCATGGATTTATGGATGTCCAGATGGCTTAATTGCTCCCTAACCTGTTAGGATTTCATCATGTTGGCAAGCACAGAGCAGACAATTTCAGCTGTTTAAGCCACCTGCACTACTGTATTCCTTTATTCAAACTAATCCAATTCAACCTCATTCATGTCTTTCCAGTCATCTGTGTATTTTTTTTCTTGCAGATAACTACACATTTGTACCAGCTACTAATGTCAGTCACTCACTAACTTTCCATGCTCTCTTGGTCCCTTCCTAAATGTCAAGCACTAACCAGTTTCACAGGACTCCATGATATGCCAGGGAACCAGCAGTCTCATTTCACAGCTGAAGACAGACAGATAAAAGGTTTACTGACTTGTTTAAACCAAAGGGGGAAAAAAACCCAAAAAACAAACACCAAACCAAAATTAACCAAAAAAAACCCACAACCCAAAGACTATTAACACTTGTTGTGACCAACAAAACAGAGTGAAGGAAAAGAACTATTTAAGACACTGTTATTACTGTGCCTAAAGGTTGACATTAATACAAAATTATACAATCAGAATGGTTTGTTTGGAAGGGACCTTAAAGATCACCTAGTTCCAATCTCCCTCCATGGGCAGGACACATTCTACTAAACCAGGTTGCTGAAAGCCCCATCTAACCTGGGAAGTAATGGTTTGAAAGCACTTATTAAGCCCAAATTTCAACAAAAAAAAGTGCATGTGCTATTAAAGCAGATTTTAAAAATATAAATAGGGGTGTATAGGACTGACACTAGTAGATATTCAGAAGGAGTCCAAATGCAAAAATAAAGGGGGAAAAAAGCCTATAATTCTTCACACAACCATTCATTCTATTTAAATTACACTACTAAGCTGTACAACTGAAATAAAAGAAGAATGGAAATCTACTTACCAAAAGGGTAATCCCTCGCTTTATATGCTCAGAAACAGATAGGGTGATTAAAGTACATATTATATTTGATATGGAAAAGAAAAAGAAAAAAGAAAAAGAACCTGCTAGCAGATCTAATTTCACACTTGGGGGATTACAATGTAGAGAATACACACACGTATTCTTCTTTAACAACAGTGCTCTGGAATGCTCAGGAGATTGCCAGCACTCTCAGGATTTAAAAGATTTAATGTTCTGCTTCGTTACTTCACAACGTGCAAAAGGCTGGAGGAGGCTGGGATACCCAGCAGCTTATGCCAGAAAAGGGCTTCAGCAGCCTTATCTGATCCTGATAGACCTTATGTGACAGAACTTTACTGTGCTTAAACCGTGGAAAATAAAACCCCAAATGCTTCTGTTCTCTTAACTGCATAAACTGGTGCGATACTGATTGCCCCCAAAGTACAGCATACATGCACTGACATCCAATTCTAATCTAACCTAATAAAAACACATTTCAATCCTTTCCTCCCTCCAAAATCCTGTGAAGACTTGCAAGACGAAAACACCAGAAACAAATTGATAAAACAAACACCTGGAGGGTGCTGCATTAGAAAATTTGCTTATTCCTGAACACAGGCTGATTCTAACCCTGGATCTCCAGGAGTGGACACTTTGAAAATGCATGCTTTCCAGTGGTCAGTACTGAGGTGGACCATTGCTCTTCAATGAAGAAGAATAACAAGGGCAAAGCATCTCTGAAAGCTGCAGTAATTTCTCCCTTTTCTCCCCGCCCTGCAGCCATGCAGGAGCAACCCCGCAGGGAAGGTGACAGCACTACAATAGCTAATCCCAGCAAGTGAAATTCTAAGGGAGGAAATGTGCTCTGAAAATGCAATATCTATTCTAAGAGGATGAGACTCCTGAGAACACAGAAAGCCTCAGTAATTACTCTTCAGGATGAGAAGGTGTCTCTTTCTCCTAAGAATTCTTTGCAAATCTTGGGTATTTAGTTTAGCTCAAAGACAACTAGCTTTTTTGTTAAGCAAATATCTAAGCACCTGGAAATTCTAGAGGCATCCATACACAACTTCATGAAATACTAACTTCAAACAATTAAATTATGTGTTTGAGGTGCCCTCTAAATTATATGCATAATACTAAATGATTTGTGGTTGTTTTCACACCTTTTATGAGAAAAACATTTTGGGGGGGAGGTTTTGTTCCTGTTCAGAAAGGTCTTGACGGGAAAGTAGAAATCCACTCAAAATACACTTCCCCTGTACTTCTCTTTTCGTGGTGGCTCCTGAGACATGCTGCAAACCTCCCCTAGCACGGGGTTGAAGAGCAATGGAGCTGATCCACCAGCACAGCTCAAAGGATGCAGGGGAATGCACTACTTTCTGCATGCTTTATTCCACTTTCTTGGAAACCCTGCTCTAAGACCTGCCCTCACACCCTTCTTCTCATTTGCATCCCTAAAGAAACCCACCTGGGCCATGAGGAAATGGTACAGCAGCACAGAAATGAAAGCAGTTTCTGTCTTGTGCCTCTTCAGAAGTGAAAACCTGTTAGCAGAGAGCTGGTAAATGACCTCATATTGTCCTGAACAGTGCCAATTACATATAAATATAGATTAAATCAACCACGTTCACTTTGCTAAAAGCATACCTAAACAGTGGAAGGGTCTAAAGCTATAAACAGAAACACCTAGGCCAGCAGTAAGACAATCATTTGTAACTGGCTGATGTACTCTCAGACCATTGCCTTACTGCTAAAAGCCAGAGTGATACATCAGCTTCAACAACTTCCATTCCTCACCACTTCATCCATTCCCTCCCTTTCCTCACCAGTCATACCTAGCAAGGATCTGACACTGATGAAGAAAGCCTGCCCCTTTTCCTTTTTTCCTTTTCCATGCTGGCTCAGGTCCTGGTACCAGCTCATAGCAGAGCTGCACAGCTCATGGCACTACCACCACCAGCCCATGGTGCAAGGCCACATAGCACCAGGAGTGAAGGACACAGCAAGCGAGGGGACAGGAGGTGACAAGGGAAGGACAGGCAACACATTCACTACCACCATAAATGTATGATGACTTTTTGGCAATACAGGCAAGCCTCAGGCATGCTCTCCCAGCATGCCACCATGGCTCTACACAAGCAGAGAGCTAGAGGGATGTATTTTGACAACAAGAGCATCTGTAGCTTTCTAATTCAGGCTGCATTGCTACAAACAAGATCATGTTCTCTAGGAGTTCACCCACTCCCAAGTCTTACTGCTGGCTGTCACCCACCTCTTAACCTTGTCATATTTTTCCAAGTAGTAGGAAAAGGCACAAGGTTAGCAAAGGGTATTCAGACATAGCAGTTTTCATAGATAAAACATGGGTAGCAAAAGGAAGACAGAATTGAAGAAGAAACAAAACAGGATTCCCTAAGCAGGTCTAGCTGATGCAAAGTTTGAAATAGCTAGTTGTTTTTTATTTTATATCACATGTGAAAATGTTTGTACAGCAAATACAGCACAGAATGTGAGCAATAATTGCTTCAGGAGGAACAGTAATATACAAGATGAGAGTAAGTACTAGAGGCCCAGTGCAAAAGAAAGATACCAGAATAAAAAACTTTGAATTAAAAGGTATATATTAGTAAGCAAAGGAAACATCAGTGCAAAATGAACTTGTGTTTTCATCAAGTATAAAGCAGGTCAAAACATAATATGAAATAGCTGCTGTTTACAGGAAATTATTAGAACCATACAACATAGCATTTCATTTTAAAAGGTTACTAGACTTAAACTAGACTGGATAGACAAACAGAAGGTTACTTATTACTTAAGCAGCACTCATCTCAGAAGGATATTAGCTTTATAGTCTGATGCTGCTTCCTCATAACAGTCTAATTACAGCCAAACAAGCACACCCACTGACTTCAATGAGACTAGTCAAAGAATAAGACAAGCTCCAGTTCACGTCAGGTTTGGCAGCTTCCTGATGAAGTACTCTAGAGGAAACAAACTGTTTGGCCAGTTAATAGAGGAAACTATTTAACACAGAAGCCAGGGGAGAAGTGATGCAACTTGCTTGACATGGCAGCAGTCACTGTCAATGCCAGCAGCAGGACTTGGGAAAATCACAGCTTCTGCGTATGTGCGCAAGACCATCAGATTTCCCCATGGAAAATTATCACCTTTGGTACATCTTTAATTTCATTGTTTATTTGCAGCTTTGATAACAAGTTTCTGAATCACTTGTTTCTATTACACTGGTAATTGCACAGGGACTTGAGTTATATATAGGTCATTGTATTCTATTGGAGGAACATACACTTTTGCAGCCGTAATAAAATGCAGAAAGGCAATAAAGGAAAAATAACCAAGGAAGAAACTCAGGCTGCTGTTTTCAAGCTCTACTTCCCATCATGAGCCAAACACCAAGTGGTAAATCAGTTCTGTCTATCTGCTTGGCATAACTACAACACACACAAAACATAAGACACTCAACTGATACCTCCTCTTCAAAATACTAACTATTCAATGCCAGCAACACTAATATCAACCTAGATAGCAATTTCACTCCCAAAGATATCTCTTGGTTTTGAGTAGGTCTCTCTGCTCCACCCTTCAAACTACATTCCACATTTCCTGTATAGTACTCCTGATGAGAGTCCCTGCTCAAAGCATCTAAATTTAATCAGACCAGATAACTAAGTGGCTGTGAGATGCCTCTCTTACAGGGTGTCACAGCTGGGACTACTGAACGTTCAGAACTGTCCTATGGATTTTAAAGATTTATATTTGGATTTGTAGTATTATGATTGAGCCAGCATACTCACATTTCACACACCGTTTGCATTCCTTCTCCTTTTGTTTCCCTCCACTTCCACCTGAATTACAACCACTGAAGCTCCCTTCAGCTCTGAAACATGACCTCTCTTACTCTGCTTTCAAACCACACTTCTAGCTGGGAAAGCTTTCCCCTCCAACTGGAAGGATGGGATGTGGCCAGAGCCCCAGTGCCAGCATTGCCCTGCTTTGTGGCAGACTGACTCCAATCAGCAGAGAGCTAATGTAAGCACAATTAATACAATCTCAGTTACACAGGCATAAGGGTTCAGTGTCTGGTTAGTCTATGTGCAATGTCTCTGGTGCCCCTCAGACAAAGCCAGATTTTCTTAAGCTGAGCAGGCTCAAGCATGAGTTGAACCTGACTGCACTTGAGGCCTGGTGATATATAGGAGAAAATCTGCATTGTGTTCATAATAAACTATGTATATAATCTCTTCCAACAGCTGAACAATGGCCTAGATGAAGAGAATATCCACAGCAGTTGTGTTCCTGATGTATCACAACACTAGCACAGTCTTAAATAGTCAGGGGAGTGAAATATCTGTGGTTTTGAAAAATAATTTAAAAAAGGGGGAGAGGGAAGGATGGGGTAGGAGTAGAGCACAGCATATACCTTCACTGGGACTTCTGTCCAGTCAAAAATTCAATCCAACTACATCACCAATACCCATTTGATCTATCAAATGTCTTTAAAGTGATTTCATCAAAGCAGAGGAGCCAGCAGGCTGTATGCATGCGTGGTCCTCCTGTACTGAAGCCTTCCCCAGAGCCCACTGCCCAGCTACAGTGGCACAGAGGAGGAGGAGCCACTGCAGGGCATCAGCCATGGCAAGTGGCAGGAGCAATACCCCACACACAGCATGCATCCCATCCTTTCTGCCAGCTGTCCCAAAATGCTGGTTTGTTCCATGCATTAAGCAAAGGAGAAATTACAGTTGTGCATATACAAAATGAGCCAAAGCCTAACATGACAAGACAGCCTTGGATATGTACTAACTGGTGAATCAGACATTTTTCCATGTCTACTCTCTCATCTGTTAAATGAGAAGTAAACTAATCCCTCCCCTTTGAAACTATAATATTCAGATCAGAGGTGTAAAAGGAAACTTAAGTTGATCTTTAATTATAATTCCTACATGTATTTTAGCTATAGCCTTAATAAGGGCACACTAAAGGCCCTTGGGTCTTGTTTCCTTTCCTCTTGATTTTATCTCACTTCATTCAAACTACTATGTATTACTTGATACAATTTAGCTGTTTCAAGCACTGAAGCCTGAATGCACAAAGAATCAGATCACTGCCAATTCTTACAGCTAAGGCCACCCCAACACGCACAGATAATCACAATTTCTTTTGCGTGCCGATCCTAGCAATGCTGCAGATATCTCTATGTGGTGTCAAGCATGGATTGACATGCTACTCCTCAGTGATTTGGGAGGAGCAGGAGGAATGAAGGAAAAGGATGAACAAAAAAGGGTGGTCATTATGTCACTGTATCCATTTTTCAGGATGCAGTCCTAAAGAAAAGCTCTAGGGTTTCATTCATCAGCAGAGACAGCCAGTTGGGATTCCTGCCTCACTCAAGAGGAAAGACTTCAAAAAGCACACACAACTGGTTCTCAGGCTCTTCAAAGAGCTCTGGAAGCAGGAAAATACCAGACTGCAACATATTCAAAACCAAGTAATAACAGTGGCAGCTTCTGCCATCTTCTCACATTAGAAGCATATCTGTAACTTACCCCAGCAGCGAACTGAGATAAAGAACAAACCAGTAAATTCAGCCCACAGAAAAACAGAAGTCATGAAGAGGGAGGATGCAGGTTTTCCCCAAAGTATTTAACTATTTTGGTCAGCTACTGTACTCGGAGAGGTTGAAGGAAAGGGGCATCAAAAAAGCAGAAAAATGCTGAATTTTGATCAGTGTTGTCAGGTGCACTCTTCAACTTGTACCTCTGCTTCCCAGGTAAAGAGGAAAGGAAGCTATTAGGAGATTGCTAAGCATCAGAGTAGAAAAATGGAAAATAAGCAAACAGGTAAATGCCTCAAAGACACAGCTTCAAAAGGAACTGACAGGGCCAACACTATTATCCAGAGAGACTGTCTGCTTAAATTAATCCATATTTGAATGTGTTAGTTTTTCCAAAGCTTACAAATGAATCAAAGGCTATTTCATACCTCAAGGATAGGGAAGAGGTCTGAATGAAGCAGGAAAAAGACCTCCAATCATGATGACTCTGCCAGTGACAGGAGGATGGGTTGACCCCCACACAGATGGGCTGTAAGCTCATGACATGATTTCATACACCGGAACCTCCCACAGCAGTGCCTGTTTGAAAAACTGCTGCCCGCCCTGCTGCAATGCCAGCATGCCTGTTTGCACAGCCATGCTGAGAATCAGATCTGCCTCCACCGAGCAAAGCAAAAACCACAAAATATGTTGGTTCTTCCCCACCCCCTTCCCATTTTTAAGTCAGACACAGCCCACACTCCAGGTCACAGGAGAACTGTACGGCTGTGCTGGAACAACTGAGAGGGGTGTACATTGGAGTGCAGGGTGGAAACCTGGAATATGAATTCATCTTGTAAAAACACAGTTTAAGCCAGTTCTCCCTGCCAGAGACAGATTTATCTAGGCTTAGAGGAATTTATAAATGAGCAAGTAAAACCTATCCCCATAAGCCTTTTTGGAGACAAAGCTGTACCTCATGCAGTACTGTATCCTGTATCCAACAGGCATTTTTGAGGGATGAATGAATAACTTTATGTCCTGAAGATGCTGACTCCCTGTCAATGACAACATCTGCTGTCACTAGACTGCAAAAGAGGGTCCCCTCCAGAGCTTAAGAAATTAACTACCTGCTGAAGAAGCTCCACATGGCTGGCATGCCAAGGTGGCAATCCCCACTGTAGGTCACAGAAGGACAAATCATAACATTGCATCCCAAGAGAGACAACTGACCAAGGGCTGTCACCTGTAGTTACTGAACAACCCCAGTGCGAGAAAACACACATAGAAAAGCCAATGCTCTGGTGTTCTAGTATGTGTAACACCTACATTCAGACAAAGCTTTGAATTCAAGGAAAAAATGCACTTGCTAAAACATTTTGTGTTATAAGCAGGGTTCTGAGTGCAGCTAAATGCCTAGTTGTTTTATTCCATATCAGTTTCACAACCCCCAAACCCAATTTACTTCAACTTTTAAAAAGTTAAAATATCTCATTTATTTGCTGTACTTTCTTAATCTCTGTATCTTGCTTCACTCATACATTCATAACTGTTTAAATGATCATGGACTTTAAGATCTGAACTGTCAACTGCAAGGCAAACAGCATTCACACCCGAAGAAAAAAAATACTCATTACTTTTATTAGAACAGAAATACCTTTCCATCTTTTCAAATGCCGGACTCCTGTTCCCCTGGGTTTTAACCCTTCTGCAGAATTAAGCAGCACACTCAAACAGACCTTTTCCACCAGTAGAGTGAGAAAACATTCAGATGTGAACTCTTGCTTTGAAACAGAAGAAGAAAACTTGGCAGGCTTCGCAGAATGTAAAAAAAGCTTAACGTGCAGTAAATAACACGTGCAACAACTGTGCAAAAAGAAGTAGCAGGAGTTATTGATCTGAGTTAACTCTTGAAAGAGAAATTTCAGAAAATAAAGTAACTATACAGAACTCATGGGCACTGAAAAAATAGTTTGAAATAAGTAGAAGGACTTTTGTGCCCCCTGCCCCAGTAAACCTCACACTAACTTAGACAAGGAAAGGTAATTTATGCCTTTTACTAGCAGAAAAACAAAAGGTGTAATTCCCAGATGCATCTATGAATCTCTGTAATCCACATTCCACTTAAGTTAGTAACTTGTAAAATTTTCACATACACAGCTGAAAGTTTAATGAAACTGCAACACCATGAAGTGCCTTAACCAAACCTAGTACTCACAAGTAGAAGCTTTCAGCTCACTGATGTTACATTGCAAAGCTTGATCTTTATCTCTTCAGGTCTCTCACAGCAAGCTCCTGGCACTACACCACGATACACGGATCAAAAAAATCCATGAAGACTTGGAAGCACATCCTAATCATGTTTATCTATGTGAAAACTGGGGCAAGTAGTCAAACTTGCACAAAATGTGTTTTACCAACTCTCCCAGCTACCATCCCTAGGTTTACTTTTATTTCTATCTAACAGCTATTTTCTTCTCTTTAACTATTTCATAAAAAGCCCCAAAACAAGATCATAAGTTTCTGTGTTTCTTTAAGCTCTGACAAGAGTGAGAGCAGCTCTGGCTTTCTAGCATCACAGCAGCACATGAACTCACCGCAGGTGCTGCAAGAAACTTAGGCTGTTTGTGAAAGCTTCTCAGAGTTTATGGCACATGCTGTGTTGGGTACAGTAACTGTACTTCTGTGGAAGGATGTAAATCTAACAAAACTAACTGATTGCAACAGTTGCAAAACAGAAGCAATATAACAGTGAGATATTTATGCCTGCTTCCTAGAAAGACATCATGGGCTGACACAGTGCCATGCCCTGCCTATTTAGTAAAAAATTTTAGCATTAGAAAATTCCTATTGTGAGGATGAAAACTCCATAGGCTCGAATATAAGTTGTATGAGATACATGTCAATGAAGCCACTGTTTCCAGATTCAGAGCTGCTAGTGTTTGAGCTTCTTCCTGCACTAAGCTTTTGCTTAATATGTGGCCTCTGTAAGTCCTTTTGGAACTCTATCCTGACATGCTGCAAATAAGGGGCAAACCTGACATTTCCATAGACATGAGATTACACAAGTAATGCCAGGGAAACCCAGACTTACTAGAAAAAATATTACTCAAGCTCAAGTATTTTGTAGTTATTCATTATATTCTGAAAAAAGAATTAAAATTCATATTTCTCACGTATGCTGCAGAGTACAAACTCTTAGGGAAGAGGAACAGACTTTGAAGTATACTTTCAGAATGTTTCTATTTTAGAATGAGAAATATTTTTATCTTTTATAACTTCCAGTTGTCAAACATATTTCCAAGAGAGCTGATCAGCTCAGATGCCTATTACTGGTGTAAATATCACTAGATGAAACTCTACAAGTTATACAGACCTCACCAAGCGTTCACACAGACTTTGCTCTGTAAAAGCTTAGTATGAAACTACAGACTGAAGAACAGAAAAACAGGCTACCCTAATTTTGCATCCAGATCATAATTTGGAGCTTATGCTCATCCTAAAACTGGCCCCACCTCTTCACTTTAATGTTGGTCCCAGAACTGCTGTCTTTCACCTGCGTCACTCCCATGGAAAACTCCCATTGCCTACAGTAGGAGCTCCAACCTCAGCTTTACCAACAGAACCGAAAACATTTTTTCAAGTCATTTACAGCCTTAAGAGAAGAAAAAACAAATGAGGATAACAAACAAATAGGGGGGTTGATGGACAGAAGGAATGGAAATAGAGATAAGCACACATGCAGCTTCACAGTACTATTATAAGCATGGTTAACTGGAATGGAGCTCATGGATTTGTACAGTTTAGTGTGAGCTAAAAGATACAAAAAATACTGCAGGTTAAACAACTATTCCCTTACTCATTAGACTCAGGTATGCATTAAGCCTTTATATATTAAAATGATGAATAATTCTGCATATATCACTCAGCAAAAGCTCATGCATACTACATGACATGAAAGAAAAATAAGCAAGTCAGGGAAGGCATTCAAAACATGAGAACTGGCAAAGACAACAACAATGAAGCAATCACTCCACTGACAGGTAAAGTTAATGCACAATACTGACAACACAGGTCAAACTGCTTGAGCATCAGAAGGCAGCAAAGCTTGGAAGGACAGGATAATAGCAAATATTGGGAAAGACTGACATGCCTACTGCTGTCTGCTGAAGAGCAATGGTGGTGTCTAGAGCACTGTTTTGCTAGGAGCTACAACTAGCAGCTACCTTCTCCCTGTTCTGCAGGATCAACAGCAGAGGCTGCATGGAAATGGCCCAGACAAAAAGGAATATAAGGCAAAAAGACAGAAGGCAGAGAACCAGAAAATATTGTTATCCACCCAGAGACCACTCTTTTTAAAACACTTGGCTCTCTAGTATTGCCAAAAACTTCCTGGACATCCACCTGTAAATCCAAGTGTGCAAATACCTAAAGAACCTGCACAATGTAGTAAAGCAGTCAAAACCCACAAAAGTTTAGGCACAATCTAATTGCAAAATAGGAAAATAGCAAATATGGAGAGATTTAATGCTTTTAAGAAAGTCAGAGACCTTCTGGAAAGGGCAAATTTCCAAAAGTCACAATGATATCTGGTTTGAATTTTTACTGTCTTGCATAGTATAATAAATTGTGGTTAAGCAGAATTTGTGTAAAAATCAGAGCAGGTTACAGAGAAGTGAACCATTTCTGAATTTAAAAAATGAGAATGAAAATATTCTGCCTTATTTGCATCTTTATTATATTGAAACCTCAAAGTAGACTGAGGGCAATATTTTTAAAAGAAGCTTCATGATGAAGCACTCAATAGATAAGCTTTGGGAAACCTTGCTGTCAGGACACTAACCTGTAGCAGAGGGCTCAAGGTGGGAACTCCTTAAACTGAGGTAGTTCCTTCCTCACACACCAAAACTCTCATCAGGTTTCTGACAGATTTGTGGCTGTTAGTAAAAATCAGACAAGAAAATTTGCTCTTATCTCTACCCACACACCCTGTCTTCCAAGGCGAAGGTACCCAATTTGCATGTGAAACAGCTCGGGGAAACAATGCAGTTTTCCTCCCAGAAACCAGAGTCTATTTACCTTGGTATATGCCCAGTTAAAACCTGCAAATCACTACATGTGAGCAAGTGGAAGAGCTTGCCAGTTGTAGCCTCTCCTAGAAACACTGTTTTCAACATCCATATGGTTTCCCATCACCAGAGTCAGCCAACAGCACTAGGAAATCACTCCAACAGATCTGAGACTGGACCACAACAAAATTCAGCATTTACCAAACACTTCACCCCAATTTTCCTATGTTCATTATTACTTATAATCAAGATTTGTGATCAAGTTTGATGCCAAACTCACACTGATTCCAACAGGATTTAGTTTGACAAACAATGGCAAGGCAGAGGATCACATAGCAGAGAAATACTGTTTGATAGAGGAAATGTGAGTATCAGCAAGCTCTCACTCTTCAGTTTATTGTTTTCATCAGCCCAACCTCAGCTTTAATTTGGAAGCATTTTATTTTGGTCAAAGAGCTCACCATGCAGAACAACTCAAACTTTCTTGGCTCTTGCCCAGGGGATAGGTGTGTTTTTCAAATTATACTCTCATGGAACACAAGGAAAGAGGATAGGTTGGGAAAACAAAATCACGATGGAGCTGGGCTTCAATTTGGTTGGAGACTGCAGAAAAGAAAATACTGACAACATATTAGCATGCTTGGATGTTTTTCATACAGTGAAGTATCAGAAAAAACATTCCAACAAATATAACTCTTCAAATATTTTCAATGCACTTTATTCTAACAAAATATTGTATTTTATTACTCTTCATGCTTCACCCTCTAACCTTATGACCCTTGCAAGCTCCTGAACAACTTTTGCATTTTATAAATGTATTTTCTATTTGGCAAATATTTACTCTACAAAAGGCAAATTTTAAATTAGAGCTACCAAAATGTAATCCTCAGGCATTACTGGAGGTACTTTTCCTTTTTTTTTTTTCTGACAATGTGTGGATACTGCAATATTTCACATTTCAAGGAAAATCACTGCAATTGAAGTGTCATTGGTAATTTTGAATAAATTAATTAGTGTTCATGAGAAGGTACCAGGTTAACAGCTCTGGAGAAACTTCTTTACTTTTGTTCCACTCTGATCTGAATTTTTGCACCTAGAACTTCTCCCATTGGATAATACCAATTTAAAAACTATCAGGAAAAGCTTTGTAAACCACCAGTGAACAAAAGATGTTTCTGGTGTCCTAATGAAGCCAACACTGACGCAGTGGAGTTAGCAGGGCATCATACTCCTTTTGAGCAGCTACTGCAAGCTTCAGCAAATGATCAGCAGTTTATTTCTCAGTTCAGGATCAAAGCACCAGGATGACAGACTTCTACCAGCTAAAAAGCAGGTACAGTCACTTTGTCAGGGAAAAAAAACAACAACAACTTAATTATGTGGAAGACTGATGTGAAAATGAAATTTCATTTCTGTGCTGGTTGTCTCCTAAGCGCTAAACCTGTGGGCACATCCCCACCCCAGTGACTGCTACACATGTCCAAGTGCATCTTCAAGTGACCAGCTCGAGCCTCAGTGCAGGGTCTGTCCCAGAGCTGAAAGTGGACACATGAGCTGTCATTAGGGCCATGGCAGCTACCAGAGCAGCCAAGAGTACTGAGGGCTGCAATCCTGCTCTTCACCTCATTAGCTTAACATTAGAGACGATGCTGCAACAACAGCAGCACCTATTACTCACATATGACAAAGAAAACCAGAGTGGATTTTACATAGTATGCCACAGGATGTAAATGAAAGCAACTTAAGATTTAAGCCTTCCCTCGGACCAAACTCTTCACTGTGGCTTTCCAAAGCCCTGTTTGTTCCTACAAGATTAAAAAATAGACAGTGAAATAAAACAATTTTAACAAATGTGCAAAACAGGACACAGCCCATACAATTCTTTACTAGGCAATAATAAAATACCAGTTTTTCTACAAATCCAAGTGTAGAAAAACTGACACAGGGTGACTGGATCAAGCAGCATGCTGCAGTGGCAGACAGAGAACTGACAGCAGTAGGAGAACAAATTTACTGACTGTAGAGTCATGAAGACTCCCTTTTTAGTAAATAAAGAAGTTTTTTAAATTTAATTAGGTCTTCCACATGTAAACACAAAATTAAATGTGCTGTGGAAATGGTGTTTTATGTGTGCTTTCCCCTCCAAACTACACACCTCCAGACATGCTACAGAGCACTTCTGTCTACCTGGCATTCATGCATTTCAAGTTGAATGAATGAGAGCAATGAATGCTGGAACTGAAGGAATAATGCACTTTAATCCTGCAAGCAGGGAGATTCTAGGATTGATAGGGGATATCCTAGATTAGGGACACTATGCAAGGAAACCATGCACCCCTCACTACAAGGGGGAAATCATTTAAAGGTCAGGTCCCAGTGCTGACATATCCCACCTTGGTCAGCAGTGACTCAGCCAGCACAGACCATCCCAGCTGGGCACCATCATACCACTCCAATTCTGTATTCACCAGCAGCACAGGACTGCTAGGGTGCAGAGATACTACAGGCTCCAGACCCAGTCACCAACCTGCATCTGAAGCCGTTAAGAGTGTTTTCCCCTCAGCAGCTCATTCTTCTAGCATTTTACACCTTTTCTCCCAGTTACATTCCCTTTGCTCTAGCCCACTATGCAGTGCTACAAATCAGATGTTTAATTTATCTGATCGGGGAGAAAAAGACATCATATCTTATTGCACCCTCTCCAGCTATCCCTCCCCATGCTGCTCTGACCACTGCCTCCCTCCCCACTTCATTGTCCCTCACTCCCTGTTGGAATGCTCAGCTCAGGGCCCAGCTCCCCAGTTCCTGCTCTTACCTCAAAGGCTTTCCCCACATTAAGGTGGCCAGAAACATCTGAGGCTGCTGGCTCTCTCCCTGTTACCACATCTGCCTTGCTGATATTTATTTTTAAGAGAAACATATGAAAATCAGCATGACAATGAAGCAGGGCCAAGCCACTAATCAGAAACCAGTCAAAATTAATGGCCTTAAAAAAGTAAAATATAAACACTTGCACAGTAGGAAGAGGAACAAAAGCTCTCCAACATAAAAATGAAAAAAACTACTTGTATTTTTTTAAAGTATGACATCATTGAGGCTCCTCTGGATTTTTAGAAGTCAGTAATTCTTAGAAGTACCTTTTGCTTTGTTGAGTCAAAAAAGAGAGCAAGCACAGGCAAAAGAATCATAGAATCATCTGGGTTGGAAGGGACCTCAGGGATCATCTAGTCCAACCCCCCTATACTGAGCAAAGAGAGAGAAACAAAAAGAAAAGTCACTGCAGAAATTATGCAGTCACATACACCTGAGATAAAATACCAGCTACATATACTGAAAACATTCAAAAGCATAAAAGTATTTTAGAAACTTTATTTTTTAGGCCACTTAAGATTTAATCCTGCAAAGGCTTACACATTTGATGGACCATGTGAGCAGTTCCCTTGAGGTGGTGCAAAAGAGATAGATTTTATGTGTTTGTAGAACTGTGCCCTAATAACTGCATTAATTCCTAAAATACACACAATACTTTTAAAAACACATCAGAAAGGTTTCTCTGGAGCAGTCTTATCCCAGTTTTCAGTATGTGATATGGCACTGACTGAACACAAAAATCTTTAGTAAATTAAAAGTGCAAAGAATGCAAGATGGAGTGCATAAACTATTTCATACCTATTTCACTGTCTTTAGATTTTTGTGCAATCTTCTCCCAAAACAGTACTCAAGGTCCACCCACAGTTTCAGGCTTTTCTACATTTTTTTTTCCTACTTCACCAGGGCAGACATTCCAAATGCCCTTTTCTGGATGCCCTTTTCTCAGTTCTTGCTAATTAGCTTTGAAGAGCCTGTAAATTCAGATTTCATAGAAGATCTTTACTCACTACCAAATATCATTATGACCCTACATACTTATGCAGCATTTTATGATTTCAGAAGTAACAGAAGACAAAAATCTTCCTTTGTTATATCACAGTAATTATTCTGCAAACAGGATTTTTTTCTGCACAGTTTGACTGTTTTCTACATATTTACATCCATGGGATTTTTGCTGGTATTCAGAGCTCCAAACAGTACCATGACCTCATCCACATTCAGTCACAGGCATAAAGCATTTTCTGGACCTAAATAAAATCAATATATCTAAAAATAGCAACATAAGTAGAAGACTCATATTTACCATTCTTTTCAGAATATTCTGTGTCCATCATCAGGTGTCAGTCAGGACAAAACGAAGCGTCTCGGAGCACCAGCAAATGAGCTGCTCAAACTCAATAGTTTGGATGCAGTTTGACAATGAAACTACTTTTTAAAACAGAAAACAAGCAGGCAACGGCAGGCTGAATAGCGCGTGGAAAGCACTAGTAAGCGCATTCTGTGACACATGCTGCTGCACATCACAACAGGCAGCAGTTCGTGGGTTTGTCAAGGGATTGTTAGCAGTTAAAGCAACTTCCAAACAATAAGTAGCATTCTGGTGACTCGTTAAGAATCATTAATTTAGGCCATGTTTATCAGAGATGTTATCTCAATTCATACCATACCACTCGGTGCATAAAAGAGCCTGGCCTCCAAAACAAATTGGCTCAGCTCCTCATTAGCAAATATCTTTAGAAACAAAACAGGAGTCAAAGTTCTCACACTTTAAAAGACACAAATAAAAACACAGCTTTAAAACAGCTACGAATAACAGCTTAGTAGAACGAAGCAGCTATATTCCCAGCATTTGTCCCGGGAAAAACTCTTGGTGCCGATGGTTTGCTCAATATCACTTTTTCTGTGACAGAAGAATCAATGTTGTCCATTTGCATTAGAACAGACAGACAAAATCTCTGTGTGTGACAATTTGCTGTAGCTAGACAGAATTTGCAATGAGAGCTTGAAAGTCTTCATAGCAACCCACAGTGTCCCTATGTGCAGGAGGGATTAAAAAGGAAACACTTCTTTTGCTCACTGCCCAGAACCACTGTCACACAGGGTACAATCCCAATGCCATACACCTTGAGTTGCATCCAGGCTGAGCCTCAAACTTTCTGACTTTTCCTTGGACGTTTTAATTGTCTTCTTTCCCTTGCTTAAACACACCCCTGCCTTCTGTCCCACTCTCCTCCAGCTCCCCAATCGAAGCCTCTAATTCAGGTCATTCAAATTCTTACAATGGACACTGGTATTTTTTGTAGCTGACCTGTATCATTTTGGTTCTAATTTTTCTCTCTCCATTGTTTTTTTTAGAAGTCATCTACATCAAGGGCAGTTCTCACACTCTAAAGATTTATGCAGACCTGTGACTCCATATGAATATTTTTAACACACAAACACTATAGTTGAGTGACAAAAATTCTTTTAAGCTTTGACTTTGATGCTTTTATGCAATACAAAACTCAAAAAGAAGTTAAATAGAAAATGCTCAACATAATAAATTGTTCCCAATAGCAATCAGGAACTGGAAGTACATAGCTCAATTCATTTTATAAAAACAAATGCCTGCCCGGTGAAGGCAATCGATTACAAGTCAGTGGACAGATCCCTTCTAGGACTGCAGCTTTTATTACTGCCTAAGATTCTCAAAAGGCTACACATCTTAAAAATGGAAGCATAAAAGACAGTACAGTGGTTTTCTAACACTCTTCTGGATGATTCCTACATGGGTATATGATAATACACAGGTAGACACAAACCATGGCTTCTGCAGTGCCCTCCTGCAAATCCTCTAGAGTCCAGAGAAAGCAGATTTCACTAGGAGACAAAAGTACTTCAGCTAGCCACTTATTACCATGTATCTATTGTATACCATACATCTTTTCCAGAATAGATGGAAAACCTCCATTGTGTGCCCAGGTCTCATTCAAACTAGCTTAACTCAGGAACCATAAATATGTAGTAATGATATACGCAGTGAACAGTTAAAGCCAGGTATGCTTAGCTAAGAAGGAAACCCTTTCACAGCCACATAAAAAAGACAAAATGAAATAAAAGCTTTTGAGAATTACATATAAAGGGAATAAAAATATGTCAGTCGGTACTGGAGACTGGTATTCTTACTTTACAATACGTAATGAAAGGGAAGTGATTAAATACCAGACAACATGATACTTCTGGAATTAAAAGACCGAGGAAAAACCAACTTACCTAACTTCAGAAACACAGAATCAGAAGGTTGTAAAAAAGAAATTAAAGCTCTGCATTTTAGCTTATTTATTTCACCATTAATCTTTAACCATTAATACCATAAACATGGCAACTGTTACTTGCAAAGCAGAAAAATAAAAAGGAGTAAAAAGCGAGGCCCTTGCAGATCCAACAAAGATACAAGTTTCACTTCATGACATGGTTAAGTGGCATGGGACTGTTGGGTCACAGGTTGGACTTAATGATCTCAGAAGACTTTTCCAACCTTAATGATTCTGTGGATAGCTTACTATTGTTAAATACCACTTACATCTTCCACAAATGGAGTAGATTTTGTAGGACACATAGTTAAGGCAAAAGGCTTTGATCAGTCCCAGTGACAATCAGTGTCAGCACTATCAGCTTTATTGTCTCAAAACTCCCCAACCTGGAGAAAAAAAAAAGTCTCAAAGAACTGTTAACCATATTATCAACTGTATGCATCTAGTATGGTGGCTCTGAATTCCCTTATGACTAAGAGAAGGGCAGGAATCAACTGCTCATCTTCTACCTTGTCCCAAGCTGTAGGAAAGGATGAGCCACTTGTCATGTATATTGTGTTTCACAAAATGCACTCGGTACCCAAGACTGTGCCTGTGGAACACCGCCTGGGACGCAGACAGGTACACTGCCTGGGACAATAGGTTTCCTGCTGTCTGACACAGCAGAGTGAGGTCTCCCCAACAAGCAGGAGCATTTCCAGAAGCCCCTGAAAGGAACAAACTCTTGAAATGCCTTTTCCAGATTACCACAGCCTCTGTGGCTTTCTGGTCTGTCAACAAAATTGGTTTCTTTTTCCTTTTACACCAAGTAAGGAGTACAGGCCAAGAAGCAATAGCAATAGCCCAATATGCTGATGGCTGAGCTCATTAAAAGAAAAGAAATATTAACAGAAAAACAGAGAAAAAGGAAAATGCCTAGTCACCTTAACAAGGTTTGAAATTGTGTAACTAAACCTGACTCTCACATGTGGTTTTGTTATCTAGATGAAGGAAACTTGCAGCAAGCAGCTATAAATCTCCACATTAGGAAGTACTCAAATCACAAAAAGTGACCACTCAAATTTCAGAGAGAATAAAAATAATCTTCTCTCATTTACAATCACACAACATGTGCAGCATCTTTCCTTTTTTGAATAACAGGCATCACTTACAAACCTTAATGCATTTCATTTGTAACATTGCTTCCTGTTCCTGATAGGGAAAGGAAAATTCATGAGGCAAATATTTAGCTCCAGGCAACAGGCCAGTATAGCAACAGAAAGTTTTACACTTGTGCCAAGATTTCTTGGTTTCCTTTTAAAATGAAAATCGTGACAATTATCTTGATGCTCTCTAATGAATCAGATCTGTCTATATGAAAAAAAGACTTTTTTTGTTTCCAGCATGCTATTTTACAAGCTTATTCACTTTCTTTTTTAAAAAAGCAGCTTATGTACCAACTTAAAAGCTAATCTGCTTGCATGAAAACAGTCGTAACCAGTCAAGCCCCAGAGATTTTCAGTCGGTAAACCTGAAATGCCAATTGAAAGGGCTACAGAATTTCACCAAGGGGATGAATTTAGAGACACTTTTGAAAAAATGCAGAAATTGCCCACTTTGTTCAACATTTCCCAATCCACAGGATACAGCTGACTGGCTTATAGTGTCAATCCTTGATAATGTCAGTGTTTAAAAAACCATCTCACCACAAATTAAAGCTTAAATTGAACTTGAAAAAAAAGCCCAAGTACTTCACATGCCTTGCCCATGCTGCTCACCACCACAATTCTAAATTTGAGATTCTTTTACTGATTCTTTGTCTTGTATGTGCTTGATTTGTTCTGGGGCCTTTTCAGTGCTACTCTTGTACTGTTTCCCCACCAAGCACAGAAAGTGTCAGTTATTAGCTGATTTGCAGGCAGGGCTATGAAACGCTGCTCATTTTAAGTCTCCTGATTTAACTCTGTTCTCACACCAAGCAGCAGTGTGAGCAGCAATTTAAGAAAGGCTAAGGTCATTCCAGTTGGCAAAAAATACTAGCTCACCTCCAGAATGCTTTTTGAAGCTAACATTATACTTTGATTTTTCAATTTACTAAGATTCAAGAGTCTAATCTGTTTCTAATGTGCATTTATTTCCCTTGGTTTTGTAGCTCTTCCTCCAGAAGAATGTCCTCCTGACTCTCATGAACGTGCTTCTTGACCAGCAGCTGAATGCTCCCACTGGAAAAGCTGAATCCAAGAGTGCCGCAGGTACAAAAGTTCACAGCAGAAAACAGTGTCTACATTCAGGCAAGAACTTACCATTTTCTGGATTTCTGCCTCTTCCTCCTTCTCCCCTCCCTGGCAGAGCTGCAAGTGCACTTTCTGCTCCCAACAGAACAAGCACACAAGCACATTTGCAAGGATCAAACTCTTGTTAAATGCAACGTCATAAAAAGGGTTTGAACCCCACCACGCAAAAAACCCAAATCCTTTGGCAGTCAAATTTCCTCACTACGAATTACCAAAATCCATGACTGTCAGGCAATGAGCAAAAAGTAAAGTAAATAAATACAGACAATTTGACAGTAACCAGGGAAGCCCTTGCTGTCACACAGCAGCTTCTCAGCTTTCAACCTGCCTCACCACTGTAGACACGATAGATCTCCTCCACCACACTGCTTACACAAGACAGTAGACAGAAACATTATTTTCAGTATAGAAGGAAAGACTCTGAAACCAGATAGTCTGCAGCTCTGAAACCAGTGCTTGTAATTCTTTACAAGTCCATCCCCCAAGACAGAGCACAGTGCCCTTGAGAAGTATTTCAAGTCCATTTCAAAAGGAACCACACAAGCTCCTTTTCACAACAGACATCAAGACTACAGTTTCACGGTGGAAAGTCAGTAAAACTGCAGATAAATATAAACCCAGGACTCATGGCACTGGATTCTCTCTTTTGCTCAGCCATTCACTTTCTATGTTATCCAAACCTGAATCTCCTGCTCTTAATAACACTGAGGTCAGACATGCTCATCTCTACCACACAAACACTGTTCATATGATTGCACGCTTGAGATACTTGATGACATTACGACAGTTTTAATTTTAATTGGTAGATCTTTATCCATGAGTTTGCTTTATTTTTCAAATACATCTGTTATTAGGCCAATAATTGCAAAAATATCCAGTAACTAGCTCCCTTTTTACTGGAAAATTTTTCATCAATTGTAGCTAATGAAACTGAATTCTAGAAATTAAAAGGGATTATTTTTTAATTACTTTGACAAGAACTGATCTCAGATCTTTTTTGTCCAACCAGAGCTTTTGACCTGAGAGAAGAATCTTTGTTTTCTTTAAAGCATGCTCCATAGAAATCTTGTGGTAAAAAGCACTGTTCTCCCTCCAAACATGCTTCACTTGCAGATACACAGGGCTGGTGCCCAAAACCAGGGACTATGTGCAGGGAAGAACATAAAAGAAAACCCCCAGAATGTAGTCTATTATTACTCCTGCAGCATTATACTATTAGTGGCTGAACTCTATTTCTGCTAGCTTTTAAGCAGATCCATGTTATACAGTTAAGTATAATTTCTATATTTGACCTCCCCTGAGACAGCCTATTATGATTTTATGGAGTTAGGGCATTTCACATAGCAGCTGAAACTGGAGAAAACACCCCTGAGCAAAGGCAAGCTGGATGGTACTTCCACAGACACTGTACTGGAGATAGCAGGAATTGTCTTTCCTCCCTCCCTTCCCCCCCCCCCAAATGATATTCATTATTTCATAGAAGAGATCAAACCTATATTTTGGTATGAGGATGCAAATCTGGAAAAAAATGCATGGCTATTCCTCTCAAAACATGCAGCAAGCATTATTGGGAAAGGCCAATGAGCAAGGTTGGGCATGCTAAAATAATAATATTTAAGTCTTTGGAAGTTAAACAGTCTTTCACAAGGGTCAGGATGCAAATGTTACATCACAAATGGATTATATTTTGGGTTTACTTTCTTCTGCATGATCTTATCCAACCTCAGGCACAACAAGGAACTGAGAGGATAGCAGAGAAATCCTCTGGTGGGTAGCAGGAGAGACACACTCATGTACAACAGAACATTTGCTTTTTATGAAATGCCACATTCCAAGCCTAAAGCAGAAATCTCAGCAGTATTCTCTGTAAGTATCAGGTTTTGTACAGAGGAACATACACACTAGTTCCCATGCTTACAAGCACAGCAGCTAACACACCCACACAGTCTTAACCAGGCTCCAAACTTTGGTTTGTAACTCTCCACAAAGGCCATCTCCTGACAAGTTTTCCACTTGTTTATTTAAAAACAAACAAACAAGAATAGTCTCTTCTTCCTTCTCTCACTCTTGCTACTTAAACCTGATGCTTTCTTTTATCATCTCCCCTCTAGTAACCTCCCAGCACTCCCACACACCCCTGTGCTGACCTGGCCTCTCCTTCCTTGGCAGTTATCTCTCCTCACCACTCAACACCTCCTTCCCTTCAGATTTCCTGCTGTTCCATGGGACCCCTCTGCCCACACTCCTGCCAGGAATCTCTACCTGAACAGTTTAAGGTCACAGGGGACTGCTGCCTGAACGTGTTTAAGACATGGGCTTCTGCTTTATTATTTCTTCTGCAGTACCAAACTTAAAACTGTGGGGCATGATGAGGTACATAGCAATAAGAGAACCAGCTGAAGCCCCCATCCCCTAAGTTCAGCTGAATTCAACACTCCTGATCAGAAGGGTGGCCCCCATTATCCCCCACAGCCCTGTTTGCCACAATTAATTCTTGCTCTAAGGCAGGCAAAGGGAAGTGCAGAACAGGAAACCGCCCCAGCAGAGGATGCACCAACCTCCCACTCCTCCTCCCAGCTTCGTTTTCAGCCAGAGCAGAAAAACGAGAAATGAAATCACAGCAGTGGCTTAGGAAGGATTCTTAATGGTAACAAGACTAAAACAGGAACTGGAGAGAGGCCTTGATTTCAACAGGAAGAAATGAAGAAATGTGCTCTTCACTGAAATCATTCAATGCTTCCTATTAGCTCACTTGAATTAGACCTCCCCGTAAATACAGGGACACTGGAAGAGTTTATCCCTGGCTTTAGAGGGGACTAGTAGTAGAAGGTTAAATGTGCAGTGACAGAAGGTAAGGTTAAAAGAAAAGCCTGAGTCCCAAAACTGGAGCTCTTTGCATTTTTGGTTCTGCACTTAGATGCACAAGACTTGTCTTACACCTTAAAACACAAAATCTCACTATCACTGTGAAAGCTTCAACAGTCAATCTTCCATTGCTGTGACCACACACAACCAACACATGCATTTCACAAAAGCCAAGGGGCATGAGCACTCTGACCAATATGCAGGTATCAGAGCACTGGTTCACATCCAATACCGATCACGAAGAGTTAAAACCCCTATCACACTAGCGAATCAGCTAGTCACCTCAGCTTCTGCAGAGGCAATGTTTGATCTGTTTACTCACTGGGACTGTGACTATAGTTACAGACTGGATAGGCATAGTAAATTCATGCTTACTCAATAGATGCAAAAAGATTCATTGTCCTTTGATGATGCTGGTACTACCAAAGAAGTTCTTGGCATGCTAAAATCCAAGAAACTCAGACTCAAAACCACATTGCTGAGAAACTACAACCTGAGCATTCAGGATCAATGTTAAGATTGACCAAGTGTTAGGGACAAGGAAAAGAACCACCATTAATTTTAAACTTGTCCTTTGAATAAACAGTCTTCTATCAGCTACACTAGAAACAAAGTGAAAACTTAGTACAGTGTTTGGGTTGTGGATTGGTGCTGATTTTGAGAAAGGTCATCTTCTAGTGGGGAGACAAAGTTCCAAAAATGTGATCACACCCAAAACATCCCAGATACACAGCCCTGTGGAGTGTCATCAGCTTCACAGCCTTAAGACAGTTTCCCAAGCTGCTCAAGACTAGCCTGAGAAATGAACGCATGCACAGAGGAGGAACCAGTTTAAAAAACTAAACTAATGAAAAGCAATTAAACAATAATTGTACTTTGGGCAGTAAACAGCTACCCACCAATATGCCTAACCCTACCAGCAAGCTTACTAGTTATCATATTGAGTTCTCCACACTAAACTGCATACAGCCATGCCTACATACACAGTGAAAGGAAAGTGTGCTGAGCAATAAGAATCTCCCCAACCCAAGGGGGATTTCAAAATCAGGTCCCACGTGCACTTTACACAGAAGAGAGCTGGTATTAAAAGGTATGCTTGTTATAACCCTAATGTGTCCTGAACAGCAGAGCTTTTTTGGGAAGTATCAATACTAAAGGCAAGCATACAGAACAAAAGAAAACACGATAAAGATGTGCAGGAGGGGGGTAAAAAAGATAAGCAAGAAGAGAAAACTAGATAGCAATGGAAAAGAAGATGAGACACCAATGAACATAGTAAGAGCCACTGAACATGGAGAAGTAGCAGTCCTCCCACTCCAGCTGCAGGGGAGGCAGGATTACAAGGCAGCCTCAAAGCCCAGAGTTTCCAGCAAAACAGGAGAGTTTAAAAAAAAAAAAACACACAAAAAACCAAAAAAACACCCACAAACAAACCAAAAAAAAAAACCACAAAAACCAAGCACAGATCTGCCTGTTAGGACATTGGCACTAGTTCCTACTTGAATTAAATCCACCATTTGTGAATAAACAGCTAAAAAAACCCTTTTTCAATTCCTGTTAAAGCAACTGCAAACAGGAAGGGATAATATCCTGTCTTCTACTTATTTAGTATCTGAGAGGCATCTGCTGTGCTCTGAACTCCACACCAGCTGCTTTCTGCCACTGCAACAGAAGTCCCAGACTGTTGTACCAGGCTGAGAAGTTCAGTGACTCGAGTTTTTCAAGACGTTAGGCATTTTTAATTAGCGAGTTGTAATGCAGACTAATGTTGAGTAAAACTGGTTTAATTTGCATTTAATTACAGCAGTAGATCAAGCCACACAGGTCTGGCATCAATTTCAGTAGGTGAAACTAATGAATACTCAAGGTGTGTGAGAGAAACAGGAATTTCAGCGAAGTAAAAATTCCAGTCCCTACAGACAAAGAAAAGAGATGGCAAGAGAGCAGGGAGGTGTAGTCTAGAGATATATAGGAAGCAAAGTTTTCCATTTTGACATGACAAAAATACTGGACAATCTAGGTAAAGGAATTAGATTTATAAATACTATGGAATTGAGAACACAATTTGATACACAGAACTTTTTATTAATAACAGTTGTATTGTTATTATTAATGAAAGACATGAAAAAAAAATCACTGGACTAAAGCAGAAAAAAATCCCAGAGTGCAGACCAAAACTCACATCAATCCAAACCAGCCAAGTGCCCTAATTCCCAGGCTACAAAGGCTAGGAGGCTTCTTTCCCAATTTCTTCCTTTCTGGTCCCATAACCTTCACTTCAGCAGGAGGGATAGAATGCACTGCTATTTCACACTAGCTTAGTGACCGAAGCTTGTGCATTCTGACTGCCTTCAGTTTGAAGAGACTACTTAATGAAAAGCAACTACTGTTGTCCTTAAAGAATTAAAGAAAAAAAAAGAAAAAGAAAAAAAAAGGAAGAAACCCCTCCCCCAAAACACAACAACCCACACACAGTGAGGGAGGTATAAACTGAATTTAGGCATTCAGGGTTAGCTTTCAATAAGTTACTGGACAGCAAATCCAGACTCCCAGGCCCAGCAATTTCCTAAGGACATGGCTACTCATGTATGTTTTTATACTAACCAAATGCCAGACAAAGAGCTCCCAAACAGGTTCTTTTACTTCTTCACAGTTGTCTCAGCTTGGCTCATTTCTGTGATCCCTTTGGTGTTGAGCTAGCACACTGGAGAGAGGGTAGAAGCTGTTAGGGTGGGCACTGCCAAAGTGAATGCACCATCACACCTCCAGCAGGGATAGTACTCCTAATCTAGTATAACTGTGTGTTTTCCCTTCTGTCAGAAAGTTTCCCTTTGAATCAGGAGGCTGAACTAGCACTGCATCTTCATTGGCTCTGGCCCAAGAACCCTGCAGCAATAGCAAGAAGAGAGTGCAATGGATGGCAACAACCTGCAGTTACAAAGACCAAGTGTCACCCATTGTGGTGGGCTGAGCCCATCTACCAGCTTGCTGTGACCATTAAAGAGACATTCATGTTCTTCTACCTTCTCTTGAGGCTCAAAATGCATCTGGAAGGGGTCTGGAAGATTTCAGTGGTGCCCTATTCCTGCTACTTCCCCTGACTTCCACTCACCACACCAAGCTCTTTTGATATATTAGGTATGGCTAGACAGGTTATACCAGGTCATAGCATAGATGCTTCAACAGATAAAGGTTACTGAGAAGACACAGAAGCTACTCTGAAGCAAAAATAAGCATAGGCTGAAGTGCACTGTAGTTTTATGCAGAGCACCATTCCAGCAGTTAAGCATGCACACTGTACATAGCTCTGTCACAGCAAATCAGACAGGGAAGACCTGTTCATAAATTAGAGTGTAAAATTATACTTCTGTCTGGGAACAAGCAACAACCACACTCTGTATATATTCCAGGCCAAAACAAAATTTTTATAAAAATATAAAACCCTTTCACAATCACTGCATAAATTCTCTGTTACTGTTCTAAAAGTCCCAACTGAATCTTATGAATCTGTTAGATCCTTGGAGGCAGCTCAAGAGGCACTGCTGACACCAGTGCAGGAGCAATTCCCAAGCTCATGTCTGAGAGCAGTCAATGCTAACTCCCACAGCCTTGCAATGCAGGTTCCAGCTTCTGCATCACTGGAGCCTCTCTGGACACCCTGCGCCACTATGCTTTAGAAAGTAAAGTGAAAAGCCATCTAGAGAAAAGCTTAATGTTAACCATGGCTGGTAAAGAAACAACGAAGAAATACATCACAGGCAGAGGAAAGAGAAAGGAAAACAAAGAACTTGCAAAGCTTTCTACTGATACATGCATAAACTAATCAAAGCACCTGCAAGCAGCAGGCACAGACTTCACTTAACAAGTGATGAAAGACATTTATATTATTTGTATGAAAGTACAAGGCTTCCATGGCAGCAAAGAAACCAAAAATAGAACATTTGTTATCAATTCTGTCCTCTAAACCAATACCTCACTGGGTTTTTTCCCCCTCCTACATTTTTCCTACTGGCTTCTTTTTAAACAATACCTAATGACTAGCAGATGCTAGTCCTCAATGAATGGGTAATTAACAGATGAAAGTTCAGCAGTTGTTTCTAGTTACAGTCAGATGAGCTGTACACTCCTCATCCCCTAAGTGAGAGAAGGGGATGAGCAAACCAACCTCTGCCCCCATTCCCCACTGTAAAATGCTACCAAGTGGTACATAATGCGCAGGACTTGGAGGTGTTGAGATAAATTCAGACTACTCAGGTTTTTTAGATGGTGTCTCCAGCATTAAAGAATCGCAAATACTTAGATACTAACTGCCAAAACCTTGAGAATTATACTCAATAAGGCTGATAAAAAAAATCAGTACTAGACATCTAATATTGACCAGTAAGATACATGTAATATACAGATTCATTACCATTTGTTCATAAAAGCTTACACTTTTTCTACTGTAACTGAAGCTTGTGAGTAAATAACTGCTGATGCTCTACTGATCTTCAGAATGTAATTTGTTTCCTACAGTGTAAGCCAATGAACAGAACTACATGCAGAATATGGAGGAACTGCCACACATGAATGAAGACAATGTATGGCTTCAAGTAGCTCTAACCCAGTTTAGTTGCTACTCCCATTACTTGATAGCTGTCACAGTTTTCATTGCTGCTTAGCTAATCTTAAAAATATGCCAATTTGGGCTTGTTTGCCATTTCTGCTTCAGGGTTTGGTTGTCAAAAACATAAGCTGCAACCATAAAACCAAGCAAACAATACATAAAGTAAGGGCAAGCTTGGCTAGTCTTCATTATTCAGCTGAACTTTACTTATTGGAAGAATAAAACCAAGTGCCTCAAAAGATTGCAAATGAAGAGTGTCGTGCCATGCATGCAAATTAGAGTAACACTGTTATGGTTGAAAATATACTACTGTCATAAACACATGGTGGTGAGACAGTCACTGTTTCAGAAATAAAAAACCCATTACTTTGGGAAATTATATTACCCAGAACAGATTTCAGCTGGCAATAACATGAATGACTCCATATAGAAGATCAGGCCACACATGCTTATAGGTAGCAGCAGGCTGGGAAGGAAGTTAATAAAACACAGCCTACAATTTCTGAATTACTTTTGAGCTAAAAATAATGTTTTAGAATATTTTCTGTTGAGGGAGGCAGGGGTTGAAATGGAGTACAGCATGCTTTACTTTAAGGACTGTGAGGAGAGCTTTTCAAAAAAAGAAATATCACCACTATAAATCTGATCTTAAGAATAAATTACTATCTACTGGTATTTAATTTTTTTAAAAGATAACAATTTTAGATGAATGCATTTATAAGTAGACAGGGGGTTTTTTTGTTTTCCCCCTTCAAAGAGTGGACTATCAACTCATAAGCTAAACAAAAATCCTGAAAACATACTCACAACATTAATTGCTCTACAAAGTTAATAACAGTTCAGGATTCAAAATCACTTATTAAAGAAAATATAAAGCCTTATATTTAAGCACTTCAGTATTTACAATATCCTTCAGGAGTGGTTACAGAGAGTTGAATTATACACCAAGCTACACCAAAATCTGGTTTCATTTCACACTTTGTGTTAGCTCTCAGCAAGTCTGCATGTGCACATTTACCTTGGAAACAAACACTATTTCAAAATGTTGTCACTTACGTTGAAGACGTGGAAAGAGGTACTGGCAACAGAGTGGTCATGAAGTGAGGTAGGGCTGGCCTAACAAAGTAACAAAGTAACAGAGGTGGCTCCTGTTTGATGGTTGTTTTTTTTCTCAAGTGCCACCAAAACTAGGGGCTGCTTTAACTCCTGCTAACTGGCAGCATTTGGCCACACTTGCTCAAATCCTTCCCCCAACTTGCTCATCAGGAGCTGCAAGATACCCCATGCGTTTCTTGTGCCACCTCCATGCCAGCCAGTGATGTTGCCTATCCTTCTGTGGAGTCATAGGAGCATTTCCTTTGGGTCACTCTGGCTTTTTTTGTTTGGGTTTTGGTCTTGGGGTTTTTTTTGTGTTTGTTTTTGGATTGTTGTTTTGGGGTTAGTTTTTTTTTGTTATGGCTTTTATTTTTGCTATACACACACGAAGACAGAGGATTGTACAGTCAATGACTTTTTAAATGACTGCAAGTGTGGACTAATGTCTTTCTCCTCAGCATAAAAAAAACATCCCACGTGATTTTCAGAGCTTTATAAACTCCAGTACTGAATAACACTTGCCTCTCTGAAATTCAAACCTGTCTTAACATCCTGACTTGTGGAACCACTACCCCTTCATCCTTGCAAAGATGAAGTATTTTCCTCATTGCTTCTTGGTACCCCGTCCTGCACATCTAATTAATCAGGCTCTGATACAGACCAGCTATGGACCAAGTAAAACACTACAGCAAGAAGCTACTGGTCACCAGCTGAAGCATTTCAAAAGATCCATCTTCCCCTACAGCAGAAAGGGTAGCACTGCCTCGCTTGATGGACTGCAGATGTGGGCATCCTTGAACAAAACTACATGCAACAAAAAAATGCTGCACTGAATGCTTACATTAGCAAAAAGTATCTTTTTTTTTTAATTATTCAAGCCCCTTTACCACAGCATCCCAGTATCTGAAGGTCTGTGTTATGGCTTTCTAGGGAAAACAGAATATCAGCAAGTGAATCAGCTGCATTTAACACTGGTAACATCAGTCAGCTGAGCACAAATAGATTAGGTTTGATTTTATTTTTATTTGTACCAACACCAAGATCTTCCCAGCATCCAAGAAGAAAACAGTAAGTAACTGAAGTAGGAATGGTCCCACCAGTGCTGGACAAGTCTTTCTGGACTGCCACTTCTTGGGTGGAGAGCAAGGAGGGCTCTTGTGTGCTAGCACAGAGCTGCCACCAACACAGCATGGATGGGTCAAACTTCAAAGTCACCACTTTCACATAAAGAGGGCCAAAAACTTGGCTGGCATGATACCACTCAATACCTTGACTATGAGTGATAGACAAATAAAGCCCAACACAAGGGAACATAACCACCATAGTGTCATAGGTCACATGGAGAAGTGTGAGCGTATCAACAGCCTCAGTACCTCAAAAGCTGCTTTTGAGGTACTAGCGAGTGCAAGCCACACAGGCAAGACAAGCACAGGCAGCCTGCTTATCTGTGTTGGACATCTCACACTTTCATGTGTTCAGGTATGCTTTCCTTTACCACAACAGATGTTTTACTATGTTTCCTTTACACATAAGTAGAGAAACCCATCTCCTCTATGCAGCTGGCACAGGGTTCCTAAATGAATACCCATCCCAGGACTCCAGCACAAGAAGTAACCCTCTCCTGCCTCCAGCCACCTCAGAAAGGCTACACTTCTGTGAACTCCATTTTCAACCAAACCCAAAGAAAACTAACTTTTTCTGTGATCTTCAGGTGCTAGTACAGGTGTTGTGAGCCTTGAAATTTATTGTGAACCTTTAAATATTTTCTGTACACATGGAAAAGTTCTACATGTTTCATCTCAGTGTCCATTTCCAATTTCTGGGTTGACATCAGAAACACTCTGAAAAATTTAGGACTCAGTGTAACCAAGAAAAATAGTTAATAAATAATTTTAATTAATAATTAAAAATCCACACTGGCTTACTCAGAAATAGCATCCCATCATAGAGCCTGAACTGCATCGTAGCAGTTTTCACTTACAGCAGTTGGAATTAGGTATACACGTTTCCATTTGGTATTTTTCACTTGGCCTCTATAATTTCTTTGAATACACTCAACTTTTGTTCTGCCAGAAGCATAAAGAACAATTTATAACAAAGCCTCAAATTTTTAAATCAGTGGAGTTAAACACAAGGCCTTAAAAAATACTAGACCCTATCTTTACCTTCGGAGCTATGGAAGATATTTTTCCCATTAGCACTTTTCATGTCTAAAATTACAAAAGCCACTGCTGACATTTCCATCTCCTGTTCACAAACTACTGGGAATCCTTCAGAGATTCATATTATAGAACTCAGCTGGGATAAGTATTTGAGACCAATTAACCACTGGGGATATCACATACACACCTTTTGTGAAATTTACTTAACCAAGGTCAAAAAGCATTTGACCCTTTCCACAGAAAGCCTCAGACATACCTCAGGAAGTAATTTCAGGAGGTATGTGTATGTTAGAATCCTTTCCAACTCACGTGGTAAAACCATTCTTCAATTTGTTTGCAAGGAGCTGTTAGAATTAATGAAATTGAGGGGGTTTTGAGGAAGGCTTTTCAGGATTGCTGAAGCAGAAAGATTTCAGCCTAGGCATTAACCAGCAGACCAGAGAGAAGGCTGCCAGTACGAGCCAGATGTGAAGGAACTAGCATGAACCATGGTGTTGCAGAGAGTGTCACTGGGCACACAGATAGCTGAGCCCCTGAATAGGACATCCAAGGTGCCTTTGGGTCACAGCATTATTGATCATTAGAGTAGGCACTGTTTTGGTGGATTTCCTAGTGCACCAAAATGAAATGTTACATTGATAACAGAAATACTAATTTCATCCTATGGCAGAGTGAAAAGCAATACCTTGTATTAAATGTCTATGGAATGTTATAGGGGAAAATGTAATTATTTTCCTTTATCATTAAAGTCATCTTAATTGTCACAATCAGCCCAAGTCTGCAAAATACCAGGCACTCCTATTCTCTTCCTCCTCAGCTCTGGTGGATAGGTTGGGTCACTGGTTCCCTATTCAAAGCCAAACTGATCAAAGTGAAGTTCCACAGAAGGCAAGCCAATTCTAGCCAGATCAAGCTTGGGCAGCCTACAAACTGGAGAGCAGCTTAATCCACTGGGATATCCTGTTTCACCAGGATTGAGATGCAGGCTCTGATACTAGCTTACTTGGACACACCACTTGACCTTTCCAAATTTTCTTTGTCTTAACTGTAAAATGGGAATTCTGTCATCCTCAAAGCCTTTTTGGTATCTGTGAGTGAGAATCTTTTAGCTTTAGCTCTGGCCACATCACAATGGTCACATCTACGCAGTGGCTCACTTTGAAACATCAGCCTTCAAAGAAGGGATGTTACTCTTCCAGTTAAAGACTTTATTATTATTTTCCCATTTCTCTGTGCACCAGTCCATTCTTCCCTAAATTCCTCCAGCAAAACAAGTGACATTTTTACCCTCCCCCCTTCATCTGTTAATATCTGTTTCACATAGAAACAAAACCCCCACTGGCAACAGCAAGAAAACACACACGAGAATCTAACTTGACTGCAAGATGGTCGCAGAGGACAGAACTTCCTTAGTTTAATGGGACTGGTGCCCACGCTAATTGTCTCTCTTCAATCCATTCCTTTCCATTTGTGCCATCTGTTCCTGTAACTACTTTGTCCATAGCAAAATAGATGAATTAATTAAACATCAAGGAGACACCAACTGAATATAACAAGATAGGCAGCCACGTTTCCCTACTTTCTGATCTCAGGACAGCCCATATCCCTGGCAGAAGCCCAGCTGGGAGTCACAGTGCCAGTTTGACACAGCACCACACCTCACTACAGCTCTACAGCAGTCCTGCTCTGACACCATATTCATTACTGAATATTAATAAAGCTTGATTAAAAATGCAAGGGAAATCATTGTTTGAAAACAGAAATCCTTCTAAATTTCAACACTGCAAAATCCAGCTTCCATAGCATTCCTGGATATATACCACCATTCAGGCTGCTACTTCCACTGCTGGTAATTCCCTCTTCTCCCAAAAACAAGCCCCCCTCTGTTTTTATGGCATTTCACTGAAGAAGGTGGAGTAATCCTGGCATTTTGCTGAAACACAAATCTGTGATAGCTAGAGGTACTGAAATAAATGAGGGAAAGCTGGAGGGGGATATGGTTCAAGAAGACTTTTTTATAAAAAAAAATTTTTTAAGTCTACCACAAGCAACAAAGCAAGCTGTTTACAGAGAGAAGATAAAAGGAATAGAATAGCATGTCCTATGCTGTACATAGACAAAATGCTGATCTAAAACAACTACCTAATTAGGAATCATTGGGAGATATCCTCCTCCCAAAAGAAAACAAACAAACACAACTTACCTACACACTTTCCACTTTTTCTCCCTCCTACATCTTCACTATTATAAACACACTCCCAAAGTGCCAGCCTCAGCGTTTATAACTCCTGAAGCAATTGGACTCTTCCCTATGAAGACAGCACTCAGTCTAACAAGGGACTGAGCTCCAAGGATGTGAGCATGGGGGAGGGAAACTTCAGAATTACAACCCATCCATCAACCACTCCTATAAAGCTCTTCTGTTCCTTGGAATACTTAGCAACTCAAGGTCAAAACTGATGTTGGAAAAAGCAAATCATAAGTCAACCCAGACTTTCACCCCTGTGTCTTCTTGACCTTAAACGCAAACAAGAAACAGGCAAAAAGACATTTTAGTTACATGATCTACTTCAACAAATATGTATATCAAGGAACATAATCAATCTAAAAATGACTGTGGATTAGGTTCTTAATCTACACTCTAATGATACAGATTAGAAAAACAAAATCAGAATATGTCCATTTAGGATGCAAGCCTTTACTTCTTTGGTTTTCTTACAGTACAGGCAAAGTCAACCGGTTGTTCGGGGCTTTTCTGTTTGGGTTTTTTTGGGGGAGGGGTTGGTTATAGGCTTTTTTTGAGAGAGACACACGCAAGCTTTGATTGAAAACACCATAGGGAAAACTCACTGGTTAAAAAAAAAAACAAAAAAACACCACCCAACCTTTTCCTCTGTGGTGAAAAACAAAGGAACACATCTCTATTAGCCTTTGGCTTTAAGGAGTCCTGGGTCAGATATGGGCAGCCTTACAAAGAGGAAAAATAGTAGGTATTACAAAAAAAACATAAGGAAGGGTTTCATTGCAACAAAGAAAACAGGATGTATTCCATAGGCTGTAACTATTCTTCTTAGAAACACAATGGGGGGGGAATAAATCATTCATTATGCTTAAATACTTAAGGCCAGACTTTTCAGTGAACCCCGATTTTGCAAGGTTCCACAGCAGAAAGCAACAGAGATGCCAAATACCCGAGATTACAAGCTTATCCAGTCGATATTTCCCAGAAGTGCTGTAACAAAAATCAATTTACATGTACAATATAAAGACAGCATAAGACAAAAGACCTGACACAAAACTGTGATCTAGTATTTAAATCTCTTAATTTCAGGATGATCTGGTAGTCTTTAAAACTCTCAAAACTTTTAAAAGTTTTACTCCAAGACCTTACATATAACGTCTCTCCAATGGGAAAAGTCCTGCCAAGAGCTTTAAATATAGCTTTATCAAATGCCAGTTTGGCTTCTTCCATGTGAATTTGGACACTTTAACAGGAGTTTATGAACTTTCATTGGAAAAAAAAAAAGACTGTATAATAATAGTTTGCCATCCATGTGTGTAAGTAATAGGCTATGTAAAATACCAGATAATCCTGCAGCCTAGCAAAAACAATTTAAAGTAAGCTATTTCTCTCCAATAGCTTTTATTTAGCCCTTAAATCACATCTAATTTAAAGCACCATCACACATCCAAATCCTGGTAATTAATTCAGCCTAAAGGGGTGCTTACTTAGGGGAAAGACAGGAAAATGTGTTTAATGAGCAGCAACTCAGGACACTGAGGGACTACTTTATTTGATCAACTGTTGCTGTGGATGATGAAAAAGGTGTTTCCCGTAATTCTTGGCGGAGTTCACTTGCTTGCCCCAAGCAAGATGAGGAACAGAACTATGTGGTATCTTTTCTAACCTTCTTAATAATGTTCCCATCAACAAGCAAATAAAAAGGGTACTGTATTAACGTAACCTAGATCCTAGACAGTTCCCAAAAACCCAGCCAAGAATCTTTGTCAGAATTTCGAAAAGAAGCCACTGCTGAAATTCTTAAGCATGCAGAAGGGTTGTTCAGAACTCCCCCTGCAAACACTGAATGCTCTTCACTCTTTCAAGAGACATTGCTGACAGCATCTGTAAGGTGAGACTCTTGAAAGAGTTTCCACTATCTCCACTGAGATAGTTTCCATCTTTCTGAGATCAAGTTTATCACCTTGCCTTTCAACAGAAGCAGCAGGCATGTTTATTGAGAGTATTAAAGCTCTTCCAAAGAAGCACTGCAAGGTCAAAAGTCCTTAAGTAAATAATTATAAATAAAAACAAATGCAAGTATTTTAAAAAAATAATTATAACTTTTTAAAATGTGATTTTTGGCTGCCAGCTTTGTTACTTGATTAACTAACACCCATCTTTTCTCAGATAAATGTGCTTAGACATTTATTTAAGGCCAGAGTACCCCAGCCCTCTTGATCAGGTTGCTCACTTTGGGTGCATATTAGCACCCCTCTTGGACAGCCTTCCAGTAAGAAGGATATGTTAGTGTTCCTGCTTATAAAGCTTTGACCAGAGCCTATGTGCACAAGCTGAAATACAAGAAACTCCACTTAAACATAAGGAAAAACTTCTTTACTATGAGAGCAGTCAAACACTGGCACAGGAGCAGGCAGGCTGCAGATGCTCCATCCTTGGAGATAATAAAAGCCTAACTGGATAGAGCCCTCAGCACCCTGCTCAAGCTGAGGCTACTCTGAATAAAGTATTGGATTAGGTGGTTGCATCCAGAGGGTAGCGGTCAACAGCCCAATGTCCAAATGGTGCACAGGTGTGTAGGTGCATAGGTGTAACTACTGGTAAAACCAACAGATCACAAAACCTGTCAAACTGATAGGAGCTCAAATGAAGACAAGCATTTGTCTGTTGTGACCCAATTCATTTTTTTACCAGTGGCACTACACAATGCATTTAAATCTTTTAAATATTTTATGTGCTAAACTGTAGCACATTACCTCTATGTACAGTGCTCAATTACCTACTCTTCATCCTACTGTTTAAAGCTGTAGCTATTTCCAGACTGCAGCAACTTTCACAATTTGTCAGCAAGTTTACTAGAAATAACAAAAATGGTTGGTAAGGAAAAAAAAACTACCACTGTTTTGTGTGTTGGGAGAAGGAGTGGGAGAAGAAAACATGCTCTGTTAGAGCAACAGGGTCAAACCAACACGCCTTGAAGAGCACTCCCTCCCATGTTACATACCACACTCTACAGAGGGGACATCGCAAATTACATAACTGAAGCCAAACTCAGCAACAAGTGGGAGCAGGCAAGATAATAAGTACTGTAGATGGTTTTGGTCTTTGTTACCATCTAGCAGACACAATGTCTTTGTAACAGATAGGGAACAAGCAGTGGCTTTTGTAACATAACAAACTAGAAAACACCAAGAACTCTAGGTTTTTGTGGCATCCTTCTCCCCAGGAAAACACTCTGTGGATTTCTAATTACCTGCTCTTCCTCTAAGCCTCAAGAAAGCCCATAACTGTTGTGAAATTTTGGGTTCTTCAACACAGACCTTTTTAAACCACACTTACCTAAATCGCATCTTCTAGCTTGACTCGTACATGTTCAGACTAGACTCTCTTGAGGCAAAGACCCTTATGCTCGCAGTTTTGTGTTGTGGCTCTGCTAAATAAGTGCTTTCTAATGTTTTAAGGAAATTTGTGATCACAAGTAGGCCAGCACTGTAGCCTCACCTTCCTTGAGGATAAGCAAGCATAGCCTCCCTTCTCTCCTTTCAGGGGACTTCTTGCTGATGGGCAGCCCTGTAGTATCACTGACCACAAAGACAAGGCAGGGCAAGAGAACTGGCTCACACTCCCCTCGTTTCCTCCAGCTTTCCTATCTTTCCTGAAGGTAAAGATCATGATTATAGATTACAATTCCATATATTTTGTAATTATTATGTAATTATAACTGCAACTTTAATTTCAAAATCAACCATAATAACCTATCTACATTTAAACCACCCTTGTTAAGATCATGCTTGCCTCCCCAGGACAAGGCAAACCCTCCATAATGCTACCTGGGATTTCAGCAAGCATGAAGGCAGAGACACTTCGACACACATTGCACAACTAGGGTTGAGCCCAGCTGCAGCCCAACAGGGTCAGACCCCCCTTCCTCCACAGGACTGCTAACCCGCAGGGCTCAGGCTGTCCCAGCCTGCCCAACAGGACTGCACATGCTCCTCAGTGTGAGGGTAGCAGCCAGAGATACCAGGAAGGGTGTTGGCCCTGCAGGGATCAGTTGCTACACCAGTTTCCCATATCTTGGCTTCCATCAAGCACCCGAACACAACTGGTACAAAACATTTCTATTCCCCAATTATCACCTTTCTATTTCCTACCCTACCCGTTCCCTGTGGCAGGCATTCAGCTGTGCAAACCAACTTTTTGTGATAAATACACTTACACCTTATAATACTCTTGAGCTTCTAGCACATACACACACTATTAAATGAACCTAGCAGGACAAATCATGCAGTAACTAACTACCTTTATTTTAATAAAATAAGGAAATGTTTTAATGAACAAGTTTTAGAAAACTGCATCTAAAACATATAAGGCACATTATGAACTTTGCAGTATTTTTATTCTTTGAATGAACACAGTAACTTCTTTCTTGTATTTAAAACATACAGCCTCCAAAGGGCCTCCATCCTTCCAACACTACAAATCAAAATAGTATAAAGGAGACTACAGCCATGTACTTCATTGCATTATTATTCATATACAAATTAACATAGCTCAATCTTACAGAGTGATTATTTCCAGAAATCCTTGGACTGGACTTATGTCCAAGAAACATTTTCTGTGTCTAGTATATATGTTAGGGGAGGGGACAAAAATAATTCAAAATTTGAGGTAAAAAAGGATTTTATTTGCATGATGTCCAGAATAAGTGGGATAGGGGTGCAGGGGTGGTGGTGTTGTGGTGTGTGAATCTTTCTGTGTAATCAGTCAGGCTTTGCTTGGGCTATCTTTCATCTAAATTGAAAATCAAGTACCACAGCTCATTAAAAAAGGGAAGTGTTTTGGGTAAGTTTTGTAAGAGCTTGTTCCCATTTCCTGGTAGTTGGCTTCTTTTTTCTAATTCAAAATGTTTTAAGCACCTCTAAGGACAATGTGGTAAACAACATTTTGAGGGTTTCTTTTTAACATCTTAGGATACTGCATCAGTTGGGTTTTCAAGCCACTCAAGCAGATTCAGTTGCTCAGCATAAAGTAGATATTGAATAGTAAGGGAAAGCCAAGACCACTCATCTGGGAGCCCTTTTCTACAGTACAGCATGAACAAAAGGTGCCACTAGAAATAACCCACAAAATACTCCTGAGTCCTGCTGAGCTTCGTGCAAGCAAACTCCATTTGTTGCCCAAAGCCAAAACCCACCAAAGTAAAGAAGACCTACGTCCCTTTGCCAGGAGAAAAGACTAAACTTGCTTTCTTATTCAAACCCAAGCTGTTGGGAAATCTTACCAACATACTAACCAGACACAGAAGAATATATGTAAGCCAGTGAGCAGCAATTTTTATCCCACTACTTACAAGTTGATGCGACCTCTTCTGCAGCCAGCATTTTTATACTAAAAAGTAAAAAAAATGGGAGGACCAAGGAGAAAGAAGAGCATTCAAGTACAATATGTTACCATTTAGAATGTCCTGGAGAAGTCTCCTGCTTTCTTTTTCACTTGGCCATTCAATCAGAAAAAGTAAATAAAAATAAGAAATAAAATATAAAAACCCCACCACTGTGACTATTACTCAATATGCTTGAAATCTCCACTTCATCATTCTTCCATTATGACTTACATTAGTTTCTACACATTAGTAGAAAAGTTAAGTGGCTCAGTTCTCCAGATACATAGAGAGAGAGTGAAAGAGAGAGTGAAAGAGAGAGTGAAAGAGAGAGTGAAAGAGA